>JAUMJK010000099.1:0-600000 GCA_033558105.1 Coccyzus lansbergi
TCTCGTCACGTGACAGGGGCCGCCGGCACTCGCACTTTCCCTCCTCCGTTTCTCCCGTCTCCTGACCCCTTCCCCACCTCCCTCCTCCTCCTCCCTAAGGGATCGTTGGCGATTTCCCTCCTGCCGGTTCCAGCTTCTCGCGAGCAGCGTTTGGTGGCGCAAGTCAAGGACCTCCCCTCCCCGCCCAGCCGCGCCACCGGGGGAAGTTTTTGCTGGAGCTGATTTTTGCGGGAGGGACGGTTTATCCAGAAGGGTGTCTCTGCCTGCTTGCTTTTGGTAAAAGATTTACTGTCCTGTTCACTTAAATATCGTAGAATCATAGAACGGGTTGGGTCGGAAGGGACCGTGAAGGTCACCCAGCTCCCCTGCAGTGGGCAGGGGCGGCTCCTCCCCGATCAGGTCACCCAGAGCCATCCAGCCTGGCCTGGAGTGTTTCCAGCGATGAGGCATCTACTATCCTTGTATCATACAATAGTTTGAGTTGGAAGGGTCCTTAAAGATCATCCAGTTCCAACCCCCCTGCCAAGGGCAGGGACATACTCTCTACAACTACCTGAAAGGAGGTTGTAGAGAGGAGGGAGCTGGCCTCTTCTCCCAAGCGACAGGGGACAGGACAAGAGGGAATGGCCTCAAGCTCCTCCAGGGGAGATTTAGGCTAGAAATTAGGAGGAGGTTTTTCACGGAAAGGGTCATTGGGCATTGGAACAGGCTGCCCAGGGAGGTGGTTGATTCACCTTCCCTGGAGGTGTTTAAGGTGTGGGTGGACGAGATGCTGAGGGACTTTGTTTAGTGTTTGATAGGAATGGTTGGACTCGATGATCCAGTGGGTCTCTTCCAACCTGGTGATTCTGTGATTCTATGATTTCCACTAGACCAGGCTCCCTAAGGCCCCATCCAGCCTGGCCTTGAACACCTCCAGGGATGAGGCATCCACAGCGTCCTTGGGCAACCTGTGCCAGTGCCTCACCTCCTTCATAGTGAGAAATTCCTCCTCCTTCCCCCTCGATGCTCTCTTGCGTTAGTTTTCGTAGTAGTGATACCAGAAATGCCAGCAAATAAACTCTCTTAAAAGAGACTCATTTTGGGATTTTTAAAAGCAAGTATCCTTTCATCAGGCCTGGGCAATGAGAGGGAGCAATCTCCATCAATCATGTGCAACAAGACAGGAGCTGCTTACAGAATATATTTCCCACTTACATGCGTATGTATACGTTTTCCCAGAAATCTTAGGCATATTCTGTTGTTTTCCAAGGTCTAATTTTAATGTTATTGTGAACAACAGTCAACACTTCCTAATTTGGAGCTGGCTTCAGCTCTCTGACCTTGCTTTCAAGACAGGGAAGGGCTACAGACATGATTACAGAAGAGGCATCTGCTCAACACGTATCATACCTCAAGCATCATCTTTATCATCTTTAAAAAATGAACTGTCTAGAAAAACACTGTTTTAAAGAATATGTACTATCAGAGGGACATTCTGTCTAACTTAAAAAAATACTATTACTTAGATGGAACTTTACTTTAGCTTAAATCAGGAAGAGTCCACTTTTTGTAGTAGTAACTACTACTTGTATCAGTAAGTTGATCTTTTGTGTGGCACAGGTTAACTAAAAGCAACTCTCTCCCTTCAGATACTGACATAGAACTCAGGAAAAGAAGAGATGCTGTCATAGATCTCCAGCAGTATCAACCTGGCCTGAGGGTAAGGAGAATGAATGAATTTGAATTTTTTGTAAGGAGAGGAAGGAGTTGTATGTAAAAAAAACACTCATTTCTCTCTGCTGAGCAAAGGAGGAGAGGGAGTTTTTTGAGCAGCTGTTTCTGTAAGGGCTTGGGTAATAAGAAAGGGAAAAATAAAGGAATAACATCCCACCAGACAGGAGCTTGGAAGGCTGAAGCACTGTGCTTGCTGGGAGGCAGGGGATTGCCAAAGAGCTGAATAAACCACGAAAATTGCAGAAATGACAGATTGTGGAGATGCCCTTCACATTTTGTGAAAGCATGACTCAGACTCATGTATGGTAGAGGAGAACCGGAACTCATTAAAAGAGATTTGGGAATTTATTAGCTACAGATTAAAAATTACAACTGATTTTTGTTGTGATTTTCAAGATTGGAAAGTGATTTATGATCATATAAATGGAACCAATCTCTTCAACTACTGTTCAAGAGTCGTTTTTAATTTAATCTCAGTCTTAAACAGTCAATAGGCCCTTTCAGCCCCGACTTCAAACTTGTAGATGCTACAGTAAAATAAGGCTTACTTTTATTTGTTTTTCAGAATTATGTATTGATACTGAACTTTTTCTCTGTATGTTTGTTGGGTTTATGTTTTCATGTATAGAACTGAACATGTTTGCTTTCTAAAGTTGTAGTGTTGAAAATTAATCCAGTTTTAAATCACTGTCAACCTTAGCACTAGAATTCAACTAAATATGTAAAATAAGCAATCCAGAATCTTAATATTGGATTTTAAAGTTAGGCCAGTTATTTTACCAGAAGATATTGCTGTATTTAGTAGCTATTAATCACGGAAAGGGTTTTGAAGGGTGTGAAGTGATTTAAAAGAAATACGAAAAAAGAATAATTAAATCTTTTTCATTTCTTGGCAAAGTAAAGCTTGGGGCCTTTGTGATTCATTGCGATGTTGTGGTGATTAAATTAGTTACAGCTATTGATATAAATAATTTACCTAAGAACTTTCACTCATACTTTCAAACTCCCTTAATTTTTATTTTGAATTAGTTAATGTGGTAGAGTGAAACACTAGAAAACAGGAATCAAAAAAGCACTTAGAAGCCTGGAAGAAGAAGATGTAGATTGGTGCAACCAAAACCTGCTATCTAAAAGATCCGCTCTCTAAAAGACCCCAGATCATGAAATGATCATCAGTTTGAGGAACTCAATGATTTGTTAGCACTCAGGGTTTACAGACTGAACATGTTGATGTAGATGAGTGTGTCTTCATTATGTGTACTTTGTCTTGCTAAAATAGTTTAGGTATGTTAATAATTTAATTATCAATAGCTTCTACACATTTGCATGTTGAAAATGCTAAAGTATTTTGTAAAAAATACAATAATCTGTATATGCTGTGGAATAAAAAGTAATTTTGCTCAGTGGTGGTAGGAGATTTTCAAATAATTCCGCTTTGGAAAGTTACTGTAGCATTTAGTGCCAAAAAGCTATTTAGAGTTATGAACAGTTAAAAGCTGCAGGAAGTATTTCTTGTGCTTGAAAGTGGCATTTTGAGGAGTTACAGTTAATGTATTCCATTTCTGAGAAGCCTAATTTATGAATGCTCTGCCTTACATTTGTACAGGATTAAAAACAGGACAGATTGCCAAGTGACCAGCCAATGCAGCTGTTGGTGAAAGCCTACATAGTATCGGCCTGATTAGTTAAGCAAGCTGGATCGTTGCCATTTCAAAGGATTCAAAATAAAAAGCAACAACATTGTGAAAATAAATCACATGCTCTAAAAGAATGTAGGCAAGGAGATTAAAAGGGAAGAAAAATATTTAAGAATGCTTTAAAGAAGCAATGGACTGCATCATAGAAATAATACAATAATTTGACAGATGATGATAATAATATGGTAGAGAATTATGCTAATCCATATTAGGCAGATTTTCAAGCAGTGAGAAAGATGTCTTGGCTTGCTATGAACCCATTCCTGTACTTTGTAACTGAAGGATATTTCTGATTTGTTTTGAATATTGTCAATTTCTTCAAGTCTAGCTGGGCAGGCAGACAGACTTAAAGGCTAAATGGCTTCAAGTTGCTTCAGTTGCTCACTAGCAATAGTAAGAGTGCCCTGGGGTTGATATCGGGGCTGCTACTGTGTGATTAAGTAGTGTGGGCACATATTAGTGATAATTGGTTTGTATTTATGGCCTTCCAGTGGTTTTTTTCACCACTCTTCGAACTGGAGAAATTAATGAATTTTAGTCTCCTCTCCCCTTATGGGACGAGGCTATTACTTTCTTAGCTTTAACGTGGGTTCCAAGAGGACAAGCTCTGAGTAGCCCCTCACCACAAGAAGGATGTTGGGGCTCTGGAGCGAGTCCAGAGAAGAGCAACAAAGCTGGTGAAGGGCTGGAGAACAGGCCTTATGAGGAACAGCTGAGAGAGCTGGGGTTGTTTAGCCTGGAGAAGAGGAGGCTGAGGGGAGACCTCATTGCTCTCTATAACTACTTGAAGGGAGGTTATAGAGAGGAGGGAGCTGGCCTCTTCTCCCAAGTGACGGGACAGGACAAGAGGGAATGGCCTCAAGCTCCACCAGGGGAGGTTCGGACTGAACATTAGGAAAAAATATTTAATAGAAAGGGTCATAGGCAGAGGCTGCCTAGGAAGGTGGTTGATTCACCTTCCCTGGAGGTGTTTAAGGCATGGGTGGACGAGGTGCTTAGGGACATGGTTTAGTGTTTGATAGGAATGGTTGGACTCGATGATCCATTGGGTCTCTTCCAACCTGGTGATTCTATGATTCTATTTTTCCAGAAACTGAGGTGGTACTCACTGCACATAGGTGCTGCTTTTTGCCTCTCTTAAAAATGGCCATGCATTAGTCTTTTTCCAGTCAACTGGGGACTTTCTGTGATAACTGCTTTTCACAGGAGGTGACAGACAGTTGCCTCACAAGCCTGTCAGCTGTGTCTATTAGCAACCTTGAGTGTATCCCCTCTGGCTTTATGCGTTTGGCTACATTCAACTTCTCTAAGGAGTTGGTGGCCTCACTTCTATTTATCCCTCTTCCCTACCAAAAACTAGTGGTACAAGCAGATGTCTGGATGCAGGCTTTGCCTGCGAAGACTGAGGCAAAACTTGTTGAGTATTTCAGCCTTTTGTCCTGGATGGACATTTTCACATAACTTCATTATGATACTTCTGTATTTTTAAAATTCCTTACCATTACCCTACGTGCCTGTTGCTAGTTTTGGCTCCAGCTGAGCTTTAGTCTATCTCATTTAATGGAAATAAAGGGTAAAAACAAGCCGCAACAAGCACCGGGTATTTTATTTAACAAAAATTTATATGGATTTTTCAGGAGGTGGTGATTCTGAAGACAGCCCAGTCATGGCTCATGCTACTATTTGTGTTGGCTTTACTGTTCCTCAGTTATTGAGAAGTTGTAGCAGAATTTTTCCTACTCGTTCTGCATCGGTGGAGTTGAGGCACTCTGCTTTTTGTTACTGCACAGGGAACAGGTAGGTTCTCCACCAAAAAAACAGATTTTTTTAAGAGAGTGTTGTGATAATACTGTTAAAATGAAGTTGACAAATTATTCCAGACCTGTAAGTATTTATTTGACTCCCAATTATGTATTTATATTTAATTCTTATTTCAACTTTCATCATCTGTAGTCTGGATTACACTAGTAAATTGCTACATTAATAGAAATCCATATCAGTAAGGGATGGTAGCACAGCTGTCAAAACAACAATTATCTTTGTTTGCTTTTTGTTGCAGCACAATAAAATCAAAAAGGAAAATGGATCATCTAGAGAGGACAGCAAATAATTTTCGCCAGGAGGTTAGTGTTCTATTCTTTAGGATGTAAGTAATTTTTTTATCTGATGTGAAGAAACTAGATAATTCTATTTGATTCTTAGGCTTCATTTTGTTTTCTACTGGGATCTGTTTTATTTCTTTTCCTCCTCATTTTTCATTTTGGATATTGTTGTAAATTAATCATATTTTGTGGTCAGTGGGTGAAATGTAGTGAGTTATAAGGGTTGATGGTGACGTGATGCTGCTTGTGTTGGACACGTAATTTAATAGAATACTTGTCAAGTATAGCTTACAATAAGTAATGAAAGCATACTAGCACCCATCATTTCTAAACAGACTTCTCAGATTTTCATGGATTTCTACAATTCTGGTTCAGGTTTTTAGATCAGACAAATGTGGAAAATGTCCTTTTGTAACATAGGAAATAAGATAAGAAGTGTAAACATTTCTCCATCGTTTAGTTAGCTTCTCTCAGTCTTGAATAGCTGTTCATGGCAGGCCAGTCCTGCATGTACCACATAGCAGAACTATGTTCTCAGACACACTGTAGAGTACTTCATGTTCTTATGTGTACATAATTGAGTCCTCCTTTGCTAGATTTTTCCGTAACTATGACTGTGATTGAGAATAAATCACAGGTCAAGTGAATTCTTCTCAGAAGGAAGCTGGTTGGAGGGGATATGCAGGTAAGCCCCCAAACTGGAGGTTCAGCACTTAGGACACAGACTGTGGACAGATGAGAAAAATGCAGGTTTCTTCTGCATGTTGTCTGGGCTGTCAGTCCGAGCTCTGCCTCGGCTACTCACACCTAATAACAGTGCACAAGAGAAAATGCACATGAAGAAAATTATTGCACTTTTAAGTTTTGCAGCCATGTTTGTCTTCGACATTTCTGATTGCTTGGCTTGCTTATTTTTTCTGCTTAGCATAAAACACTGGGTAGCTGTAAATTATGCAGGAAGTGGATCCTTACAAGGTGTTGGAAGCTCTGAGGTGGTACAGGTGTAAAGTCTGGGAAAGAGAAGGATGCTGTATGGGGGAGGTGAAAGAGCAGGGCTTAGTTCTGCTACCACAAATTCTCTGCATGTCAGAGGATTTTGCTGTGGGTTTTTTTTAAATGCTTGATTTATTCATTGTTACTTTATTTCTGACCACTTTGAAATCAGTTTATTTTAAATCCTCTGCGTGGTTTTTAAATTCCATATAATCAGCAGTTGGCTTCCCTCAGCCTTTATTGCCTTATTTGGCCATTTCAGTCCTGTAGAGAAAAAAGAAAGAATCATAAGTCTGTGTTCCATTAGCATGCATGCCACAGAATATCTCCTGTTGGATTGGTAATGGGATGGACCAGGGGAATAAAAATATTTTCTTGAAACACAGTGGCAAAGTCTGTATCCCTGTGTCCTTGTCCCTCTCACTGCAGGCTTGCTCTGGGGCAGTTAGATATTCTTGTGAGGGTCCAAAATAGTGGTTGAATGTCTTTGATCATCCTGACTCAAATTCAGTTTTGCAATAACTATAGTGATGAAGAATTAAATTTCCCATGGTGTCAGAAGTACCAGCCAAAGAACAAATTATGGACTCTGCTGGAGAGAAAGAAGGGAGTGAAGAAGATCCAGACTTAATGTCCATTTCCTGCACTTAAGGTTTCTCTAGCCGAACAACCTTTTAAGTCATGTGCCTGATGTTTCTCTTGTTAACTTAGGGTGATTGCATTCCCCTTTTAATGCTCTCTGCCAAAGTGGAAAAGCAATGTATGCTACTTTATTTTAAATCAGCAAATGTCCTGCTGTTTAATGGGACAGGGGATGTGTTCAGATGTTGCTTTATGAATAAATTAATTTCCTGCCATGTGTTTTAAATTAGAGCGTAGTTACTTAAAGTTTAAATTATTTTGAATCTGTTTCATCTTATACAAATGAGAAATAGTAGAGGTTTGATGGTATTATTATTATTTCCTAGTGTGGTAAACGACATCAGCATTTTTTAACAGAGTAAAATCTGTGCATTAACCTGTGTAGAAAATACTCGGGGCATTACTTTTTCGTAGAGGGGAAAAAGGTTAATAATTATAATGCAACAGGTGAAAAGGAAAGGCAGAGGAAGGATGCAGGTAGGTGATGCAAGTCCATTTTGTAATTATGGACACTGAAGAATTTAAGTAGGGAGCTCCTCCCTAATGGTCCTCTTGCGAAATCTGCTTTTCATTTAGAAATTTAGCATTATTTTTCTTTTTGTTAACTCTCTTCAAAATTGGTATCAACTGTGTCTCTTGCATCCCTTCTCATCTGGTTGCCAAACAAAAACTCTCCTCTTTACTAGCAATGAACATCAGCTTCCCTGTGCAGCTTCCCTGTGTTCATAGATCCCATGTGGTCAAATGGGTACATGTCTAAAAGCAGTAACAGGAGGCCTGTTGGTTTTCTTTCATTAATGCATTATGCACAGATGCATAATCTTTCAGTAAGGCTTTTAATTACTTAAATAAAACTAGATCCACATCCAGGATTCTTCTTGGGACTTCAGTAGCAGCTTTTATCCATTTCCTTTGTTGCTCTTTGTATCAGACATCTTTTTACTTCATTGCTGGAAGGATACATGAGTGTTTGTCTTGTACAGATGTCAAAAGAATCTGAAAAGTGATAACTAGCAATTGCTTCTCTTTATCATTATGTTCTCTTCAGCTGAAATAAGTTTGTATGTCATCTTAAAATAACCCTGACAAAAGTGACAGACATGGGGGACTGTAAGTAGAAAACCTTTTCTCTATTCAGTGACTGCATAAGTGAATCCATATTTGTTTTTCTACCCTAGTGACAAAATTTTGATGCTTTAGGTAATGGAATGCTGCAGATGGCATGCAAAGTGATAGGTGTCTCATAAACACGTTCTTGAGCTGCTCATGATGTCGACGTAATGCAATGGTTTATTTTCCTTCTGTTAGGTAATTTCACAAGCGAAAGTGTGCAGAATCACCAACGAATCGGAGACAGTCAAAAGACTTCGTTTGGCTGTTGCAAACAAAGATTTTACTTTCAAAGCTGGACAGTGGTAAGGTTTTCCAGTATTCGAGGGGAAAATTACAAGCAGAAGTACATTGTAACAAAGTGTTAAAAGACCTTTGATACTTGAGCCTTGTAAAAAAATGTTAGTTTACAGGATAAGATGTTTTATTATTGGGTGCTTTGTGAAATAGCTGATATTTGGCATAATTTTAAAAAGAACCATTATTAAATATGTTGATAGTAATTGTGAAGGGGAGGAAAAACTATATTTCTTAAATGTTTTGATATATTGCATTGTTTCTTCAAGAGTGCTTTGAAGTACACTGCACTTTTCTGCAGTCTGTCTTTACTGTCTTTCTTTACCAGTTATTTTTACAGTGGAGTCGAGACTGCTGCTGATTAGCAAGTTACTTAGTTTTGTTTTATAATTTAATCAGAATTGCCTATAAACTTTTATTTCTTCCCCTAGACATTTCTGCTCTGAAAATGAAGCCTGTTAGGTCAGCCTAATATATAAATATAGATGGACAAACTTGAAAGTAAACACGAAATTGAATTATTAAACCTTTGAAATAATTAGCTGTTTGTTTAAGCAACCTCACAGCTTTTTTTCCCAGGGAATTAGTGGATTTTCATGTTTGTCTTCCTTCCTTGTTAAAAATACTCCCACTCAATCACATTTTTTTCCCTCTTAAAAAATAATTTAAAACTATAAGTATTTGCTTTCAGCATTGGTCATTTGAATGTTCTTAAACTTTTTATTAGCTTAAGCCATCTGAAAGTGGTTGTGCTGGAATCAAAGTGTAGCTGCTGGGGTATTACCAGCATATGTTACTCATGTAGTGTTAATATGCCGGCTTTTAAATTTAGAACCAGAACACAAGATGTTGATTGCAATAATTTGTTTGTGGAATAATTTGCTGCGGTTTTTGCACATGTGCAGTGACTCATATTAAATTCATGCTTGCCAGTACTTGGAAAGTGCATTAACCCTCCAAAAATGTTTTTGAAATTATGCTGAAAACTGAAAGCTTTAATTATAATTACTTTTACATTTTCTTTTTCCTTGAAAGTATTCTAATGCCATTGTGAGGGATAGAACAACTTTTCTATACTTGTAGCTATGAACTGTGGTTGCATTTTTTTGCTGAGCAGTCTAAAACACAGGGCCACAATTTCCTGAGTAGAAAAGACTAACTTGTTAGAATTTGCTGTAGGAAGACATTACGGCCAAAGATTGTCACCAAAACGTATATATTTTTTGAAAGTATTGTAATTATCAAGTTTTTCAGAAGCAAAAGTGAATTTGGTTTGCAAACAGGCGGGCAGGTATTGGTCTTCATCTGGCTTCAAGTAATAATGAAGACGCTTGCTACTGTTACCAGTTTTGATTTACTGAAGCATGCATTGAGGTATATGCACCTTATAAATACTTTGAAGAGGTAGCTTCATGGTTTCAATATTTCTGATCTCTTCCTGTAGCAATTGATAATGGTTGTTTTCTTAAAGATTTAGCGTGGGAAGCCTTTAAAAGGAAGGAAATGACAAGAGGGAATGGCCTCAAGCTCTGCCAGAGGAGATTTAGGCTGGAGATTAGGAGGAGGTTTTTCACAGAAAGGGTCATTGGGCATTGGAATAGGCTGCCCAGGGAGGTGGTTGATTCACCTTCCCTGGAGGTGTTTAAGGCATGGGTAGATGAGGTTCTTAGGGACATGGTTTAGTGTTAGATAGGAATGGTTGGACTCGATGATCCGATGGGTCTCTTCCAACCTGGTTGTTCTATGATTCTGTGATTCTATGAAATGAAAAAGCACCATAAGATCCATTTTACATCTTGCACCTCTCCTTGTTGTGGGTTTACATGGGGTGCTTTTTCTTTTGTTTGCCTTACAAGTACTCTTTTAGCTTAAGATGTCACAGACAGCATTTCTTCAGGAGTCCTTTTACCCTTCCTACACACAACTAAAAGGAGACAAGCCACAAGAAATACAAGCTCGTCATCTATAATATAGTAGTATCCTGTGCACTGAAATCTCTCATAATTATGTAAATGGGAAAAAATACTAATATGGAAAGAAACATATATTAGTACTTCAGAAGGCTGAAAACTATGTTTGAGTTTCTATGCATGTTTCCCTACCAGGCACAAATGCGGTTCCCCTGTGTGTCAATTTGATGTGAAAATAAATTGTTGCTTCACAGCATAAACTTGATTTCTCTTTTCTTCTTCCTGTTAGTGTAAGTAGTTAAGATTATTTTCCACCAGAGGGTGGTAAAGAGCTTTAGTAGCATCTTGACGTGTTTGATACAATAAATAATGCCAGAGTATTCTTTTCTTATCTCTTAGACCCTTACTGCCAAGAAAGCTGGGCCCTGCAGTCAGTGAGGGTGCAGAAGCTGAGGAGAGCAAAATAAACCTCAGCTTCTTCTGGTTGTTCACCTTTTGTTTGCTGTCAGCTAGCTTTAGACGACATCAAGTTTATTAGCATGAAATTAAAAATATTATCACTGTGGTGCTGTATATGTCACACTTCCTGCATTCTTTGAAAGAGTCAGAGGATGTTTTTCCTCAAAGGTTGAAGTTTTGTAGGGAGTAATCAGGCAAGGTCTTTTGTTTAAAAAGTAGTGAACTGTTCAAATTACTTCTTCAACAGTTTGTGATCTCTGTGAAGTGTACAGCCTGGCTGCTTAAAGAAAATACCTGTGCAGTGGAAGCCAGTCTGTATTTCTCGTTGCATTCTCATTTTACTTAATATTGAGCCAGCCTAACTCGGGCTTTAATTGAGTAATGATTCTCTCTAGTACTTGGCATTGCTTACCAGTGTGGTGGTTTCCTAAGTGGAACAGCACAATTAGTTTTAAACAGTAGTTTTCTTTTGAATTACGGGGATTTTGTTATGTGCTGTAAAAAACCAAAGTGTTTCAAGATCAGTGCAACTCAGAATAATTTAAATGTTGGATCACAAACCATGGTCTAACTTTTTCTGTGACTGTTTGGTATATCAAAGCCTTGCTTTAATGAAAGTCAGTTACAACTCGTGTAGTAATGGCTTGTCTTCCATACTTTGTAATTGCTGGTGTTGCAATGCTTAGCTATATGTTACCTTCTAATCTGTAGAAACCCATGTTTACTTTAACTTTAAAAAAAAAATTGTAGTAATTTATTCCAGTTCAATTTCCTATCAACTGGAGGGAGCTGTGTGCCACCAGAGGGCACTGCAGATCAATAGGTAAAGCAGTTCTGCATCTGGTGACTGGTTTTTCACATAAGGAATTTCTTACAGGGTGTTTTTACTTCAGATACTTCATCTTCCTAAGAAAAGAAAATGTTTAATCAAAGTCATTGCCCTAAAATTAGTTCCCAAATCTTCTTATGTTTGAACATTAATGCATCCATCACAGAGACCAAAAAAAAGTGGGATTTAAGCCATTCTGTCAGACCATATTACAACAGGCTAGAATTCTGTGGCATCTAATGCTAAAAGCAGAAGAGTTTAAAAACTGAAAGTTTTACAAAGTTTATAACATGTTCCTAGATTAAAAAATTCTAAGGAAGTGCCCTTACTCAAGATTAAGTCCTTTTTTGGAAAAGTTGTAGTATGGAAACAAAGATATTTTTGTATAGGAGGGATAATTGAAAAGAAAGGCAGACATTTTGTTTTAGTTATTATTTTCCATGTTTGGTTTGTTGGCTTTTTTTAAACTTTTACTTATGGTCTATTTTTAGGGTTGATTTCTTTATTCCTGGTGTACCTGTAGTTGGGGGATTCTCAATATGTTCAAACCCTGGCTTGTTGGAACGAGAAGGAACATTAGAGCTAGCAGTAAAGCACACTGTTCATCCTCCTGCTCACTGGATTCACACAGAGGTAAATTAGAGTAACTGTTGATTATGTGATTTGGGGTTTGTTTTTTTTTTTCTTTTTTTTTGGTAGGGGGAGCAGGGGTGCTGGAGTATGAGGTTGCAGACCACATTTTACTAGTGACTGCAAAACTCCTCTTGACTTTTTCAACCATTTTCAATACAATGTAGATCTTAAAACCCGTTGTTCAATAAGGGACAGAAATTGTGTGTTTATGCAGCTGTATGATTATTGTGATCTTTTGACTCTACTCGTACTTGGTGGATCTATAGTAATATCGTAGTTAGTGCATGTAACAGTTCCCGCTTGTTTGGGATTCATGAAATGAAGAATGTTGAAAAATCTCTGTTGTAGCTTGTGTGCCTGAGAACAGGCTGTATTATATCTTACAAAGTTACATCTAATAGATAATTTGCCATCGTTCCTGGCTGTTTCTACAAATACAAACCAGGAATCATTGTCAGATAAATATAAATTTAGAGGGAGCAAAGGGAGATATTTAGATCAGTTTTTCTGAAACTATAGAACAACAGGATACTACCTTTAAACACACAATATTTTTCTAATATTGACACAACCAAAAGCTTGATTCTTGCTACATTAAAAGTAAAGTCTGATACTTTGACCTCTAGTGATCTTTTGTTCATCCATTTACACTGTTTAGTTATAGTCAGAAGAGTCCTATTTCTGCTGCTGATCATGTTTCATAGGTGACCTGTCCTATCAGCTTGTGTTCTTTTCACAACTCCCAGTGATCTGTCCTGTTTACTGGTCTTTGCTTGGTATCTATTTCTTAAATGTGGCTGCAGCGTTTAAATTGACGGACTCTTCCAGGTTTACAAATATTGCAGTTTTGTTGAGTCGTCAACAGTCACAGTAAAGGTTCATGCAAATTTACTAGAGCTGAGAATATCTAGAGTGAAGGTAATCTAGTAGTTAGCATGTGACCACCACAGTATTTTAATTGGTGTTACAGCAAATTCTCACCCCTGGCACATAAACAACCTTTTTGAGATGTTGTGCGGAACCTGTAGTGCATGTGCCAGCAGACCCTGCAGTGCCTAAGACAATTGTCTGGGTTTGAGCATTGTTCTTTAGAGGGTGTGAAGGCATAACTTCATAATTCCCGCTCTCTGAAATCTCACTAAGGATTTTTGATGTCATAAATCAGTTTGCTGTTGCTGTGTTTCCTTTGAATTTATGGGGAAATATTTAGCAGGTAAGCAAAGTAAAATCTGTTGCTGAGGAGGAGCCTTCAGGTTATATATGGACTTTTCTAGCTGAGGAAAGGTGCATACTTTTCCTTAGGAGAGGAGAAGGGGAAAAAGAGCAACCTAGAGTCTGAAAAGTTTGTATATGTGGTAAAAATTTGTTATGGGAATAGTTAGTACTCATTTACTCGCTCTGTTTTTTTCAGAGGTATTTATATTTATTTTTTAATATTACTGTGTATAAAATAATGAAATTCTGTACAGTGTAGCTTAGGAAAATACTGCATTTCATTTAAAAGAATCATAGAGGTTTAGAATCGTAGAATGTTTTGGATTGGAAGGGACCTTAAAGATCATCCAGTTCCAGGCCCTCTGCCATGGACAGGGACACTTCCCACCAGAGCAGGCTGCCCAGGGCCCCATCCAGCCTGGCCTTGAACAATTCCAGGGATGGGGCAGCCACAGCTTCCCTGGGCAACCTGTTTCATTGTCTCACCACCCTCATCGTGGAGAATTTCTTCCTAATGTCTAATCTAAATCTTCCCCCTTCCAGTTTAAGGCTATTCTCCCTCATCCTGTCACTACATGCCCCTGTAAAAAGTCCCTCCCCAGAAAAATGTATGTGTAATTTATTGATTGCTTCATTTCTCTCTCTGAGCTGCTTCAATGCTGTGTTTACAAACCAGGCTAAAGGACAGCATTTTCTCACTGTATTACTCCTGAATTTATTGGGGCTTTTTTGAAAACTGACTTACTGTTACCATTGCTGTGGCTAACACACTGAAATATGTGAGAGACTGTGGGTTAAGAGAGATTCTTCTTGTGTCCTGTGTCCCATCTTGATGAGCTATAGCTGTTTAAGGGGGCAAATTAGACAAGAATGAGATTGTTTCTCCCTAAAAATGCTTATTTCCAAAAGGATACGATATTCTACATCCTCCTGCCACGTGGACCCAGACTGGATTTATACATCTCTAAAACAAAGTAGAGCACAGTGAGAAAGCCTGGCAGTGTATACTGAAAAGAGAGAGAGAAATGAGTTTCAAGTAATAAATGCTGATTGTCATACACTGTAATTGAGAGAATACTTCATACAATAATTAAGGCAGGCAACTTTTTTACAGATCACGCTCACTGCTTTCAGAACCTCTGTGTTCTGTGCAGTGCTTGCATTGGAAATGTTACATGCTTAGACCTTTGCTAACTATAGAGTTGTCATGAATGGAAATCCTTATGTTTCAATTACTGTTTTCTGATCTCAAGAGGATTTTTTGGAGGAAGCATTTTTATCCTGTAGATGATTAACTGCTCAATTTTCAGCAGTCCTTGTAGCTTTACTTCTTTTCTCTCCTCCTTTCTCACCTTCCTTGATTGTCCTGTCCTCTTTATTTCGTTTTTAAATTCTGTATGTAGTGTGAAATGAGTTCTATTTTCTTCTTCTCTTTGTTCTGTTAGCTTTCAGTAATGTGGGAGAAGCCACCTGACTTCTCTGTAGTGCAGTTTTACCCTTCATACTGATGTGCACTGCAGGTTCACCAAGATGTGAGCCCACATGTTTTTTCTGTATTAGCTTTAGTTTTCCATTTATCAAAAAAATCCCCACATACTTTGGCAAATTTCTTTAAAAAACAACTTCTCGTGTATAAGTGAAGAAGAAGAGAGAGGGTTTCTCCCTGATTTTTCTTCTGTAAATTTGAAGTTGCAAATGCAGAAGTGATTCTGCAAAAAATATTCTTGTGGATACTTGCTTCATTTCTGAGAGTGTTTTTATTTTTTAGGAACGGGGATGGAAAAACCTCATTCGTCTTTGCAACTCATTCTGACTTCCTTCTGTGACCTGATAGCGTGGCCTTTTTTTGTAATGAGTGGGTTTGGGTAAAAGTGTGATCTCACATGTTAACCTCGGGTTTTCACAACCACATGCTGCTGTTGAACTTCTGCATGAATTATTCCTCTTTCCACTCTTATTGGGCCAGGAAAAGGGAGTCACCTTTTAGCCTTATCAGAAGGCTGAAGCTTCTGAAAGTAGACCTAGGTCCATGGAGACACTGATTACTTCAGATAGTTGGAAATTGCGTTTACTTTAAAGTACTTCAGTTTTCCCTCACTGGTCAGTAAAAATAAAATAATCACAGCCCAGCAAGACTTGTGACTGTGATGCAAGAGTATTTCAGCTTTTGCTTTTAGTTTTGAAATTATGTGTCTTCTTTTTCATCCTAGTGTACTCTTGACTCAGAAGTGGCTCTGCGAGTGGGAGGTGATTTCTTCTTTGATCCTCAGCCTGGTGACTCCCCTGTAAATCTAGTGCTGATAGCAGGTGGTGTTGGAATTAACCCATTGTTTTCTATACTGCTGCATATAGCAGATCTTCATCAATACCCAGAGGGTAACAGAAATGGATACAAAATGGGAACAGTGAAGCTGTACTACAGTGCAAAAGATACAAGCGAACTATTATTTAAGGTAAATAAAAAGCTATTAGTGTACCTATCATTCTGTTGCCAAATTCGAGAGCGTCCCTCTGTCTAAGACACTGTGCAGAGGTAAAAGTCATTTCTTGCCTCAAATCCCATGTATGTTTTGTTAATTAAGCCATTATACAAATTAGGACTATTATTGGATTTAACTGGTCTCATTGACTTCACTGGTAAGTCAGTTAGCCTGAAATGCCTACATTTTACTGTAATCTTGTGTCACAGGATACGAGTCCAGAGAGCAAGTCCAAAGAAGAGCAACGAAGCTGGTGAGGGGGTTAGAGAACCCTTTATGAGGGTTTTTCCATTATGAGGAATGGCTGATAGAGCTGGGGTTGTTTAGCCTGGAGAAGAGGAGGCTTAGAGGACACCTCATTGCTCTCTGTAACTACCTGAAAGGAGGTTGTAGAGAGGAGGGTGCAGGGCTCTTCTCCCAAGTGACAGGGGACAGGACAAGAGGGAATGGCCTCAAGCTCCACCAGGGGAGGTTCAAGCTGGACATTAGGAAAAAAAAATTCACAGAAAGGGTCATTGGGCACTGGCAGAGGCTGCCCAGGGAGATGGTTTAGTCACCTTCCCTGGAGGTGTTTAAGGTGCAGGTAGATGAGGTGCTGAGGGACATGGTTTAGTGTTTGATGGGAATAGTTGGACTTGATGATCCTGTGGGTCTCTTCCAACCTGGTTATTCGATGATTCTATGAAAAGATTATATCTATTGTAATATGTGTATGTATCAACATACTAGTAGGTGCACAGTGCCATTTGCTGTCATACTGTAACCACGTAGTCTCAGAATAGATGATGTTGAATTTAAAGACAAGCAAGAGCAATTCTATCCAAAGGAAATAGGGGAGCTTTATTGATAATGCATTAGTTATAACTGGGGACTAGTGCATGAATGAAGCGGATGTAAAATTTCTTCTATAATACTTCATCAATGTTTCCTTAGATCAGTTGTCACACTTAGCCATTAAGGGTCACTAATAACATTTTAGGGTCATATTAGCACACCTTCTGTAAAGAAGCATCCCTAATGATTTAAATTAATTTGAAGTATTAAATGCTTCTGATTGTAAGATAAAGGCAATAATCTGTCATGATTCCAGAAATTGTTATAGGATCCATCACTATTTTTTATTCTGTACTTGGACCATATTTCTAGATATGAAGACGTTTGCTTTCTTTGAAAAGTCATTTGTTTGTTGCTAGAAACAGAATAATAAACTGGGATCTGTTTATTCTTCCATTTGACTAACTACTAGTCTTCCCGTCTGGTTTAGGAATGTCTGATTATTTTGGTTCAGGAGCTAGCATTTCCCGGTTTCACAGCAGTTTTATGGCAGTAGAGCTTTTTGCATTAGAGCTTCTTGGATGGAAGAGAACGCAATGATATGTCATAGTGCTTAAAGTACATCCATCCCTTCATTTTTCTTGTGTCCCTCAAATACAGTATGTGTATATGAAACCTCATTACTTCTGTGCAGAGAATTGAGGAAATCACTAGAGTCTTTATGTTGCTGTGAGATACATCTGTACAAATCTCTACGACAAAATGCTTAGTTGTTGCTAATGTTTTGGAGGACCTGAAGGAGCAGCTATGTGTAGTGTCACCCACATACAGCATTAGAATGGAATTACAAAGGATAGCAAATAAACTTTGCTTTTTCAAGGTGCCGGTTAGCTGGGTTTTCCTGGTTTCACAAGGACTGAATGTTACCCGTATCTCTTTATTGTTACTGGGAGACTGGGGAGATGGATCTATTCACATTGGTGTATATTACTCAGCGCTCTGCTTCATTTTATGCACTAACTCACTGGGCTGCAAAGAGGCTAAACTGTTGAAACTCTTCATCATTCAGTTAGAGAGCCCAATAAGTAGACTTCTAGAAAATAGTACATCGTGTTTGATGACACATGATTCCTGCTGCTTCCTGTCCAGTGTCACTGAATCACAGTGATAGATTACAAGTAGGTGTTGTGAATGACTGCAGGATCCTGCCTTAGGTGCTGCTTTCTGACTTTCAACAGGACATGATTAGTTTTGAAATTGCTATCAAATTGTACGTGGTTCCGTATGAAGGGGATGGAGGTTTAGAGTCACATCCAGAACAGTGAAAGAAGGCCAACGTTAGAGGTACTGGTGAACAGTACAGGGCAGCATCTCTCCTTGCTGCTGTCCATTCCGTGTCTTTTAAGGGAATCAGAAACAGGTTTGTTAACAAGTAGAATCCTAGAATCATAGAACAACCAGGTTGGAAGAGACCCACCGGATCATCCAGTCCAACCGTTCCTTTCAAACACTAAATCATGCCCCTCAGCACCTTGTCCACCCGTGCGTTAAACACCTCCAGGGAAGGTGAAGTAGAATCTGCCATAAGGATTTTTTTTTTTTATTAAGCAACCCATGGCAGACTCTTCAGTGTAGTAACTGGTTAGTAAGCAAACACATAACAAAATGAAATTCTTTTCCTCTTCACAGAGTAGAAATTACTTCAGAATATTTTAAGAAAGAATTTCCAGTGTTGGTTCCAGGAATGAAAACACACGGTAGTACAGGATCTAGACAGTAAATAAGTCTTCATTTCAGAGCTTAACTACAGCATCTGACGGACAGATTTTGTTATTTTTTAGGGTTTTTTTCACTATGATTTGAACTGAAACCACTGGAGTTTGGTGGTAGCTATCACAATTGTGACTTAGGGAACTGAAAATCACAGAGTTTCTACTCTGGTATAAAATACCATTAGCATTACACTGTGGTTGGCTTACTTGGAGAACACAAGAGAGACAAGAGTGTAGTAAACTTCCCTGATAAAGCAGATGAGTCTCAAAAAGTTCCAAACAAATGGTAAATACATACTGCAGGGGTTTCTTTAAATGGAAAACCCATATGGAAGTGGAAGGAGGAAATTATGAGAATTTATATGGGAAGAAATCAGGAAAGGATGTAACTAGCTCTTATGTCCAGATCTTACAAATTGCAACCCATCGTAATAAAACAACATAGCTGGAAGTGTATTCACATTCCACGTTATGGAAATTCTGTGCACATGTGCAGGTCAGCCCTGTGAAATCAAGCCCATCAAGTTCTCAGTGCTGAAAGGCAGGAGACTTAGTACTCTGTAATAATCACTGGTGCTCTGGGACTGTGCATACATCTGCTTTGATTTAATGGCCTGTGGTATAAGCAAGCATGTTTAACATTACAGAAAAATATTCTTGGTTTGATGAATGCATTTCCTGGAAAGATCACATGCCGTTTCCACGTTACCCGGCAAAGTTCACAGATCTGTGAAGAACTTCAGCCACATGTTACAGGTAAATGAAATGGCAATGTACATAGACGATACCTTAAGTGTAAGTTTGATTTCCTTGTAGATGATGAAGTTAAATGTGTAAGTTAGTATTTTTGCATTTAAAGATTCAAAATGAGACGAGTTAAACCTAAATAATTTCGCTGTACATATTACATTTTGGAGAAAAAAAATTCTCTTTCCATTTTTTTATTTCCATTTTCTAGTAAACCTCTGTTCATTCTAAACTTTATACTGGTATGATTCCAGAAACCATTAAGCAAAGTTTTTGCTTTAGGCAGGATCAATGAAGGGTAAGCTAACTGCCTTTAAGTGACACTTCATCCTTTTTCCATTTCTGTTGCATTTGTGTTAGAGATAATGAACTGTTTTTTTTTTTTTTTATTTGGATGTGGGATTTTCACTTGTATGTTAAGCCATATTCCTCTTCAGCGACTTAATATTCCATGCATTCCACCTGGAAGTTCTGATCTAAACCACAAGAAGAACAAATGGTTTTGGCAGTCTCAGACCTTGATACCCGTTACCCTAAGAGAGGCCTGGTGTTTTTAAGAAACGAGTGCTTGAAATGTGTCTTACCAGTCATTCTTTTTGAAATTACTTCATGATTATTATTTCTGTTTTCATGTCCTGCTTTTTTCTTTGTCAGAGGGAAGAATATCTGAGAAGGATCTAGAAAAACATGTATCTAAGGATACTTTATGGTACATCTGTGGTCCACCTCCAATGATAGAATCTGTCTCCAAACTACTATCCAACATTGGCGTTCCTAGAAACTGTGTTTTCTTTGAGAAATGGTGGTAGTGGCACCTGATGAACCAAGAATACATACTTTGTTTCCGGTGTATTTTGATAAGCTAACATGTACGGAAATGGACTATGAATTATTTGGAAGATTTACTTCATACATGAAGGTCTCCTCAATCACGATGGTCTCCCTTTAATTTAACTGTAATAGACCTGCAATACAGTGCTGCTGCTTTTTTTTGGGGAAAAAGTGATTTTATATTAAAGACATTAACCATTCTGTCTTTGATGGTTTACTTGCTTCACACAGGTAACAACGTATTTTCGCTTTACTCCTTTTGGTTAGCTTTTAGAAAACCTCCAGTGCCTGATTCAGTGGCTGTAGAGAATTAGTTTTGCAGCAATGCCATGTCAGTTTATAATAAATCATAATTTGGGCCACAGCTTCTGAATCCGTCCCAGATTTTTGTGCTAATGTGTTAAGGCACTGCCTTCCACTATTAGAGAATCACAGAATTACAGAATCACAGAACAGCCAGGTTGGAAGGGACCCATCGGATCTTCTAGTCCAACCATTCCTATCTAACACTAAACCAAGTCCCTCAAGACCTCATCCACCCGTGCCTTAAACACCTCCAGGGAAGGTGTGCGGCCAGTTAATATTTTTATAGATGTAGAGTCGCTGTGGTGGCACTTCCTTCTCTTGCAACTTCTTGATAAAAGGAAAAAAAATCCAGGCTTTTATGTGGTTTATTGAGTCAACTGTGTTGACAATAAGATATTTTTCATAGTCATATTAGAATGTGAGTTAGAAGTATGGATGTGTTAACAATCTGTTATCCCCTGACAGAGCTGTACAGTTATTCACATGAACCCACGTCCTTTGCTGCTGCTGAGACAGGTTGTGCAGCCACGTGCTGCATCTTCAGAATTAGCGATGGCCAGAAACCATCAAGACAGGAAATCTGAAATCCTGCTTCAGTGCAGAGTTTTCGAAGGGACCAGGACTTACCAGTCCTGTTTGGAAAAGCGTCTCTGGGAAGTTTGCTTGTTAAGCTGTGAGTGTACCTCTAGGTGTAATGGCTGACACTTGAGCCCTTCTCACATGAAGCTTCTCCCAGCTTGTAGAAGAACTCATCACAGAAACTGCAACTAGCAGAAAGCTAGAAGTTAATCATCAGTATAGACGGTTCCAGTCCTTAAGAGATAGAGATTCCCACAGTACACTGGAAGACCTCAATAAGGAACATTTAAATTATTAAATATACTAAGATATTATTAAATTATTAAAAATGTTAAACAGATAAGGCTTTCTCTTGTTAGTGGCTCTTTTCCTTGAGTTAAATATTTCAGGCAATAGTCAAATAGGTAATGCAGCAAATTTCTTGCCATCAGCATCCCTCTCCACTGCCTTAAACAGGAGTTGCAAAGATACCAATGCCATCACAAGGTTTCCAGCCACACTGCTGGTGTGAAGCAAGGACAACTAACTGCTCAGTGCTTGGATAAAAAAACCTCCAGCCCAGCTTTCTCCACAAGAAATTGTTTCAGCTTCTGTAGGTGGATTTTAGCCTCTAGTTTTTAACCTCATGTTATCATCTCCGAAACATTATACAGTTTGTAGGATACCATTCACCACATCCGCGTTCCCCTCATCTTCCAAAGCCAGTGAGACAGCCTAAGTAGGAAGCTCCAGAGCTGTGCTTTGCTTGCAGCTCAAGAACTAGTGTAAATGTTGCAGAACCTGATTGAACAACTAACCAAACCAATCCTATAGCTTTCAGCAAACAGCTTCAAAGAGAAAAACCCATCCTTACTGCAGCTCAGAACAAACAGAACATAAGGAAACTGGCTGTATTTTGGATCAGGAAGAAGCGAACTCAGAATGATGGACCTTAAAGATTTGCCTTTTGTGAGGCAGTACTGCTATAACAGTTTGCCTGTAAGTTTTCATCCTGCTGTGCCTGCAGCCTCCTCCTCTTAGGCTTGTGCTTCCATACATGTGGCACTGTATACAAACTGAAATTCCCCCCCCTCCCAGCAGTCTCCGCAGCCCCAGAGGGGCTGTCTCATCAAATTCCCTCCTACTCAGATGAGAGAATATTCTTTCTGAGTACCCCCAGTTCAAGGAATGGTTTCTTGTTTGTTCACTCTAGAATGTAAATAGGACAGTGTGCTTGTCACAAAAAATAAAACCAAGGGGCGTTTGTGTTCACAACGATCACAATTGACATGCCAGGGCTTGATGCTTGAAGGAGGCAGGGTTTTTTTTCCTAGAAATGTGCAAGAAATTGCTGTCGGGAAGTGCCCTAAAATAAACCCCACACACTAGGCTCCTGCATGTTTTAACAGTGTAATGATAAAAAAATTCTGAGAGGCCTTTAAGTGTTGTCTTCCTTACAACTTTTAAATCATTAAGTGGATTATAAACGAGTTTACCCTTTTTTTCCCTTAATGCACATGCATTCTTCATCTTAAATGGCATCTCTCACAAACTGCTCCTCAGACTTGCACCAAAATGCCCATTTAACGAAATGCATTTAAACTCCCCTTCCTTCTGTAATCATCTTCCCTCTAACCTCTTTCTGTCATCCCCTGTTATACTCAGAACGAGCGCTATGGGGCAAGGACATCTCATTGTATGGGCTCACCCGCCTCTAGAGTCATGCCCAACATACACAAGCTTTGCACCAAGAGACAGAGGAAAAATCATTTCAGAGCCCCACCCTCCCGAACCAGTAACCTCAGTCACTGTTGACAAGAAGTTCTTTCTTACCTTCCTGCCCGAGGGCACAGAAGCCTTCGCTCCCTAATGCACATAATGGTAATAAATGCCATTTCTGCGCTAAGAAACCCGGAAAGTTGTTAACATCCCCTTCCTCTGTAGCCGTTTCCTGTTGACACTTAAGAATCTTTTGGAAATCTCTTCTCTACAGAGTTCAGTGCTTTTGTAGTGAAACATCAGTTTCAACGTGAAGGCTGTTATTGGATCTGAGTCCACCAGAAGTGAAGAGATATAAAACCCAAGAAAATTAACCAATATAAAGACACACTGTACAAATAATTGTATAACTGTGATATTTGCCTCTGCTGTCATAACTGAGATCAAACCCTCCTGTTCAGCAGCTACTGAGTTGGAGAAAGATTCTCATCACATTGTCAAATCATAACACATAGTCTTAGAAAATGTTTATTTGTCTTACATGTGTGTCATCAGCCAAGGAGTGATTTCAGGAGAAAAAGCAGACAGATTTTTTTTTTTTTTTTGCAACAAAATACAAGGTGTGAGCTACGTGTCCATCTATTTGCTTATGTTTCAACTTGTGAGTTACCTGGTGCTACAGCTGCCTTAGATGGAATCTTTTCCTTCTTCCTGTGACATTTATTTTATCAGCTTGCTGTGTGCTCATCTGGCACAATGAATATGAAGTATTCCTATAGGATTTGCATTAATTAACTGGAAAAAAGGTGGCTATTCAGTCATTACATCATTTTAGTTAGTAGGGTGCTTTCAGAGTGAATAACAGAAAGCACTTAAATTGAAAAGCCTTTTCTTACCCCTTCAGCATACAGGTAAAATACTGATTAGAGTCAACTGCCACGTCCAGCACCACAGGCACCTTTCTGCTGATGGAGGCTTTGGCAAGGATTGCCTTTTAAAACCAGAAGCACATCCCCACTAGCAGCCTTGGAGACATATGAATTGCATCTTCAACTCAATTCATAGATGTGCTGGTATCGCTAGCCAGCATTCCTCACACTTGTGAGAAGCCTTTATCAGCAAGAAATTAGTATCTGCTCTTCTTATACTCTTTGGTTCTGGGAGGATGAAATTCCTGCATGAAAAGCTTATTGTGCTTTATTTCTGCCCTATAATTGGCTCCCTGAGGCAAATGTAAAAGAGTCACAGCAACTACAAAGGAAAAGCAGGATATCCAAATGCAAACCCCTTCCTCTGCTCACCTCAGAAACTGCGGCTGACAGAGGAGCCAAATTAGGGGAAAAAAATACTAGTATATTGTTTTGTACTTAAGCTTCATTTCCATGCATACATTAAAGCTGCTGCGCGTTACTTCAATTACACTGTTTTCAAGTGCACAGATCCAATAATCAAAGAAATTATGCAAGGTGATGTGCCAGTCATATCACTTGTACATTTAACCCGTCCTGTACTCTACACCAACTATTTTCATTATGACACATCAACATTAAGTATTTCCTACCCATCTTAGTTCTGCACCTGCCCCCGCTGTCTGTTCCAGTATAAAACCAACGTCCCACTCCTCTTTGCCGTCTTCATTCAGCCTTTGACATTTCCTTACTTGTCTGAGCTTGAGTTTCTCCTTTGAGATCATCCCATTTAACAACTGTTGTCTTGTTCGAATGACCACTTGCTCTGAACTCCAGCATGAGCAACTCCTTTTCCCAGTGAAAGAGAGGAAACTCCTAGGACTGATGGGAGGTTTGTTGGTCTAATAAGAACACAGAGCACCACGTTAAAGTACACGCGTGCGTGCTATGGTGCTTCCTTGTCACCAGCCAGCACTGGTAAGGTGGCAACAGAATCACCAGGTTGGAAAAGACTCACAGGATCATCAAGTCCAACCATTCCCATCAATCACTAACCATGCTCCTCAGCACTTCATCCACCTGTCTTTTTAACACCTTCAGGGATAGCGACTCACCCTCTCCCTGGGCAGCCTCTGCCAGTGTCCAATGACCCTTTTTTTCTGATGATCAGTCTAAACATCTCCTGGCGGAGCTTAAGGCCATTCCCTCTTGTCCTGTCTACTGTCACTTGGGAGAAGAGGCCAGCTCCCTCCTCTCCACAACCTCCTTTCAAGGTAGTTGTAGAGAGCAATGAGGTCTCCCCTCAGCCTCCTCCAGGCTAAACACCTTCAGCTTTCTAAGCCGCTCTGCATAAGACTTGTTCTCCAGTCCCCTCACCAGCTTTGTTGCTCTTGCTGCTATGAAGCTGGGGGCTCAGTTAACTGTGGCTTCTCTGGGAGACAGAGGCTGTACCTCAGCAGCCAAGCTCCCATTCCAGCTTCTCTCGTGTACAGTCTATCCACTGCTGGCGTATTTCTCTACATTGGCCAGGTTTTCATATGTGGGAGTTAAGCTCTGGCTGAGCCCTTTCTCTTCTCCATTCAGGCTTCCCACAAGGTGACAACCGCTTTCTTCAGTTTCCTTGGCCATCTGCTGGGCTTGCTTTTTGAAGCCCCAGATGGTAAAAGCAGCAGAGACGATACACAATGCACCCACCTGCCTCCTGTGCTCCAAGCCTGCCTTCCCCAGCCCTCACCCCACCCGCATCACCCCTCTACGAGGGGATTTAACTCTCTCAGTTTACTTGAGGCAAGGGCATGGTGGAAGCACTCACGCAGCTCTAGCCAGCTGAACCAACTTAGAGTAACTCAAAGTCACAAGTTGGAATTATGTGACTATAAAACCAAAACCATTTGCCCTTTTTAATTTGAAAAAACACTGAACTTCTCTTCAGATCTTCCCAACTCTATCTTCCAGCATTTATGGGAACAAAGTTTTAATTCAAGTTTTCACTTAAACAAGTGCAACTTCCTCGCAGACCCTTCCATGCTCCGTCAGACTGCTGATGGAAAACCCAGTAGCAAGTTCTCTGGCACCAGAATCTACTGTGAGTTCAGTGCTGAGGAGCTTTCCATCATCGCCACTTAGAGACACCGAGTTCCTCCTTCTGGGAATCAATTACTGGCAGTTGCGCAAGTACCACAAATGAGAAATCTCCTCACGACCTTTATTTTTCTTTACTTTTGTAAGCAGTTGGGATCCAGTTAAACAAGGTCAAATAGCAACCCAATAAACGCTTTCTGTTCCAAAGCATTTGGAAAGTTCTTTCTACTGAAACACCCTCTACTAGCAAAATATTCATTAAATACAGAGAATTTTTAAACAAGATTAATACAAAGCCAGTCCTTGAAATAGAAACCATCAGTACAAGGAACTAATATAATAATAATATGCTAATAAAATTTGCAAACAGGTACTTAAAACTGTACAGAGCAGAGACCTTGTATTTAAGTAGAACAATTGAAATAACACATTTTTTTTCAGGCTATTGGAACTTCACTCTAATTTCAAGAAACAGAATGAAGTAATTGAAAAATACCACCAGAAATTGAAGTTACTTATAGTCCTGTGGTTAAAGCACTGAATTCAAAATAAAAACCTCTTCAGTCAATGAAAGAAATACCACCAGGCTTTGTGTGTGTGAAATGGAATGGTTTAAACCTGAGTGCCATTGTCCCAGTCAGATGAATATTCGAAGCGGTAGGATTCTTCCCTTCTCTGCAATGTTCTGCCAAGCATTATTATTAAGCATGGAAGATGCTTTTGAACCACTCTACGTGCATGTTTGATACAGAACACAGTCCCTTGTACAGCATTTTGATTTAAGACCAAGGATAATTAATCAGGCACAAATCAGTCAAGGGGCTAAAAACCAGCAAATCACTTATGGAGCTCTTGCTTTAGAAAAACAAAAACTGGGAGAATTTGGAATGTATTTCTCACCTTCTTACAACTTGACAACTTCTAAATAGAGGTGAAAGCAGTTAAGCAGAGAGAAACAGCTACTTCCTACATTTTCAAGAACACTGAAGTACTTGGAGAACATTGGCACAGAAACTCTTTTACACATGTACATTCACTTGTAAATATTTTAATGTAAATGTCATTTAAGGACATTTACTGGCCACTGACCTATTTGTCTACAGTTTCAGTTCTTTCCCACAACTTATTTTGTATTAGTGAGGAAGTGGTGCAGAATGACCACAAAGAAACAGGAGGTAACCTCTAATTCCAATTTCAGTGAAGGCAGCCACTGAGAGACATACATTTTACCTGCTGCCCTCATCTTTCTGTCTTCAGAAACCCCCAGAACTATTGAGGAACTGTCGACTGGCAAAGAGAACATAAACAGGAGTGAATAGGAAATGGCATTTTATATTCGAATCTTCTGCCTCATACAAACTTACCACGGGGCTTGTTTACCCAGTGTGCCTAAAACAGGCACACGATTTGCTTATTGCTTAAAGATCTGCAAGAGTTAATACAATTCAGAACAGAGTATTCTCGGTAAGTACGCTATTTGAGATAAATACAGATAACAGCCATCTTATCTAAGCTTTCCAATTTCAGCCTGTTTAAGCCCAAATACCACTTTCATGACACTACAAGCTTCATGACAAAATAACATATGGCACAATAACTTCTCCAGCAAAGATACTTGGACAAGGAAGTGTTATAGAGCAAAATCTGACCAAGTGGAATGTTTGCCCCGACCTAGACAGAAACCTAGTTTGCTAAGGTCAGCTGCAGAAAAACTTGAGTACGTTTTCTGTCCCTACTTTATAATTTAGAGTGTCGCTCTAGGAGATAGTGTAGAGCACTTCACACTCTGTAAAGCGGATGTGCTTTTGCAATTGATTTCTGTGGGTTAAATAGCCCAGGCCCTGTAGTTACTTAAGACATCGAGTTATCAGTGTGCTAAAGAGCAAAGTAAGTACAATGCCAAAGAAATGCTGAATTGAGCAATGGTGTTAGCGATGATTAGTGAAATCTGGTTTTTCTGTCTTGGCAAAGTATCAGCAATTCACAAGATTCATGGCGCATAGATCTTATTCACAGGACTAGTCCATGTCCAGCCCTGCTCCGTCGCTGCCATTGCAGCCGTCCGATGCCAGAGCACAGTCTCCTCCGTCTGCTACCTGATCCACACAGCAGCCAGATGTTTCCTGGCTGAGGCAGACCTGTGTGTCATTGTCATCGGTATCATTACTGGCAGGACACGTTTCTTCTGATGCCCTATCATGATGCGTACCTCTGTCGTTGGTCCCAGCCACCTCATCTCCCAAGTCTATGACATCCAGCTGCTGTTCTGGATCAGGCTTGGCTGCTGTTGAGATTTGTGCTTCTAAGTTTCTTGTGTTCTCTGTGACTTCAAATTCCTGCTTCTCCTCTGTCATTTGCTTCTCCCTAGTACTTAATTTGGCCTTCGTGGATTTCTTCATTTGTTTGTTGTGTATGTCGTCTTTTGAGAATCTCCAGTGAAACTACAAGAAATCCAAAATTTAAACAGCATTAGAGACAACCTCACATGGACTTCTGTTTTGCTGAGTATAAATGTTTTATTTTATTTCAGACCAGTTTGACCAAAAAGACCCAAGATTTAAAAAAACTGCATGACTAAATCAGGTGGCTGAAGATCATTTGTACCTGCACGTATGCATCTATCACACAGAGAAAAAAGACTGCAGTGCATCCTGCTCCTGCCATTCCATGTGCTCGGTAGCTTCCTCTCCAGGAGGCTTACAGCATCCTGGCAGACTGTGCAAAGCAAGAATTTGTAAAGCTGCCCAATGGCAAACAGAGAAAGTGATCCTGTGGCATTATTCCAATGTTTTTCACCAGGTTAACAGCAGGACTAACACTACACCCAAGACTATCCCCAAACAGGAAAATATTCCAAACCATTTAGAAGAGGAGGCTGAGGGTAGACCTTGTTGCTCTCTACAACTACCTGAAGGGAGGTTGTGGAGAGGAGGGAGCTGGCCTCTTCTCCCTAGTGACAGGGGACAGGACAAGAGGAAATGGCCTCAAGCTCCACCAAGGGAGGTTCGGGCTTGACATAAGGAAAAAATTCTTCACAGAAAGGAGCACTGGGCAGTGGAACAGGCTGCCCAGGAAGGTGGTTAAGTCACCTTCCCTAGAGGTGTTTAAGGTGCAGGTGGATGAGGTACTGAGGGGCATGGTTTAGAGACTGGTAGGAATGGTTAGACTCGATGATCCGGTGGGTCTCTTCCAACCTAGTAATTCTATGATTCTGTGATTTGTATGAATGTTTTTAGATAAGAAAGCATAAAGCTGCCTTTAGCAGCACTCGCTACAACTGAGCACAACTCCCGTTTCAAAAGAACTAGCAGTACCATGGAATCCTACTCAACAGAGTAAACATACATAAAGCCCAAGAAATATATCTGCTTCATTTATCAAAATAATAAATGGACCTTTCCGTGGAAAGCCAGATCGTGTTCCAAGCCACTGCTGAGCCATCCTACACAAGTTTGCTAAGTCCATGTGGATGTGAACAACCATTTCATCAGCAATGTCCACACTGATGGAAACTCAGGGCTGGGCAAGGAGGTGATGCTGGGATTGCACAAATAATCTCATCACGACAACCACTGAGTTCAGCTGTGGTCCAAAATCTGTTTTTTTTTCCAGTGCAACCAGGTCTGTGCCAAAGTTGGTCAAAAAAGGACTTCTGTTCATATATTTTTTATCTAGCTCTGCATTCCTTAATCAGAAAGCCATTCAAAGCCTATTAAGTTTATTAGATTACAAAGATGGAGCAATGGTTTTTTCCTTCTGCTAGCCAAAAATTAATGTAAAAAGAAAAGGGAAAAAACCAAAACAATCTGGCTTTCACAAGATTCTTCTTGGATTTACTAAGAGCAGGCTACCTTGCACTTAAATATCATTACAATTTAGAGAAAGAGGAAAGATAACATCTCAATTCTAGAGCTCAACCGTTTGAAATTCAAAGACACTACAATATTTTCCCCTTTGATTTGCAGAAGTGCTGCTTGCTCACAGCTCCCTTTTAACTCAAAGTGCTCTTTGACGGAAGGTAAGATCAAGGCCCTAAATGTGAGAAAGATCCACCTGCAGGAGGCTCTGGGTGCAACATGCAGGTGTACGGATATGTACTCAGGTATTTATGTTGTATTTCACTAAAGTGCATGAAGCCAATTTTTTGCTGAAAAAAGCAGCACTTCTGTAGAAAGTGAACAGGATAACTTTCTCACTGACTGAATTTTGCACTAGCAATAGTAATTCTGTCTTACTGAAGAGGAAAAATAAGTTGTATCACTCCTTGCATGTTTCTTTGTCAGTTCCTCTGGCTATACTGAACAGCAACTAGTTGATGTGCATAGATAAGGCAGATCAGTTTATGACGCTGCAATGTCCTTTTAATCTTATCAGCCTGTTTCCCCCTCCGAGGGGTTATCTGTGAAAATTTTGACATCCTGTGTCACAAGATAAAACAACCTGAAAGCCCTGACTTTGTATGGGCAGAATATTAGTCAATTTAATGAAACGCTGAGTTTGGTATCTTGGAAATCACACGCAGCAGCTACTTACAGACTCTAAACTGGTATTACATTTCTTTACACAACTACAATCACTGTACCCCATTTTTCCTTGGTTTTTGGTATCATAATGTGCTGTAGTAATTTTTGCCCTCAACTATGTCTGTATATTTAATGCTGCCAGCAAGTAAATCCTTTGTTTTGTCAACCAGACACTGTCAAATTAAGTTTTCATAACCCCGAATGAAAAAATTTAAACAAAGTTTGGAGTCATCTGGATAGTATGCCTTTGTTATTATAATACAAGGAATCAGTATCACACTAATTCCTCTATTTGAAGTCACATAATTGCTTATAGGTTCCCATCCTTTCCATTAAAACCACACACAGTGCTAAGAAAAGAATGATCAAATACAGACACTCCAATTCTCATCCTGAGATCCCTTTCATCACCTGAAAACAAAGGAAAAAAACCTAAGAAAGATAGGCTCTGTAAGATATTCACAGAATACGCTGGGCTCCAGCTTCTCTAATGAGACAGGGTTAACCCTAAATCACACTCGTGTTCTCCTATTTCAGTCAGTTCAAACCCCCTTCTGGTCTCCACTGTATCTAAAAGACAACTTTCACAGAGCCTGGCTCCAAACCAGTGAGGGGTTTATGGATGAAAACTATCTGTAGTTATCCAAAAGGCTGGGGAAAATTCTCCTAGTGCTCAGTTCTGCGTAGCTTTCTCAATCTCCTGCCTGAAGTGCACCAGGCCTGCAAGTGACAACTGGCCAGTCAGCACTCATCTAAGTGCACGGAGCTAGAATAAAAGTAAAACTGTATTAATTAGCAACTTCTTCACCGTGTGGTTTCAGAGATCCTTTCCATACCTCACCTGGCTTTTCCGATCCCTCTGCATACTGAAAGGGCAAAGCAAATTCAAGCACTATAGGGAGGTTGGCACTTTCCCAGTTTCCAGTCCTTGTATTTACCTCTCAGCTGTACAACATGACAGGTTTGGGCAATGATTCCCACAGCTACATGTTGCAAAATGGAAATACGTATGTGTATCCATATATCTACATTGTTAGCTGACACTTACGTTCTTGGATAATTTAGCTGGATACGGGGGGCTCTCTTTTTTTGGTTAAATTCTAGCAGAATTCATTAATATTCACACAATAGAGAAACACCAGCCAAGATCAGGCCTGTGTTGTGCTGGGCTCTACCAAAATATGCAGCAAGAAAAAGAGAGCAATTTAAATAATTGCAATGGGTGAGAAATTGCAATAAAGGCAACGAACGGGTGAGAGAAAGTGGTATTGGTTCCACCTTGCAGGCAGTGAATACGGGCAGTGAGTTTCAGGTTATGTATGGAGGTTTATGGCTGAGCTGTAAAGATAAATCTACATCTCTCCTGCTGCCACAAGTTCAACAGAGAAAGACACATATGAGCTTTCACATAATTTGAACGTTTTTTTGTTTCCTTCATTTAAACAGTTCAATTCTTTGTGTCTTTCTACTGCAGCCAAGAAACACTCAATAGACCATTTTTACTTCTATGAGAAATCAATTACAATATTAAAATACTGCCAACAGAAAAACAAAGAAACCAGGAACTCAAGGTTATTTACCTTAGATTCTTTCTTCTTTGCTTTCTGGGGCAAAGAAGGTCTCTGAAGAAATACAATTTGCTTTGTAGATAAATTCCCCTCCCTGAAAAGAAACAGATGCACACTCCTGAGAATGAATTAAATTCACATCCAGCATTATTCAAAGCGAAAAACCATCTCAGTCATTTATTTCTGCAGGTCAAAGAAGAACAGAATGAAGAATGACCTCAGCATTGCCTATCCCCGGTGTCTTTGAGCAGCTTTGTATTTTGGGGGGGTTGGTAAAAAAAGAGCAACTGCTCAGCCTGACAGAGCCTGTCAGTCTGTGACACACTTCTGCTGAATGTTTTAGCACTAGTGTGTAAACACAGAATAAATTGTTTGGAACAAAAAGCAAGAAACCCAAGCATCCCAGTGCCTGTGTGCAGAAGCATCTCAGAGACACTGGGGTTTCTCCCTCTCCCGGGACACTGATCAGGAATGGGACTGGGTACTCCCTACAGGTCTGCAGCTGCTACAAGGCTAAACCAAATGCCTGTGATTGGCACTTGGACTGTGCCTGTCTGCACTGTCAACCTGACCTGTTACTGAAGTTGTAAGTGGGATACAGAAAACTAGAAGAGAAAGAAAACCTGTAAGAGACAAGGCTTATGAGTCATAATTATGATTTTTCCATTTATTTCTATATTTAAACATACATTAAAAACCTAAATACCACTTTTCTGCAGCACAGATGGCCTTTACATTTTAGGCTTTTAAGTGTAACAGTAGTTTTCATCTAGATCTCATAAAAAAACTTGGAATATTTTTACTCTTTTGAGATAAAAAATCATGATTGACTATATTGGTGTATATATAAAAATATTTCTGACCAGTTAAAATCCAGAATGTGCCATCTTCATGATTAACAAGTGGGATGATTGTTTTTCACCACAGTTATGATGAGTATTTTTAAATGACTTGCATTTTTATTTAAAATCTTCCTACACCTGAGTTGGGGCAATATGCAGTTTCAATGCAGGAAGGGGGATGACGTAATTGAGAGTAGCCCTGCAGAGAAGGATTTGGGGGTGATGATTGATGAGAAGCTTGATATGAGCCGACAATGCGTGTTCACAGCCCCAAAGGCAACTGTATCCTGGGCTGTATCAAAAGATGTGTGGCCAGCAGGTCAAGGGAGGTGATTCTGCCCCTCTGTTCCTCTCTTGTGAGACCTCATCTCGAGTTTTGTGTCTAGCTCTGGAATCCTCAGCATGAGAAGGCTATAGAGCTGTTGGAACGGGTCCAGAGGAGGCTACAAGGATGATCAGAGGGTTGGAGCACCTCTGCTATGAGGACAGGCTGAGAGAGTTGGAGTTGTTCAGCTTAGAGAAGTCTCTAAAGAGACCGTATAGTGACTTTCCAGTATCCGAAAAGGGCTACAAGAAAGCTGGAGAGGCACTATTTACAAAGTCTTGTACTGATAGGACTAGGTGCAATGGGTATAAATTGGAGGGAGGCAGATTTAGACTAGACATAAGGAAAAATATCTTCACTGTGAGAGTGGTGAGACACTGACACGGGTTTCCCAGGGAAGCTGTGGCTGCCCCGTCCCTGGAGATGTTCAAGGCCAGGTTGGACGGGGCCTTGAGCAGCTTGATCTACTGGGAGATGTCCCTGCCCATGGCAGAGGTGATGGAACTAGATGACCTTTAAGGTCCCTTCCAACCCAAACTGTTCTATGATTCAATGATTCTATAAATTTTAATAACAGCAAAGCACAAGGCTACAATGATGCACTGATCTTGCATAGTGCTTTTAAGCTAGACTGGGTGTATCAGCAGCATTAGGCAGTCATCGATTAAGAATAAAATTACTTTTATTCAGACAGGCAATATTTCTCTCCAAATGTTATCACAAGTTTTGTCTTTCCTCTAAGAGCAGTTACTGGGAGATCCAGAGCAGAAATTTTACGATCAAGGAGATTACAGAGAGGCAGAGACAGTTCCCAAAAATTCATGCAGAAACCACACTGCCACCTTGCAGTATTTTGCCTGCCAGCCACGTGTTTCCTGCCACATGCGGCTTGTGATGCTCAGAAAACCCAGAGAACAGCTGCAGCAAGGTTTGCAAGGGCAGCTCTGTGGGCATGCAAGGAAATTCACGCTAACTGCACAGAGAATTGTGAGTGCAGTGCTTGTACAGTAACTTCTTTGGTCAAAAGGCAGTGCCCACTCCCTCTCTACCTGTTTGTCTTCACAATTGGTGTAGGAAGCACACACGTCAGCTGCCAGCCGTACATGGCAAGGGAATTCAGCAGTGGAACGTAATCTGTCTGCACTTCAGCTCCCTAGGAAAGAAAAGTCAACAGTTAGCATCATCACTTGGAGAGCAACATTCAGTTTGACACAAAAAAATCCCCAAGAAAAAAAAAAATGTGTGGGGGTTTTCCAGAGGGAGAAAAGCACTTTGTACTGAAGTGGGTTGTTTTGTGTGTTCACCTAGGCAGGAAGGAAAATGTTTGAAAACACAAGACACAGGACCAATCACCTGCACATTCCAAACTGTTAAATTACGGTTTCTGAAATGGTCAATATCTATGATCCTGGTTTTACCCTGCCTGAATTGTCCAACAAGCTTTAGGTTGTTCCAGATCTGAAGAGGACAACTTCATTGTATGTTATCAATTATGCCCTCTCAGGCAAAAATACTGAATCACAGAATCATAGAATCACTTGATTGGAAAAAACCTCTAAGATCATTGAGCCCAACCACACCTGTCCACTACCAAACCATACCCCTGAACATTTCATCTACCTGTCTTCTAAAACCTCCAGGGATGAGGACTCAGTCATGTCCCTGGCCAGTCTGTTCCAGTGTTTGATAACCCTTTCGGTGAAGAATTTTTTCCTAGTGGCCAATCTGAACCTCCCCTGGTGCAATTATCACCTGTCACTTGGGAGAAGAGACTAGCACCCACCTATCTGCAACCTCCTTTCAGGTAGTTGAGAGCAATGAGGTCTTCCCTCAGCCTCCTTAAACAACCCCAGTTCCCCCAGTTGCTCCTCATAAGACTTGTGCTCCAGCCCCTTCACCAGTTTTGTTGCTCTTCTCTGGACATGCTCCAGCACCTCTATTTCTTTCTTGTGGTGAGGGGCCCAGAACTGAACACAATATTCGAGGTGCGGTCTCACCAGTGCCAGAGTTACAGGGGCAGAATCACTTCCAGGACCTGCTGGCCACGTCGTTTCTGATACAAGCCAAGATGTTATTGGCCTTCTTGGCCACTTGGGCACACTGCTGGCTCACATTCAGCCAGCTGTCAACCCACACCCCCAGGTCTTTCTCCTCCAGACAGCTTTCCAGCCACTTTCCCCCAAGCCTGTAGGTAGTTAAAAAACCTACAACATTGTTTGGTCAGATCCTGTTCTTGTCAAGGTTAGAGTTAAATCCTGAAGATCTGCACTGAAATCAGTTGAATTATTCTACTGTGACAGATCTAAAGCAAAATAGCCAACAACAACAAATATATAATACAAGTACAGGTCTATTCTTTTTATCACTCACAAATACATGCCTTCGTTGCTACTTTGAATCAGGAAATCTGTGGGCGAGACAAAAAAAAATGTTGCTTTTCAGTGCAGAAGTCTGGCTCCAACCACAGCTCTACCCAGCAGAACCCTGCTAATTCTTTCTACTAGATGGCAAACCCTGTAATTCGCACAGAAAGAACGACTGGTGGCTTCAACAGCAAGGTGTCTAATTGCCAAGGCTTCCAGTAATTTATCAAATAGATGCATGAGCCTATTTACTAGTTTTTAATTCTAATAAACACAAAGCAGGCAAATGGTAACTACTAGTCTCTATAAATATAGCCATTTTTCTTTGGAATAACAACTATATTTTTGCCAAAAAGCTCAGTCACACTGGTTTCATGTGCATGCAAGGACTTTTAACTGCCAGTTCTGGGTAAGGCACAATAGCTTTGCAGCTCAAAAAAAAAAAAAATCCATTTGTTCCACAGTAATAAAAGTCATTTGATCAGAACTAATCCAAATCATGCTGTAGTTATTTCAAGGTATTTCAGTGAATCCCAGTCTCAGCTATTCCTTTCTTCTAACAAATGTAATTTAGGTCACTAGATATCTTCATAACTAAATGACTGCCTGACTATACCTATTAAACCCCTGATCATGACTACAAAAGCAAAAAGCTGAAGAAGCTGTATCACTCCTGTTTAAAAAGGAGAATTAAAACTCTACACCAGAAAGTGCATGCAAAAGAACACTCTGCTAATGAAATTTCTGATTTCTGTAGAGGCTTTCAGGTACAGCTCCTTCACAGCATCCCCCTATACAGCCCAGAACTGCCACTTCCAGGAGAGGAAGATGCCCTGTAAAAGGGTAGCAATACCATATGGCCTCTGAAGCATTCACACAGCTGTGACCATGTCAGATTTAGAGTCTCCTCTCCATCGTAAGATGGATATTTTCCACCCTCTTTTTCTCTTTTTTTTAATAGATTATCCAAGGGTAATGAAAACACAATGATGTATCTAGGTGCGTTTAAGAGCTAATGCCACAGGAAAAGAGATTAATAACACAAGAAGATTTCTAAGATGGGTCAACACCTTCCAAAAAAGAAGATGAAAATATGTAACATAAGCACTGAGGACAAGATCACAGCATCTGCGATTGCAAGCCTACCTGGGACTTGGAAGGACATGGAAAAGGATGTAACCAAAACATCCCCTTCATCAAACACTGTTTTGTAGAGGGAAAACCAGAAAGAGATCCCTCATTTGGAAGACCGAAGACAAGCAGGTCAGGAAACACTGGTACAGCAGACGTTGTTTGTGCCCCAAGCAACGTCTTATGCTGCAAAGAGGATTCCTGTTTTGAATTTGTTGCCTAAGGTTGGCAATTACCAAGGGGAACCTTCTCCTTGCATCAGGATATGCAATAAGCATCAAAAATCAAAGGAAAATTACGCCAATGAGGAAGGACATAAATACCACACAGAGCTCATTCGACTGCTGCAGAAGCCAAATTGTGTCAGGGATGCTTCGTCACTCCTGCCACAGCCCATTGTCCCTGTGGGCTCTGAGTGGTGAGACAAGGCTGGCTTTGGACCTGTCTGACATGTCATCACCTGCAGCACATAATGTTGTATTTCACAACTGCAGTGGGCAGAAGGGAAAAGAGCAGGTAATGCACGTTCAAAAGTGCATAGTTATCAGAAAATCAATTTAAGATTAAAGTCAATTAAGCTTAAAGAATTATTATTCTTTTTTTTAAATCTGGCCATGTAAAAAACAGTGTTGAAAGAGTACCATGAAACTTTACAAAAAGCTGACCTGCTCTTTTTCATGTGTTCTGCTACCTGATACCACAATCTGCATGACAGGCGGTTTGGAGGAAGGAAGTGTGGACATTGTGCAGAGATGCACAGTTCCTCTGAGCTCTCACCAACTCTGCATGACACCTTGCAGCAGTCAGACACCACTGCACCCCTTTCCCAGGTTCCTGAGGGAATAAACCACTCCTATTAATTGGCTGCGTTTGAAGATGACAGACAAGAGAAAGGAGTCACTCCTAAATAAAGAGGTGTAATTCATTTGGGCCTCGAGCTCCTTACTTGCAAATACAGATAACTGAAGCTCTCTTTAAGACCACAAGAAATGACTTCTCCCTCCTCCTCTTGAATCATCGATTGTAATCCTATCCCACGGCTGGAATTTGTGTGCCAGCAGGAGTCACGGTTATACAGACCTTTAATTGGTGTCGTATTAAATGCTTTCCAAAGCAAAAATGTTTCTAAACAAACAACACACTGAGGGACGGGTGCAGATGAAGAAGAGTAATCTTGTGTACATTTTATATTTAATATATTAATTTCTTAAATCTACTGTTTTTGAGACACTGGAAATACAATTTCAAACGTACAATTTCATATGATGAAACTGCAATGCTGTTTCTAGCTAGTAAATATTGGATTTGAACACCAGCAGAAGTAGAAAGTATGTGCCAGAGCTCTACTGAAAAAGAAGTGTTCAAATAATGCATCTCAAACTGGGAGACATTTCATTCAGTGAAAGGGTGGAAAATTTTAATTAACTTGCTTCCCACTCTCCTGTGGATGATAAGTAATCTCTGATCACACCTTGAGTGTCAAGAAGCCAGAGCATATTGAGCTGAGTTTTCCCTTTGACTTACATCACATGAAAAGAAATAATTTTATTTATAGTTGTACTGTTTGTTTTCAGCATTTTCTCTTTTCACAGTTGCTTCTGCTCATTAGGAAAAAAAGGATTAAAAAAATGATAACGATAATATCTAGGGCAAGCTAGACAAACAACTGCATTAACAATTTTTCTTTTCTTCACCCCCCTACTGTGGCAATTTTAACCACAGCAAGATAATAAACAAGACAACCACTAAGCTCTTCTGAGACAGAAAAGTTCTTTAAAAATCATTCTTTCCTGGGTTAAGTGAATGTGATTTAGTTACAAGGCAGTGACGGATTGTCACTATTTAATATTTTTTTCCAACGTGGATTAAAGACTGGAAGCTTGAAAATCCCATTAAATAAATCTTAATAAAACCTTTATTGGCAAATCCTAACAGACTGCGTACTAAGATGTACAGACAGATGGCAAAGAGGATGGGAAGTAAAAAACATGAGTTGCTTTGAAAGTGTAACCTACTGTTTGTGGGGGAAACGGGCAGAGCATTCAAACCCACCTCCTTATAAATAACAGAGGGAATAGCCCATGAGGGCAGCAACGTGCACCCTCTGCCACAGCTGGTACCCAGTCCCCACCACTGGCAAAGCCAGAGTTCCCTCCTAGAGCACTGGTGGGAGAATGAGGAAGCTGAAAAGTAGAAAACTAGGAATATATAACGAGATAAACTGAATATATGGGCTGCGCGACAATGACCCAGTAAAAGCATGCTGCAAGTGTTCTCAGTACCACAGCCAACAAGGAGACTAAATCCAAGCTCTAGATTTGTCAATTATTTGCCTTTTTCCTCTTCAGATTTCTTACAAGAGGTAATTTCTGCTAATAATGTAACATAATCCATTAAAAACATTTATTCGAAACAAAAGAGAAGTGTCACAGGTCTTTCAGCAATCAAAGTTGGAATATGCTCCTCTAGTATTGAGCTGCTCCTAAATTTTCAAGTGTAATACATCAGAGCACTTGCCAGCAGACCCTAATTGTGGAGCAGCAGGGTGTGGGACAGCTCCTGCATCCTTAGAAAGCACCAGGGTCTTTGGGAGTAAACAGGCGCCTGACCAACACAGAAGAGCTGCTAAATCGGCACCTTAGTGGAAAGTTAATAGAAAAAAAATTAATAAAATAAAATAAATCCACAGACAGGCTTTTTGCTTATTATTCTGTACGTCTGTGATTTGGATATATTTATGATTACTTAATATATGTGAATTCATGCACTGTGAAGTACTTTTGATAATATAATAAGGCTGTAACACTATACCGGGTGGCATCCTGTTAAGACAGTTTTTCTGAGATACAGATGCATCCAGTCACAATTTCAATACACACACAGGCTGCTAAGTAGCATTCACATCTGTCTCCATGTCTACGGTACAACTGAAAAAACAACCAAAAAAAATCTCCTGTGCCCACAAAGCCCACTTCCCTCAGTGACTTCTGCAGAAGCAAATCCTACTTTCTAGCACTAATAAAAACATTTGAGTGCTCCTGGTATCGATGGCAGTTGTAACAAGAGAAGTACATTTGTGCAGTAACAGTTTTGCCTTTATAGAAGCACAGGATCGGTAGCAGAAGCTCCATGAGGTGGTTGTGTTGATATGGAGAGTTCTCCACAAAGAAAGCATGGAAGCATCTTATGAAATATGTAAAACTTTCATTGCACAGGCAATATAAATGTAACTGGCTACAGATAACAAGAAATACACGTGATCTACCAATCCATCAGCACATTTTCTTGAATTATTAGCTTCCCAATTCCTATGCTGCATCTTAAGGTCATCAATGATTTTGCTGTTTGTCCATCAACTGGTTTTGGGAAAAAAAAACAACACAGGAAAACAGTACCTGACAACTTGTGTTCTCCAGGGTGCCTTACCACACACAGCTTAATTGTGCCCACATGGCTTCCCCAGTGTAAGTTCCTTCAGTTATAACTGATTCCTGAACAAAATATGGCTTTTGCAAAAAGTCTTTGTGAACCAGTCCATCATAATGTAAATAATATCTATTTCCATGTGGGAAATGCAGCTGAAGCACAGACCCTCTCACGGTCACCAGTTCAGAGAGCAGGAGAGCAAATGCTGGCCCTGTCCTTCACTTAGGTGCAGGCTGCTTCTGCCATTTTTGGGGTCCCAGCACCTTTCCACTGTGCCTCAAAATACAGGGGTCCCTCCCAAACCCGCCTTGAAGCAGCACAGGGTCAAAGAGGTGCATTAGCCAGGACACTACTGCATAGGTAAAGGGGACATGCTGGGGAAAAGAAATGCTGTGTGTTTTTTAGAATGTTTCGGTGAGGACTGGAACATTTTTTTTCTCAGTTTGTTCTTAAGTAGAAAGTCCAGATCAGGTGTGGCCACTTATTGCTGTAAGACTTTATGCCTGAGCAGAGAACTAATTCTTACCTCTGATCTTGTCACAAACCTAAGCAAACTGTGACAGAAGTAAAACGTTCATTTTTTGGGTTTTTTTCATTCAGACACCTTTCAATCCTGTGCTTTTCTGTCCATTTCAAGTGCCCTTTACTCATGTGGAAGATGTGTTCGCTTTGTTAGACATTCAATACTGCCAGTATCAGGAAAGCTTGAAATTGGTATGGCCGGTTTTTATTACTGAGTTTACCAACAAAGACAAAGAAAGATTAGTCTGCACAATTTAATCCTAGATAAAGCATACGTCTCTTAGTAGAGTTCAGCAGTCAAATATATCCATATATATGCTGCTTTTGTATCCTTTTGTAAAAGAAAGAAACAAGAGCTATAAAAAAATCTGTTCATTACAGGCTCCTGGAGGTTTTTGTTCAGTGTTTCTTGGAAAGCAACAAGGGAAAATGCTGAAATATTATGCCCAAGCAACACTTTGGGTGGTAAAGAGGGTCACACATACAATGGTATTTCATGCCCATTGCCATCAGCTACTTTGCTGACCTGCTCATGCCTCTGTCCCATAGCCAGAGACAGCAGAACATAGCTGACATATGACCTAAATCAGATTTACAGACAAATCAAATCCTCATTTCCAGGGAATTTGTTCAAGGCTTACATTAAGGCAACTTGCAACCTAGGCTCAGTGGAGATAATTTTTTAAATCTTTTGGTATGTCACACTTTAAAAGGTTTACCATGTCTACAGCGGACACTGACCCCATTCAGTTATGCAGGGAAGTGGCAACACTATGGTGTATTTGAGATTTTAATTCATGTCACTACACTGAAGACATGATACAGCATATAGTAAAACAGCGATGAAACACCAGCCGAACATTGTCCATGAGAAAATGCCGGTAAATCAAGGACAATATCTTCAGAATTAACAAGGTTTCCGAAGCAGAACAACACTGAAATCTAAATGAATGTTACAGCACTCAACTTTAAAGACAGTATTAGCTATTCTGTCTTGTAATGGGGAAGTCAAGGTGACAGATTAGAGTTGGGGAGAGGGAAATCATGCAGGCTCTGATTAATCAGAACTGTCTACCCACATTTGCCTACACAAGCAGAATTAAAACCATCAAACAAGTTTTGGTCCTAGATCTCAGAAACTGCAGTGGAAATAATGTGCCTTGACATTTTTAGAGTTAAAGCGATACGGATGCGAGCAGCATTTTGTCACTGTAAGTGCTGTGGTCATTTGCAGAAGATGCCACAGCTTTACTTTGAGAAGAAAGAGTTAAATTACTCAGAGCTATTACATCCTGTCTGCTGCTTGGCGGGACCACATACTGTGACAGCTGCGAGCTTTACATCCTCTACAAGCTGACATTTTACACACATACGAGTGCATCACACTGTTCAGCTTGTTTTCTCTATTAGCCTTAGCAATTAAAAAGGCAGCACTTTCTCTGCTAAGAGGTGTGCCAAGCCCTCTCTTTTGCTTTTATGGTTAAACAGCAGAACTTTCCCTTGTCATTTAGAAGGGTTCTCTTTTTGTGACTAAGGTCATCGATATATGCTACATGTCTTCCTTTTTTAAATAGCTTTCTTTTGTTGTGGTTGGGATTCTTACACTTGTTTCTTCTTCTTAATTGGGATAGAGCACAATAAATTTACATTTGGTTCAGACCACATCTGAACAAGTCCATAGATCATCCAGATAATCAAATCTGATACAAATTTAAAATAAAGATCCATTATACACATTTATGTCATGCTGCCCATCAGTGCTTCTCCCAGTGCCTTGGTACAAATCAAAACGACAAATGGAAAAGGTTAATCTAGATCAGAGCTGAACCTATATTACAAAAAATGAGAACACCTACAGTAATGAGTCATTCCACTACTCCATAATTAGCTCTGTGATAATTATACTCTGAAGTACTCAGAACAGAAACAAAGCCTTTATTTTCTTTCGGACATCTGTCACTACTGAATTCCATCTCCTTCCCTCTATGTCCCTCATTTTACAGTCTCTTCCTCTGCCATCACATTACTCCACGGTTTTGGTAAATAAAGGTGAACTTTGACACAGTTTAATCGAGAAGCAACTTGGTCTCCAGGGTATGACACTGGGCAAGTGCCTACAGATCCCCTGGCTTCCTGCCTTACACTCGTTTGATGACTTTACTTACCTGTGCCTATTGTGTCTCAGAAAGCATGAGGTATGAAATATTCAGGCAGTTGTTTAAATGTCAGGAGAAGAAAACAGAGGTGGTCATCTCTGCCTATCCTCTAAATGAGTAACACCTTTGCAAGAGCTTCCCAACACCTCAATGCCCTTCCTTGAGCAGCCTTTTTCTTCTCCATATTCTTCCACTTGCAGGTTGGTGGGTAACACGTTCATAATGTCCCCAAAAGAGGGACTCTTGATCTCAGAAGAGCAAAACTGCCAGCATCCACATTTTAAATTACAGCAGAGAATAATCTGATCATACTGACAAGCTGTGTTTATGCTATCAGACAGTTCCTGAAATTGCACATACCAAATCTTATGTCTGGAACAAGAGATTCTCCTCGTTAGCCCTCACACAGACATGGTGTATGGCAGTACAGCATCTCTCGACATACCAGATGGCACTGGGAGTTTGATTCCTTAATCTGTTGGCCAGATGTGTCTCCAGCATGGAATTGTTAGAACTGAAGGCAAATGACACTCCACCTAACAGAGCTCTAATGCTTCAAGGGGCCCTGTTAGAAGATTCTCTTCTGTTTTGTCCTAGTGGTTTGGTCCTTGTCAGGTAGCTCAAGATAAACTTTTTTGTGTTCACACAGAGCAAACTAAGAGGTACTTAGGGGCCATTATGCACAACTGTCATAGAATCATAGAATAACCAGGTTGGAAAAGACCCATCGGATCATCGAGTCCAACAGCCTACCGAGACAGAGCACCTTCCCCTGTTTGTCTAAGAGCCAAATAGGTTCAAAGAATTCACTTAACTCAGAAAGCCACTTCCAACATTGCTAAGTGACAGCTAAGGAAAAGTAATGTGTATCAGGGTAAGCATGTAGAATAACTTCCCCATGTCTGGTTTAATTTCTACTGAATTCTCCTGTTTATGCAATATCAGACAATTCTGCGATGTGAGGCAAGGCATATTATGTGGGGAGGATCAGAAAGTTCACTTCAAAAACGTACTGCTGATCTGGATTAAAATGCTTGTTAAATATAGAGATAGATGAGGTAAAGGAGTAAACATTACTTCCACATGAACCAATCTAAACTTCTGGAATCTGCAGCATTCTCCAGAAAGGGGTTCCACAGATCTGCTGCTGCTGCATAGAGAATTACATGAATTATCTCCTTTTTGTTTGTTTTGCACCTGGCCCTTATCAGTGCTGTTTCATAACCCTCAGTTCTTCTGCTGGAAGTGATGGCAAACAGTCAGTGCCTACTTAGACATCTCCCGTGATTTAGGAGACCTCTAACTGTTCCATTCCCTGCAAGTCTCCTCTTTCCCAGGCTGAAAGGACACACAGTGTAACATTTTCTAGCATGAAAGCTGCCTGCATCATTGATCATCCTCATTGTTCTCTGAACAATTACAGTGCCAACATAACCTTCTGAAACAAGGTGCTGCCAAACCATAGCTTATGCAACAGTACATAGTAGTATAGCCTTGCTGTTTCAATCCCTATTCCTTTCCTAACAGTTTTAAACATGTGGTTAACATTAAAGCTTCTTAACATTTGCCGCCTTCATCAGCATCGACCTACTGCACTCATGGAACCATCTGTCATTACCCAAAAACCTTGCTCCTGGGTGGCAACAGCACAATTTGACCCTAAAAATGAATGAGACGTTACAGTCAAGTCTGTAATAACTGGAATAACATTAAATGTAATAAAGGAATTGTTTCTTCAGATGCACATTAGCACAAGAAAAATTGCCATTAATGGATTACACTCTTCTTCAAGAGGTTTCTAGCCATTACTACTATATGGCCATTTCTTGCTACACTACAAAGTCATCATCTAATATGCAGACTCTCAATCCTAGTCTCCTGGAATTTTGCACACTTAGTCTAGCATCTGTCCTGTTTTCCCTTGATCTGTCCTTTTGGCACTCGTGTGCCTTGCTTGCCTTTGCTAGGATTTTGCACCATGTACAATATATTCCAAGTGAAATGATCAGGCATTGCCTTTATAGATACATAACATGTATTTCTGGCAGACCAGGGAAATCAAATAAAATTTAAAAAACATTCTATGAATTACACGATAATATCCTCTTCCCACCTGTGATCTTTTTGCTTCTGGTCACCAGCAATTCTAAACCCAGCTTTGCAAATACCTGTTTATCAAATTTGCTGTGGAAGATGAGTACTGACTGGTCTGATCTAAACAGTGTTTCCACTGGTGCACTTGGATCAGTAAAAAGCCAATCTATGACACACGTGGTTTATTTATAGGGACCTATCCAGAATATACAGCTCTTTTAGCACATGAAAGAGGTCACAGAAAAACAAATGCAGTTTTCTGTGCTTTCCGACTCCAGCTAAGCCAACCTAAAGGGCTGTCTTCTTTAGAACTGCTGTGCTACCATGAGTTGTGTGATCACATTGCCCTGATTATTAATAGTAATCCTCTGTACAGTTAATCTAGCAGACACCTGTATTTTTGGGACAGATAGCCCTGAATTTCACTGCTCACCATCACTCACATTTCCTACACCCTAACAAAGCACAGAGATTATAAAATCAAAACTGCATCATACAAACCTAGAGGAACATTTAGCTGGTGTTAACCTTTACCTCACTTGCCCATCTGGTACTGCTGAAGCACAGATCAGTATGTGAGAGTCCATATAAGAGCCCTGAATCATCTTGATTTACAAAAAAGTAATCAAAGAAGAAAAACTGCACACATACCTTAAGGACAGTCCACTGCTCTACAACAATTGCATCATAGCCCTGTGTGGTTTTTCTGTCTTCCACAGTGACATCTTCAAAGAAGAATACTCCATCCATTGTCCCATGTAAACAATCTGTGAAAACACAGGGATATTTCTAAGTTTTATAGAAGACATCCCATGTGTAGGAAAGAATTTGAATGTTTAGTATCCAAGGATGTTAATAAAGAAGTGCATAAACCTTCCTCTGGTAGTGTAGCTCTATTAAATAAGACTAGTATCTCTAGCAGTTTTAAAGAGAAATTCTACTCTCTAGTAGCAAACCTCACTGTCTGCTTTTATTCCAGAGTTTGTCATCAAAAAACCTCAGCTCTCCCATTTTGAGCAGGTAAAATCAATTCAGTCCTCAGTTCAGCAGTATTGCTCACCTCCTGGAATTTATACACACACTTTGGGGGCTAAAGATCATGTACTATGTCAACCTTTCAAGGGCTTTTGGAAGAAAACTAATATTAATAACTACACCCATTCATTCGCACAAGTCAGAAGAGACTATATACAGATCAGCTGTGGCAGTTACAGCAATCTACATGGACTAAGGATGATCTGGCCTATCTAAACACCGTGAAAGAAAAGACACATTCATAACTATTTAATCAATTTATGAAGGCATTTTGACCATCTGGTTTAGTGGCGCTCTCATTCTCATTTGCATTCCCAGCACGTTCGGCCCTTTTTCAGACAACACATACTATTAGTTACTTGAGCAGCACTTTCTCCTTCAACTCAGCCGTATACTCCGTAATCAGCAATCATTCCCATATGCAAGAACTCAAGTTTTGTCAGCTCTGTGATAGAATGGAATCAGAATAACTGGAAAAAAATCCCAAAACACAAAACTCCACCTATCTTCCTTTTCTAAAATAAGGTAAAACATGAAGCAACAGAATTATATTTAGAAAAACTGTAAATAAGTAGTACCACACTCTTTATGAACACAGAAAACTCCTCTCACATTATCACAACATGTCTTTTTCAGCTTTTCTAGTTTAAATAATACATTTATCCTCTTAGGGAGAGGATGAGGAAAATCAAAGTGTTGTATTCCGCACAATAGTTTCTACGCATTTTTAGGAAAACTACACTCCTTGCATGGGTAAGATGTAAATTTCTGAAACTCAGTCGCAAGTGTCAAACCAACTGATTCTTAAACTGACAGGAGAGTCTTCTGCATAATCTTCTGGATAAGTCTGCTTAGCTGTTTCATCACATCCTCCTGCTTTCCCTGCTGGATGTTATGAGGTCAAGAAATGCAAGGGGGGAAGGTACTGCTGCCTTCAAGGAAAAAACATATATCAAACTCGGAACCAATTTTCACAAAGGAGGCAGTGAAGAGGATTAAGAGGTTTCTTACCTCTTGTAGACGCAATCTCAGTCAACATCTTCTGATGTCATTATATGATCTAAATTCAATTTATTATCTGGAAATAAAAAATTTGTTGTGGGCAAAGCCCATAACTAACCAGACTCCTACAGCTGGAGGCTTATATCTAAACGCACAATGTATCATGGCTTTTGCTCCGCATGTAAAGCACTTGCACACCTCCTTGCTTCTCTTTGCACTGTCTACTCTCTCTTGCTGCAGTTTCAATCAAGTAATAAACTTGTAAACGAGCAGACACAAATACCTGTACCTAAATTAACACAGCATATTTATTTGAGTTTGCTTGTGAAGAAATGTTGCAAACCGCTCACAAGGGATTCTCCCTGGAATTCTGTTGGGAGACTCAAAGAGGTAGAAAAACACAGTCTATTTTCACACTGACTGTCTCCCCAGGCAGGTTTCCTGTAACTCTGTTTAGAAGAAAGAGAGACGAAGACTGCTCACCACTACAGCAAGCCAGTTTTCCAAGGAGGATGAGCTGGACTATAAAGCAGTAACTCATGTCATCTAGACAGATTTCTCATCCAAGTGAGGAAAACTGATGTTTTTGTTCTGAAATAACAGGCCCGATCACTGGATTACAGGCCAGATACCACAGGGAGAAGAAACTTGCCCCATACAAATGAGTATAAGATTTAATTACCATATTTCATTCAGACATGGCACTTTGTCAGATCCTACATTTCAAAATGGGAAATAACTCAACTTCAATGAAATACATCACATTGCAATGGCCAAGCCCACACTCAAATCTATTTTAGGATGCATAATGCATAAATAACCCTTTAATTTGCTAAAGTAAGGATGACAGGACAGCACCTAAGGCTGAAAGTAGAAACGCACAGATCCCTACCAGACAGACTGGACACAGGTCTTGCCAGGAAGCCTTATAGAGTGCTGGTGCACTGCTCCTGTATCATGAATTCTCTTAATGAAATTCAGTGTCACACTGTTGGTACAACTGCAGTTTGAGCTCACCCCACGCATTTGCCAGCTAATTAATAAGTGATCAAAATATAATCAGCATGCGTGTGTTTATGCTCATTCATAAATCATCCTGTATGTTTCACTCTGCTGTGCATTCCACTCGCACAGTTCACAGCTTCCACATATGTGAACATTATGGCACATACGTAATGTTTTAGAAACTAATAGCTGAGCTCATGAGACCCTACAGGCAGCAGATACACTTGACTGCGCTTCCTCCTTGCACGTACAATGATTACTGTTGAATTCTACAACCAGTCAGTCCTAAGATCCATTGATTTTTTTTAGCCAGGAAAGAAACCTATGGAAAATTAGAAAAGTGGAATGGGAAAAATGATGAAAGGGAGATAATCTGCTGCAATCTGGTGTCTGCCCAACAGAGTGATGCTGATGAAAAACTCAGTTGGAGAAATTAGTTCATGATACTTACCAAGGTTTTGCCCCTTAGCCACAACTGAGTCTCCTCCCTACCTGCTGTGGTGCAACATTTAAACTTTCATACCATGAATGCATGTCTGCCAACTCTCATGCACTGGCTGTACATTTTCCCCTTTACAGGTCATCTATTACTTTTCCAGACAAAAGGGGGAGGAAAGGGAAAGAGTAAATGGATCATTAATTAATTCCTTTGCATGTGAAGCATTTGGGATGCTGAAAGTAATTGGGGGAAAGGAGAAAACAGCACTATGAGCGCCAGCGAGGTCATATTTTAGAGAAAAGGCACTAATAACCCATGCTCATGTCAGGACCAGTGGGAAATTCAGAGAAACTCCTGCACAGAGATGTGGAAGGGCAAGGCGATAAAGAGATGCACTGAGTCTACCTGCAGTACTTTTATCACCCAGATAAAAGTGCTCTGGAGTCTACAGCAACCTAAGTCTAGTCACGTGTTCTAGTGCTGGTCCATTAGGTGAGATTTACGTAACCTAACATTAGATATTTCTGATATAGAGGTCTAAAACTGAGATATAGTCATCCAAGGCTTCAATTACAACTGATGGAGAGAATAAAGCATTAAGGACTCCTTCACAAAGAATCACAGAATAATCTCAGGAGGTCTCCTGCTCAAAGCAGGTTCAATACAAGTACAAACTAGATTGCTCAGGCATCTTGAAAATCTCCAAGGACAGCAACGACACAGCTTCTTAGGCAGCCTCTTCCAGACCATAACAGTCTTCATGGTGAGGTATTTTCTAATATCCAACCTGGACCTCTCTTGTTTCGATTTATGCACATTTTTTCTCATCATCCTACCATACATGTCAGCCAAGAGACTGGAACCATACTCTCCATAGTTTCCTTGTAGGCACTGCCAGGCAGTCAGGTGCCACAAAGCTCTTCCTTCTCCAGGCTGAAACAGAGTAGCTCCTTCAGTCTTTCACCACAGGACAAGTGCTCCAGCCACTGACTGCTATCTTGCTGACACTCTGCTAAACCAGCTCTAGTTTGTGAGCATCCTCCTTGCTTGCTTTGGAGAAGGGCCCAAAACTGGACGCAGCACATAGGCTAGATGCAATCTAATGAGCACCAAAAGTAGAGGAGGGTAATCACTGTCTTTTATTGCTGGCTTTATTCGTGTCCTTACAGCCTTGTACACTGTAAGGTACAAGGTTATTCTCCCTCTGTACTCAGCACTGGTGAGACCACTCCTTGAATCCTGTGTTCAGTTCTGGGCCTCTCACCACAAGAAGGATGTTGAGGCTCTGGAGTGAATCCAGAGAAGAGCAACAAAGCTGGTGAAGGGTCTGGAGAACAGGTCTTAGGAGAAACGGCTGAGAGAGCTGGGGGTGTTTATCCTGGAGAAGAGGAGGCTGAGGGGAGACCTCATTGCTCTCTACAACTACCTGAAAGGAGGTTGTAGAGCGGAGGGAGCTGGGCTCTTCTCCCAAGTGACAGGGGACAGGACAAGAGGGAATGGCCTCAAGCTCCACCAGGGAAGATTTAGGCTAGACATTAGGAGGAAGTTTTTTACGGAAAGGGTCATGGGGCATTGGAACAGGCTGCCCAGGGAGGTGGTTGATTCATCTTCCCTGGAGGTGTTTAAGGTGTGGGTGGACAAGGTCCTGAGGGACATGGGTTAGTGTTTGATAGGAATGGTTGGACTCGATGATCTGATGGGTCTCTTCCAAGCTAGTGATTCTATGATTCTATGATATTTAATGTAGGATCAGAGGCAGATGACATCACAAATCCTACCAACTATATTGGTCTAGGTCTAGATTACAACAGCACAACTCATATGCAGAAACCTCTGTGGTCTGCGCTGCCTACATTTATTTAGCTGACTCTTACCTAACCTATCTACAGTGAGATAGAGTTGGTCTTCCAAACTTCCACTGTTTCTCATGCAAAGAATAATATTTCCTGATTCTGATGCAGTTCTTTTCTCTTTTGATAATGTTAGGCACCATTTAGCTCCTGGAACTTAGCCTACATTTAAAGAGTCTTTAGGAATTCTACACATTAATTCATTTGTGATCAAGCAGTAAGGCATTCCAATAAAACAAACCATTTTGACTTTGCTGTTTGTGGTATCATTTCCCAAATTCTACTCTTGAACTGACATTACTTCACTCTTTCTTAAAAAAAAAAGGCTCTGAACATAAAGGCTACAATCATTGTCCTTCCTCTGAAAACGTTCCATTACCACTGCATTTTTTATTAAGGTATCCTACTGTGCACAAAAAGCTATTTTCACTAGGTTGTATAAATATTTGATGTAGCTCAGTTGACAAAAAGCTATTTTGATGTTCTTGCTTCTGATTTACAAGAAGTATATGGGAAAAGATTTCTTACTTTACCATGACAGCTTTCCTAGTGGGCAACAATTTTCCCCTTCTTGTCTTTGAACTACAAATCCCCCTTGTCCAAGAAACTAACCTTTAGGCTGCTGTTGCTCTCAACAAGGAAATCTAGCTATCCGTGGCTTTATGTGGCATGTGACCCGAATGTTGGCCTTTGCTTCATATTTACATTCCTCCCTCCTCATGAATCTTTTCACCTTCAGTACACACAGAGAAAATAATTCCTTATGGATGATAAAAATTCCAGCCACTTCAGTGGATAAGGTGATTATCATTGGCCAGATGCATCACTGGTTCATCCGTGTCAGAGGCAGTGCCAATGTAACAGAGACAATCAATGTGACCTTCTGAAAATCTGACTACTTTCCTTTCCCAAGCAACTCACATTTTCTTTCATTTGCTTTGTCTCTAAGTAGTCTTAGTGTTTTCCAGTTGGTTAGGTAGATTTTTTTCTAACTTTAAAAGACAGGAAATTCACAGACAGAATAGTAAAACAAATACAAGAATGCAAGGCATGTAAAGATCTGCAGTTCAAAACAACTAAAGATGAGCTTGTGATTACTCTGCTAAGGCATCAAAATATAACCTTAGGTTTGACTCCTCACCCTCACCTCGGAGACTCGCTGTTATAGGAAAGAAACAGCCCCCACCTGTTACTCCCTTTCCATTTGCAGTGCTAATAATCTGTAGGTTGCTACTAGTGTCCCCAGTTCTCACTACAAGAAGGCAAGGGCGAAGTTCTATGATGACTCTGGATCCCTAGGCAGGATCAGTTTACATCTAGGCTACAGGCAGAATTAGCAATTACACAGGTTGGATGAAAAGCGCCAGCAAGAAACTGAACTCCAAATTAAAATAACTGCTATTTGTCAACAGAAGAACATTCAAGGACCGAGCAAGCTTCTGTTCCTAAATGACTAGCAAAATCTGAATACGTTTAATATATGGTGTAACTCTGCATGGTTTACATACTCTAATTTGCAATTGTGTTTTATTTCCAATTATCTGGCACAATAAGCAAAAAGAAACAATCATTATCAGTGAACTTCAAAATTATTTTAAAGACTAATTATTAAACTGTTGGCAGAAGGAAGAAACAGATTTATGACTACTGACAATCTGGAAATCTTCATTTCATTGGGCATTCCAAGGACAAGAGGGAAAAGAAGAGGATAATAACCCTGTTTTTAAGTCTAATAAGCAAAATAACGTATTCATATTTTAAGCCAAAGAGGAAATCAGCCCCCAGAACAAAGAAATGTCATATAACCAATTAAAGAAAGTATGCTAATATCACCTTAATTTGGAAGAGGATTAATCAGTGAATAAGGAGACTCGCTATTAAGGGCTGGATAGGCTGCCACAAAAGACTAGAAAAAAGTAAGGGGCTGAGAAGCCCTCAGCCCCCTCTTTCTTCCCTCCTTCCTACCCTGTGTTGTTTCATACCCTTGTTGGCATATGAATTGTTTCATTTCTCTGCAGCACAGGAAAAATTGAGAATTTAAATCATAAACATTTAACTGCAACTGATAGCAACTTACAGGTATTTTTAGCAAACGTTCTTCAAATAGCGTGGGCATGATCATGGCATTTGAACATAACTGTTCTAATTAATGCACTTCTAGAAAACTTAACTCTGAGCTTTTCAATTTCTAAGCCTATTCTTCCTGTAACTGTAAAATGTTAATAAAAATGTTTACTAATCATTCATCTTCAATCTCTAATCCAATCTAACCTGGAATCTGTCCACTTTTATACAAGCCATTGTCCTATTTCCTTCAAAACTTTACTGTCATCATTCAAGCCTACTTTATCTACGTCCACAGGCAGCAATCCAGCACTCCTCACTGTGGTATCCAAGCACATGAACTTCCCCCAGGCCTCTGTTATGTAAATGAACTTTAGAAGTTTAAATAAGGGGAAAATGCTGTGTTTAAAGCATTTTAGAGTGCACTGATAATCAGTTTTTATTAAAGAAAACACTGAGCCTGATAGCACCAATTAGATTTGCCTCTATGAGTTGCAATTTATACACATAAAGTAAATGACCATTTGTTTTCAAGCAAGTTAATTAGCAATTACAAGGCCTTCCAGGAAGCTGTGTGAAAGCATTCCATCAGCTGAACTTTAGACCTTCCTTTTTTTTGCTACTTGCTTGGAAAATGAAAAATTAGGACTGTCTGTTAATTTCCTTACTGACTTCTACCAGAACCTACTCACATTACTGTGCTTTATCATGTGTCCTGGAATTCTGACCAGCAGCAAATCGGGAATAAGATGCTCTGGAAGCAGTTTCCCTATAATTTTGAGGCACAAACCCAGGAATCGTAGCAGCAGTGCCCAATCTATGGATTTCAACATCCCTCTTGAAGAATGTAAAGCAAACTAAAATTAAGTGAAAGACTCAGCCTTAAGCACCCTAACTATGAGGTAAACTAATCACACAATTTTTCAGTAAAGTTAATTTATCTGTAACTAACATCTTTAGGTTCAAGTACTTCCCTTGGTTTGTTCTCCTAGTTATGTCTCTCAGGTCTCTGTTATGCACTAAGTCCTTCTCTGTACAGCAGGCTTGTCTTCAGAGACAGCACCGTAGCCACGAGTGCCACAGAGGCTGGCTACAGTACTAAGCTGGATTCCATGTCACATTTTCACAACATGCAAAACTCTGTTTTCTACGCTTCCCTTCTTAAATTAATCATAGAATCACTGAGTTGGAAGAGACCCACTGGATCATTAAGTCCAACCATTCCTATCAAATACTAAACCATGTCCCTCAGCGTCTTGTCCACCTGTCCCTTAAACACCTCCAGGGAAGGTAAATCAACCTTCTCCCTGGACAGCCCATTCCAGTGTCCAGTGACCCTTTCCATGAAAAAATTTTTCCTAATGTCCAGCCTAAACCTCCCCTGGAGGAGCCTGAGGCCATTCCCTCTTGTCCTGTCCCCTGTCCCTTGAGAGAAGAGGACAGCTCCTTCCACTCCACAACCTCCTTTCAGGGAGTTGGAGAGAGCAATAAGGTCTCCCCTCAGCCTCCTCTTCTCCAGGCTAAACAACCCCAGCTCTCTCAGCCGCTCCTCATAGGGCCTGTTCTCCAGTCCCTTCACCAGCTTCGTTGCTCTTCTTTGGACTCAATCCAGAGCCTCCACATCTTTCTTGTGGTGAGAGGCCCAGAACTGAACACAGGATTCAAGGAGCGGTCTCACCAGTGTGGAGTCCAGAGGGAGAATAACCTCCCAGGACCTGCTGGTCACATCGTTTCTGATACAAGCCAGGATGCCATTGGCCTTCTTGGCCATGTGGGCACACTGCTGGCTCATGTTCAGTTGGTTGCCAACCAACACCCCCAGGTCTTAAGACCAAGTGATGGGTAAATACCCATCACTTATACAAACATACTAGCTAGGATGAAATAAACATAGAATCATAGAATCACAGGACAACAAACACTGCTATGAAGGTAGAAAGGGTCTCTGCAAAAACTGGTAGTAACTATTACACATTGGCCAAATGCAACTGGAGGGTCCTTACACTAACCTAGAATCTCTCAGATGCAGTGTGTGGCCAGACAGTTAATAAGAAAACCCCTCTTCCATTTATGTAATCTGCTTTACAATCTCATTAGTGTAATTCATTTTACCTGGTACTGTTTATTAATTCTGCATATTTACGCAATTACAGGATCATCTCTAGTATGTTTATGAAATACAATACATGATCCCCTTCCCTTATTCAAATGCCAAAATATTTCCTGTGCTTTCATTCCAGTTCACTGAAATAGGCTGCTCTAAACCAAATCTGCCCCAATCCTATATTAAAGCACCTCCCAAATGTCTTCTCTTCAAAGATAATGACCTCTATTAGAGGAGAAAGGAAAATAATCACAGCATAATGCTTTCTGTAATTTCCATACCATTTACCATTCCAAGGCTGAAGATGGCATTTACTAATGAGCCTCCTTTCCTGAAGTGATCAGTCATGTGCTCCAGCCAATTTGCTTCTAAGCTGTTGACAGTCTGCCCATTCCTGGAGATCTTCATAGGGATTGTCACCGTATAATACTGGCTGCATCTTTGTGGGGTTTTTGGCTTGTTGAAGAGAGCGAAGATCTCCGTTTCTACCAAAAAAGTAAAAAAAACTGAGTAATGTAATAACTATCTGATGGTATTTCACCTAAAGCAATGTTATAACTCAATGTTCGTCCTTGCTTGATTACACTGAGCAGTTGAAAAATATATTTTGGGATGCAGTTATCTCCTTAATACACTTCTGTAGCGTCCAGCACAGTAGGGTCTCAAAAGGCAATACAAAATTTTTATTGCCAATGTTTGTTGCCAATTTTGGATTCATTGCTGATAATAAAAGATTTAAAGACAGTAATATGAGTACTAATGGACAATCCCCCTACCGGAGCTACCAGTGCAAACCAAGATAGGAAAACATGCTCTACAAACTGCTCTAAGTACTCTTAGCAGTCACAAAATCACTAAAAATATATGCACAGAGTACCCTTTTTTCCCTACTGAACAAGTTGTTAAAATCGCTGCGACACTGAGGACAGTCCAAATACAAACCCTGACTGCAAATTTTGGAGAACCTGCATTCCACAGACCATGGCCACTAAACTTAAGTATTAAATAATGTGGGTTTGATAATATAAAGGCATGGAACTAGCAAGCAGTAGTCTTCTCTGAAGAAAAGGCAATGGAACATTACTGTATAGACCATGCTAGCCATGCTGGTCTGAACCAGGGTGAGACATTAACACAACAGTAACTGAATTTTTAAAGTTAAACTGTGAAGGTTCTTACAAATGACATCATTTTCTGGACTTTGCTCCACGTTACTCTACTACGTCATAGGACAGTTAACGCAGGTTTATTGTCACAAAAAAAAAAGTCAATGTTGACAGCAAAGCTGGGATTTCACAACCCTGACACTGGAAGCAGTTTAAGTGCAGACACATCCTGCAAATTCTCAGAAGGGTACAATCATCAATACAATTACTGATAAAAAAAATTTTTGACATTAATAGTTTCCTTACTAATGGATATGGAAATCAATGGTAAAATTTCTATTGACCTCCAAATGCCAAAAAGTCTCCCCAAAGAAATGAATATAAAAAGTAAAGACTTTATATGAAATTCATTCATTCAATAAGCTACTCTTGTTTTCAAGCTGTTATATTCTAATCTCAAGTATTAAAGTAAAGAAAGAGACGTCAAGAGAAATGTTAAGATTGTTCTCCAGCAAATATCACTGAGCTAGAAGTAGGGTGTAACTGAAGAAGGTATTAGAAGGGAGACGCTCACAGACAGGCTGGTAGCACTCGAAGGAGACAGAAGGAACCTTGTGACATAACCAAGCACAAAAAAGAATCCTAATGACCTCAGATATGAACCATGAGACAAAGAGAGTAGGAAGGAATAAACTGCTAGTGTGAACTCTCTCACTGCTTACCACTTGGTTAGAAAGAATAAAATTAAGACAATTAAAACTCAGAAGAGCATACACAGAAAAATTCTATGATCGTTTTGATTCTGACCCCCCAAAATAGACTCATGTTGGAGATGAAGATCTTTTTGGTGTACATGAAGACATTATACTAACAACAGAGAAACACAGCACTGGGAAATGATACGGAGATGATAATTTGACAATGAGTTGGTGACAACACACATTTAAAAATGTGTGAGTCTTTCAGTGGTTGACTTGGTTTGTCACCATTACTGAGTGTAGAGTAGACCAGTTCTAACCACTGTTCAAGTCACTACTAACAACAGTTTTCACCAGCAAGTCTGACTGCTCAAGCACAAACAAAGACACCTTCAGTTTGGTTCTAGGTAACACAGCAGTTTTGGACAAACCACTGGATATCTGTACCTGTTTACAGACAAATAATTCTAAACATTGCTTTGAAGAGCCCTTTAATAAAAGGGAAAGTGAATGAGTACTATATTCAGAAAAAAATGAAGTAGAGTAAAAATAACACTTGAATGGTATAAAACCTAAAATAAAGCAAATTTAAGATTTGGCAAATAGCAAGAACTATTACATTCTTTTCTAAAGTGTTATGTACAGAAGAAGGAGTTCAAGAGTGGTTACTTCCTATGGAATAAGTAGGCTAACTGGAAAAAAAGAACACCTGATGCTTTCCCTCTTCATATTCCCAAGGAAGGATGGAGAACTGGTGCCAAAGACTGAAATGCGTTTTCCATGGGAGGAAAAGGGAGTGCTGTAATAACAAAAATTCATACAAGAGTAATAAAGAAATCAGCAATGTTGTACAGGCAATAGATTTGGAAAATCCTACTATAGGTAACTGTCACATAAAACTGCCTTCCCAGACCTGCAGTCTTGGAAAGTATTTGCGCAACTCACCAATTAAAAAAACTGTATAAGAAATAACGTAAAGCTAAAAAGAACTCAGAGAAAGACAGATAAAAAAGGAAAATTAAAAGCATTTTTTTCAAAATAAAACCTCTTGTCTGGCAAATCAGCAGCTGTAATAAAATCCTGCGGCGTAGCAGACAGAAGTTGAGAAAAGTGGAGGTGATCAGCTTCATATTAAGCAGAAATATTGTGAAGATGATTACTTGCAGCAAAAGATTTCCACTGTTCACTATGGAGAAGAATAGTATCAAAAAAGATGATTAAACCTGCTAAGGGAAAGAACTGATCTGATTAAACTTGGAGATAAGGAGATAACCAGCTTAGAACTAAAAAAGAGAAGTTTTATAATGTCTAAGATTCTAGTGTAAACCAGAACAGATTATTCAAATAATAGCTATGCTTTGACCAAATCCAGCTGCCTTCTTGACCAATAAAAATTGATGAAGGTATAGTAAAAGGTTACTAGAGTGGGATCCAGATCTGATGGCAAAAACCTAATTATGCTGAAATGCAACCAAAACTAAGATAATAATCCAAAGAGGGTACAATGCAAACTCATCCTCAGTCCTACATAAAAAAATCCCCAGAGGTCTAGGATTGTCTGACTGAATCTGTGTAAGACAAAGAATAGGGATAAATTAAAAGTCAAGGACAGTACTAGGTGAAAGGAATGTTGATGAAATTTCCTTACCTAGATTTGTAGCTTGAAAGGAAAGTAAGCAAAGCAGTAATATAGATATGAGTGTTCATGCTGTTCTCTAGGATTTAACCAAATACAGGAAAGCAAAGTATTTTGAGATTTTAAAATGGAAACAGAGCTAGAATAGGGCTTTTTTGATGACTTAATTTTCTGAATTACTTTGATCTACATCCTGTTTTGAACTATAATTCCTGCTGCTGAAATAACTTTTGAGCAACGAACATCTTAAGGAGGGGATTTTGAGACCTCAGCTGGACTTTTGGTTTTGGTGGCATGAAATGGCACTAAAAGGTAGAACGTACACCTGAGGAGAAATATGTCAAAGAAAGAAAGAAAGAAAAGAAGGAAAAAGAAGAAAAGAAAGAAAAGAAGGAAAAGAAAGAAAACTGGTCTATGGTGAACAAAAATAAAAATGTATGAAGATTGAAAGGCATCTTAATAGGAGCATCATTACCAAGAAGACCTTTATTATTAATTAGCAAACATAAACCATTACCAAGTAATTGTTGCTTTCCAGTAATTACAATTCTGACCATAACATTGACCCCAGCCTGGCTATAGGGTACTAGGAGACTTCAGAGTCCAGATCACATATATTCCTGCTGTAGCTGACGTGGTTTAATTTCAGCTATCTGTTCACCTGCTACAAAGACGGTAACTGTGATAAGGTTTTGTGACTTATTCCTTCTATTGCTGCAAAGCCTTGCCAGGCAGATTAGTAGGGCTTTTTATTCAAATGGGCAAAAGGATACAAAAGATCAAGATCCCTCAGGGTATCACAACAAATACAAAAAAGAACCAATTCAGCTGAACACCAGATAAAAATAAGTCTTTACACTCAGGCACACAAATGGGCCATAATAAAGTTGTACCTGCTTATATCATCTCTTGATTTGCGATCTGACTTAGCTCAGTCATTGCGCACTGTGCAACCATGTTGAAATCAGGCTAAGTGGATCATTTGGCTCACCTTTACTTCAGTACTATAGCAGGTAGGTTCTCCCCACGCCCTTGCTCCCCTCAAGGGAGCTGGGAACATAATTGAGGCAATTTTAACTTGACTTTTACGTACGAGAGGTCACTTTAATACTTACTGCCAGTAAGTGGCTTTAAGCATCGTGCTGGTGTTTGATTCTCTGCAAGTCCGTTTGGCCTGTCTGCTGCTTCTCTTTCACTCCGGTTTGTGTCTGGAAACCGCTCGTTGTTTCCCTTCACAGTGTTGAGATTCAGCTCTTCAGTAGCCTGTCCTTCACCCTCCCTGGATATGGCACACTGGTCAGCATTTTCCTCACTCGGTGCTGGAGTACTGTATCCATTAATGCCATCTATTTTCTCGCCATCCAGTGAAGCATGATCCTCGGGGTTATTGGAAACATTTTTATTATCTCCTGATTGCACAGAGTTGTTACTGGTGGGTGTCAGGGAGGCACTGACAAGACAGTCCTTTTGGGAATGGTACTGAGGTATAATTCCAACAAATTTCAAGCCTTGACTTGCAGCATCTTGAATCTACAAGTCAAAGAAGATTAGATTTTTAACTGTCAAGCTGTCTTATCTAAACAGAAATACAGAAAATAACACCCTTCAAGGCAGCTAGCCTGTCATTTTGCTACTTTTGTCCACTACCATAGGAAATTGTCATGTTACATTTACATAAAAACTTACATTCTAGAGAAGCAGCATGAAAATGTCCTTAAACCTTCTGAAATAATGTGAATGTGAGGGGGAAAAAGGGAAAAAAAGAAAAAAATTAGAAAATGCTTACATATTTCTTCACAGGAGACAAAGTATCTGTCTGAAAATTTCACTTATGCTAAATTATCGGAAGTGTTGTTATGCACACAAAGTTTTAGTATCAAGCTTGTGAAGTCAGGGACCTATCTTACACCTTCTGCTGTATTACGTGTGATTATGACATTTATGCAAGGAAACAGCTATTAATTCTCTCTCTTATGCATCTCTCTATATGCATGTTATATAAGTTATAACAACAGTTGTTGTTTTTCCTGGTTTGGATTGAGACACAAATGGCAAACTTTTACATCATGAGTACATAAAAGCAAAGCTATTTTAATACATCGCTTTGGGGAAGATACAGAACTCAGAATAGAAAAAGGCACTCTGGGATGAACAAAGAAGAAAAATGGAAACTGAAGGATGCTATTATTAATCTCCCACACTTTAGATGAAGGAGGAAAACAAAGGATTCAATGATCACAAAAGATCCTATGAAATCCATTAGATTAGTAGTAATGACAATTTGATAAAGCTGGTATTAGCTAAGAAAGGCTTGAGATAAAGAAGAACGAGAAATCTCTTTTAGGCAGACTCAGCACCATCCATTTGAGTTACCAGCCTTAACCTCCTCAAACCCAGGAGAAGCTGCAGTGAAAGCCCAGATTCTGTGACATCAGAAGTGTCTGCTCATTCATTTATCAAAATCACTCACCAAAAAGGGAAAGGTGTTTCATGTACTGTATACTACTCATATAATAAGAAATCTAAACACACAAATATTTCAAAAATAAATGCCTTAAGATTGGAGAAATAATTTCGTGTTCCCTGCATACCACATAATTCCAGTGAGTTCAAGTGTCTTAATTTCTCTCCAAGGCTCAAATGAACATGTATGCTAATGTTACGTCTCCATCAATGAAACAGATGATGGGATCGAGTGCCCCCTCAGCATGTTTGCAAATGACACCAAGTTGAGTGGTGCAGCTCACACACTCGACAGATAGAATGCCATCCAGGGGGACCCGGACAAACTTGAAAAGTAGGTCCATGGGAACCTCATGAAATTCAACAAGGTCAAATGCAATGTCCTGCACACGGGCTGGGGCAACACCTGGTATCAATACAGCCTAGAGGGGTGGAGGGATTGAATGCAGCCCTGTAGAGAAGGACCTGGGGGTCCTGGTGGATGAAAAGCTGGACATGAGTAAATAATGTATGCTTGCAGCCCAGAAAGCCAAGTGTATCCTGTGCTGCATCAGAAGAAGCATGGCCAGCAGGTCGAGGGAAGGAATTCTGCCCCTCTACTCCGCTCTGGTCAGACTCCACCTGAAGCACTGTGTCCAGATCTGGACATGGGCCTGTTGGACCAGGTCCAGAGGAGGGCCACAAAAATGATCAGTGGGCTGGAAAACCTCTCCCATGAAGAAGGGCTGAGAGAGTTGGCATTATTCAGCCTGGAGAAGGCTCTGGTAAGACCATACTGTGGCCTTTCAATACTCAAAGGGAACTAGAAGAGGGTAGATTTAGACTAGCTATAAGGAAGACCTTTTCTATAATGAAGGTGGTGAGATGTTGGAACAGGTTGCCCAGAGAGGTGGTAGAAGCCCCATCCCTGGACTGAAAAACCTCACCTGGTTGAAGATGTCCCTGCTCAAAGCAAGGGTGTTGGACTAGATGGACTTTAAGGTCTCCTCCAACCCAAATCATTCTGTAATTCTAGTAACCAGTTCAGGCCTCTTTTTTCAACAGCAAGTAAATAGGAATAATTCTGTACAACTTTCTTTTTTTTCTACTTTTTTTTTTTTTTTTTTTAATTTAAGAGGAAGCTCATTTCTGCACCTTCCCTACCCAGATTTTTTTTTTAAATGAATCATCCACTTCCTAGTAATGTGTTGCTGTTCTGAACACATAAACCTACAGGTGATACCTGATCAACAACAAGAACTTCCTCTTTCCATCCGCTATGATATTTTCCATGTTAATTTAACTTGAAATCACAGGAACTTAAACAGAGCTCTCCAGGAAACAAGCTAACAGTCTTCACAAGTGCTTAGTCTGGTTAACACGGGATGCTGAGTTAATTAAAGTTAATTGCTTAGGAGGACAATAACCTCCAAACAAAAATACTATTAGCAATATCCTGTTCAAATGTCTATCTACAAAGACAGTTAGCATGTAACTCACTTGCTCAGAAAGCTTTAAGTGAATGTCAATGATAGATGCATTCATAATCTGCTTAATAGTCCTGACTCCTTGTTCTAACTTTACAAATGCTTTTTTACTCAGTCAATGACAGAGATACACATTCAGTTCACCTCTTATCACTCATCTACAGATACACCAATGTATTTGTTTAGTAGGTTGCAGGGCAGTTAATTATAGAAATTTAACTAGAGTGTGACTCTTAAAAGCTGAAGGATCATATGCATGCAGTCATTTTATTGGTCCTGGTCAATAAAACCTGCTTGTCAATCTATACCAGACTCTCTCATGCTGTTATTTAGATGAGAACAGCTTTCAGAGCTCTTGTAGCAATATTTTACGGTCTTGGCTCACTGAAGAAAAAAAAAGTACTTGATCTAAGGAATATCTGACGCTGAGGTTTTTCTTTGGAGGCTCTTGTTCTCAGAATAGAAATAGGAGGAACTAAGGACTGAGTGAAGCTCTATCATAGAATCACCAGGTTGGAAGAGACCCACTGGATCATCGAGTCCAACCATTTCCCACCAGTCACTAAACCATGCCCCTCAGTACCTCATCCACCCGCACCTTAAACATCTCCACGGAAGGCAAGTCAATCACCGACCTGGGCAGCCCGTTCCAGTGCCTAACGGTCCTTTCTGTGAAAATTTTTTTCCTTATGTCGAGCCTGAACCTCCCCTATGTCATATCAACCTAAGAGATGAGCAGAAGGATTGGAAAAAGAGACTGTACCTACAAGGCTCTTTCCCAACGAGTTCATCAAACCTTATTTAAACCTATATTTCAAATTTTCCCAGTTATGTAAAGGGGAACCAAGCACCTCATTACTTTCAACAAAGTCAGTTTAGCAGGAAATGTTACATCAACAGTGCAATGTAAGCTGCAGAACAGCAAAGTGATGCAACGGCAGATGCAAACAGGTTTTTCCTTCCAAGTTTCCACGAAACCGCGACGTGGCTAGCTCCCTTCATAAATAAAATGTAATGCCTGAACATTTTTGAGCTACAAAGACAATCTGATTTTTCAGCATCCTGTTGAGAGCTTAAAGAGTATAAAATTTTAGTTGCCTTCACATCCAGAATTAATTATGTCATCCAGCATACATTCACATTTCCCGTTTCCTGTATTTGAAATATGGAGTATTTGAATTAGACTTAAAAACACGCTCAAACCTCAGTACCCAGAGAGGTCACGCCCAGGAGCTACACAGGACAGAAGGGTTGTTTCTATCACTTGTGGGTATTGGGCCATTTGAGGCATCCTGTGCTGGTACAAATAAAAAGGTATGTCTGTTCCAGGCTTTTGGCAGGATATCTTAGCAGAAATGGTGTTGGGAATGAGTAAGAGGACAATGCATAGGAAGAAGGAGGGGTAAGGCTGACTGAATGGGAAGAACACGATGCTGCTCTGACAGGGTCACCCATAGCATATTCCAGATCAGATAAACCCAACAGTCACTTGTCTTTATGTGCTAATTTAGAACACTAATAAAGAGAGCTAACAAAGGCCCTTGTCATACTACGTTTTATGACTAAAGAAGTAGCATAAAAGGCCGAACCGCATCTCCACCACCTATCACATCAGAACAAATGCTAGACTGAAAATGCCCTTACACTAGGTGATAAATACCAGTTTCAATTGTTGTACTGACTTTTTTTTTTCTGTATTTTAAATATGCTGCACACTAGTTCTTTACGTCATGGGAAATTTTTAAAAAGGAAATTCTAACAAAATTAAAAATAATAAAACCCATTATTTGGTTCTTTCCCCGAGAGGAACAGAAACATCTCCATCGCCTCATAAAGTGTTGTTTGTATTATATTAACCACAAATAAAAGAACAGGTCTCCATCATAAAAGATGTTATTGTTCAACCACAGATGCAGAATTTAACTCCTTTGTTTCAATCTGTATAAATTCCAAGTAGGTACATCCAAATTCATTTCAAACTGTGTGCAATAAACTGGATTTACACCAGTTTAAAAATAGAACCTGCTGAAAAAAGGGGTAAAATTTCATGTGTACAGAGGGCTGAGGTTGTTAAAGAATTTAATGTCATCACTATAATTTGCTTGATTAGAAACCTGGCATTTTCCCTGAGGGGAAAAAAAAATGACAGATTTAGCCTTTGCTATCTGAGAAATAAATATCAAATTTCCCACTAACTCTAGCAGGAATAGGAACTAGCACCGTGTGCAGCCCCGATGTCACTACCTTAAACTGAATTTTAGCTGGAGCACTTGTGTTAACATTTCTTAAAATTTGTGAAGTGGTATTGTCAATTTTGGAACTGACTGCAAATTTTATACTTGCATTTGGAAAAAAGGAACCAGCAGCAGCACAAAGGAGTGTCGCTAAACATTACGTTGATGTAGCAAATTTATGTCCCATCTTCTCTAGTTCTGTTGAAGGCTCCCTACCTAATTAGAAAATAGCTGTCAGTCTAATTTAAATATCTGTAAAACCACACCTGACAACAGTACGGCTGAATGACAAAATCCTCTTTTCTAGAAACCACTTGTTTTTAAAATATAAACCTCACAGCTATGAAAGCAGAGCAGAGATTCCTGGCAGAAAGCTTATTTTGAGCAGCCACATACAGGTTTTCTTTTCAAATCTATTTAGAATAAAGAAACTTGGCATGTTCATTGTACAGTCCACATATTGTTTGTGATTCTCCATTTCTTGCTGCATTATCAGCTCCATATTAATCTCCCATTCCTAGTGAGTAGAATGGTACTACTTATAAATAGAGAAAAGCTCAAGGATATAGAAGCCCATGCTGAACAGAATCACACACTTTCACCAGCTTCAATAATTGCTTACAGGGTGATTCTGTACGTTTCCCCCATGGGATAGCACGTAGCAAACCAAACAATTCCTATAAGCTCAGGACAGCATTCTACCCACAACAATAAACATGGGAAATAATGCACAGCAGTTTAATAATGAGGATTTCTCCCTTGGATAAGGATTTTCAAGTAAATGATTTAATAAGACAACTGTTTCAAATCTCTCCAGACTCTCATATGCCAGCAGTTGGGCATTTTGGGATGCACTGAGAGAAAAAGCAGTTGTACTAACGTCATCAAGGCACCCCAGTTTGTAGTAGTTCTAAACAGTCTCAAGGCTTACACTTCTGATGATCTGGAAGAAAAACCCACCTTCTAAATCAAGATATTAGGACTATATGGTTCATGATATAACAAAGTACTGAAAAACATCACAGCAACCCAGTAAAGGGGACTGCTGCTAACACAAAACCAACAGAAACAATTTACAAAAAGCACTAATAACACAAATGACTTGGAGAAAAGACAACATTCTCTAGGAGCAATGAACCAATTTTCCAATGGCCAGATGCTTTTAGTTAGCTCTGCGGCAAACTAAGGGAAGGACTGCTACTTAGTCCTACTGATGGCCAAACATATGGCTTTGAAACAATAGCTGGTTAATTTTGCTCAGCGCTATCTATTTAATCCAAGCATAAACTGTTTGAGCCAATAAAAGAAATGCTTGTCTGTCTGCGTGTCTGTTTGGTTGTTGTTTTTAAAATAACAATGTCAGAGGCATTAGATCTCATAATGTGCACCAGAAACAAGACGGTTGTACTTTTCCACCCTCTTTTTAGGATTCAAACAAATTTGCTTCGACAACAGACACAGCACCAGGGATCTTCATGCGATGAACGTGAACTTGTGGTTTGAGAAGAACGCTATGTACTGCGTGCCAGGAGTTAGAACTGGAAAAGGATGTTCAGGACTACAGTCTTCCAACCACGTCCTCTGTCATTAATATTGAGTAGTACAAGCTTCATCACAAACACTGCACATCCCCCTTCTAATCTGTTCAATTCTGAAAACAGATGTTTAAAATTAAGACAGGCTTTTAGTTTGCCTCTGATATTTTCTGTCAGTCTCATACACTCCTTCCTGAGAAGACAGCAACAGTCATCATAAGTTTACTGCTTATTTTAAATCTAACTAAGCTTATCTAATGTTCGAAAGGATGGGGGTTAGTTCTTTCTAAATGGCTCAAAACTTTTGCAACTTTGTGGTTTTGCATGTTTAATACTGCATTACAACAAAAAAGAGAATTCTACTCATCAAACAGCAAAGCAGCAACTGCTGTTCCTTTCTCAGTCTTGTTACTCTGAGACTCTGCTTCCTTACCTCCAGATTTTGAAATCATGCAGCCTTTCTGACTAGGATGCTCTGTCATTTATGCCTGTACTTCCCATGCATTTTTAACCTTTTCTAGTTTACAGTCACCAATTCTGAATTTGCGCTAGATAGCTCATGTTCATGTAAACATAAGCAAATATAAATGTAGCTTTTAGAAAATCAAATCCCAGCCTGTGTTCAAGCTTTCAAATTACCAAGTATTTTCACTGCCAATTACATCAAAATAGGACATCAGGGATAAATCATTGGAATGATGCCTTGAAAAATGTTACCATAATCCCAAACCACGGAGTTGTCCTTTAAGCAGTATTGTTGACAGTGTTTATACTGATACTTTCAATTAAAATCTTGACCATAATTCGATTGTTAAGGAACTTCAAATAAGCCTACTAGAATGAAGTTGGCAGATCCAAGGGAAGACAGTGGAGTCCAAAACCAAACCAAGAAGCTAAAAACTAATCAGCTTCTTGAAGAAACAGATGTATGCTGCTTTTCCAGCTTTGCAGTACACAACCCATTCAACAGAACCATTGACTTGACACTTCAAGCTCTCACTGCATACATGAAAGAGCATAACAAGGCACCGTTCAGGAAAAAGAACGCAAGCTTTGCACTTTTATAACGTGCTCATTTGCAGTAGCCTCTGCAAAAGGCAACTGAAAGCTACAAGAACAGGGAGAAATGTAGTGAAACAAGTAGCTACTGCAACTTAGCTGCACTGAATAAAAAAGAATATAGGCTCTTAAGACAGTGCTGCCAAGAAATATTAAATTACAGTAAGCTGTATGTCTCCTGCTACTAGAGCCAAGGCAGGGATGAGAGTAACAATCTGAAACTCCTCTTCAGTTTGGTTAGTTGCGCATTCATTCCTGAGAACAATATAATCATTAGACATGCAGTGCAGCATGGTACAAGTACACTTGATCTTTGCAGCATATCTCACTGGACGACAGCTCTTGCAACCACACTGTCTCATCCCCTGTGGCCCTGGGGGCAATCATTCTTCTCAAATTATTGACTTATTTTAGCATCTGTTTCTTCACAGAGCTGGCAAAGGACAAGCATTGTTGCACAACAGCTCAGTGACTGCAGTACCTGCCTAAAAGTCATGTAACACACCATGTCCTCCTATCCTTGCCCTAAACACTGAAAATAATTCCTGAATTTATCCACATCGTTTAAGATTTATTCCTCAAAAATTGTTTTAGACATGGAATAAACTGCTACAGAGCAGCCAGCTACTCCCACTCAACCCAAATATTTGATGTACGCTGTTAAAAAACAAGTCTATAGAAACTCTGTCCCAAGCACTTGCTCTAGAGATTAGGCATTTTAAAAATGTAGACCATGACTCTTGCATGAATCTTTTGAGAGAAACTCTTGACACTAGTGAGTTAACATAAGCAACGGGATAACAAAGTTTTATAGAAATTGACAGCTGAGTGTTGCACCTCATGACTGTTTTAACTGTATGAACACAATTCCGTGTTCTTTGTAGAACATGAGAAAACAATAACTTCGCAATTAGCAATAATGTGATTCAAAACTGAGGCACTGGTTTAGTCCATTTCTGTCCCCAGCAATGGAAACAAAAAAAACCCAGAAAGGTTCAGGACAACAGGAATATTTTTACAATCAAGAATTCAGTCTCAAACTTACAGACTTTATATTTAATCTGCAGGGAACACGTTCTTTTATCTTTATATAAACCAAAGAATGTTTCTTTAAAATCACATTGTTTCATCGAGCCATCTGTTACTTGTAGCCAAAATTAAAATTTGAAAAATTTGCCCATATTTTATTTTAGCACAGTATAAAATATTATCATATTCATTATTTGGGTTTTTTTTTTTAAAAAAGGTTATTTTTCCCACCAGACAGGAGCAGGATCATTAAAAACATCAACTGCATACTTCATAACATCTATTTTTATCTTGGTCAAGAGGATGACTCTGAAAGCTGCTGGGGGCAAAGGATTATAAAAGCACAACCAGACTCCTGGGAGAGTCCTGAAAATAGTTTTGCAATGTTCATGGAAGATATATATCAACACCACTCTTACAGGGCTTAGTCAAAAGAACACAAGTTGAAAGAAGTTTAACCAGGAACAGATGTTTCCCCTCACACCAGGCTGTTTAAAACACAGTATACGCTATTTTTTACCATCTCTTGTTATATATATACTTACAAAATGTTAACAAAATGCACTTTAATAACTGTTATCAGAGCAGATCACAAACAGCTGAACCATTGATGTTGAGTTTCAACTTTTGCCTCATGACCAGATCTACTTCTAAGATCCAAATACTTAAAAATAAAATAGGAGCTCTGTTTGCACTGAAAACATGTAGAAAACAAAGCAGTCGACTAAGTGCTCTGCAATGTTTTTCATTACAGTGTGCTGAAGAAATAAATGTTGTATTGTTCTCTTGCAAATACCCTGGCAAATGAAGGTTTTGGGGTGGGATTTTTTGGGTTTGTTTTCAGGATGGAAATGATTTTAGAAGAGGTTGAGATCACATCTACATAAGTAATCCTAGGTAATAAACAGTACTCTAGAGGAGTCATTTTCTAGCCACAGAAGTAAATTTGAACTGCTTATTCATTTGAAAAACAATCCTCTGAGCAATATTAAACACTGAATTTGCCCCCTTTTCTGTCTTTTACTGCCACCTGCTCTCATTGTAAACCCTCCAGGAAATTTCTGAACGGGCCAGTGAAAACATATCTAAAGGAAAGAACAATGCTTAGGATCACAATAACCATCTGAGGAACTCTGGCACCAACAAAGCAATCAGAGACTTCACAGAAGAGATCCTTGTAAAATTGCAGTGACAGAGTCAACAAATCCACCAATAGTGGAGTGCTCTTCAGAACATATAAGCTGCATCTCTTTGTTCCTTCTAAAAAAGAAACCTCAATGCAAAGATCAAAAGATGAAGAATAAGAAATGGCAAAGAAAAAGAGTCAAGAATGTGATAAATACTGGATCAGCTATATAAAACTCAGTGTTTTCTTAAGCCATTACAAATAAAAGTTAAAAACAAATTACACGATTAGCAATGTTTGCATTTGTTTTTCCAGGAAATTGCAGGCCTTTGTCCTCTCATTTGCTTGTCATACTGTTAGAAATACAAATATATATATAAATTACCTATTATTACGGAAAAATTTGTCCTATGACATATTTCTCATCTCTCACTTCTTTACTCCATTTCACAGTTAGATGCTGAAGAAAGTTTTAAAACTTAGAAGTTCAAAATCAGAGTTCAAAAGAAGTTGAAAACTCAAGAGTTCAAAATAATTTAATATCACTTTTACACACTATATGGATGTGAAGTCCCTTTGTTTTGATCATAAAAGACAAATGCTCATTCTCATGTGAGTTAACTATGTAGGAAATAAGTGGAAGCCAAATATGGGTTCAACTACTCCCTGGACTGGGAACATCAAAATGGCCAAGAAGGCCAACAGCATCTTGGCTTGTATCAGAAACAGTGCGGCAACCAAGAGCAGGGAAGCGATCACCCTCCTGTGCTTGGTGCTTATGAGGCCACATCTCAAATATTGTGCTCGGTTTGGGGCCTCCCACTACAAGAAAGACATTGAGACCCTGGAGCATGTCCAGAGAAGAGCAGCAAAGATGGTGAAGGAACTGGAGAACAAATCTTTTGAGGAGTGGCTGAGGGAACTGGGGCTGTTAAGTCTGGAGAAGAGAAGGCTGAGGGGAGAACTTATTGCTGTCTACAACTACCTGAAAGGAGGTGGTAGAGGTGGGTTTTGGTCTCTTCTCCCAAGTAACAAGTGATAAGGTGAGGGGAAATGGCCTGAAATTGCACCATGGGAGGTTTAAATTGCATATTAGGAAATAATACTTCACTGAAAGGGTTGTCAAGTATCAGAAACGACTGCCTAGGGAAGGGTTAGAGTCATCATCCCTGAAGGTATTTAAGACATGTAGACATAGTGCTTAGGGACATGGTTTAGTGGTGGACTTGGCAGTGCTCCGTTTATGGTTGTACTTCAAGGCTTTTTCCAACCTAAATGATTCTGAGGTTCTATAATCTATGGAAAAGATTAAAAACGCTCTTGAGAATTCATATAGGCATTCAATTTTACAGGAGAGACAGAAGTCCTCCTATGTACTCCAACTCTGCTTCTACCTAACAGCTTAGAAGAAGCTGGAGAATTAAGCTGTATTTTAACAGCAGTACCAATACAAAATTTTTGACCAATTACAGTTGTAATAGAGCTAATTCTCCAGAAAAAAACTTGCATGAACTAAGATAACAGTTACCTTGATAACACCATAATAGTTACAGACGAATGGAGAGAAAAAAACATCAGAGAAGGAAAAGGAGTATCTCAGTAAACTATACGCAGAAACATGTAGTGAGATTGACCTGTGGTGCTTCAGGGTGCATAGCAGTTCCTAACCCTAACCTAACCTGAGTTCCTAACCTAACTCATCCAGTCTTCTGCCTGTCGCTCCCTCCAAAGGACTGAGGGAAAACAACAGGTAGGAAGATTGAACCCCTCTGAGAAATGTCTCACCTTTATGGAGTACACCAAGTAACTTCAACTGCAGTTCAAGCTTGTTGGTAGAGTGTATTAATTTCCAATACATAAACAAACACTTGAAATATATAAATTCTTCATGCCAGTCCTATTCCTGGTATTTTATTTAGAAAAATTACAGTAAATACTATATTATCATTACAGTCGATACTATACTTTCCATAAAACTGTCAAGAGGGCTCAAATACAGCAGATCTTTCAGGAATGTAAGATGTGAGTTCTTCATGCAAGTGTTACTATTGTACAGCCTTTCTTTCCAAACAGCCCAGTCCCTACACAACTTGCCTTTGTACCAAGGAGAACTGGTGGTCACTGTTTCAGATCAAACCACAGAACAAACACGTGAGTGGCAGCATCCTTACAATGTATCTTGCTGGCATATTCCTCCCTGGGGTCCCACTCGCTTAAGTCTGCGAAGTACCAACACTCCCATGGTCCAGCAATGGTATTACTAGAAAATAAATTTCAACAAACTTACAGGCCAAGTCATAGAATCACAGAACAACCAGGTTGGAAGGGACCCATCGGATCTTCTAGTCCAACCATTCCTATCTAACACTAAACCATGTCCCTCAAGACCTCATCCACCCGTGCCTTAAACACCTCCAGGGAAGGTGACTCAACCACCTCCCTGGGCAGCCTATTCCAATGCCCAATGACCCTTTCTGTGAAAAACTTCCTCCTAATCTCTAGCCTAAATCTCCTCTGGAGGAGTTTGAGGCCATTCCCTCTTGTCCTGTCCCTACATATGTCACTACATATGCAGGAGTTAAGATTATTTCTAGGCTACTCTAGACTACAGAATTTGTTCAGAGGAACACTTAAGGGAGTGATGGCAGCTTTTGAGCTAGAGATATTGATGGCATTTGCAAACTCACTGAAGTTCACCATCACTATGAGCAGCAATGACCCTATTTGCCAAACACAGTCTCATGTGGAAGGTGTCATTGTAAGATAAGTATTCCACAGGTGTTTCACAATGCAGTTATGTTCTAAGCTGAACCGGTCCACTTCTAAAAATGCAAAATCAATTATTCACCTGTACAACCTCAGGCTTCTTTCAAGGATTTAACCTCATTTGAGTCAAGTAAAGACAGACTAGCAGGGAGAGATCCTTGACTAGTCAAAAAACACAAAAAGAAGATTCCTGCATTTGCATTTCCGTAAGGCCACAGCATTTTTTAAACCACGCTTTTCCATGCTTATTATACTTCCCTAAGAACAGATAATGAGTCCATGGGGATAAAACAGATCAACCCTGCAATGGGGTCAAAGTGAAAAATGTTAATGTACAAGAATTTCCTTTCCTACTGAAAAAGCATTATTAAGCATGCAACGAAGTATACAAAGATATGCTTCTTAAATTTTAAGAACTCAAAACTGGGAAGAAATGCGAAAGAAATTATCCTCCATTTCCTAACCTTCCACCAACACCTCAAAGATGTGAACATGGGAATAAAAGTAAAACCTGCCTGTTACAATTCTTCTAGAGCATGTAACTCAGATTGATGTGAAAAACAAAGGTCATGAGAAACGTATTTATCATTCATATATGGCTGTGTATCCAAAATAACTCTTTTCTTGGGATGTCAGTCTAGCTTTTTCTTTCCTTACAGTTTTTTTTTTTCCTTTCAGTGTTTTCTTTCTTTCTTTCAGTAAATTCAGGAGAACACTCTCAGATGAAAAAAACAATAACAGGATACACAGAAATAAAAAGCAACTAAGGAAGCAATTAAAAGCTACCCTACTTTACACAAGACATAAAGTATTACAAAATACAGTATCTTAGAAGTAACACCTCTAACTTGCAACAACTTCACAATGATCTGAGCCACAGTGATCAGAAGTTAGCTTTGCTCATTAAAAAGCAAATAAGCAAATCTTTAACCTGTGCTTTGCCAGAGAGCTAAGGACAGGAGTGCTAATATCAATACAGCAGTGAAGTACATACAAAACAATTAAGTTACCTCTTTCATTGTCCAGGAATTAAATGACAAAGACACCATGGGACTGCTTGAGTTCTTTAGGACTTGCTGAGCTGTATCAGACCCACATTGATATGAGAGACCAAATAGAACATGGTGATGCCAACAAGATTTTAAGACACAGGAAGAGTGCATCCCATGCAACATTATGTCCCCAGATCTTAACTGTTTCCTGTCCTACTCTCACTGTGGTGAAAAACCACAGTGATGGCAAAAATGTACAGAAGAAAATAGAGAATTGGGACAGAGTCCTGAAGCACAGAGGGATCTCAGCAACAGAACACAGACTGGAGAGTTTTCTCTGGCATTTATTAAATGCTTTACAATCAACATTGTACTGAGGCACTGTGTTTAAGTGAGTGAGAGGCATTCTCCAGGTGAAGTAACGTCCTTGTTTCCACTTCATTACTCTTAACTGTTTATATGGAGTTACGTAAGCAGGAAAAAAGATATTACCTATGCTGTATGCCACTGAAAAATTGCTTTGTGTTTGCCAGGAGCAAGCAGTTAATATTCAATACAATGTACATTTTCCATGCAACAAATACTCATTTAAGAAAAGAATATATTAAAACTGCATCCTTGTTCAAACTCTATGAAAACAATACTTGCTCAGCAGTGCATAATAAAATTAATATTCCGAAGTTAGAGGATTTTTTTCCAGTAAGTTCATACCTGGAGAAAATTTTGACTTCTTATTTTGTCTTGAAAATATGGTTGATCTATTCGCTATTTTTTTTTTCAAAATATAGTAATTTTCAATGCAGTAAGATGGTAAACCCGTGCTAAAAGCCTCTGTTATGAAAAGTTGTGTGATCAAGGATTTGCTTATTCAATTACAACACTCTATTAACTTCAATTGCATTCCACAGTTTGAGAAGAACTACAGGGCTGTTCTTTATTGAAAGCAAACAATTGCCCCCTCTAACAGCTTTTTGTTACTATCTTCTTTGAATAATGTCCTTTATTTTTCAATTATTTCATTTGTAAACATGTGGTTTTCATGCCCTTAAATGTAATGGACATTTTTTTCCTCAGACAAATTAGTTAGTATGACAATTAATTCCTACTCCTAAACAGGTCTTGCTTGCTAACTTGGATTTACATAAAAGTGCTGAGACTTTCACAATGTGTTTAATCAGGTAAAGACAGTGACACAACACAGACTTGACAGCAACAGCTTCAAAGAACTTCATATTCCTCTACATCAAATAACATCTGAGGATGAGTGACATACTCAGCTGACAGAGAAAAAGTAAATATACATTTTTGCTATTAAAATTTAAATTATTATATTTCAAAAAGGCATCTCCATAACCCCATAATCAAATAGCTTTTACAAACAGAAACATTTCCATGTCTAGAAAAGCATTTTAACGAGTCTCTGAATTGGATATTTATGGAAATAAGCTGACTCCTGGACTGTCATTTTCTTTTCATGTTAGCCACACTCTTTCTGAAGTTGCAAATGCAAAGAAATTTTCTGTTGTAATGATATAAAACTTTGCTACCAGTTGTGACAGGTAAGCCTATATATCTACTTCAACTCAAGGAACTGAAGAACAAAATCAAACATGTTGAAACTGATACACAAGAACTACATCAGTTTTGCCTAAGTTTGAGTATATTGCAATAACTGAATATAGTGTCAGAATAAAACTGCAATAACACAATAAGACCCGAAACAAAAATTGGACTCAAACTTCTGAATATTAGGAAGAGATCAGTAAACTTCAGTGTTTTCTGACAGCAAAATCTATATATATCTTTAAGTGATGATGATGATCAGATAGTCATAGGTGCATTATCTTTAATCCAGTTTTTACAATTCATAGTAAGGGAAAAGGAAAGATTGAACATGAGTGCAGTCTGTCAAGCTGAGGCCCTATCAAGCTCAGACAGTCTGTGTTGAAATTTGTTCTGTAAAATTTACTTAACTATTATCATTGCAAAATGGATTAAAGCTAGGGGTGTATGCCTACTCACACTATTCTTACACCATGTGGCTAAGTAAATATAGCATTTAATGCTAGTTTTTATAACAGATGCTGCAAAATTTGAAACACGCACAATGAATGTGTCTTCACTAAAATTGACATAATCTGCTAATTTCCAGTCTGGCAGAATATTACAGCATCAAAAATAATTTTAAAAGTAAGGCGACAAATAAAGAATTGCAGGGTTCATTTTAAATTCCCCAGTATATATAAAAGCTTACTGAAAGCAACACTATACCAGATAACAAAGGTATTTAGGTTACCAGTACCATATCTAACTGCTAACATCATGTGAGGAAAATTTAAATAATCTGGGGAATTCCGGGAGTTCATAGGCCTTTTAGCTGCAATATTATCCCACCACAGGGTATTTTGACACTAAAACAGAAATTACATGTATTGTTTCCATTTAAAATGTTTACACCATTATAGGACTATCTTCTACACAGGTAACTTAGCTGCTATCATCTGAGAAAGGTCAGTGTCCTGTGATGTCACAAATCATTTTCCCATAATAATATGATCAAACCTGCTTCTCTCATAACTATAACAGCCCTTCAGAAACTTAGAATAATGAAACATCAAGCTCTAGTGCAATTTTTCAGCTGCTCAAAATGTACACATATTCCTATTGTCAGGTTGACAGAACCAGAAGTAATTATAATGCAAATACTGGGTTTTGCTTTTTTTTTTTTTTTTTTTACTCACTTTCTTAATAAAATCAGGCATCTCCTTTTTGTCTGAAAGTTGGTTTAGGGAGCAGCACTCTACCTCCAAGATATATCCTTCACTGTGGACATCGCCTTTTGGAGACCTAGAGAAAGAGTCAAAAAAAGAAATCAGTTTCTGTTCTTAACACTGGATACCCAGACAATTCATTTCCAATGGAAAGCCAACCTTCAGACAAACCTTCAGACAAAAGTTTTATTTCAGCACCATTCGCTCCATTGAGCTCAACTCAGTTCTGATGAGCAGCAGCTACAGCATCTCACCTGCTTGCTAGGGAAGGACAGCACACCAGTGACTGTGGACAGTGAAAGGACTCAGGGACTTCCAAATTTCTTTATATGTCCAAGAAACGCTTTTGTCAGCCTGGCATCTACAGCCAATGCCAAGGAGATCCACAGGTGATGCAACACAGAGCATGTAGAAAGTAGGTTCCAATGCAATGGGTTGACAGATGCCCTGGCCCCCACAGCGAAACCTGATGCAGGTTATATTTAGTGACTGATAGGAATGGTTGGACTCGATGATCAAGTGGGTCCTTTCCAACCTAGTGATTCTATGATTCTATGTTTCACAGACAGTAATTACAGGAATATCTTCTTTCCTCTACCATCACTCTAAGCCAACGTTTAAAAATTGCGGCTAACCAAAGTAGTCTGTCCTTCAGTCTTTACCTTTGCTTTGTTGCTGACAAACATAAAGCTATGCGTGAAATCCCTTCTCTCTCAGAAGACACTAACTCCTAAAATAACTCAAAGCGCATGGCATCTGCCATATACACAGCTAAACAAATCATGTGGAAACATGGCACTGGAAAAGTTTAGAAGTTATTCTGAACGATCTGTAGGCATGCACTGCGAAGTTGTGCTCCTGAGGGCAGTTTTTATATCTTCAAAACTCCCATCAAGGAAACAGATACACCTGATCAACAGAGGAAACCAAGAGAACCATTTTTTTTGTCAGTTCTTTAGGAGAACACATGGATGAATGTACAAAAATAAAGGCTACCCTATAATCTTGGGATTAGTAACAAAGTAGTTACTTGAACATCCCACACAGAATCAAAAGACCTAGTCTGAAGTAAAGAACTAACCTGGGTCAGCAGTCACTTAATGCACTCGGTACCTACAGGACCAGAGAAGTTTGAATGGAGAATGCTGAGGAAGGAGTGGAACAACAAAACAAAGGCTTTGCAGACACGCCATGCTTGCAAAAGCCAGGCTGCACAAAAGCCCTGTTCTGAGGACAGTGAGTGTGTGCCATGTAAAACACGCCTCAGCTACAGGCGGTCCCAGGGGCTTTCCTGAGATGCTCACAGTTACTCGGAGCCACGAGATGTGTAGGCAGCTGACTGTAAGCTGGCAGTGTGTTTCCTAGGCAATATCACAGAAATTTTCTGAAGCCTCACATGACATAATATTCTGTACTTGATCCTCCCACTTTCACTTCTCTTTTTTTTTTTTTTTAACTCTCACTTCAGTGTGGAGCAGGGAAGTAATCCCAGAACTATGGGTGAGCCTCAGTTCTTGGGGAGATGCTCCCTGGGGTGCCAGGTTGAGCCTTGGGGTGCTCTGCTGGTGCTGTCCCTGCTATGTCACCCATCAGGGAAGGTTTAGGCTGAACAATAGGAAAAAAATTTTCACAGAAAGGGTCATTGGGCACTGGAACAGGCTGCCCAGGGAGGTGGTTGAGTCACCTTCCCTGGAGGTGTTTAAGGCACAGGTAGACGAGGTCCTGAGGAACATGGTTTAGTGTTTGATAGGAATGGTTGGACTCGATGATCCGATGGGTCTTTTCCAACCTGGTAATTCTATGATTCATTTCTCTTACCTCACTTACACGTGGGATAGGCAGTATCAGACTATGGTTTGGGAGCACCGAAGCCCTCTCCTTACTTGTCTTCCCTCTGCTTTCTAGGTTCTTCTCATAAACTGTGGTCCCACTCCATTCTTGACTCCAGAGAAAAATTTTAACAAATACAGATTATAGCCATAAAACTATAGCGATTCTTACTGCAATTGCTTAATATGACTTGTTTATTTTTCCCCCTTCAACAAGCACCTACTTTAAAATACACTTGCTGCTTGTAAATATTTAAGCAAACGGAGACAGTGAATTCTCCCTCTAAAAGTCCTAGAGCTACCTCTGCACTAGGGCTTATGGAAGAAATTGCATCAGTATCATCCCACTCTGTTAGGAACATTATTTTACTGAACATAAGTAACAGATCCTGCTAAAGGCCATAAAACCTCTAGTTAAAATCTTCCCACAGAAGTACTCTATTACCAAGAAGTCTTTTTCCATGCTCAAGAAAAATATGTTCTACATGTTAAAGGCAAATCTTTGTCTATGCTGGCAGTAGTCACCTTTTTAGGAAACATTTAAGAGCCTATTATTCTGTCAAAAACAAACCAAACAAAAGCAACAGCTTCTCACATGAAAAGAATAAATAGCTGTGGATTTCACAGACGGTAAAAATAATCTCAGTAAGTCTAGGTGGACAAGAAATGATTTCCAGTCTCTACACAATAAACAATGCATTTCATAAATTAATTGTGAAGCATTTAATTAATACAATAGAAGTCTCTCATTAAACTCTGTGAATATTTTTAGTATAGCTATACAGAAGCAGCTAAATATAGGTACAGGTAAATCCTACACTGGACAGAAGTTATTATGGTTTTGTTATTTAATAGGAGCACTTTGAGTTTTGCTTTAATTAGAGACTATGAATTAGAACTCCCAAATTACACACATCTATCAAGGTCACAGAATCACAGAATCACCAGGTTGGAAGAGACTCGTCAGATCATCGAGTCCAACCATTCCTATCAAACACTAACCCATGTCCCTCAGGACCTCGTCTACCCGTGCCTTAAACACCTCCAGGGAAGGTGAATCAACCACCTCCCTGGGCAGCCTGTTCCAATGCCCCACGATCCTTTCCGTCAAAAACTTCCTCCTAATGTCTAGCCTAAATCTCCCCTGGCAGAGCTTGAGGCCATTCCCTCTTGTCCTGTCCCCTGTCACTTGGGAGAAGAGGCCAGCTCCCTCCTCTCTACAACCTCCTTTCAGGTAGTTGTAGGGAGTAATAAGGTCTCCTCTCAGCCTCCTCTTCTCCAGGCTAAACAACCCCAGCTCTCTCAGCCATTCCTCATAAGGCCTGTTCTCCCACCTGGTGGGTTGATGGAGACTGAGCTGGAGCTGACCTTCTCACTGCAATACCCACACTTTCTCAAGAGCGATGGCAACAAACTACAGAAGTCAGAGGAAAAGTCAAAAGCAGAGTTCAGGTCTCCTGACTTCAGTCTTGTTCCTGCACTTGGATTTCCCCTGTTCTCTTTTGAAGGAGGACTGATGTCAGTCATTTGAGAAATAATGAAGTGATCCATACCCTGGAGCCTCTCAGTTTTATAGCTCAGGAAGTGACTAGGAGTCCAATGTATAAAGTATTTTAAAATTAAAGCAATGGTTTTATGTAACATTAATTTCCACTTTGTCATCACAAAATATTTCTCAATAGAAAGCGAAAGGCTTACCCTTTTCAGTCTAGTCAGAAAAAAGTGTAAATCCATACAGTTTGAAAGATCTGCCTTTTATTGTGTGTGTGTAGTCAGCAATTTCTTCTTCTCTTCCTCCTCGTGGGTTGGAAAACTAAATCTTCCTCCCTTTATTTTCTCAAAACATTCCAGTTTTTTTAATTACCTTTGTTCCTTAGGTTAATTTAAAGGTCTCAATCCTAAAAAAAGCACACATGGATACAGTAAGGCTGTACCCTTGGAGGCTGAGATGAACTGGAGAAGCTGATACACCACGACGACTCATCACAATGTCCTGTACTCAGTATAAAGCATTTTGATACCTGAGAGGGAACAGAAGGGACGGTGCCAACAATGCCATCTCTTTGCTTGCAGTGGGGAACAGCAGCCCACGCCACTGGTTAATCATGGGGAAAGCAGTTTCCTACCCACCACCCCAGGAAAGGGTAACCACTGGTTAATTGTGGAGACTGATGGAAAATTACACTGTATGTTACACACCATTGGTTTTCATTTGTTTTTCTTCCTTTGTTACACGTCTCATTGTTTGCTAATCTTTATTGACCTTCCCAAAGAAGGATCTTTCTGGCAGTCAGTACTGTACTCCCAGTGATCACCATGGACCTCTTTATCCAGGGGATGGCGAAGAGCTGAGAGTCAATTCTGTCTACCTGGCTCTGTGCAGAGAGAGGGTGTTTGCGGAGGGTATCCTCAAAGGTTCCTGATACATAAAAAGCTGAGTCCTAGAGAGTGACATCTCGAACCCTAAATAGGCCCTCTAGAAGAAGAAAATACATAGAGTAAATAAGATTTTCACTTATAACTGGAAGTTCACTCGCCAGAAATATTTTACGATGGGTTTCCAGTAGGTTGTCATTTCCTGCACAGCTGTTTGCAGTTAAGCACCATTTCATGGTAGATAAACCATAACCAGCTGCAGAGTACTAGTAACTTACTTAGTAACTATTAAAGCTGACAACTTGGTGTCTGTTACAAACTTGACTTCCAGTCCTGTCAAGACACAAGAAGGAAATGAGGAAGCCAACATTTGGTCCTAATTTTCCTTAAGTTCTCCATGCCCATGAATTCGGAAAGCGAAAAGCACACCTGTAAGGTGCACAGACACTCCACAATAACTACCTGATTAAGACGATGCTAGGAATAAATTGCAGAGTTGAGACTTTTCTACTACATAGGAATAGCTCTACAGTTAAAAACAGAACTGTGCATTTATAACGAACTGATCTACATTACAAACAAGTAAAACTACATCAAGATGATTACAGGAGCAGGTGGTATCTGTATAATTCCAGGTAAAAAAAATCTAGCAAACCTAACATATCAGAAAACCAAGAGGGCAGCAATTAAAACCCCACAGGCTTTAGGATGCCCACCCAACAAATACATCATTTTTTAATACAAGTAAGAACAGGTATGTTGTATTGTAACAACCTCAACTCCAACTCACGTGACTCTGGTTTAACTTTATCACCTAAGCATTTTCCTTACTAGCAATTTTGTAATATAGAAAACCGTATCACTGGAACGCATATTGTTTGTTTCTAAAATTTATATACCTTTTCTACTGACAGCATATAAAGTTTATTAAGAAAAGTTCAGGCACGTATGGATACATAAGCATTTTTAATGTGAAATATTTATAATTTTGGGAAAATGGATGAAAGAACATTTATTTTGAGTCAATGATAAAAGTTGTTGCAAGGAAATATGCATTTCTTTGAACCTGAAACAAAGAACAAGCTTTAAAAACTCAATCCATTGTCCCCTAAGCCAAAGGAAGATATCTGTTGACTCTTGGGTACGGAATATTTTTTTTTTTCAGCAAGCTGAAATTATCCTGCTGAGAGCAACAACACACACTGCTTTTGCACACAAAACATGTTTGATCCTAATGCTTACGAAGGCAAGGTCAGACATTCACCTGCTTCAAGCCCAAATCCTACATGAAAAACAAATAGGCACCCATATACGTAAACACATACGCATTTGTATTTAAATTAAAAATATATGTACCAATACAAAGTCTCTACTTCCATCAACTCAGGCAAAACAGGACCACTGGAGGAGATCGCTAGTATTTTTTCTCAAACTATACTGGGCTGAAATGCTTGCAACCTGAATTCCTCTATTTCTGCAGAGATCTTTCGCAGCACATTTTAGGGCCCAGGAAGGAGAAGCGTGCTGGGAACAGTCAGCATGGTTGTAGCAAATGTAAATCATACTTGACCAACTCAGTTGCTACCAATGTTGAAATGACTGGATTTGTAGAGAATTGGAGTGAGGGCAAGAATTCCCTGCTTCAAGTGCCTAACAAAAAGTCTTGAAGAGAAGAAAGGCTTTTTGGAGCTAGAAGGTGTTTGAAACAGCTAACAAGCAGAAATTTGATTAACTGTCTAAATGCTTTTAAAAACATTTTCTTTTGCTTATCTAAGCTAAATGCGCAAATCCAAATGCCAGAGGACCAAACCAAGACTTCACAAAGCATAATTCTTCCAGAGGCTGCTGCTTCTTCCCAACATAATTACGTCTTTTCTTACTTCATCAGTTCCTTGGTATAACACTGTTTCCCTTCCTTTTATGGGAAGAGTTGTTCACTACTATTAAAAGGGGAGTTCACTACGACTGGAAAAAGACAGAGTGGAAGAGTTGGTCTTCCAGGTATGAAAGATCAGGATTTCCCCTGACTTAGCTGCCTGAAGCCTACAGTTGACACAATTATACAAATACCAAGTGGACAGTGACAACTGGAATGCAAACACAGCATCAAAGAAACAACACAACTGCTCTCATTTAAGTAATTTCAATCTTTTGCAGTTATATCATGTTATGTTACGTTTTCTATAAATCCAGACCTTCCCTAAATCTATTTTCTGTATTTTCTGTAAATCCGATCTTTAAATGACATAGAGGACAAAAGAATTTAGCTATATCTCAAAAGTCACAATTAATTGAAATCACTTGGAATTAACATTGCATACCAGTGGAAAAAAAAGAAACTGTAAGCGATCCTGGTTTACTATTAAACTTTTGAACTCAGTCTGTCAAATTCCTTTGCAGATAAATAGAATTATTTTTGGCCAAGTGATGAAAGTTTACATTTCATCAGGACTAATGGATACAGGGAAATTATAGAAACTGAATCAGAATCATCTCATCAAGAATATCAGTGGCACACCTGACACCTCCTTATTTTACAGAAAGGGAAAACAGCTGCAAAATTGTTTGAGGTAAACACAAAAGTCTACTCTAAAAAAATTGTTCTTAAATTATACTACTTAATGTATTTTCACATGGCAACGTTTCCCTGCTGATTGCTTTATTTATTGGAGGCAAAACCTGCAGAAGAGTTTGTCCTAAGACATAGAGGGTATAACAGAGAGGAAAGACCTCTCTGGAACTCAATTTATATCCCCTGCTTCACCCTGCTGTGGTGATATGGAGCATCAGCAAATATGTAAACACTACTGCAAGCAGAGAGTTTGAGCCTGGACGATGTACCATTCTCTTGTGGAAGAGAACAGAGTTTGCTTTCTGGTACACAGTATTTGGAAAGGAAAATTAAAATATTTTAATTGACATTGAATTTTCAAACACTCAAGACACCAGGCAAGAGTATCACACTACAGAGGGCTGGGAACAAATTAAAGTAGATTTGTGCTACGGTTTTGTTATAACTTTGTCTGAGGGCTGACTTTGCAATATCTTTGCAGGGAACAGGTTATCTGCAGCAGCCACAAGCTGTCCCAAACAGCAATGAACACAAGACACCTAAAGAGAGATTATGATATTGAAAACTAGTGAGTATAGAAATAAAAAGGGCAAAGAGAGAAAGATTATTACACACATGAAGAACTAACAATCTCTGCTCCCCAAGGGAATTTAAGTGCTGCTCTGCTTATCTTGGTTAGCCAGAACCTCCCAAATACATGGACCTTCCCCTCATCCCTTCAGACAGAAGAAATATGCTGTCACATCTTTGCGCTTTCCAGGCTACCACCATACATTCCTTTTCCTGAGATTCTTGTCTTCAAGTGTAAATCAGTGTGAATCAATTTTTCTCAAGTGTGAATCAATGCAAACCAGTAGGCCAGGGGCTCCACTTCACACCTGGAGACTTCCCTACATTCAGCTAAAAAGCCTTATAAAATCCCAGGCTTAAAGATTTTTCCTTGAATTTTTCTTTTTATAAGATGCGTTCTCCAAGAAACTCAAAGTATCTCAGAACTCAGCACAGTCAGTAAAACAGTCAATTGCTTTTAATTAAGAAGTCCACTGAAATTTAGAGAGAGAATGAGAAAAAGTACTCACAGGAGCCTTAAAGTTATTATTCCTTTATCTAACTCTATTCTGTTTGACTTCCAAATGACTTCCAATCAACCGGTTAATATGCACAATGCAATTAGGTGCTACAGAAATATTTAAATGTATTACACTGAATTTAATGAGAGCGATGGCAGTCTTTCAGACACTCAGTAGAATACCTTCATTCCTATTCCCTCTAAAGAATTAAACGCTCCTATATTTACTTCACTTACTTAATTGAACATGATACTTTTTGCAGTGCAAACAACTGTATTGTTGATTTAAAAAAAATAAATCTGTGCTTTATTTTTCTTATTCTGCCTAATGTTTCCAAGGGACAAACCTCGCTTTTCAACATTTATGGCTTCTGTATATGTTAAGAATGTGTTTTCTCCAATGTCCTAGGGCAGGAAAGACTCCTACTTCCTTATTTACTAGAACTGATTAGATAGCTAAGATAATAGTCACAAAGACACCAGTACGGATTAAACACAAAACTATCCTAGTGACTTTAAAAGCCACCCAAAATGTACAACGGCATTGTAAAATCTCACTAAGTATTTTAAAACTCCAAGACAGTGGTAAAATAGGACAAATAACCCAAACAGATACTTTTCCAAGAGTTTTAATGCATAACATGTCTAAACGCTACTTTTTTCATTTTAATCTTGAGCAAGTTAAGCCATTGCACGTCTCCAGTAAAATGTAGTTCCTGATGCACATCATAGTATAGCAGCTTTTCTTTGGACAGGCAATGCTCTAAGTCAAAGCTGTTGAAATGTAAATCAACAGCATTCATTTTAAAACATAAAACTGACATATAAAGGTGATTAAAGTCCTATTTCAGTATCCAGTTCTGTCTCTGTATATACAGAATTTCCATTTCCATACCAAAGAGGCACTGATACAACAACTTCATTTCTCTTCCACTTCACTATGCCAACAAGAACAGCAAAGTGACAAACTACATCTGGCATCTGCTGGACAACTGAGAGATGAAGTGCATAGTGTTGGAACCATCCATGGTGAAATACCTGCAGAAAAATGGAGCTACAGTTTCAGGTGTTTTGCAGAAAGCCTAAGGGTGGATCCCACATCAAAGTAAGGATCTTTTTATGATTTGTTGGCTCCCCATGAATGCCTGGCACTACCATTAGAGAAAATGGCAGTGGATCAATTTCTGCTTCATAGAATCAATGATGGTACTAGTGATCCTACAACTGTAGTTAGACTACACACACTCTTAAAATCTTACGACAGAAATAAATCCTCAACAAACATCCTAACTGGACCTTAACTTCTACCCAAGATTTCATAGAATCATCAGGTTGGAAAAGACCCATTGGATCATCCAGTCCAACCATTTCAACTGTTTTATATAGTGACAGCCTGCAGATGCCACAGACCTGATGACAATCCTCAGTGGGAAAAAAAAAGTATCAGTAGTGTGCCCAGGTGGCCAAGAAGGCCAATGGCATCCTGGCTTGGATCAGAAATGGTGTGACCAGCAGGTCCAGGGAGGCGATTCTCCCTCTGTATTCAGCACTGGTGAGGCCGCTCCTTGAATATTGTGTCCAGTTCTGGGCCCCTCAGCACAAGAAGGATGTTGAGGCTCTGGAGCGAGTCCAGAGAAGAGCGACGAGGCTGGTGAAGGGGCTGGAGAACAGACCCTATGAGGAGCGGCTGAGAGAGCTGGGGTTGTTTAGCCTGGAGAAGAGGAGGCGGAGAGGAGACCTCATTACTTTCTACAAGTACCTGAAAGGTGGTTGTAGAGAGGAGGAAGCTGGCCTCTTCTCCCAAGTGACAGGGGACAGGACGAGAGGGAATGGCCTCAAGCTCCGCCAGGGTAGATTTAGGCTGGAGATTAGGAGGAGGTTTTTCACGCAGAGGGTCATTGGGCATTGGAATAGGCTGCCCAGGGAGGTGGTTGAGTTACCTTCCCTGGAGGTGTTTAAGACACGGGTGGATGAGGTCTTGAGGTACTTCGTTTAGTGTTAGATAGGAATAGTTGGACTAGAAGATCCAATGGGTCCCTTCCAACCTGGTTGTTCTGTGATTCTGTGATTTGTTCTTTACCAGCAGTGTAATGAGAAAAGTTAATTAAAAACATTAACAGTATGTCTTATCTTTTCCTGCCTTCACATATTTTTGTCCACCACACCTGTTAGTAGAATGGGATGAGCTCACAGTTCAGTGCATCTGGTCTGTATGCAGGTCATGTTCACCTGAGATCTGTGCAACACCCATCTTTCCACTGCACTTGGCAATCCATTCACTGCACCCACACACTATGGAAGCAGCTTCTCTCATAGTCTCAGCCAAACTTGGGAACATTTAAACTATATGAAACGCCAGACTGATGTCATTTCCCTTTCTGGTATTGTCTGTTTTTTCCCGCTGCACCAAGTTTCTTCCGCTTCCCTAGGCAGTCAGAAATGACAGATAAGGGAATGCAGAGAAATGGAGTGTGAATGTAAAAGGAAATATAATTGGTTCAAGACACTCCACTGTCTTCAATTTTGTACAGTCATTTACAGCTGTCTAAAGTGTGTGAAACACTGGCACCCAAGTGAGTGAGTAGGCAATTAAGATTTTTTACTCTTCACATTCATTCTGCACAGATGTAAACTACTGGATATGGTACGAGACCACAGCAACACGCTGAGCACTTTGGCTCAAAGACCATGTCGCTCTGCCGAGAAGGATACTGCTTTTCCCTGATGTGTTTTCACAGCTCAGCCCTGGAATATATTGAGCCCTTGGCCCTCAATGCAAGCAGAAGAGCTTAAGCACTTGGTTAACGCTGCAAACTCATGCATGGAAACACTCTCATTATTTGCAGCAGGGTATTTTGAAGGCAGGGAAAGCAAGGACCCAAAATGAGGAAAGCTCATCCCAATATTACTCAAGAAATCCACTGTTCAGCAAACAGTGTTTATGTTTTGACCATAAAACTGGAAACGCTTTAAATAATAATATCGGCTAAGCCATCATGAAGTTATGTATTAATAAAACTAAAAGCGCATCAAAGTAAACTCAGAGTTATTTTAGAATCTAAAATTGCCTGTGACACCTAATGCCTACATGTATTTGGTAATGAAATGCAAAACTTTTTCCTTAGATCACAGACCAAAGTTCAACCCTGTCTATAATTGCCACCAATTGGTTACCAGTGACTGGTGGTTTTACTTTACTTTTAAAGAGGTGTCTAAACCAGTGACATGCTTTCCTTCAAGCATCAGCACAAAGAGAGGGACTAGGACGGGCAAATGAGATTTAATTACTGTCAATGTAAAAAGAGGTAGACTAGGGAATTCAACTAATGTAGGAAAACTGCACAGAATGGCTAAAGCAAAGCAGGTAGCTGAGGAGTTGTAGGAAGTCAGATAATGTTAAAATATGTTTTAAATCATTAAAATCATTACAAGTCATAAATATGTGTTTTGAATATTCAGATTTTAATTTCCTCCTGGATAGTTTAACAGCACATTCTATTTTTTTAAAAAAAATCAGATTAAAACTTAAAAAATAGTATTCCTGTTTATTCATATTTAGACTTTGATTATGTAAAATACTCTTAATACACTATAAGAGACTGAACAAAGCAGGAGAGTCATCTTTTTATGTAAAGAGTTTGCACTGATTGAAAAATTTAAAATCCTTGTATTGTTTAAAGAAGGGCCTACAGTCTACAGATAAATTTGAGAAGTATGCATTAGTACTGCAGTTCTCAAATTAATTGCATTAACTGTAAGCATCTAAATACAAAATATGCATTTTCTAAGCAAACAATTCTTCTGTCTTAATTTATGAATTCTTAAAGGGTACCAGTGGGATGATCCTCACAAATTGTCAGGCATAGGGCTTGTTTGTTTGCCTCTCATGACAACACTTCCCAAAATACAGAGCATATTTCAACTTGTTATTCCCTGAGTTGTCTGCCAAACTGCAGATGAATTGTAAACACTAAGAACATGTTAAGCCTATTCAAGTCCACAAAAAGATAAAAAAAATCAAGTCTTGCACAGTAAACTGCTATAATTTCCTGATGTAGGTCAAAACTCAGCAGGAAATCATATTGTCTATTTTTATCCCAGATCACTGGAAGTGCTTTACCTTTCTGTTTTCTTGATAAGCACAGCCCTGAAGATTTGTTCCTGGGGAGTTTTCTCTTTTTCATCAGTCGGTTGCACGAAAGGGTGGACAGCAGCCAAGACGAAGCCCTGCTGGTACAATTCTTGTAGCTGAGCTGGAAGATCACGCAAGGAGGAGAGCTTGATTGCAGATGATCCTGGCAGCTCAGCTGGAAACAAAAAGAAATTGGTCAATAATCCTACAATGGACTACCATGTTTTTTAAAATCCTGACTCTCCTGAGTCAAGCAAGCTCCACACTGATCTATAATATTAACACAAGAAATGACCTTTCCTGACGCCCATTTTGTATTTCAGATTTTAAGCAGGCTGTCTTGGCAAGGGACTTGCATCACACAAGAGACTGGTGCAATTAAACAAGTCAGATACACTAAAATGCCAAATTCACTACATAGTCTGGCAGGGATGAAGTGGAGGATTTAATAAAAACAAGGCAGTCGATCAAAAGATACTTAAAGTTTCAGCAGTCGTCATAGTAATGCAAGTTGAGGAGAGTGAGCCATGAGTCAAAAACACAAAATGGGAAAGGGGATTGTCAGTGAAGGTAGAACATGTCAAATCCAAAAGCAGTAAACAGAAGCATCCACCTACGCAAAAGCTGTATTATCACACTAAGAGATCACTGATGCAAAATGCTGCTAAGGCCAAATATCTACCCGCGAGTCTAAAGAGTACTTTGTAGATATATTGACAATACGAACACTAAGTGCAATGTACACCTGTTGTGATGAGAAATGTTTTAAAACAGACACTGAATCGTATGCCTCAATGTTTTAACAAAGCTATAATCATTACTGATGAGGATGAGACCCAGTGCATGAAAATAATCCTTCCCCAGTCTGCTTACTGTAGGGTTTTATACCTTTGCGCGCAACATTTGATGCTGGCTCCTGTCAGACACTCAACATACACCCAGATCCTGCAGTCAGTACAGCAGTTGCCCTTATTCTTTAGACTCTTGTGGGCTTCAAAAACTCCCGTAAATCACCTAAACTAACCTTCCCTTCTCTTTCTCTCTCTGTCAGTAATTCTTCATATGTTTTTCTCATCTTATGTGAAAAGACATCTTTCTTTCCTGACCTCTGCCTCGCCATTTCCATTTCTCTTGTGGGATATTTATTATTTCATCCCTAACCATGTTAGAGCATATGGGGTGGCGAGGTGCTGGATCGTTTCCTCTCCCGCTGTAACCAAAAGGGGTGGGATGTTGCACAAAACACGATGGAGGTTCCCAGCAACTTGCAGGCCTTCGTTAAAAAAATACACCGAAGAACAGTTTATATGAAAGATGCCAGCTATGCTAAATAAGGTTTCATTGTACTGCTTTTTTCATCAGACGGAGCGGCTACCCTTTATGAATAATGAAAGAGGTTATCAAAAAACTAATAAATATTCAAAACCAATAATACAGAGGAATAATTTAAATAATAATAGAATAGTTGTGCTTGGTATGATTTTTTCTTCATACAAAACCATGTTCCAGAAGTGGATAATGAAACTTTTTGACCAAGAACTGTAAGATGCAGAATTTTTATTATTTTTGCAAATAAAACAAGAAATCCAAGCAACGCTTACACTGACAGACAATAGGGCTCTACTGTGAGATCACTCAGTCTTAAAAAGAGATGCCCCAATGAATAATGCATAATAAGTCGGACTGTTACTTACCGGACTCTACTGAGGATCAAAATGGGGAAAGAAACCCAGACATTAGAACTACTTTTTCCCTTCTGTGGATCAGACTCCAAAAATTTTAGACCATGCAGTAAATAGTTCAATTAATTAAAAGAATATGAAACCCGAATATCATCCTAACTTAGGGTTTTACTTGGATACAATGAAATGACTAAACACTATTCAGGAACACTAATTCTCATAATGGTACACTGGATTTTAACTGATGAAAACTGATGCTTGTTTTGTATGTGAACATAGTATCTGGATTCTTCAGAGGATGCCTTGGTAAAACTAGTAGAAAGTTTAGTCATTAATGGGAGAATTTAGCCTCTCATGAGAGAATTACTGCTTCCTCCTAAAAGCTAAACATGAGAGTGAAGTGTGAAAATGCATGTAATTTGAGCCTCAGGATGTACATTTGACGATTAAAAAAGAAAGGTTATAGAATTAAGAGCTGGGAGGGATCATCCAGCTAGTCCCTCCTATTACCTAGAGGCAGGATCAGCTCTAGTTTAGCTGTTTCTCAAAGTTTTTCTCATCTATTTTTAAAATCCTTTAGTAATGGAGATTCCACAAACCCCATAAGTCATGTTTCAATTCTTCTCTATTCTCACCATCCAAAACCTTTTCCTAGCACCTGGCCTAAATTTCCCTCTCTGAAATTCAATACTGCTACTTCCTCACTAGAGTATTTCTTTCCTGCAACAGCATTTTAGAATTCCTAACACCCATCATGCCTTAATCTTACCCTCTTCTGACTGTTCAAACTCAGTCCTTCCAATATTTCTAGATATTGATATGCTTTCTAGACATCAAAATACTTTTTGATGGTTTTCTCCCAATTCTCATCAATTGGTCCCTATCTTTCTTCCAGTATAGTACATAAACCTTGCCAGTGATCCAGCACAAGCATGTTCACTACTTTGTAGAATGGAAAAGCATTTCCATATCTATTGTACATCCCATGCCCATATACACCATTTGGGGTAAACAATTAAAATTCTTTTCCTCCCCAACTAGCAGTGGCCAAATGCCTCTGCCCTTAGGGAATGTTAGGGTTTTTTTCATTTCAGTTTTCAAGGACCATACTGGATTCTGTTCTCCACAGTGCAAACAGTAAATGGCTGAAGGCATCGAGTGCACCCTTAGCAAGTTCACAGATGACACTAAACTGGGTGGAAGTGTCAATCTGCTGGAGGGTAGGGAGGCTCTACGAAGAGATCTAAACAGGCTGGACAGCTGGACTGAGTCCAATGGCATGAGGTTTAACACAGCCAAATGCTGGGTCCTGCACTTGGGACACAACAACCCTGTGCAGCTACAGACTGGGAGAAGCCTAGCTGGAAAGCTGCCTGGAGGAGAAGGACCTGGGGGTGTTGGTTGACAGTGACTCAACATGAGCCAGCAGTGTGCCCAGGTGGCCAAGAAGGCCAACGGCATCTTGACTTGTATCAGAAATGGCATGACCAGCAGGTCCAGGGAGGTTATTCCCTCTCTGTACTCGGCACTGGTGAGACTGCTCCTTGAATCCTGTGTTCAGTTCTGGGCCCCTCACCACAAGAAGGATGTGGAGGCTCTGGAGAAAGTTCAGAGAAGAGCAGCGAGGCTGGTGAGGGGTCTGGAGAACAGGCCTTATGAGCAACGGCTGAGAGAGCTGGGGGTGTTTATCCTGGAGAAGAGGAGGCTGAGGGGAGACCTCATTGCTCTCTCCAACTCCCTGAAAGGAGGTTGTGGAGAGGAGGGAGCTGGCCTCTTCTCCCAAAGGACAGGACAGGACAAGAGGAAATGGCCTCAAGATCCACCAGAGGAGGTTCAGGCTCGACATAAGGAAAAAATTTTCCATGGAAAGGGACATTGGGCACTGGAACTGGCTACCCAGGTAGGTGGTTGATTCACCTTCCCTGGAGGTGTTTAAGGTGTGGGTGGATGAGGTGCTGAGGGACATTGTTTAGGGATTGGTGGGAATGGTTGGACTTGATGATCCAGTGGGTCTCTTCCAACCTGGTGAGAACCTTTCCAGAAAACCTTACACAACTTCCAATAAAATCCATTAAAACTTTTGGTTTATTTGTTAAAGAGAATTCTCATCATGCCACATTCACAAGAGAGAGGAAAACCAAAACTGTGTACAGCAGGGATTTATGTAAGGCAAAACAGCAAATGAAAAAGCAAATAAAATGTTGTGTAACTCGAGTGCCTCTATTTTGCCAAAAGATAAAGCTCAATTCTTTTCGCAGCCTCCATGTTGTTCTTGAAATACAATTAGCAATAAGTTTTAATATTCTGCTCCATGGTTCCCTATTCACTGCTGCACTTCACCACCTGACCTCAAAAGATTCCTTTTTTTATTCCATGTGCATCTAGACTAGTGTGTAAGAAATTTGTAAATGACAGATGATTTGTTTTTCAATTTTGCTAAGACTGAAAGTGGAAATAGGAAGTGCTGCCTGCTTATGGAACTGATAACCAGGCAAATTAGTTTGTTGCCTGACTGATATCTGAAGCTGAAAACACTTCCAGTGCTGCTCAGATACATATAGAAAAACACAGCGCAGAGATCCTTTAAGAAGAAAAGAAGATTTCTGTTAAACAACTGATATCCATAAGGTGACTTTCCTGAGTAAGAACTTCCACATTGTTTGCTAGCAATGCAAAAACCTGACCAAATACTCACTCTGTCCCCATCTTGCCAGAGAAAATAATCAATTAAAGGATTGAGCTAGCATAAAAATCTACAGGTTGAGCCATGTATATCTGAAAGGAGTCATCTCTGCAGCTCCAAAAAGCAATTTATGGGAAACAGAGGAAGGTGGTGCACTCTGTCACAGGGATCCTGAGAGACTGGGAGCGGATTGAGAAATACAGATGGGGAGACCAGTATAGAGGAGACTAGTTCCTCCTGTGTTAAAGAGCTCTGCTTTCCTTCCAGGGCTGCCACCACAGGGATGAAACAGCCACCGACCTCATCCGGCTTCAAAGTGAAGCATCTCATATGACATTTGACAGCTGTGCTATGGTCCATGCTAAAGAGGTAGATGTAACCCAATGAAATATTTAGAAAAAAGACAGTTAAGATAACAGTCTACATGTAGGCTACTTTTATCTACATATATTAAAACAATAAGATCTGGTACCTTTGAGATGCTATAACTGAAAAGTTTTAAATGAGAAACGTCATTATAAAAAGAAGGATGGATTAATCTATTAATCTATTAGCCCATGCTTAATTAAAACAATCATTGACTACAGAACATCTTTATATAATATATATACTCAACAGAACCAGATACTTTCAACTCCATTCTATTTGATAAGCAGCAATTTCCCCTTCCTGTTAGTTACATTTATGACAAAGCTAAAAGAAACGTTGTTGTTTTTTAATTTCTTTCTACGTGATTGATAGCCTTGCTCCGGGAAAAGCAAAATGCTAAATGCCAAAATGGCATTTATTTAATTTCTCTTTACTGAAATGGTCAAATTCAGGGTCAAATTTAGGTCAGTTTCTTCAGAGCACATCTTTAATACTTTATTTAGAAGGACAAGCATAAGGTTCTACTCTAAATTTCTATTATCCTGCGTTAGGTGTTTATTTAGTTTGTTTACTCCAACAACATAAATTTGATGTTGGGATTTTCATTTTTTAACATGTTTTGCTTCTTAAACTTTTATGCTCTTACCCCAGTCACAGCTACCAAAGGCTGATGGAGCCATTTATGACAGTTCACAGGAGAATGTTCCACAAAACCACTGGATCCCATTTAGCTCATTTCTATTCACTTTTAAAGTTTTCATGTTCATCTGCATTTTCAAAGTCATGTTCCCCAATTCATTACGCAACATTAAGTAACCCTTTTTCCTTTGCATTAAAGCAAACAAACTGGTGTGTAAGCAATTCACACGTGCTCTTCTGTCTGTGCTCGGAACAGAAGCAAGCACTTTGCACCAATACATGCTCAAAATGCAGTGTATAATGGGGTCTGAAACAAGAAAAGGAAGACCAGTAAACTCACCAGATCCAGACTACTAAGCAACATGGGAACTCACTTCCCTGATTGGTAGCCACATGCACAATACTCCTACCTGATCAGGCCAAATGGACATCAAGAGGCTAGATCCCTTCAAGAAACGCAGTCATATTGTTTTCTTTTTCAAAGCACAGGATGAGGTTGTTCCCAAGCCCCTGGTCATTACTGCAAGTCATTCCCACTTGAGGCAGCAAGCTATGAAGTCACTCGTGCTGCTCCTCATACCTCCTCCTCCCAGGACCTCAAACCTTGCAAAGCTTCAGTTGCTGCAGGTGACTCATGGGAAAGACAATGTCCTCACACCTCCTCCCCAGGAGAGCTCAGAGCTTACGGAGGCCTCCTCAGATGAGGAAGGCAGCCAACAGAAGGGTTGCAAGGGCAACTGTAGCTCAGCTTTCCCTCACCACGCTATGGGCTCAAAGATAGGGTATGGTCACTGATGAGCAGGGTAGTGCCTGTGAGCTAGAAATGAGCAAATGTTCATAGAATCATAGAATAACCAGGTTGGAAGAGACCCACTGGATAATCTAGTCCAACCATTCCTATCAAACACTACACACACACACAGTCACTCCTATTCTCCACTTCCATGTGGCTCCCTACCTAGCATGACATTTTTGCTGCTGTCCACCCAAATCTTTCTGTAGAGCACACAGAAGACCACCTGAAGGAATCCAGATATAATGTCCAGGTGTTACTATATACAATCCTTAGCAGATCTAGCAATGAGCATGTAGGATAAAAATAAGGTACAAGCAAAATTATGGTCATATGGTAATACAGCCATTACCCAACACCATCCACTGATATCCTGCAGGGCTTTATAATAGATCTGGCCATTTACCTCCTGCCTTTATTAGTTTGCTCTGTTGTGCCTCATGCATCCCACCAAGGTGGTCATAATTGCATGTCTGCTGGCAGGAGACTAAATAACAACAATGAATGGAGACAATAATGTGGGAAGAGAGCGTATGACCGAGGATGTGTGTATGCAAATGAATAAATCTGGTCCAAGCCGACAAAATTTCCCATACTTCCACAAAGAGCACTTTCCAAGCATATTCATGATTGTTTATAACAGCCTTGATCATTCTGTAGAATACCAAAGCAGGCACGTTTCCTCTATGAGGATTGCTGTTTCTTAACTGAATATTATTAACTCCTTTCCAGCAACTTCAGTTTAATTTAAAGAAATTAGATCTACAGCAGACTAAGTGCTAGTAGAGCAAAACATTGTCTTTGCAAAAGGGCAAATAAAAACAATTTAACTAAAAATTTTACCATCAGAAGATGCAATTTCACTGACATTAAAACATTTCATAGGAACGTGTCAAATGCAGCAAGGTTTTTCCATTTGGATAACATTCAAAACTTTAAAAGTAATGTATTCATACTTTACATGATCAAAGAGATTAAACAGTTCTGTGATTTTTGACCCCACTTGAAATTTTGGAATTACCTGTATTACTTGAACTGTGATTTCTTGTTGGAAGGTACAATCCTAGTGACAGAAGGCACACATTCACAACTATTAGAATACACAAACAAACCAGTGCAGTTCCCAGCATATAGTTCCTGCAAGCTAACCACTGACAGCTAAATGAAAAATCATCTTGTCAGGTCTCTTTTTGGTTTGCCAGAGTCCTCAGGTTTATCTGTACAAGCCCCCATCTCCTTGCAGAGAGGCAAGTAAACAGCAGAATTTAGCTGGAGGAAGGTGCAGGGTAAAAATCTATTGGGAAGTGTTGGGTTTTTTCTCATGATGCAGCACAGACTGGAAAAGATTCCCTCTCTGTACTACAAATAAAAAAAAAAAAAAGTTTTTACTTCTGCTGACTTACTGGCTTGGAACAGTTGAAAGAATCTAGAATGTCTTCCTTTCTAACTAGTAAGATTTGGTAAGGCAAATTTGTTATTCTGGAGAGCACAAAGCAGACTATTACTTGAGGGTTACCAAAACACTTATTGATTGGTCCTGGGACAAGACAGTGGTTTCCAGTCAGTGTCAATCTCAAATTAGAAAACACTAAGGTGTCTATTGCAAATTTCGCTTTGCTAAAAACACTTCAAGAAACTCTCTTTTACGGATGGCAAAACAATGCAGTAATATTACTCTCGCTTAACTAAAACTATTCTTTCCTCATTCAATCCACAGATTGTTTCCTGTCAACAACCACAACAAAATCCTATCAGAGAATTGGACCGCTTGCAATGAAAATAAAGGCAAATCCACTAATAATATGACTTAACACAAAGGAAAAGCAATAAACGACACAGCAAGTTTTGTGAGCTCAAAATAATTGTTTCTGAACTAAAACCTACTAAACAAATGCTACAGCAGTACGACTAACCAAGAAGAAAATATGTAGTGCTTCTGACACTACTGCACAGCTTTAATTACCTGAAATACACTAATTCCAGAATTTAATGAGTTAAAAGCTCAAGCTTTTGGAGTAACAACTATACAAGATGTACTTCAGTCTCTTTTCCTTTCTAATAAAGCTTGAGCTTCTATGAGGTGTATACAGAGGTTTCTTAATTTTCAAGACAAAACAGAGAGTCTGGTTGCATTACTGTTCAGGCTGCTGGCAGAGGCAAGACACTAGATGTGAATAAATCACATTGCTTTTTTTGGTTAAGCCAAATTACATTCTCAGTGGTTTTTCTTTCAATCTTCAAGGCAAATACAATAAATGTCCCCATCAAAGAAAATAAGAATGAATACAGAAGAGAAATAGAGAGTTTAAATGAAGGATGACTGTTCAATAAGTTCCCAGTGTTTGCTTTCAGAGAAAATGCAATCAAGTGACTGAAAAGTAATCAAAAGGAAAGCATTGTATCTTAAGAAGGCAAAGGGAAAAAACCCCACAGAAATACTGTGAAACTGCATATATTCCTTTTGATCCTTATCTTTGTATCTAAATATGTGCATATATATATATATATGCATACATACATTTGTGCATATATGTATATGCATAGACATACAACAACATTCTTTTCTTTCCTTTAGGAAACAGTAGATTGGTACATTAGTCTAATCAAGAAAGTACTAAAATAACTCACAGACGCAACGAGAAGCAATGAGATTTGACAACTTCATCTAATCGAATATATCCTCCGATCTAATTGTATATTTGAGTTATCTTGTTTGTTGTCCAGTCAAAGTTTTATTTCTGTACCTGGCAAGCATAACATAAGTAACTTAAGAACTAGGTATGTTTGCCCCAAACATGATGTGATTATACATGGGATGGTTTCATTTTTGGTGTTTCAGAAGAAAGGAAATACCCAGGCTATTACCTCCACTAAATGAAAAAATAAATAGATAAGCACTTCTTAAGTGACTCACAGCTTACATGTATTGGCTTGCGGACAGTGTTATGCAAAATAGATAAAATTCAGACCTCTAACTAGATCCAAGAACTATTAATGACTATGCAATAAGCAAAATGAAAGAAGATGAAAAAGAGGAAGGACTTCTCATTTAAACTGTGCACAGTAAAAAGAACCAAATCCTATCCCTTCTGTACTTGAGCTTCTCATTGAAATGGTATTTTTCTATTTGTCCCTCCCTCCTGCTTGGTTGTACTTCCTAAACAGATGCAGACCTAACATACAGACAACAGAGACAGATAATTTACATTTCACAAACCCAAGAACACTCCAATTATGTTTAACCAAAAGGAGAAAGTGTTCAAAGTGGCAATATTTTATTCATACAGACTTGTTATCTCTACAAGCTCTAAAAGGCAAGTATTATACTGAGTTACAGAGAAGGAGTTAATTCTGAATTACAGGAAGGGCCAGTGTCTTAATTCACATCTATTTCCAAGCCCCCTCAAAAAGTACTGGTCCCCTGCCCTAAAGCCTTTAGACACCAAAGCTAAACTCCTTTGGCTGCCAAAGTTAAACACCAAATGTCTTTCATTTTAACAGCTTAAGAACTAGGAAAACGGGACTTCCCACCATTTCCACCATAGGTGCAGCAAATTATGTCCTCTTGTAACAAGTGGCCAGTAATGACATACTTTAAAAGGGAGGGAAGGAAGAGCTACCTAAGGAGTCAAAAAAAAGGTAAAACTGAAGAGATCTTCTGATCTCTGAGAAGTTTGTGGCATCAAAAAACTTGGTGCTGATGCATCTTTTTTGCTCTGATCCCTCTCTAGCTAACACACCACTTTCCTCAGCAGCAACGCTAATGAACACCACCAAGTGTAGTAGCTAACCGTGCAGCCTACCAGATCTTCTCTTTCTCTCCCTCTCATAGTTCTTAACGCATATATGCCTTTTCTTCCTAACATAACCTCCTCCTTTCCCCTTTTCTCTACTCCTCTCTGTTTTCTGCTTCACCATGATGTTCTATCCATACTTGTGGTGAATTTTCACTTCAGATTTTAGAACTGCAGAATGTAAGAAGTAACACTGGATTCTTTGCAAATTTTACAAGAAGCAAACTTGGACCACAGTAAAAGAACTTTAAAAAGCGCAGATAATATCCTCAGAAGACGACCAAAAAAAAAAAAAAAGCTTACTTTACTTAGTTCCAAATTATGTAGAACTTATTCACTTTACGGTATATTTTGCTATCTGAAAAAAAAATCTCTTCTGAAATGGAATTTGTGGCAATTCTAAGCTTTCCAAATCACTATATCCTATTGTCAATAAAACACTGTATGTGCTGACTCTTCAAGGAGTTAAAAACCAGAAAGGTTTGTATATCAATCTACATATTTCCATGCAAACCAACTGAGAACAATCCTGAGATTACTGCTTTTCTTCTTAATCAAGCACAGATGAATAAAGGAGGTTGCATGCATTATATTAGGATTTTTTCCATATTCACGAGATAGTTAATAAGTATAAATCTGACTGAAGTCTAGTTTCCAAACTGAAAAATGTCAGGAGGATTTCCTCCCATTTAAGGAAACAGGAGGAGAAAGAAGTAAACAGCAGTAACTGTGGCTGAATTCACACACTATGATCTGATGTATGTTTTTCACAATACACTGAAAAGTGTGCTTAAAAATCAAAGACTTGGCAGAACACAGACAAATAAGAAGATAAAACTGCCATCAAAGTAGTAAAATATAGGGATTTTTTTCCCCCCAGTTCACAAGATAATTGTTGCGTATCATAAGTACACATCAGGAGAAATGACTGGAAATTATAGAGAACAATTAAAAGTTTGCATTTTATAAATTCAGCCTTCAACACAAAGATCTAAATTCACTGACATATTCAATAACCTTAGGAAGAAAGGTCTGGATTTATTAAGATAGCTCCTATTCCCCGAGCTAACCTGTGCAACTGTGAACCGATAGTCTCCAGGGAAACCAAAATCCTCCAGGCAGGTCATGCCTCTATATACGTAGCACTTTGCAGTATACATATACAGAAAAAGGACACATAGCTTCATAAATGCTTGAGTGCTTTATTCATATCTTACCTACAGGTTTCTGTTTCTTTTCACTTTATATCTCCCATGCTTTACATGAATTTCCCCCTTTTCTCTAATAGGTGTTTTCAGTCTTTTTTGTAAAATCTTATTTAGGATGATGTGTGACAAGTTTGTTTGATTTTTTTTTTAAAGCTAGAAATAGAAGGGGTTTTTCCCCAATCCTGTCACAAAGCCCACTTATTACCCTATTTCAGATGTTTCCATTACTTTACTACATCAACCAATAACACCTCTCTTCTACAAAAGGCATCAGTACATAGCAAACACTTAATATTTTAAACTGGAATAAGGACCATAGTGACTTTCATCTTTTTATCTTTTTCCTGGCTTGAAATATCATATTCTTTAGATAAAAAGAAGATATTTCCAAATATGTGTGTTTTTCATTTGGAAGATAGCATAAAGTGTAACTTTTCAGTGCTTTTTTGGTGTTTCTTTAAATCAAATTCCCCTATTTGGGAAACCCTGTAATTTTTCACAAATGTCTGTTAAATTGTTTTCAGCTTTACAGGCAAAACTAAATAAATGTTAAAGTGGTCAAAAATGTAACATGAATTAAATGAATAAGCAAGCAGTGTTACTTGAAGGTATTTTTGCAATTAGATTTTGGCCCCAGGTTTGGGTGTTTGAAAAAGAAATTTGGGTAAAAGAATGCTCCATAATGAAATTCATTATAAACAGGATATATTCAGGGGCAGGTAAATTAAAGTCAGAGGAAAGGGAGATATACTGCACTTGAATATTTTTTTAAACACACTGCCCTGTATCAATTGTAAGACAAACACTTCCATGGGCACATTTACAAGACCTACACCACACAACAGCTGTGAGAATATCAACAGAAACAAAATTGATCCATCTAACTGCATTGAACTTTCCAGGAGAAGTCTGAATTTTAAAAAGGAATAAAAAGTCAATTAGATTTGTCTTTGTTTCCAATCATTAAGCCTGCTTGGGGAACTGCAATGAAAACCCAATGCAAAACATTTTGCAAAAAGTATTTACCATTTCTCTCAGTATTCCTGCCCCACACTTATGCTTTTAGTTCAGCTGTATTAATAACAGGAATATATTCTCATCACTGTGAAATGTAAGAAAACCTTTGTTAGGTTTCACGTGAAGAGTCTGCATTTGTACACAAGCAAGAGTTAAATTTCACTGTTGTAGCAGACCTGGTACCACTCCCATAAGACCCACTCTTGATGCCACAGTTAAGCTGTACTTGGAGATCTCAGGTACTCTGAAGGCAGCAATCTAGTTGGAACTGAAGCTTTTCTGATATTTGCGGCAGAACAGGCCTGAAGATGTTTAAAACAGTCACGGCAAACCCCCTCTCCAATGGTATACTTAATATGCCAAGATTTGTGTGGGAATATTTGATAGGAATGGTTGGAATCAATGATCCAATGGGTCTTTTCCAACCTGGTGATTCTATGATTCCATATATGAAAATACAAGGTGGCAATAATCCCAATTAAGCAATTTCCCGAACAATTCCTGATTAATTTAGCACATGGAAGAGCCATACATTACCCCATCTACAATTTTTAGAATGACGACATAGACTAAAACTAATTCTAGAAGACATAAAGCTAGAGTCACCAAATAGATCTGTTACTTCACAATGAATTAGGCATTTCCATCCTCTAGAAATGAGGTAAGGGAGAGTTACAGCTATGCTAAAGAGGACCTACTTTACACTCAATACGTTATTGGATTTTCCAGCTCTGTTGGTATACAAAGGTGATTAAAGATCTGAGCAAAATGAGTAGTAGACCTAACATTTTTTACCAACTTTTCACTTCCTGTATCACCAGTGCTATTATACAAATTCTTACTCAAGTTTTTTTCCATTAGCATAGCAAATGCAGAGTGATTCTCACTGATGTGGCTTTTGTTCTCCGACCTCACTGCTGCCACAGCCTCAGATTTCTCTTCTTCTCTTTTCTTTGCACCCCTTGGATTCCTCAAAGTGATGAGAAACAGCGATTCTGTGGCTGTGCTGGAGCAATGCACCAGTTTGCCAGCCAGCGGGCTGTCACTGAGGAGCGTGCATGTGGCTTGGTTCTCCTCACCTCTCCCTGATCAACACAGGTCTCTACCTTCTACCCAGCTGCCAGCATTCAAAAAAAATCAAGCAGCCTAATTGCCTTTAAAAATGTCTAGCAAATTGCTTCAAAATTGTCCGGTTATAATTATTTGGAGGAATGAGACAGACAGACTGTGAGCCTTTTTTAACTCTTGTTTCCCTAGGAAACCACTCCAGAAACAAACCAGGAAAGCTCAGTGTTCCGCCATTTCCAAAACTCCTAAAAAAGATAAAATCCTTCAAAAATAAGGACCTTAAAATTAAATTCTGCAAAAGATACTACAGAATATTGCCTTTTATAACACCTCTGACAGTGTATTTATCAGTGATAAGGCTTTCACAGAATATTGAAAATGACTAGCAAGCAATAGTTCACCACTGGCACCTAAAAGGCGTATGTCACTGCCAAACATACCACATCACTTCAACTTGGCAAGAACACTTGATAGAAAGCCAAAGAGTAGTGGAAAAGGCTGTTAAAAGTTAACAAAGCACTTCCCAAAAGTACTGTTTTGGTTTTTTAAGCAAGTCTGCTAGAGCATGGGTGATGGATTTAGCAAAGAAAAAAGTTTTTCTTGGCAGAAGACAGTGTGGTTTTTTTTTTTTTTGCTTGGAGCAAATTTTCCTGTCACTCTCCAGAATTCGAACTCCTGCTCTCTTGTTTCAGCAAAATGCAGCCAGTTTCTGTGTTCAAGTGAAGAATTCCCACATAGCAATACTGATAGCATGCAAATCTATTGTTTAATATGGGCCATGGGAAAATGGCCACAAATCGAAGCATCATTAGAACAGAATGACCAAAGTCAATAATATTTTGTTTGCTTTTTATTTTGCAATAACATGGTTGTTGTTGCAATTTTGCTTGCAAAGAGAAGCAGAGTATTTCTCCAAATGTTTATGAAAAGCCATCATTTTACTTTTATGTCTCAGTGTTATTTGGTAGGAGAAGTGCTGCATCTAGAACATTTATTGAAGATGAAAAGGCAAGAAGCAAAGACACCCAACCTTCAAAGCAGCCAAAGAACAAGTTAATGATGTTATTATACCCTAATCCCAAAGCAGCAATATATGCAATAAAGAAGTAACAGATGTCCTGTCCAACAGGGACAGAATTCTTTCATGGTATAAAGGTGGCAATTAAAAAGCTTTATGCAAACAATCTTAAGATCTAAGCCTTTTCTTACCCCCTGGATAGGATCCCTTTCCGGTTAGTGACATTAAAAAAAATAGTTTCATAAATGTACATTCTTACTGATTAAATAATAAAATACAGAAGCAAATAAACAGATCAATTTCTTAGTTCCCTTTACAAAGAATATAAAATAAACATTATAGGTGGTACAGTGGTGTGTGATGATGCACATTCACAGCCACCGTACAAAAACAGAACCGTTCATTTATTCTTGCCAGCCACTGTTAGCACAGACAATACCTCAGGAACAAATCCATGAAAGTGTGCAAAGCACAGTGTCTCTATGCCATGTCTCATACTGTTTCCTCGCTGTTCCTAATAACGCAGCCCAAAGAGAGGTCACAAGAAGCCTCACGTGGCTCTAATTTCTAATCATATGACAGCCCACGTTCAAGACACTTGAGCTTCTCTCCAGTCCCAAGTGTATTCTGCAAATAGAGGAACATTTCTACGTCCTTTTAGGTCATGAAGGGTCAGACCTGCTACTGGCTAATCATGAAATATCACAGATAAAACAGTTTAAGTATCTACCAATGGTTCTAGAAGAATTTCCTGAAAGCCCTTAAAGTATCTGTTGATGAGGAGACCAATTTGCCCCCAAATTCACAGTAGTAAAGAAACTAAACAAACCACAAAGCTGACAAGTAGTGCAAGAGTGCAACTTGACAACAAAGTCTTAAAATTATGAAGTATTTTATTCAGTGAACATGTGGTGAAGAACAATGAAAATAATCCCACAGAATATGTACAATTTTATCTATTTGATCATTTGAAAGGCTTCATCAAGGCATTCAACCCAGCTGGAAAAATCGGGAAGAAGCAGCACTGCAGAGAATGACAGATGCTGCATCTGAGCGGAACATTCCTTAGTAAATAAACAACAAAACAAAAACAAAACAAAAAAGCAATTCTGACACAGTTCCAAACTTGATAAGACAATAACTTAACAAAGGATCATTTATTCTGTCACTCTCTTTCCATTCTTTTGTTTTGTTATTTGAGATAAAAGCAGATGCTAGGATTTTGCTTAGTAATAATTGGTACAATAATTACTAGCGAGTTAACCCATGCAATTTAGCACTACTCGTCAATTCTTGTATCAGTTGTTACTAGGGAATTCAAGAAACAATTGTTCAAATAAAAGACCACCGATAGAGGGCTTAGCAACAGAGGAACTACAGCAGTAGACTGCTGTTTATTTATATTTCTTCAGTAACCACGTCTCAGTTTACCTAACTTTCTCAAAATTCCACCTATTTATTTGTAAACCTCATACCTAATTCTCTTTCAGATTTAAGCGCTTTTATCAATTCATTTGGAAACACATGGCATCTTTAGGACTTCTTACATCCTTGCTGTCTGTAACTTTTTTTGTGCCACGTACTTCGCAAAAGCCTCTGTATTCTCAGACTGAGATGAACTCTTTCAACTGATGACTGTTTAACAGAGGCAGGTAATATTTTTGCAGTTCTTTACTCACCTGATGACTGTCAAGCTTGTCTTTGGTGTGTTGATCAAGAGCTGCAGCTCACAGCAAAGGCTTAATGAGATTCTCTTCCCCCTGAAAGGACTGTTTCTTTCAAGAAGAATCTGTAGCTAATCAGTGCAAGTTGAGAGGATGATGATTTGGAGAGAGAAGGAAATGAAAGGAAGCCGAATTCTTTACAATTTCAACTAAAAAGAGCTCCGTCTGTTAGCATCGGCGTGACAAACACATAACACTCCGGGAAGGGTTATATGTGGTGCTTTATTGTGAGGCCCGGGGAACCGGGGGTCAGTACCCAAATCCAGTTCCGATGACTGTTACAACATGACCCAATTTATCCTCACGAGGTTTCACAATCTAATATATATTCAACAGGTTACATCATTGTCTAATGCATATGTATGTTTTGATAATTTCATCAGCAAGTTTTTATCAGCTCTTACTGACCTGCGCCTCCTTTAGCAACAAGCGGTTTGTTACATTAATCTTATGCTTTCTATGAGGAACAACTATGTGAGTATTCTAGCTCACAGCTCAATAGACCAAAAAGTAACATCTCAAGGTCTACCAAAGAAAAGTTACCAGTGAGAAACAAGAGAAGCATTATAGCAGAACAATCACTTAATGTTGTAAAAGAAACTTTGAGCCTGTATAGGTCTTTGTATTCATGGCCTTGTTAGCATTCTTAAGTAACTAACATTTCTTTCTCTACCACTGGGTTTTAAGATTTCTTATAACTTTAAAACTACTACATACGTTTAAATAATTTCTTTTCTTGATTTGCAACTAATTCAAACTACTGTATATAATAAAGTTTTAGATTCTTGCTCCAACACGTTTATATGAAATAATGAGGGTTTACATAAAACAACTGGCTGGAAAGCCTTTAACTTGCAGTTCCTGTACAAGACCTTATCACAACGCATGGGTTACCGTTTACCAGTATGAGCCATACCAGTTAGCTACAGCAGCTGACTAAGTACCAGACTCAGCTGAAATTTCTCACAGGCCACCTCATATCTGGAAAATCACACTGCTGCTGATCCTAAGTTTATCAGATAGCACAATGTGTCAGAAGTAACAAATAATCTGCAGAAGCTTGACTGCACACAAACCAAGAGTTTGCTGTGCGTGCAAGTTATATCACAAAAGGCAAGCTGCGATTTCATGCAGTAATTATGTCAACTGGACTCCTCTTAAATCAAGAGTATCACATATTTGTACAACTGCAATAAGATGAAGGCACTGAGACTAGTGTTTAGTGTTTGATGCAGGGCAAAAGTACCGAACACATGACAGGGTTTTGCCAAGATACCTGAACAACTGCCAAATGAGCTGGCACGGGAACTGAAAGCAAGACCAACACAGTGTTCAGAAAATGCTATTAAGTTCTTGTCCTCCACATGAGCCATCAACATTTTCCCAGACTGCTTCATCACTTAAAGAGAAGACCACAATCTGGAGGCCTGGATCAATCATTAATAGCTTTGTAATATGTTATGGCTGTAAGACAGGAATGTTCAAACAGTTTTTCACCAAGAAATTACACTGAAGAGCTCTAAAATCGCTGCAAACTGGCCATGAACCGGCAAGCAAACGTCAGAAGCACTAAACTGAGTTCTAATGCAAAAAGGTGCATCGTACCAGCACCAATTTGAGATCTTCCTTAGTAGTGCGTTCACCTCTTGCACGGAAAGAACACTCATTAGGCTACCTATCACTTATGAAAAGACATACAGGCACTGAAAAACAGAACAGAAACAAAGGTCTCATATAGAAAACACACTATCATGGACACAGGATCAATGGCTTTCTCTACAGGAAGCCAAGGTAAAGAAAATGCAGGTCAGGCATTCACACACAAACCCCATGCAAATACCATAAGATGACTAACTTGAGCAGTTAATGCTTGAGACACAATAATTAAGGTTTGCAAACTACATTATATTTTGCTGAGTACAATATTCATAATCTTAATTTAAATTGCAGTCACAATTATGCTTGTTGCTAAAGCAACAATTCTGCCTATTTACAGAACTGAGCAAAGAAAACGTGAAATCCTGCAGTTTCCATGCACAATAGACATGATGGACTACCTAAATATTTTCAGGTTATTCTTCAGACAAGATTTAAACTGAATGTTGATCTCATCTAGAAATGACAGCATTTTAAGGTTCAAAGCAACCTTTCCCTGTTCAATAAGGTTATGTCTAAAACACTCGAGGGAGTTTGTCGTGTCACATTCAGATTCAAAAAACAAAACAGGTTGTCATGAAACACCCAAGAGGGAGCTGAACCCAGAAATATAAGTTGTCTTCTTCAATACAAGACCATATGCCTGCCCATGCACAATACCATGGGTTTTATTCAGGCAGAATTCGATAGCAAATCTTGTCAGAACAGCTGCAGCCCCTGCCACGCTTCATTGATATCAACACAGGAAAAAGGCACACCTCTGGCAATGGAAAGCTCCCAAAACTCTGAAAACTCATGCAACACCAGGTCTTCTCCTCCTACTTAACAAGTCAAGTGATATCTGTTCCCTTCATTTTCACTGTCACTAATCACCCTCTAGGTTTTCCAGTTTGTGAGTTCAGCTTCTCCTGTCCCTTGATATTCCTTCCTTATTTCATCTGCTCAACTTTCTCTTGATGTTCCCCCCTTTCTGAAAACCCTGTCTCCTCTTTCCACTGTGTATGAATGCCCACATTTATCCTGGAACAAAGCGAGGATAACAGGCCTTATGAGGAACGGCTGAGAGAGCTGGGGTTATATAGTCGGGAGAAGAGAAGGCTGAGGGGAGACCTCATTGCTCTCTACAACTACCTGAAAGGAGGTTGTAGAGAGGAGGGAGCTGGGCTCGTCTCCCAAGTGACAGGGCACAGAATGAGAGGGAATGGCCTCAAGCTACGCAAGGGGAGGTTTAGGCTGAACATTAGGAAAAAATTTTCACAGAAAGGGTCATTGGGCACTAGCAGAGGCTGTCCAGGGAGGTGGTTGATTCACCTTCCCTGGAGGTGTTTAAGGCACGGGGGGATGCGGAGCTGAGGGGCATGGGTTAGTTAGGAATGGTTGGACTCGATGATCTAGGGTGTCTTCTCCAACCTGGTGATTCTATGATATGAAGTGTCACACTAACACAGCCCTCTCAAGCTTCCTGACACAGAGAGATGCTGCTGTGAAGCTACTTCTCTGTCCAAACACAGGACAATACAGTGGCCAACACCACAACAATGACACTAAGCACGGTATTTGAGGTCTCCATACCTATGACCTACATCAGCATGATCCAAGCCAGAGTGTTTCTACCACTCTGCAAGTCACAGTAATAGGAGGCCAAGGCCTTTAGGGTCTTTCCCTCCCCACTACATTCCTGAACTCACACGGTCCATAACATCTTAAAGAAGCAGCAGCAGCAGCATGGTCCTGCTCCTGGAGCTTCTCTCAGCTGCATGTGTGATCCTCTGCAGACAAAGTCCACAGCATGGATGAGTCACGTTGTACTGGGGGGTGCGAGGGGTGGGTGTTGCTCACTGGAAGGATGTTGGGTACATTTCAGCATGCAGCATCTAGATAGGGTGCATACCTCACATATTCTCCCCATGACTGTAGGTTCAGTGCCAGATGTCCAAGCTCTGCTGTTTAGTTTTCACTCCACTTAATCCTCTGGACATGTGAGTCCATTGGGGAATGCTCCTGGTGTAGGCTCCATCAGCACACCATCCCCCTCCCTCAGAAGTTCCAGATCCCACTTTCTCTACTTTGCTTTTTACTTCCTTGTAACTTTTGGGTCACGCTGATCTTCTCCAAGAATAAAGATGGTAAAGGTGTTACTTGAATTCTTTTGCTGATCTACTGCAGTTCAGCTGCAGCTGTGCCTTCCACTCCACTTTTTCAGCTGAGACTACTAACGCACCCGGTGTTTTCTGGGGTGCAGCAGCAGGAAAGCTATGGCAGGGAGCCTGGGCTAGGGATGTTACAGCTCATCACGAGGCTGACAGACATCTTGATCGCTGCATTTTTTTGTGGGAAAGAGTGTGGAGGCTGTTTCTAGGCTTGAAGGATTCTGGCTATGAAGACCCTTTGGAGCTTCATACGAGCTGACATGTCAGCAGAGTGTTGACAGCCTATCAGGCAGCTGACAGGGCACGGTCCTGCTCCGAACTAGGTGCGTGAGCCAAAATCCTAGGAACAGGACTGGCAGGCCATTTCCTCTACAAGCTAAAAGGAAAGAAGGGAAGGAACAGATGCTTCCCAGGCAGAGATATATGTTCTCTTGTAAAGAATAGGGGAAAGCTCTCTACATACTTTGAGACTTAATCAGTGTGTACTAACACTCTCCCTTGTCCTTAAAAGACTCCCATCTCCAAGTCAGGGAGCAGAAGAACAGACTTTATCACTCTTCTCTTTGTCAGTTCTCCCTCCTTTGTCACTTCTCAGAAGAGCAGAACAGAAGATTCATCATCTCCCCCCCTTTTTCTGCATGGTGTGCTGCTGCTACCTTTCAGTTACACTTTTCTTTCGCAAACAACTCAGTCCTAAGGCTTTTACATTTCCTGAGAGCCACAGAGCCAGCAGCCAAAGATATCTGCCAACAGGAAGAAAATCAAAATGGGCATTGAGAGTCAGGGAAGAGACAAAGTACCTTTGCCCACTTAAAAGGGATAAATAGTCGAATGCCACCAGAAGAGCGAACCTCCTCACTTCTAGACACTCAGCTCTGCTGTGCCTCTCTGCAGGGGCAGTGCTTGGAGCAGTATGAGGGATGCCATTCTAGACCTTCATCATGACTTTGCCCACCCCAAGCTGGTTAGCCACTGACCAACAGGTACTGCAGTTGTGACACTCCGTGAAGCAATAGCCACATCCATGAGAGCAGGTTTGGACTATCAAAATTTCATCCAGTGATAAAGTCATATCAGTCGTTTGCAACATCACTACACTAACCTTAGTGCAGATAGGTGACTACTACCTCTACCGATCCAACCTTGTGTCTCACACCTATAGTACCCTCCAGTGACCTAGGACAGACCATACAGAAGAGTGAAAATTCAAGAAAGTAAAGCATATTCCATGTCTTTCTCCTCAGACAAAAGCTGACAGGAAGCAGGAGTGAGTCAGCTCACCTGGATGTGCTCGCACAGTAGCTGCCACAGCAAGAGGAGGATGCCCATCACTCCAACCTGAACTCCATCTTTGTTTGGCCAGTAGCAAAATAGTAAAGAGAAGTTATCAGATAGTTGATTGCGTATATGAAAAAGGAGGAACAGAAAACAAACCTGGAACAGAAATTAGGCTTGTTTCTATATGTGAAATCTCTTTACAAGCATCACAGACGGACGCAGTGACAAGCTACAGTCATTTGCCTGAGACAGGCATTGGGACAGAATCACACCTCGTCAAGTGGTTCCCAGAAGGGCTTGCAAGCCAGAAAGCAAACATTTGTCACTCTTTTCCTCCAGGTTTCTTTGAGCCACATGTAATGGGATGTTCAGTGTGCAGGAGGACATGAACTCTTGTCCAATGTAAAACCTTCAAAATTAATTTAATGCAGTGTAAACTCCCCAGAAGCAATTGCTCCAACTCAGCTATCTACTCCTCTTGCACTACATGACTGGCTTAAACCTGATAAAAGCTAATGCTGAGCCATGCGGACCCTTGGCTCTGACCCACTAAGACACTGTTACAGGTGATGTGAAATAGCTACATATCCATACTGCTTTCATAGAGACTCCTCATTCCTCATACAGAAGATCAGAAAAATAGACGCAAACAGAAAAAAACACACAATCAAGGCATTTTCTTTACAGCATGATTAAGAAAAGTGATTTCTCACAGTCAAGAGCAGCTGACACCATCAATTTCTGTTTTCACTCGAACGGGGTATCTTCCACCAAAGATTAATCAATTCTAAACCTTGCATTTACATGAGATTTTAGCCAAAGACCACCACTTATTTACAAAGTAAATGACTAGGAACTCCATTAAAATTAAAATATTGCACAGATTTTGTCTATAATCTTTTATCTAGCCCGCGTCAAGGAATTTGCGGTAACAAGTCATAAAAGGATTAAGTAGATAACTGCAGATATGAGTGACTCCTAATCAGTTCTCTTCCATAATTAAACCATGAGACATTTACTATTCAAAGTTACAAGCCACTGTGTGATCTCCTGTTCCAGTTAAACACAGAAGTTTTGTTTCTGAGAAAAAAGCATTGGGCCCTTGTGGCTTGAAGTATTTCACCATTCCATCAGAAATGCCTGTCTACCAGCCCTGCAGACTGCCAACTCCAGCTCCTCAGCTCTTGGAACAGTATCAAGAGCATGAAAACCACACAAAAACTGGAAAAATGTGCAAAGCCATAGGCAAAAGAAAAGATAGGGCCATTCAGAAAGATCATGTGTAATTCTTGAGTTGCTGATAGAAAGGAAAAGTTTCTTAGAAGTTCAGAGCTCTTTTTAGACAGATCTGTATTTTTCCATGATGTGACTGAATTACAACATTCACATATGTGTGATGTATGGCATGTATCTCTTCTAAGAATTCATTACAGTAAGAAGCATCAACTAAGACAGTAGACACAAAGAACACGTGCATGGTAAGAATGGAGTCCTACAGCTAGCAGTTCTTCAGTCTAAGGATTGGTACATGGTAGGAAAGTTAGCACAAATATAACTATTGCCACAATCATATCTTTTCACACTGTAGAACTGCATAAATAGAAAATATCCTGCAGGTGTTCCTTCCTTCCCCAGTTCACTTTTAATTTTAACACGCCCACTACCCAAGTACATATGCAGAATCCACGTAGAAGAGGTTATTTCACTGCTAGATATATTTGGGGTGACAATCCATAAAAGCATCTAAAAGAAAACTATGTGTCCAACCACAAGCTGAAAATACAATTTCAAAACACATGATACACATGATCTTGAACATATTTAAGACTTCCAATACAGACACCATGTGGTATGTAAGCTTCCATCTAGTCTATAATGTATTATTCTAACACAAAACAAGTGCCAGGGTTCTATTTGATCTAGAGACTGTACTAGAAAAATTTAACTCATAATATTGACCAGCTTTTTGCTTTAGATTCAGTGAGAATGGTGTTTGGAAGGCCAGGATCCAGCCATTAAAGCACTGGACTGCCCAGGAGGAGTCACGTCATGTCAACCAGTTCTGTCATGTTCATGATATGACTTTATCTAAGCTCCTTGTACTTTCTCTTGCACAGTGTGGCCACAAAGCAAAATGTAATAGAGTGAATATTCATGTCCTCACGAATTATGCCTCTTAATGATATGGATGCATATGCAATACATCTGTTTGTGTATGTATTACACACATACTATTGATACACAGATACGATTATTCATATAGAAGAGAGAACGTGTGCATGCGGTTTATCATAACAAAGATCTACATACAATAATTATGGAAAGCAAAGTCTGTATTTAGAAACTACAATATGTCTAACAGATTTTACCCGAGTTATGCATCCTTATTAAAAAGCCAACCATGGTAGAAAAGTTCAAATTATCCCTAACAATTCTTTAAAGCAATTACATTTGTGATGCAATTTATTACATTTATTAAACTACTAACATATGGAATGCTCCTTTTATGTCAAATTGCAAGTTTCCCAAGACACACAAATAAGTTTTATAAACTGTTACAGCATGAGCATTTAATTTTGCTGTGTCTTACAGTGGCAAGTCCTGAAGGGTTCCATATTACTACAGACTGTAATTCACGTGAAACAAAATACCAAGGGAAGCCAAACAATTTAATTTCTTCATGACTGCATTAATGGAGAGGACTGAAGCCCAGATCCAAACTCCTTTACGCCCATTCATTTTATTTTTATATATTCTATTTATCACGTTCATATGTTCAAGTGCATACAATCAAACCAAATTGAAGATATGCACAAGGAAAAAGCTTTAACAAAGGGGATGCATAAGCAGAATGTGGGCTACAGAGAAGTAATAAGTTGACCTCTTCTACTGTTACACATTAATATCCTATGAAGCAATGTTTTAGTCTATCGTACACAATCTAAACAGAGCCTGGTTCAAGCTATCACAACAAAACATTAACCTAACAATATTTTGCCTTGCTAATTTTATTTCATCAATCCTGAGGACCACATGGTGGTAACAGACCTGGTCAACCGGAAATACAAAACTTGAACACTAATTTCATTTATGTTCTTTTGCTTACAGAAATGAAAACAGGAAATTAAATAACTTCACCAATGGGGAAACAATTGCTTTTACTAGTCTTAAATCAAGTAACAACACCTGCAAAAGCATGGCTGTAAGGTTTGCTTTCAGACGTACAGCCACTTGCTCGGAGAAGTGGGTGGGTTTTGTTTGGTTTTGATTTTTTTTTTAAGTGAATGTTGAAGGGAAACAGAAAGCAGAAGCCAGGCACAAATAACTGCTTAATGCAATATAAAAACTAGTGATGGCAAGAGATGGTAAATACTGAGGTCAAAAACAAATGTTACATTCTGCAGCAAACAGAATTTCCCGATAAACAATGCCCACTTATTCTACAGGAAAAATGCCTTCTCCATCCTCAACTCGCACAATTCCCAGTGTATGACGCTTTAAAGTTCCAATCAGACTTTTTCTTCCCCCACTTTGGGAGGAAAACTGTGGAGTTTTTACTAATTTCAGTTTACACTCAACTGATATTTATTCCCAAATTAAGACTATGGCCATAGTGAAATGTTTCCTTAACTACTGATTGTAACACAGTAATTATGTTCTTTGTAAAGGTTCATTATTTGTGTCTTTATTAGGGAAAAAGGCAATAAAAATCAATCAAGACTCCAGCAACTGTAATACAAATGTAACAAATATTTTTTAAGCACCATAACTGGTTCCAAAACTGTATAGTGTCCAGAAGCTTGTAAGAACTTCAAAGATAGATATACTTCCAAATTTTATTTATATACATATATATACAGATAAATATGTACACATATACATATTAAAAAAAAGCCTCAAATATGAAGTCTGTGTGTAGTACATCTGTTTTACTAGTACTTTCCTAGTAAAATACATGTCCTCATACAACACTTAAAATATTTGAGAACAAGAATAGTGGAAATGTTTAAATATCATCAATACTCTTAGTTTTAAATAATTTTCTTCTTTTTTACCAAAGAGAGAAATTCTTGACATTAAAGATGAAACACATACTCCCTTGTATTCACATTATAACTTAAGAACAACTTTGGAACATGTGAAGTATTGCTATTTTTCATTCCGTCAGTCAAACATCTGGATTTTAGTGGTTTTATAGCACAAACGGCTTGTGAAGATTATAGGTTTTCCCCATTTAAAAAAAAAAATATTCCCCTATTTCATTCTCATCACATGGCTAACATGTGTTTCATGCCTACTTTACTCAAGGCCAAAATGCATTGTAACTCATCAGGTCAATGAATTAGTGTAGGAATGTAAAGCAAGACCAAAAAAAACCCAAGCAAGTCAGTAAAATACAAAACCAAAGCAAAATACCAAAATTCACTACACCATTCCAAGAGGGGAGAGTAGGGGGAAGCGATAAATAACTCAGATTCTTGGTTTCTCTCAGGTCATCATAACTGAAAAGAGACGTAAGAAATAAAGGATGAAAAAGAATCAGAGCTCAGTTTCTGCATGACCCATCATCGCAAATGAAGTATTCCAAAATAAATACATCAGATAAGAGCAGGGAAGGAATGCAGATTATCGAAATATTTCTCTTTCAAACAAAATAATAAAACAAAACAAACCAGCCTGCCCCACAAAGCCACGGCTGAAAACTTGGTTGCTTTAAATTAAGGCCGTTCCATTTGTCAGCACGACCTTCTCATGTTCACTCACTATTTACTCCTTAATTCCAATAAAACGTGGAGATAAGAGAGGTACAAGACAGTCACTACTCAGCTCCTTTTATTTATACAGAGAGGGAGGCAAAATAACAACAAATTTTTTAACTTGAGGTAGGGGATATATGATCTTTTTGTGGGGTTTTTTTCCAGTAAAGGCCATAAGTGTATATTCTTAAAGACTTGCTTGGCCAATTAGACATTCTATGATTCACAAGTCTATGGGGCCGGATGGGATCCACCCACGGGTATTGAGGAAGCCGGCAGAAGTGCTTGCCAACCCCCCATCTATCATCTACCAGCAGTCCTGGCTGACTGAAGGAGTTCCACTTGACTGGAGGCTGGATGATGTTAATCCCGTTTACAAGAAGGGCTAGAGGGATGATCTGGGAAACTACAGGTCTGTTAGTCTGGCCTTGGTACTGCGGAAGGTCATGGAACAAGTCATCTTGAGTGCTATCACACAGCATGTGCAAGACAACCAGGTGATGAGGCTCATTCAACATGGGTTTATGAAAGGTAGGTCCTGTCAAACTAACTTGATCACCTCCTATGACAAGGTGACATGCTTAATGGATAAGGGAAAATCTGTGGATGTGATATACCTGGACTTCAGTAAAGCCTTTGATACCGTTTCTCACAGTATCCTACTTGAGAAACTGGATACCACCAGCCTGGACAGGCGCACTCTCTGCTGGGTGAAAAACAGTCTTGATGTGCAGGCCCAGAGCATGGTGGTAAATGGAGAAAAATCCATCTGCAGGCCAGTCAAAAGTGGGTTTCCCCAGGGCTCAGTGCTGGGTCCAGTCCTGTTTAATGTCTTTATCAATGACCTGGACGAGGGGATTGAATGTACCTTAGGAAACTTGGGGATGACATTAAACTGGGAGGAAATATTGTACTGCTTGAAGGTAGTTCTACAGAGGGATCTGAACAGGCTGGACCACTGGGCTGAGGCCAACAGGATGAGGTTTAACAAAGCTAAGTGCAAAGTCCTGCACCTGCGACACAATAATCCTATGCAGCAATACAGGCTTGGAGAAAGGTGTCTGGAAAGCTTCCTGTGGGAGAAGGACCTGGGTGTATTGGCTGAAGGCCGACTGAACATGAGCCAGCAATGTGCCCACAAGCCCAATAGCATCTTGGCTTGTATCAGAAACAGTGTGGCCAGTGGGACCAGGGAAGTGATTCCACCCCTGTACTCAGCACTGATGAGGCCGCAACTCAAATACTGTGTTCAGTTCTGGGACCCATCTCCAAGGTATCACCTGCATCCATCACATCAACCACTGGGAGCATCAGGACTTGTCAGATGGAATGACTCAGGGGGAGCAGCAATAAAAACAACTGAGGGTAGAAACCTGACAGAAGAAATTGGCTGGAGATGGAGATGATGCAGGAGTGGACTGTACAGTGACAAGTGAGACTGACTCAGTGAGGGAATGACCTGACAGTAAGGTGGACAGAGTTCAGGAGCTGGGTAAGCACATCATGAAGGAAGCTATATATTGCAGTCAGGCCAACCTAACAGCTCACTGCTGCCAACAGGGGAAAGGTCTTGCTCTATTCTGCACCTCTAGCGTTTTGGTGACCCTGCAATGAAGACATTCAATTTTCAAACCTATTCATGTCCTCTTGAGAAGTAAAAGGATGTGATGATTTTATCAAATTAACCTGGGTGAAATCTGGTGTGATTTCATCTGAGGGAGAGCCACAGCCCACACGCTTTGGACAGTACACATGACTAAGAACAGAGCACAGGCAAGGGACAACACTGAAGAAAGACTGATTTCTGGGAAGAAGCCACCTTAGCAGAAACTAGAAAGGTAAGGCTCATAAGCAAACATTACAAAGCTGACAACTCAAAACAAACATACCCAACCCCAAGATTTTAAAATGCATTAGCAAAGTGCTCCTTACTCCTCTGGTGCCAACCTCCACTCAGTGATAAACCTCTTCTACATTCTGTTCCATTACCACACTTGCTCAAGAAGTAAAGGGCAGTGGCAAATCTAGACATTTTCGTTCTGAAGAAACACGGAGATTATCAGTGTTGTGGCACCTGATGGAAAATGTGGGTTCTTTATAGTCTGCTTTCCTTCAAAGCCCAGGAAATCTTTCTCTAGACACTTTAATTCCAAGTACATCAATTCTGAAACACTGAGAAACCTCAGAATGAAGGTTACACTTGCAAACTTAGTTTTGTCTTTTTCATCTATACTTTATACAATACTTATCTAAGTTGATCATACACTATTCTCCACGAGATATTTGCATTAGTGCAGAGCAAAGCTCAAGTCTAGAAATGAATAAAAATGTACAATAAAGGAGCATATTTCCTTACACTCCTTCAGTTGTTTCTGTCAGAGGGTAAATGGTAACAAAAACCAGCAAGCCAGAAAAGTTAGGTTTGTGGCTAACAGAGCAAAGAAATGACTGGTGTGACAGTATTTTATTCCTGTTTTCAGCAGTGATATTAAGGGAATAAGCTCATAACAGTGAGCTAATTAAAAGAAGGTCCTTTTCCTGACTGCATACTCCCATCACTTCTGCCAGCTGCAGCATTCTTCAGACCCTTCCACAAGACACTGATTTGGCAGAGAGTAACCAAACAGAAAGACTGCACAGCCTTCTGCCAGATCCATGAGTTAAATCAATTCACACAGCTGATAGGAGGCAGGAGAGTAAAGCAGTATCTACCCACATATAGCTGCAGAAAAATTAGATCCACCTAGCTGACTGCGAAACTGCAGTTAAAACATGCACCGTGTTCTAGAAGTGCTATCTGATTATGGCAGAACCTACAGGAACGATAGAGAGGGGCTCTTTATCAGGGAGTGCAGGAATGGGATGAGGGGCAATGGTTTTAAGCTGAAAAGAGAGATTTAGATTAGATATTAGGAAGAAATGTTTTACTGGAAGGGTGGTAAGGCACTGGAACAGGTTGCCCAGTTAAGTCTTAAATGCCCCATCCCTGGAGGTGGTCAAGGCCAGGCTGGATAAGGCTTTGAGCAACCTGATCCAGTGGGAGGTGTCCCTGCCCTTGGAACTAGATGATCTTTAAGGTTCCTTCCAAAACAAAGCACTCTATGATTATATGGCTATCAGATTGGAGAATTCATGCAGTTCCTAACTGCAAATGTGACCAGCACCCACATTTACGTCTAAAGTCAATGAGAGTTTCCTTTGGGACATGTGAAGAAACACTAAGAACTTAGAAAAATTCTGGCAGTAATCTGTATATTAGCTCCAACTTGCAACATAGAGACAATCACACCCTTCTCACCATTAGGGTTAAACACTTGTGGCAGAGAGTTATCAGAGCAGCAAACATCCAAGAAAAGCCCCAGAGAAAAACGAATACCTCTCTTCAGAGTCAGGCTCCCTAGTGTTGTAAATAAGGCCTAAAATAAGAATACAACAAAACACTCTGCAGCCACTTAACAATTTAGCATGGCTTATTCTATAAACCTGATGAAGCCAAAAAACTGTGGAAAAAGAGGGATATCAGGACATGTATACACACTGAAAGGGTTAGAGTCACAGAAGACACATCTCACAATCCAAATTCTCTTTTTACACAGCTGTGAGCATTTCATTTTTATTAGAAGCCTCTGAATTTTGCTGAGAGGCATGGTTTAGTGTTTGTAGGAACGGTTGGACTTGATGATCCGGTGGGTCTCTTCCAACCTGGTTTTTCTATGATTCTATGATCCATACAGGTGTAGTTGAAACACTTATCATGAACATCAGCAGAGGTTATTTCTGAGCAAAAATATAAATGAACTAGTGATGCTGCCACCATTGAAAAAAACTGGAATGCCTTAACACTACATAGTGGAACGTGAGCCTTCATAGAGCCAATGACACGAACAGAGGGAGAGCAGAATAACCACAAGCTGTTGCTCTGCCAATCCTAAGAGCACACAGACATGGTTGATACTAAGGAAAAAGAATGGGAACAACAGCCTCATCCTCACTTTGTCTGCCTATCCACTGTCATCTTTGGAGACCAGAGTGATGGCTATACAACATGCCAAAGCAGAATTCAATGGGAGCTGAATAGCTTATACTCTTTGGCAAGTCAAAGAATTTGATAAAAGTAATTTTACTCACAGTCTTTTTAAAGCCATGCCTCCTACAATCACAATAAAGCAATCTTTGATGAGTAAGAAAAATGTACAAGTAAGCTTTGCAACAAACCCATCCATTTACTCAGATTTGGAAAGTCTAGGTTTAATTTTTTACCCTGTGCCAGACGACCTCTGGGCACAAGGCAAGTCACACTGCTATCACATGCAGTGATTCTTCCTTCATACAGTGAAAAGATGAATTACACGAGGTATCAGGAGAATGTACACGCTTAAGTTTATGAGGCAATAGGAACAGTGATGAGTATCCCAGAAGTGTATTCTTAATATCAATTCATTTATGCTAATGACACAGTGTGCAGTATAACTCAGTAAAAGTTGTCAAAGTATCAAAGAACATAAACAGTTCACTTTGAAATAAAAATACATAAGCGGAGAAAAAACTGCAATACATAAACATGAAAAAAATTCCTCTCCTACTTGTTTGATGCTCTCAATAACTGCAGTATATCCCAATTAGTGTAGCAAAAAAACATCAAAATCCACAAGGACAGGAGATAAGCACTACAAAAAGTCTGCAAATTTCTCACCTCCCCTACTGCCTACAAAAGCACACTCCTGTCCAGCCACCTACTCCAAGCCTCCACCTATTCCCAAATTCAAATTTACTTGCAGCAAGTTTTAAAAACCAACAAATTCACATTATTCTGGGCTGAACATACTGCACTGCACAAGAAGTACCGCACCAAGCGACGTTACCAGCAGCTCTTTGTCTCACACAGTGAGTGAGAGACATACTGCATTGGCTTTTCCTTTGACCTGACTTGCAAAACAAGAGAAGCAGCAACACGCTGCAGGGCAAAAGCATAGAGGCTCTACCTGGCACCCTGCCAGCTAGCTAAAACAGATTTTGGTACCGTGTTGGTTTATATATAGCAAGAAGCAGGTCCCAGCCTTCTGCTCAAGCTTCAGATTTCCAAATGGTGTGAGGAGTCATTGCTTGTAGAACAGGCTAATTTTGAAGTAAAAGAGGGCACAGGCGATGGTGTGAGCAATACTGGCAGAGATGCTTGATGTCAATCAGGAAGGAAAGAAATGGAATATCTGTGGATTGGCATGTGAAATAAATCAAGACTATTTCAGAGAGTAGAAAAAGAAAGAAGGGTAAAAATTGCATGAGACTGGACCTTCACCCCTTTGATGACTTAGATCTTCAGTGCCTCCCACTATCCTGTTTCCACCCACGTGGGTGGACCTGTAAGTCTTTGTAAGCACGTAACAGTTATTTAAGGTAAGTAAGCAAACCTGAAAACACTAACTTCACAAACTGCTCCTGAGGGAGCATGAGAAGTTGAAGGGGAGTAAGAAAAGAGAGTAGAAGAGTAGATACACTAAATTGTTTTACCACCTGAAACCTGGGCAAAATGCAAATTAAGGAAGCAAAATCCATATTAGAGTAAGCAAAAAAAAAAAAAAACAAACCAGAGGGAGAGCTTAAAAGAAAAGAAAAACAAACCTACAGTAGCTCTAAAGTTAAAAATTTACAGAAAATTCTCAGTAACTTTACAGTAACTCTCAGTGCACATCCGCATAACGATTGAAGAGAAGGCATTTACTTAAGTAAACTAAAGATATTTCAAAAACTTAACTATTACACATACTTTTCAAAAACCATCATGGAGCACATAACATGTTAACTTGGATAGAAGAAGAAAAATCTGAAAAACAATATTGTGTACTTACTATCACTTAGTGTTGTGAAGTCCAGGAATCGATATTCATAGCAAACATCTATCTTGGTCTCTACCTGGGGCCTCTTCAAAGTTGAGTAGATATTACCAGGTCGCTTTTCATCATGCTTCTCTAGTTTGTTCAATCCACAACCCATTTCAGCAGTTCCTGATACAAAAAGAAAGGAAAGGAAAAAAGCGAAAAATGCATAAACACCATTTACTTTCATTTTTTTTCTTTCTGGTTTCATGCAACACAATAGTACATTATGGTCATTTTTAGTTTTTAAATACAAGCTACCTACAAACTGTATGAAATTGTATGATTAAATAAATGCTCAGAGAGTAACTGAAATACATACTTCCACTCATACCAACCCTCAGGCATGCTATTATTTTATTGGAAAATTGACAGCTTAATGCATCTTTCATATGTAGTCAGTAGTACACCTGGAATACACATTCTGTTATAAAAAGTGGCTGAAAATGCAAAATAACTTGCTAACATATGGGTTGACAACTTAATAACAATTTCTGCATATGCAGTTAGTATGAGAGCAGATAGTATTATCTTACAGAGATCTTTGCAACATTCCAATTAATATCTAGACTTTTAAGTCAATGGAAAAAAAAGCAGGTTTGCTGAGAAGTAACAGTATTTAAGAAATCATTTCCTTCCACCTCTTTTTTTTCCAAGTAAGCTACAGGAAATAATGGCACTTTATAGAAGCCATCTTCAAACCAGAAGAGGCATATGACTACAGAACTGGACCAGATAAATCTAGCTCTGCTTAATAAGCCGCCACTCCACATTTTAAGGATTACTGCTGCCAACCATGTATAGAATCATAGAATGGTTTGAGTTGGAAGGGACCTTAAAGATCATCTAGTCCCAACCCCCTGCCACAGACAGGGACACCCCCCACCAGACCAGACTTCTCAAAGCCCCATCTAATCTGGCCTTCAACACTCCCAAGGATGGGGCATCCACAGCTTCCCTGGGCAACCTGTGCCAGTGCCTCACCACTCTCATTGTGAAGAATGTCTTCATAATGTCTGATTTAAACCTTCACGCTTCCGATTTAAAGCTGTTCCCCCTCGTCCTATGTAAAATGTCCCTCCTCAGATTTCTTGCACATCGTTTTTGGCTATTGGCAGGCTGCTCTAAGGTCTTCCCAAAGCCAACTCTCTCAGCCTGTCCTCAAGGCGGAAGGGTTCCAGCCCCCTGATCATGTAGGTTTCTCCGTAACCTGCATGTTACGGCTCATCTGAGTATGAAAGAATGGGAGGATCGCTTGGTGAAAATACTCAGATGACACAAAATCCTCTCGTTTCTCTTCAATAATGCTGGTTGCACTGAGGCAAATTATTTCAACCAGCACTGACTATGAGGAGATAAAAAGGCACCTGAGGTTTTTCATTACAATTCACCCAACATCATAGAATCACAAATTCATAGAACAACCAGGTTGGAAGAGACCCACAGGATCATCAAGTCCAACTGTTCCTATCAAACACTAAACCATGTCCCTCAGGACCTCACCTACCTGTGCTTTAAACACCTCCAGGGAAGGTGAATCAACCACCTCCCTGGGCAGCCAGTTCCAATGCCCAGTGACCCTTCCTGTGAATTTTTTTTTTCTGATGTCCAGCCTGAACCATTCCCTCTTGTCCTGTTCCCTGTCCCTTGGGAGAAGAGGCCAGCACCCTCCTCTCCACACCCTCCTTTCGGGGAGTTGGAGAGAGCAATGAGGTCTCCTCTCAGCCTCCTTTTCTCCAGGCTAAACAACCCCAGCTCTCTCAGCCCTTCCTGATAAGGTCAGTTCTCCAGCCCCTTCACCAGCTTCATTGCTCTTCCCTGGACTCACTCCAGAGCCTCAACATGCTTCTTGTGGTGAGGGGCCAGAACTGAACACAGTAAGACATCCTGTCTCCACCTGCACAGGGAAACCTTGAGACCAGGGAGAGTCATACAGAATAAGCACCCAGGAACAAAGAGGGGGTCCCATGGGCAACTCCAGGTACGTGGAGGCATAGAATTCATTAAGTGAGAACATGCTGCATGAAACATTAGAAAGATTGGTGTTCCAGCCTCTCTGCAACCTATGGCAGATAGCAATGAGCACCTGAAAAATTTCAAACTCAGGCTGCCCCTACCTTGCTAATAAACCAAACACAGAGAATGAAGAAATGGGTCAGGCTCCCTGCCTCCAAAAGATGTGCTTGTAAGCTTATGCATCAGCTACATGCCCCAAATGGTTAGAAACTCAGTCAAATTTCCAGCCTCAATGAATTTGGAATCTACTTATAAAAATGTCATTATATTTACACTGTGCTTTAAGTTCTATGATCTTTGCCCCTCCCTTATATTTCCTTGTGAAATCATTTCTGTGAAGAGTTACCAAATCCCTTCCCATATTTTGCCAGCGTAAGTGTACTGAAGTCCTTCCCTGCCACTAAGAAGGCAGGACCTCTGCTTCCCTTCATCACCACACTCACTCTTATTCGCATTGCTTCTGTTTTCATTTCTCTACATGAACACAGGTGACCATATGCTCAAAACGAGATCTTAACAAGGCCTATTAAAAGCACATTGACGCTTTCACTGCTTTTACTGCAAATAACATGCCTACTGCACCTAAAACCATCACTTACAGTTGCATCACATGTGCTGTTTACTGTCAGCTCCCAGTAGCCAAAGCACCCATTTCTCTTTATTTTTATCCAACACAGCTAACTGAGAAGTTTCAAACTCATCTCTGACAACCTTGCTCTATTCCTCTGCATTTCTACTACTTGGTAATAATCTCATCCCATTCTCTTGCACCCCTGGAAGAGCTCAACATCCTTCCAGGTTCAGCCATGCTGCTCACCTTCACATCATTTGCAGGGTCTGTAAGTGAACACCTAGGTCTTAGTGCAAAGTCAATAGTAAGTAAACCAAAACAGGACTGACTGACGGGAATTTTAAAAAACTACTGTAATAAATATTCAGTCACACAGAAAACAGAAGCAGAAAAAACATTTGCTAGAAAGACCTGCAGTACCTTCAAGTTGCACCAGGAGAGGTTTCAATTGCGCATTAGGAAAAATTTCTTCACCAAGAGTGGTGAAGCATTAGAATGGCCACACAGGGAAGCTGTGGAATCTCATTCCCTGGAGGTGCTCAAAAAATGCGTAGACATGGCAATTTGAAACATGGTTTAGTAGGCATCATGGTGTGCTGGGCTCACATTTGTACTTGATGATCTTAGAGACCGTAATGATTCTATAATGATTCTATAATTCTGTGATTCCTGAACTTCAAGTATTTGGTGGATTCATACAACAGAAAACAATCTTCCCTAATTATTTTGAGAGACAAGTAAAAACTATTTTAACAACTGCAGTTAAAAACCCTGGGGATCTTTTTCTGTTCCCAAAATGATACTTCCTACTTTCTTTTTTAAATGACAACTACTTCCACTAAGTGGAAGTACATACATACAGCAGTTTCTTTCTTTTGCCTGTGCAATATGATTAGCTGAAGACTAAAATGTTATTTATTTTAATGTGCAACTGTATATTGGATATTAATGTGCCCAACAAGATATGCATATTTCCACAGACCATAATGGAGCACATCTTGCGGTAATTTAATAGATTGTAGAGTGAGGAGTTAAGATAGAATTAACTGTTGGCAAGTGTATCAAATTTCTTGTTTCAGCGATGGCTAAGTAATTCTTACACATAAGTATACAGTACATCATTTCATATGGAAAAAAATTCCATTCTATTCCACTAAGCAGCAGTGCCTGCAACCCTTAGTTATACAGAGTTCAAAATCCACGGGATTCTTCAGACAGTGATGGCTGCAGAAGGAGGTCTTAGGGAGCCTGTATTTCACATCACAAAGAGTTTTGCATTCTTTCCTAAACTGCGGTAAAAGTGCTAGAAAATACTAGCCTGCTCTTCAGTGGCAGCCACAAACAATCTTCTAGGCTTCCCTAGCAAACCTTTCCTCAGCCCTTTTGAGAAAACCAGTCCACCCTCATTGTCCATGCGAGTCTTGATCTCTGCAAAGACTGCCAAACCATGAGCCATTCAGCATGGAGATACCTCCCTGCTTGGAACTGAGCTGAAAACATCCTTTTTTTTTTTTTTTTAATTAATTCACTGCGTGACTGCTTCCCAAGACTTCTGCTTGGCTAAAACATCAGTTAGTATCCTGAGGATAAACATTTCCCCACATTTTGTTAAGTACAGACAACTATATTTGTATTATTAAAGCACATATATGGAAAAGGATGTTTTCACTGGAATAAAAATGAGGTATCGGTATAAAAAATGTTTCACAGCATCACAGTCTTTTCCACAGTAATGAGGATGCAAGTGCTGCAGCAGTAGAAAGGAAATATTAAGAAATAAATAACCTGCTTTAAGAAAGAAGTCTAAGTGTTAAAAAAGCTCCAGAGATGTTTGAAGATTTAAACATACTGATGATGTGTGTATGACAAAGAATCATTGAATTCTGCTCAATGTTATCCCACAAACTACCTACTGGGACAGCCTGCTTTATAACCTTCCTTCCAAAGACTTAATGCTAGTTATTACCCTCTTCCTTCCTTTCCTTTGCAGTTCTGTCCAGAGTCTTTCCACCCCTGTCACAAAACGTCTCCTTGCTTTTCAGTTAAAAATCTAGTTGTCAACAGGACATTATTTACCTTCTTTATTTTCTACATTGAAGTTACCAGAAAGTGCTGTAAAAAAATGTTCTTCCCTGATGTGTACAAAGCAATCTAGAACCATTTCAATTCGCTTTATCAGCCAGTGTATTGTTTTGCAATATGAGATGTTTAAGGTTAGTGCATTACAAATATTCATCCTGGCTCTAGACAACCACATGCAAATTCTACTTCTTTTATTCACTATTAAAATAAAATATTATTACATATATTCACTTGCTCATAAATTAAAAAACAATTCTAAAAAAACACTGCTCAATATTCAACTATTTTTTGTTCTGCAATAGGTTCTAAAAGACTTTTTCTTTTTTCATTAATAAAAATATTGCCAACTCATTAGCTCCTTACTTAAAATAAATACCTTGAGCGAGAGAAAACATAACATCTCATGAAGAATATTAACCACTAAAATTAAGATTTAGCTATGGAATCTTGCAGGTACATGTGCGAGAAAAATTCTGTCCACAAATCCGCTTAGAACGCAAATTAATCTTATGTATGTTCTGTGATCTTGGTAATCTCTAAACTTGTTCTTGTGTTTAGCCATGGAATAATAAAACTGGAACTGAAACCCAGACCTAACAGTAGACTGGGTTTTGGTTTTTTGGTTTTTGTTTTTTTTTTTTGTCTATATCTCATTTTAATTTTGCCAAACAGCAAAAGTGGAAGATATGATGAGCTGCAGAACAACAGCAAAGTCTACAGTCAATTCCCAGGTCTGTCTTGTGAATGACAGCAAGGGCCCCAGCAGGTCAGGAAAGGAACAATTTTCTTCAACAAACTGATTCCAAAAATTTATCCCAGGACTAGTACATCCCAAGCAAAACATCCAGCTGGTAAGCTACAGTATAAACCTCTTGCCACTACCTCCTCCTCTCCATTATGGGCCTTCATCGTGTATTGTAGGAGTAGAGGAGCTCTGTGGAGCATCTAAAAGAATGGAACAGAAACCCACCCAGGAACAGCAAACTACCTGCTCCTGAACACTCCTTCCCAATGCACATTTCATTGGAACTGGTACTATGCTTTGCCATGAAAAAAAAAAAAATACAATAAACTGTACTCAGCAAAAGGGAAAAAAAAACATATTTCCATTTTTAAGCACCTCTGTGATCCATGAAAACAAGTATCTTGAATAAAATATAGGCATTTTTATAACTCTCTTAGAAATCTGCCAAGTTTTCAACTCACCATCTCTGAACCTAAGTTTTTTTAAAATACTCAAAGCAGCTTGGGGTTGCTTTCTTAATTTACTAGCTTGTGTTCAAAATAGACAAAATACAACAAGTTCAGAATTAGCAAAGAACAAGAAGCATAAAGTAATTCCACGTAGCTAACAACTTATTTTCTTGTTAACAGTGGTGCAAGCCCCAGGGTTCCTTCTCAACAGAAAAAGGGCACAAGTAAAGAGAAGAAAAGAAACTTGCCTTCTATCTGATTTTTTTCTTTGAGGCTTTTTTGGGAATAAATTGAGCTATTTTTCTGACATATCTCCCCTTCCTTTCATGGAACTCCATAATAATTTATCTCCAAGGAATAATAATGAAAATTACATTGAAACATAACAGAACCACATGGTTAATGGAAGCTTGAATAGATTAGCAGCTTAAGTAATTTATGGGATATTTATCAACGCAGCACATATTGGCTAAACAGTTTATTTCAATTCAATCAATATTATGGAAAGCATTGTGTCAATGACTACTGGCAAGAATGATTTGATAATAATTCCTGAAGAACTCTTTAAAATACTACAGTCAACAGCTAAGTATATGGCACCAGCCTGAACATTCTAATATATGTGTAAGCACAATCAATTACCACCTGAAATAGAAATTAATTTTAATATTTACAATAGCAACCAGAGAAAATGTGCTGCACAGGTAAATTACGCTATTGTCAGCTCTTTTTTAAAGCACAATTAATGGGAACAAGCTGGCTTGCATTAACACATTTTAAGTGTTTATTGTCCACAACTAGTAACCTCATTTGTTAAGCTTTATCATTAATTTATTATTTTTTTTAATGCTTATCCTAAGTTACTGCTGAAATTCCTTTCACAAAAGTATGGAATACAGTGTTCCCACTGATGAGCAGAGCAGTTGGGAGACACAATAACGACAGTGTATTAATAGGTTTTCTCTCTTGATTTTGGTTAAGTCCTTTCATCCTGGTTCTTCCTTCCATGGGTAATACTGAGCTTACAGGAATGCTAGAAGGCTTTTACCAATAATTATAGGACTTCACATTTCTTGTTCAGTAATGAGACACTCTCCTTAAAAGCTCACTCTTGCAATCCTGACCTTTCCATTTACAAAATAATAAGCACTTCATGCTCAGCTCAGTTCACTTGCTGGCATGTGGTCACTTAATTCTTGCATCCTTCCCAGTCTACAAAACACTGGAGTGTTTAGTACCCTACTCAGCTCTAAACAAACGCTAAGAGAACTTCCAAATGACAGCAGAGTCCCTCCCCGAGCACAGTCAAAGCAAGGAAGCAGAGGAGAAATAACAAGCGGAAAAAAACATCAGGTGGAGAAATATAACCAAAGCAAAGGATTAAAAACACCAGACCTGACAAACTGGAGGCATAGGTAAACAAAGAAGGGAGAATGGTATGCTAGGATGATCCTTTATAGGTTCCCAGAAAAAGGTCATGCTGACATATCCCCATTTTTCCCCATTCTGGCCACCACTGCACACACCTTTTGTCAGATTACACCATTAAGTGGTAAAATCCTTACCAAGATACCTACTTGGTCTTTTTATCACGTGTATTACTATATAGGTGATTAAGCACATATTCTATAAGCATCACAATTTTTATTTGCAAGGAGGGATCAGTTGTTTAAGTAACTAATCTTTACCAAGGAACCGGAAAGATTCTGAAAGAGTTATTTTGAAAATAAAAAGAACAATTACCATAAAGCAGCCCTATATATTGCTGCATGTCACAGATGACAAATTTTTCTTACCACATACTTATCAATTTGACTAGTGCTATCAGGATTTTAGACTTGCAGCTGATAACTGAATCTCTGCTTATGGAAAGATTGGTAAGAGAATAATCTGAGATTTATTCTTTATGATTGATTTGATTTAAATTAAAAAGCAGAGCAACCAAAGTAAACCTGCAATTAAGGTTTTCAATTTCAAAAGGCAAATCTTAAAAACTAAGGGAACACATTAGTGACATGAACAGGAATGAAAAGTTGGAGGACGTGAGCACAGGGGAGGTCTGGAATATGTCTAAACTACAATATGAATATCTGCAGAATTTGTAACCCAATGAAGTGACAAGAGAATTCATAAGAAGGTTTCCAGACCCAGTGAGATGAATTACCTAATAAAGAAAAAAGGTATAACAAGCAGAGAGCTTTCAAGGGACAAGAAAAAAGGCTCAGCAGAGGAAACTAGAGTCTCGGATCAAGAAACACCAGCATAAAGTGAAATGTGCCAGAAGTCAAGCCCAGTTAGAGAGGCCAAAGATGCCACAACTAAACGGAAGCAGAATACAAATCAGTAGGACTAATTTGGACTCATTCCAAGAACTCCGGAAGACCTGTCATGGTGAACTGCACATTCGATTGCTAGAACTCAAAAAATAAACTATTGCACCAGGTTTGGTACCATCTACCTGTGAGACAAGAAAATACACTGCCTGCACTAAAAAAAGCAGGAAAACATCATTTGGCCAGTTAAAGCTATTGCTAGTCCAGGCTCAAGAATTTGCTAAGATTTTTAGGAAGAATACAAATTAATACACTTATAAATATGATATGGACTTGGTAAAGTTTGAATAGACTACTCTGGTGGCTCTAATTTGCGAGTCATGAGGAAAGCAATGCCCTAGTGTTAGATTGATAAAGTGGTTTCAAGAAAATATTAGGTGTTATTGTTTTTATGATGGTGTTCAAACCAGCAGTCTTGGGCTTAACTCTGCTGCCCCCCATAACGCTCTCTTACTCTCCTGTGCAGTGTCCCTGCAGGTCACTGGGCCACCTCTGCATGACACCTGCCTCCAGAGGCTGCCTCCAGCTGCACTTAACCCTCCCTAGGGAAACAAAATAAGTTTGTGTCTGTGTACCCGTGGGTGAGAGGGTGGGAGGAAGAGGAGCAAACAAGACCAGAGAGAACTGGTGGAGGAGTAAGGCAAGTGTTGTGCTGGTGTTGGGGAACCATCTGAGAATAGTAGGTTGGCGAGAGACGCTAGCTCCTTACCCCATCCCATAATACTCTTCCAAATGATTGAATACTTAGTAATGCCATGATGCTATCTTCCTGTATAGCAGAAGATTTAGATGGTGCCACACATTTCTACAAAATACTTTTACACAGGGTATCTCTGGCCAAGATGAAGAATCACAGAATCACAGGATCATAGAATCACCAAGTTGGAAGAGACCCACCAGATCATCGAGTCCAACCATTCCTATCAAACACTAAACCATGTCCCTCAGCACCTTGTCCACCCACCCCTTAAATACCTCCAGGGAAGGTGAATCAACCTCCTCCCTGGGCAGCTTGTTCCAGTGCCCAATGACCCTTTCCGTGAAAAACTTTTTCCTGATATCAAGCTTGAACCTCCCCTGGCAGAGCTTGAGGCCATTCCCTCTTGTCCTGTCCCGTCCCTTGAGAGATGAGCCCAGCTCCCTCCTCTCCACAACCTCCTTTCAGGTAGTCATAGAGAGCAATGAGATCTCCTCTCAGCCTCCTTTTCTCCAGGCTAAACACCCCCAGCTCTCTCAGCCACTCCTCATAAGGCCTGTTCTCCAGCCCCTTCACCAGCTTTGTTGCTCTTCTCTGGACTTGCTCCAGAGCCTCAATTAAGAAGTGTTAATATCACTAGAAAAAGTACCAGCAAACTTCCTGAAATACCACGGCTGCAAATATTCAAGCAAGATGCCTTCATGTGAAAAAAAAGATGACTAAGATGCTAAGAAGGTCTTGAGAACTACTCCAAAGAACTTAAGAGGAAACTACAGGTGCTAACATTTATTGTCTAGTAAATTAAAGACTGAATGAACCAAGAGAAGCATACATTTGAACATTAGATAGGAATCCAACTTTCCTTTAAAGTTAATCCCTCACCACTCTCAACCCACAGAAAACAGACATGAAAAACAGATGCATATCCCAGTGCGTGCCCAGTAGCTTCAAGGGCAGTGAGTAAAACCATGGGTAAAACACAAAGCTAGACAGACTTGACAGTCCTGTGCTTACTGCTTTTTGCTCATTTGCCACGGCATAGAACTTAGGCCAACCAATCTGGGGTAAGAGGTAAAGCAAACTGCTGGAGCCAGGGGTGACGCTGTGGGATCTCACATGAAGCTGGGTGGATAAAAAATAATTACAATACTATTATTCTATTTATTTCTTTAAAATACAGACTTTATCAATTTTGATTTTTATTCTTCAAAAGGCTGCGGCTCTGGCTTTTCAGCTTTTCCACTGCAGATTCTAAGGCCACTTCACTATCAGTCCATTATATCCAATATGGTATCCGCGCTTCCCAGGAGCACAGCTCAGAACTCCCCAAGGTATTTAATCACAGCTGCATTTACTCATTTCATGCTGCATTCTCGCTCTCGGACGAGGGGAATGCCAGCACTCAAGCAGTGGAAAGCCCCTTGTCTACAGTAACTAAGTTGAGGCTAAGTTAGATTCCTAAAATAACTCTTCATTCTGATACTTTTTTTTTTCTTAGAAAAACAGAAATTAAATACACAAACGCGACCGCTGGTATTGTGAAAAAGAGGGTTATTGCCAGTAACTTGTTATTCGATGCCAGCGGCTGAAATGGATCAGATTCTTTAAAGAACAAACCTAAAAGCAGATGCACAGATTTCCTTTTGTAAACTACAGACCAGCTATGTCGTGACAATGTAAGTCGTTCTTCTACTAAATAAAAAAACCCCAAATCATAATTTGTTTTATTTATGGGAATAAAAATAGAAGGAGGTTGTAGAGAGGAGGGAGCTGGCCTATTCTCCCAAGTGACAGGGGACAGGACAAGAGGGAATGGCCTCAAGCTCCGCCAGGGGAGATTTAGGCTAGAGATTAGGAGGAGGTTTTTCACACCGAGGGTCATTGGGCATTGGAATAGGCTGCCCAGGGAGGTGGTTGATTCCCCTTCCCTGGAGGTGTTTAAGGCACGGGTGGATGAGGTCTTGAGGGACTTGGTTTAGTGTTTGATAGGAATGGTTGGACTAGAAGATCCGATGGGTCCCTTTCAACCTGGTTGTTCTATGATTCTATGATACAGAATCATACCAGAGCTTCCAAACTTTGGCTGAGGACATTAAGGAAGTTTTTGTCACGCAGAGTTAAATTTTTATTATTTCACATCCAATAGCCCCTCTCGCACCTCCAACAACCCCAGCTGGGCCAGGGGTTGGGACCTGAGGTCCCAATTGTTTCACTAAGTTGGAAGTTTGGAAGAGGAGCTCCTAAAGCCCATTCGGCTGAGCTCCCCCTTCCCAGAAACACACAGGCTGCAGGGAACAGCTACCCCGACAAGAATTTAGATAAACAAGAGGCAAGAGGGATGCGTTTCACGCTCCGATAAGCCAACCCTGACCCACCGGAGCTCTACAGCTCCTTAAACTGAAACAAAACCGCGACCAAACGGTGTCGTGGCCTTGAAAAAACGCTACGTCCAAGCTCCACACGTTGAGAGCAACAACAGCGCAGCCGGTACCGCCGGGTCAGCCCCGCTGGGCACAGAGGCACCAGCTCCCCGGGGCGCTCCCCCTCATCCCATCCCTGCATCCCGGGGCGCTCCCCCCCATCCCAACCCTGCATCCCGGGGCGCTCCCCCTCATCCCATCCCAACCCTGCAACCCGGGGCGCTCCCCCTCATCCCAACCCAGCATCCCGGGGCGCTCCCCCCCATCCCAACCCTGCATCCCGGGGCGCTCCCCCCCATCCCAACCCTGCATCCCGGGGCGCTCCCCCCCATCCCAACCCTGCATCCCGGGGCGCTCCCCCTCACCCCATCCCTGCATCCCGGGGCGCTCCCCCTCATCCCAACCCTGCATCCCGGGGCGCTCCCCCCCATCCCATCCCTGCATCCCGGGGCGCTCTCCCGTCCCTGCATCCTGGGTCCTTATCCCCCATTCCACCTCTGCATCCCCGGGGCGCTCTCCCCTTATCTCGTCCCTGCATCCCGGCTCCCGGGACGCTCTCCCCTAACCCATCCCTACCTCCCCGGGGCGCTCTCCTCTATCCCATCCCGGCTCCCTCTACCCAGCCCCGCCGCTCGCCCCCTCGAGTCCCGCCGCAGCCGCAAGGCTGCGGCGGGACTCGAGGGGGCGAGCGGCGGGACCGGCCGCCCCCTCCCCGCCCAGACCCACACAGACCGGAATCCGCTGGAGAAGCGCGAAGAGGCTCCGCGGGATGGGGACGAGTGGCAGCCCCGGGAGCCGCTCCGCCGGCTCGTACCTGGGAGGGGCGAGGCGCGGCCAGGCGGGCGGAGACGGCCGAGCCCGGTGACAGCGCCGCCCCCTCCTCGGGCTCCGCCGCGGGGGAGGTGCCGGGGCGGCCGCCACAAACTTTGTGCGCTCGGGGAGGGAAGGGGAGGGGAGGCGGCTCGCAGCTCCCTCCGCCGGCGCCCGCGGAGAGAGACGGCTCCGCCCGGCGGCCGGGGGAGGAAAAGCTTAAATAGTCCGCCTCGGTCCGACCAGCCTTAGAATCATAGAATCATAGAATCACCAAGTTGGAAGAGACCCACCGGATCATCGAGTCCAACCATTCCCATCAAACGCTAAACCATGTCCCTCAGCACCTTGTCCACCCGTCCCTTAAACACCTCCAGGGAAGGTGAATCGACCACCTCCCTGGGCAGCCTCTGCCACTGCCCAATGACCCTTTCAGTGAAAAACTTCCTCCTAATCTCCAGCCTAAATCTCCCCTGGCGGAGCTTGAGGCCATTCCCTCTTGTCCTGTCCCCTGTCACTTGGGAGAAGAGCCCAGCTCCCTCCTCTCTACAGCCTCCTTTCAGGTAGTTGTGGAGAGCTATGAGGTCTCCTCTCAGCCTCCTCTTCTCCAGGCTAAACACCCCCAGCTCTCTCAGCTGCTCCTCATAAGGCCTGTTCTCCAGACCCTTCACCAGCTTCGTTGCTCTTCTCTGGACTTGCTCCAGAGCCTCAACATCCTTCTTGTGGTGAGGGGCCCAGAACTGAACACAAGATTCAAGGAGCAGTCTCACCAGTGCTGAGTCCAGAGGGAGAATAACCTCCCAGGGACCTGCTGGTCACACCATTTCTGATACAAGACACGATGCCATTGGCCTTCTTGGCCACCTGGGCACACTGCTGGCTCATGTTCAGTCATTCAGTCGCTGTCAGCCAACACCCCCAGGTCCTTCTCCAGGCAGCTTTCTAGATAGACTTCTCCTAGTCTGTAGCTGCACAGGGTTGTTGTGCCCCGAGTGCAGGACTCGGCATTTGGCCTTGTTAAACCTCATGCCATTGGACTCAGCCCAGCGGTCCAGCCTGTTCAGATCCCTTTGCAGAGCCTCCCTACCCTCCAGCAGACTGACACTTCCACCCAGCTTAGTGTCATCTGCAAAAGTGTCATCTGATGAAGAGAAAGGGGAGGATTTGGGATCATCTGAGTATTTTCACCAAGCAATTATCCTGTTCTTTCCTACTCGGATGAACCATAATGCAACAAACCTACATGATGACCTCTGCTGTAAGAGAATCGGGGTTGTTCAGCTTGGAGAAGACCCTAGAGCAGCCTTCCAGTACCTGAAAGGCACTAAAAGGAAGTTCAGGAGGCATTTTTTACAAGGGTGTGGAGTGATAGGACGAGGGGGAATGGTTTTAAACTGGAAGAGGGAAGCTATGTATTAGACGTTAGGAAGAAATTCTTTGCAGTGAGCGTAGTGAGACAGTGGAAGAGGTTGCTCAGAGAAGTTGTGGCTGTCCCCTCCCTGGAAGTGTCCAAGGCCACATTGGATGGGGTCTTGAGCAGCCTGGTCTGGTGGGAGGTGTCCCACAGGGAGGGGTTGGAACTGGATGATCTTTAAGGTCCCTTCCAGCCCTATCTGTTCTGTGATTCTGTGGTGGCAAGCCCTCCCTTCTCCTGCTCAGACGAGTTCTGCTGCTGCTGCCTCAGCCTTTCCTTACATTCATAGAATCATAGAACCACATGGTCAGAAGAGACCTTTGAGATCTTTAAGACTAACTGTACCTGTCCACTACTAAGTCATATCCCTAAGCACTTTACCCACCTGTCTTTTAAACACCTCCAAGGATGGTGACTCAACAACCTCCCTGGGCAGCCCTTGCCAGGATTCAATAACTCTTTCAGTGAAGGAATTTTTCCAAATGTCCATTCTGAACCTCCCCTGGTGCAACTTGTGAACATTTCCTCTTTGTCCTAGGACTTGTTACTTGGGAGAGGAGATCAACTCCCTCCTCTCTACAGCCTCCTTTCAGGTAGTTGCAGACAGTCAAAAGGTCTCCCCTCAGCCTCCTTCTCTCCAGGCTAAACAACCCCCAGTCCCTCCTCAAAGACTTGCTCTGGCCCTGGCCTCAGCAGCCTTCCACTGAGCTTCTTCCAGGTTTTCAACTTTTTCATAACAGGATTGTGGGGGGACAACACACATATGTGGTCTAGAATAGCTCTCCTGAGTACTAAAGGGGACAATCTCTTTTCCTAAGCTACTGGCATTACCTTTGCTAGCTACAGTCAGCTTGCTGCCTACCAACATCCCTCCAGACTTTGCAACAGAGATACTGCCCAGATAGGTTGTCACCCATCTAGATCTGTGGAAGGTGCCTTCCTTTCCCAGAGCCAGGATGTTCATCCTTGTTAAGTTTCAAAAATGTCAGTCTGGCCTGCTCCTTGAGCTGCCCAGTTCCTTTTAGACAGCAGCTTGTCAACTGCACCCTCAGTATGGGGTCATGTCTAAATACTACAACAGTGGACATTGTCATCTCCTCCAAGGCCTTGTGAAAGACATTAAATGCAAGAGGCCTCCACTTGCTGTTGCCCTCCAGACAAAGCACAACCCATTAAAGTGCAGCTGTCTGAGCCCAAATACGCAACTAAGCTTTTTACCCATCTGGCTGTCCACCCACCCCGACTACAGAATCCTAAGCACATGCAAAAATAGCACAAGAGCCAGTGCAGAGCACCTTCCGAAAGTTGCCATGGCATCCACTACCACCCCATGCCATCTCATTACTGAAGGCAAACCGTTGGTAAGGCACAATGGCACTCTCTCTAGACACATGAAATACACAAAGGCATGACTGTTCTAGGCGGACACGGCATTTCCCCAAGGACCGATTTCCTTGTGGTTCTCCGAATTGTCTTTCTGGCCTTTTCTGAAAAAGAGTGCCACTTTTCCCTTTTTTAGTTGCAGACTCTCTTCACCCTACTCCAAACAGTACAGAGAGCATCTGCTCTAAAGGCATCAGCCTACTCTTCACAGCCACCTCAGACACAGTAAAGCTGATCTTGGGTTTCTCCAGGTTAATTTCTCAGAAGGAATCCCTGCTTTGATCCTCATCCATTTCTAGTAGTTCTTTACTTGCTTGAGCTTTGTCTCCAAGCACGCAGGTCAGGAAGACTGAGGTAAATGCAGCTGTGAGTACACCAGCCTTACCTGTGCTCTTTGCAACAACAGGTCTAGGTGTTCCTTGTTCAGCCTCTAACAGTAGACACAGCTTTTGAGAGCAATGTGAGATTCCACAAGCCTTGTGGACATTAATACCATCCCCACCTGCCTTGGCAACATTTCTGGGAACTCCTTTACCATAACCTGTTCTTGCTTCCACCATGATAGTTTTGCAAGGAAGCTCAGTCAGGTGTTTGCCATTTAGCCTAGCTGCTGTCCTGATTTATCAACTTGTTTTTCTGTTTGGGTAGGCCACTCTCTCAAAGAGAAAAGGTTCTGCTTAAAGACCTGTCAAATTTCCTATGCTCCTCTCACCTTTCAGAGCTGCCTTCCATGGCATCCCATTTACCGATTCCACAACTATAAGCTGAAGTTAGCTCTCTGAAGTCCAAGGACTTGCCTTCCTCACTCCCTTCAGGGTCTTGAGCTCCACTGTATGATCATGACTACAGCCCGGACTGTTATTATAACATTCCTAAACAATGCTTCCTTGTAATTGGACATTCATTTGTGCAGCACCCATGGCTGACCCATTCAATATCTCCACCAAGAAAGTCACCCAAAATCTTCTGGATTGCTTACATCACAACACACTACCCTTACAGCTCTCGAGAATATTAACTCCTGTGACCCACAGATACCATTGAGCTGCTAATTTAATTAACCTTCACCAAGAGTAGCTGGTCTGTAATTCACCAGTCACTCTAAGGAGCCTTTCCATTGATCTTTACCACTCTCAACCAGCCTGTCATCCACCCAAGAGCTGCATACATTCCAGCTGCATTTTACAGTGATCAACCCTCCACCCTCATCTTCTCTGTCTCTCCAGAAAAGCATATATCAATCCATGCTTGCGGGCCAAGTCTGGGACTTTGCTTGTCATCTTCATTGTAATTCCCCCTGCTAGGCCAGAAACAATATTCAACGACTCCTAAAACACTTTTGATTAATACTCAAACTGCTTGAAGCCCTTGGGCCCAGCAGACAACTACATTTGCTACACATTGTCCACTTAAAAATTATGTGGAAGTATATAACCAAAACACTACATGAGCACCTGAATTCCTTCCTAACTGCAGAATATTTCTGTACTTAAGGCTGGTATTGTGATGGATGAAATCTATACAAAAGTACTCCCTCTACTTTTCCCTCAAGAGCCTTCAGGGAACAAGAAAATTTCCCCAGAGAGGCTTCTGTCTGTATTCAAGTACTCTTAAAGCACAACTATCAGCATTAGCTGGTGGTCCATAGCCAAAAGCATAACATCAAAACACTGAAAATGGGGAAAGAAAATTACTCCTTTATCAGTACTGAACTATGAAGCAAATCCAAGCAGCACATCGTGTGTGGTGACTTTACCCATCTCCTTTTTCTCTTTCCTTTTGTGTGTTCTGAGCTTTTCCTCTCCATTTCTTTTAATTATTTACACAGTTTTTTCTCCTCTTTCATTGTTGTTCATCATTTTTCCTTCACTCATTAGTTTCTCTGGCTTTCCAATCGTGTGAGAAAGCAGCATGCAGTCACGTCAGGGTGCCATGTAATTGAGCTGTTTTCCTGATCCTACTGTTAAAGCACATAGGGGAGGATTGCAAAGTGTGTAGGGAAGAAGTGAAAGTGCAGCTTTGCCTGTATTACAAATACATCAGGTCATAGATGGCTCCAGAAGGAGCATCCTGGGCACCAGACCTTGCAAACACCATAGGATTTGCAGATCTACACCTCAGGGATTGAACGGAAAGAATGTCTGACAACGTGAAAGTCATCTGCTGGTGCAAAGTCTTCTCAGATACAGAAAGGGACATCAGCACTAAGAAAATATGTTTCCTGGATGACCACAGATTGCTATGAAGTCCTGTACAGATGAGAAGTGTTTCGAATTAATGTTCACAGCTTGCCGCACAGCACAGACACAGGCACTACAAACCATCTTTCTACTACCCACTTGACAGTCAGCATGTCAGACGTCTCCAAATTCGGACTTATTAGAGATGAGGCATTTTGATGCACCATTTTTAGACTGGAAGTCCTCTACTCCAGTACTAAATATACTAAATATACAACCCATTAAGACATTTCTGCACTTTTTAACAGAGACAAATTTGAATTAAAATTTTGTTCTGTAGGAATTTTGACATAAAGGTGTTTTTCTCTGTCTACAAAAGTACATTACTGAAGCAGCAGTTTAATTACCAAGATAAGGATACATCTCCTATCATTTATTTAGGTGTTACCTAAAATTCAAGAAACTTAATATTTTTCAAGTGCCTAGGTACTAAGGTATGCAAGTTGAAGCCCAGCATACAATCTAAACTGATGCTATATATCAAAGCGATTGTTTCTAGACTACCGCTATGAGCAATTCAATAATTCCTCATGGGCTTGCTAGTGTTCATTCTTTAAAATTTTATCATGTTTTGAGATTATTTGCTTCTTTCAGAACCATTTTGGTACAATTTGATTTAATAATATCTAGAACTTACTCTGACTGTAATAGGTATTCCATATGGTACTCTAGGAAGCAGCAACGTTCTCCCAGGAGAAATCTTATGAACTTAAGAAAACTTAAACAAGCATTCGAGACATTTAGGAGTTTATATATATATATCTATAAATAAAAATAAATGCATATACACACATAGCCACTTCAGAACAATAAACTATTGCTAAACACAAGTGTCTTGGTTATTAAATAGTAAAATACTGCTCTAAGAAGGAACCACTTAACTATAAATAACTGAAGGACCTTACTGCTTTAATCAACAGTGAGATGTTGCCCCTAGACACGCCATTCGAGAATATTAGTTTACTTTAGGGGTTAAAAAGTATTTTTGATACATTTTATTTCTGTTTCTGGGGCGTGCAATCCCTCTTGTAAACCCACAAGTTTAGCACTGCAGAGCTCTACAGCCTCGTGTTGTAGGAATTATCATGTTTCCCATTTGCACTTTGTAGTACTGGGTGCTGAGGCGTAAGGCAAGTTCAAAGTAGGTGTAAATTGCTACTGGTAGGTCATGGAAGAATTCTGCTTTGCCAAGTATCTGTATTTAGTTTGGCATAAGCAGAGGAGATGACACAGTGAAACACAGCAAAACACAGCAAGAAATCACAGGCACAGCACTTCTCTCTCACAAGGTGTTACTACCAATGCCACTAGGTAAGGCTTGAAACAATCAAAAAATGGGGTTATTTGAACAACTAATTGGAAAGATCCATGTTAAAGTAAGTCATTTATTTTTCATATGAAACTCAGTAGAACATCAGTTCCCGTTATTTTCACTACAAAGTTAGACTTGAGCGTTCAGGTTAACCACAGCCCATTTTCCTGTTTTTCACAGTAGCATGAAAAAATATCCAAAGGTAACAGAGAACAAAATTTGTTTCCTTTTTGTCAAAAAAACAAGAGACATCTGCAATATTATACTAAATAGGATTCAGAAAGTTTAATCATAAGTTCATTGGAAATAGATACAAAAATATCAGTAAGGAAAACTAGGGTTTTCATTTACCTACTATGCCAGAAAGCATGTTTAGTATCTGCTGACATTTTTATTAACAGGACAAAATATGAAAAAAAAAACCCCAAATGAGAAAATCTAAGACTTCATTTTAGATAGAGAAGGTAAGAATAGACAGAATAGAAAGCTACAGAGAAGTCAAGTCTACACTGCTGCTAAAGAGAACTATATCGGTCCCTATTACTGGTTATGGCAGTGCTATAACACATTTGGCCCCAGCAGATCAGAAGTAGCCACTGGTTTTGCATCTTCAGGGTCCAGAATAGGAAGAGTGGGCCAGCAGCTAATGCACTTGTGTACTCAGATGTTATCATAACTTTAGCCCAATTAGTTATCAAAACTAACTCAATTCTGGTTTTAAAGATAAAAAGAGAAACTAACATAAGTCCTTTCACTAATGGCGTTTTAATGGCACAGGACTTTTTTTTTCCACTTTGCATCTCTGATCTCAAAAGCAGAATGCTGGATGGTTATTAATTTCTGTAAGGTGCTTCAATAACTCACAAGTGAAAACCTTAATATATAAGTCAGCCAGTAATAAGCCAGTGCAGCAGGCTGAGCAAGACTTAATGTTAACATTTCTGAAGGAGCTAGAATAAATGCTTCTTCCTTGCTTCAGATGTCCAGGCTAAACACTACTCACAGCTATCAGTAAGGAGTTTGATATCTATTAATACATTTTTCTGCTTCTTAAGCATTCTAGTAGTTTAATAAAGCACTATAACTAATCAATGCATTTTTCAATTTCTAAATTGCATTAAGCCAATTCACATTTAAGGCAAAGTAATTCTCAGAACTTTTGGTGTTTTACATTTCTAACTACCAGATACCTGGTGCTCAACGATACTAATGAGGCAGCCAACTGAGATTCTCACTTGAATACTTTTCACTACTGTAAGGAGTAGACAACCAGGCACTTTAAAACACACAAAAAGATTCATGAAATTTTTATTAAGTATTAAACAGCATTACATTTTTAGTAGATGGATAAGTAAGCTACACCACAGAAAAACTATTCTGTAAGTTAGCTGCAACCCAGCTGTTCCACTAGCACAAAAAAGTGTCACTCCACCCTAAGGTCATGAGCACTTGATTCTAGCCCTACTGGTAATAATTTATAGACAGGTTGTCTCAATAGGCTGAGGCTAACCATCTGCAGTTCAACAAGACTAAGTACCTGGTCCTGCACTTGGGTCACAACGCATGCAACAGGCTTGGGCAAGTGGTTGGAAAGCTGCCTGGCAGAAAAAGACCTGGGGGTACTGATAAGACAGCTGGCTGAACATGAACCAGCAGTATGCCCAGGTGGCCAAGTCAGACAATAGTATCTTGGCTTGTATCAAAAATGGCATGGCCAGCAGGACTAGGGAAGTGATCATCGCCCTGTACTCTGCGTCACTGGGGACACACCTCAATTACTATATTCGGTTTTGGGCACCTCACTACAAGACAGACACTGAGGTGCTGGAGCATGTTCAGAGGAAGACAATGAAGCTGGTGAAGGGACTGGAGCGCATGTCTTATGAGGAGCAGCTGAGGGACTTGGGCCTGTTCAGCCTGGAGAAAAGAAGGCTGAGGAGAGACCTTACCACTTACTACAACTACACAAAAGGAGGTCATAGCAAGGTGGGTGGCTGGTCTCTTCTCCCAGGTAAGGAGTGATCGAAGAAGAGGAAATGGCCTCAAGCTGCACCAGGGGAGATTTAGATTGGGTGTTGGGAAATAACTACTTCACTGAAAGGTTTGTCAAGCATTGAAAGATGCTGCTCAGGAAACTGGTGGCCACCATCCCTGGAGGTGTTAAAGACATGTTGATGTGGCACTCAAGGACACAGTTTAGTGGTAATTTGGTGGTGCTTGGTTTACACTTGGACTCAGAAGTTTTTTCCCACATAAATAAATCCTGTGACTTTGAAATAGTACATCTGCTGTCAAAACACAGAGCCCTTCACTTGGAGTAATAGGCCACTCTAGTAGCTCTAACAGGATATGCCACGAAGGTCTCAAAGCTACACAATACCATCAGTCATTATTAGCTACTTACAGCCCCCTATGGCTGTTACAAGAATATCAGACGTACTTTATCACAGAAATTGCCTTACTTGGACACAACCCACAGCCTCAGGAGTTGCTTTTGTTTCTGCATACAGGACCTCTGGCAGACATACAGCACCTGAAACTACCATATTCACAAGTACCGAGTACTTCTGGAGAACTCTGAATACAAATACTTAGTCTTATCTACTAGTGCCTTGGTTTTTTTTCTGCAGTTCTATTACAGCATCTGGGGTTTTTTGTCATACAGAAATTTAACTGTTTTCAGAATATCAAGTACAGCAGAAAAATCTGTTGAAGAATTCTAATGGCCTATGAAAGAAGTTTGCTTCATAGTAGTAACTGCTTTGTTGCAGGTTGATGGATGGTAATGCTTTAACCTAAATAACACGAGTTGAAAAAGACAAGGATGAAAACATACAGGACTCATACAGCAAATAAAACTCTTTTTATTTATAACTGCATTCTATGACATTGCGGCAAAATACTCTGGAGAGCCTGCCTTTCTACTTCGTTCAATATATACCAAAAGGAAGGATCAAAGACAACCTCTAGCTCAGAAATCCTGAGGCACAAGCTACTAGAAGCTCAGCATGTTCTTTAGAATCCCTTTCCTCGCTTTCGTGCTTTTCCATTTTTAGACAGTTTTCCAATAATGACTTACAATACTGAACCAGACAAACTTTGATCAGGGTAGGTAAATTAGTTCTTAACTAATATTATTTAAAGGTCACTGCCAAATATAGGAACTCAGTAAAGCAATACTTTATTTTGCTTCTTCAGTGGTGTGTCTATAATAACAAGACTAGCCAACATGTAAGTGAATCCTAACTTATTTTTTTCAGGCTGTTCACTGTTTGCTTCATAATATTCTGTCAGTGTCATTTATATTGGAAAATGTCACCCAAGAAAGCAAACGTTTCTGAGGGCTCATAAATCCCATGGGGAAGCAGACACAGCAACTGAAAATTGAATCATCCACAATTTCTGCTAGATAACTGCCCTCCCCTCCTCCATCCAACCTAGGAGGATCTGGTCATAGGAAATATTGAAAACAGCAGGTAACAGTAAGCACTGGTAGGAAAAGTAAACAACACCACAGAGTTCTCATCCACTGCCAATTACTGTGTTCCATTTACAAGAAAAGAGAGATGCAGGTGTATCCATCCACTTTAAAGAAGCAGACCATGTTTTTGCTGGTCTCAACCCTACGTCTCTAAAAAAAAGGAACAGAAACTGCAGCTAAATGAGTAAATTGAGAATAGTGTTCTAAGTTGACACAAATGCTTCAGCTACAGAACACATCAGTGGTTTAAACTTCCCTGTCCTGCTTTCCTAAGGACTGTCCAGCTCAGAACCAGTGTCAAACCTGCTAACAAATCCTGCCTTTCTGCCAAACTCATGGTGCATTGCAATAACATAACCTTTGATAAGCCAAAGTGTTTGTTATCACAGCATTTCTTACAGCTGTATTTTTTTAAAGCAGAAGCTAATTAGCCTACAATAAGAACTGTTACATTCTGCCCTGGATGGCTTTTATTGCAGAGAACAGTGTAGTGTTCCAAAAGAGAAACATTTTTTAAATTAGGACATTTGGTAGGTTTTTGTTAGCGTAATGCCCCACCTGCTGGCTACTGACGAAATTACATTGTGACAGTTATCAAAAGAAGTCGCATGCCTATTATTTTGTCACCAGTAGGTAGTTACGCGCTGCCATGGCAACTGGTACAATTCTATGTAAAAGATGGACTGCACAGTTGGGTCCACCACAGTGTTAAGATTAACACACAGAAACAGAACCTTAGAGGGTTATAAAACAGATGTTTGTAAAAAATTTTCAATATCTATCCAGACTGATCACACTGAAATATTACGAAGTGTAATGTGAATAAGAAGTACAATAAAAATAGTGAAATCCTCATGGATCTTTAGTCTGTGAGACTTGCTACACCCTCAGCTGCCCAGCTCAGTTACCATACTGGGCTACACTCTATTGAAGCACGGTTTCTCAAAAATGGATCAAAGTCTACAAGAAGAGACCAAAGCCAAGGCTTATCATGTAAATATGTATTTCAGTCTCATTTGAGAATCCCATTTGAAATAACAGTTTTGAAGCTAAGCTTTTTTTTCAAAGAATTACTAGGTCTACTGCTCATTTCGTAACCAAACTTCACTTGGTTGGAGGACTTCTTGCAGTTAGGGCCAGCCTGAGTTTAAGACCTACTTAATTATTTGAATAAACAGAAATAAGGGACCTTTCAAACGCAGATGTGCCTGCTTGTCATGTCCATTGCCCCAAGGTCAAGGAAATGCATTCCCAGACACTTGCAGAGACATAAATGTTTCTGCAGCAGCCCTGAGTTTACACAGGGACCTAGAAAGTGTTCGCAGACACACAAGGATTTGCCAAGGCACCAGCTCCAGGATTATCTTCCCTTTCAATCCACTTGACTGCTGAGCTTGAACATCCTGAGTTTCCTGAATCTCTTGCAGACATTCCCCACATGAACCAACTGCCTAAAAGGCTTATTAGAATTTGAACAAATAGAGTCAAGTTACACGTAGCAAGAGAAGTCAACAATTCATATTCAGGTTTGCTTTTCTGCAGCAGACAAGTTTTAGTACTGTCCCAGTGCTAGAAAACATGCTTTAGTGTGAATGGCACAGAGCACAGCAGCAGCTTACCTTCCACTAGCTTCACATTCTTGGGTGCTGTGCACCTTACAATGTCCCCAGAAACCATGGCAAAACAAAGTTAAATCAGTCCAGACTTCACAATTTACTAATGACCAATACAGCACTAAAATATCATTTCTGATCCTTTTTATCTGACTTTGAAAAAAAAAACAACCCTAAAAAGTTAACAGAATTGCACTTCTAGTTAATGAAACTACTTAAGTAAACAATTTCCAAGTCTGTCTCTTAAGTCAGAGAATAACCATTCAACAGTGAGATTAGCACAATTAACAAGTTTTTATGAAAGCTATTGTAACATTCAAATATAACAGAGACCACACAGATTTATTTTCCTGTCAAAAATAGATGGAGTCCAGCATTTACAGGAAGTGTCTTATAAGATATGTTGGTATAGGATCTCTTTGAAGAGATTCAGCAAATAAAAGTACAAAGATCTCTATTCTAGTGGAAGCAGAATCCAAGTACTAAACAAACAACCTCTACTAGAATTCCAGCACTTGGTGGTACACTGGCAACTCATCTGCACAGGTAACTTATTGGCACAAGTGAAAAGTCTAATAAAGACTTGCTGCTTTTTCCTTTTTAAAGACCTTTTAAAATACTCTAATATAGTGAACAAATAAATGCTGCATGTTTGCTCAAAACAAAGATATTGAACAGCCTTAACCTCAGAAAAAGGGAAATCTTATTTGCAGTCCAAGATTTTATCTATATGCTATGACTAACTATTTTTTCAGCTTAATTGCTCTTTGACATCCCTTAGCTACAGTATGATCTTTTTATCTAGCACTGCGTGCTAGAGCCCTCTAATGGCTACAGGGCAAACATCTATAGCAGACTTAACTCACTTGCAAATCACAGGGCAGCTGCTCAGCACCATAGAGCATCGTTCTACAAATCCTGACAAGTCTGAAGAGGAATTTCTCCCAGTTAAAGTAAGTACCTTCTCTCAGTTACTGAAGACACTGCTTTCAGATTATTTCCACCCTAGTAGATATCTAAGAGAAAGAAAGATACTTCAGCAAAGGTATGTCAAAGCTTCAGTATGCAGCATCTCGAATCTATTACCTACCTTAGTATCTTCCCAAAAGCCAGAGGTGAAAGTGTGTGCCCATCCTGATTACAAGCATGTTCCTAGAAGAGTACACTACCATATGCATGTAGGATACTCTTTGTGTGTTTTAAGAAGGCATCATTTATCTTGCTGGTTATCATGTCCAGAAGCCACTAATCCTGTTTCAACTGTTTAACCACTTCATACATTCAGTTTAAAACTAGTTTATGGTAGGAACTACGCGGTTACACATCTCAGCTATGTATGTATGACCATACAAATTGCTACAGGTCAAAATATTTTAGACTTCTAAGCACTGGTTTTTTTCCCCCCAAGAAACAGATGAACTATCTCTGTTATCTGATAGTTGCAGTCCCAAGTTGTTCTAGGAAGACTTGAAAAGAAGTTTAGGAATTCCTTGAACTGTCATTCACAGCACACGAAAGGAACCCTGACAAAATGAAGAGGGCAAAGACCAGGTTTAGTTTGTTCTAGAACAACAACAAAAAAAAGCACCCTTCAACAACATATTATTCCTCTACATTTAAGACAAAGCGTAGAGGATAAGAACAGATAGTTTAAATCTTGAGTGGGACAGGGGAAAAGGAAAGCAGCCTCCTTGACAATTCAAACAATACACTGAAGTTTGAATGTGTGACTTGCAGAAGTACCAACAGGAACAGGCTACCAGGTAGAAGCTTAAAGGGCACCATTACAATCACACATGCCCCCAGGAAGAGGAGTGCTGCAGATCTCTAGTAGGACCTTACAAGTACCTTACAAGTAGCACCTTCAATATTCCACTGCATCAGAAAGTGATTGAATGCAGCACGCATTACTGGGCTAAGTATGAAGAGGGCTTTGAGAGTTTGTGACCGATTATGTTGCTAGCCCTAAAACAGTTACTGCAGTAATAAAGGTACTTCATTATTTTCAGCTCTAACATTGCAATTTACAGTAGCATTTTGAAATGTAAACCCCATCCTCACTGCTAGTTACCCACCACATCCTTCTCTACCTTAATATGTAAAAATGAATCACCCTTTTTTGTTTGCCTTGAGCACTCAGTATCAGACATAGAAATACACACTACTGTAAAAAAAGCTCTGAATTTATTCATAGTAGCTAAACCCAGAACAGTCACTGAGGAAATACAGAAGTCTTCATAAACTGGCACCTGCCTTCTTAAAAGTGAAAGTGTATTTTTCCCCCCTTCCCACTCTTCCCCTTCAAGGAAGCTTTAAGTGCAGTTCAGCTTAAACTTCAGAGTAGGAATGAAAGAGAATGAAGTGAGAATCCATCTGGGTTGTTAAGCTACTTAAGCTTTTTCTTTAGATCTCTGATTAACCTGAAGAAGACTTGATACTTCCTCTATAGCTTGGATCATGTTATTTTACTTTTTCAGCTGCATTGAAGGTGGGAGACATTAATTTTTTTTACATTATATATCATCTATCCTAAAATACTGATCTACCAAGTCATTCTTGCAAAGAATATGGAATGCATACCTGTTACAGGACTTTCAATGTCTGCTCCATTAGCACATGTACAAGAAAATCCTGTGAAATTAAGTAACGGAAAATCATTTTGTTTTTGTGGCATTCAAGGATCAGGACACTTTCATGTGAGACAGAATTTAGCATTTCGGTTTAGCACACAAATACCTAGAAGGAAAAAATATTTCTGTTTTGACAGGGAATTCATGTCTGTGCCAGACAATCATCCTAATGGAGATCCAAGAATACCATCTGGCTGACTGTCTCATTCCAAGACTAATGCTGTCAGGTGGCACAGCTTGTAAAAGGCCACAGTACCAAGCAGCACAGTGGGACACTTCAGGCAAGAACCATAAAACAGACAAGTGTCATAGTTCTATCATTCAGAGGAAATGCAAGCATTGTATTTCTCTATCTTGTCTAAATAATTGTTTCTTTTGATAAAAAGCTGCTTCACTATTTAAATGAGACTTGTACGCTTTTTGGTCCTGCACAAAATGTATGCACTCTGTAAAGGCAAAGGCAGATCCACAAGAACTCACTACCGCCTACTAGTTAACAATTAACACGGTCCACTTGATTTGATAACTCGAGAGATACAAATTTGCAAGAAGCTCCCATTGTGCACCTAGTGTGGAAATGCCTTCAGCTACAGCCATATTAAACAGATGTTTCAACTTTCTGAATGCAACACAAAAGAGATTACCTTCTGATTTTGTGTTATGCTTATAGGGTACTTAAAAAAAACATAAAAAAATGCATGTTCTTAGTTATAACTTGTTACTTTTACTGGCACATGCCACAAAATGCAAGATTCCCAGATGGGAATAAAAAGAAATTAAGTTTCCTACGGGTGAGAAATTGCTAACAAAACCAGCACAACATGATCTAATGGAAGAGAAAATAAATGGCACTCATAAGGCCAGGGCTATGCATTTCTGTGCGATAAGCCTTCTCAGCATGCTTCTAAGAACAGTTCATATCTAGCACCACCATTTCAAACATACTGAACAATCAACTCACTCACCAGATGGTCTTATGTGTTACATTTGGCCAAATAAACATAAAATATGCACTCTATGTAGGTATCTTCCATTTTATCTCTTCTTTTGGTGTTGACACACTTTCAATGATCTACACATAGGCACCTCGCATTTTCTTATAGCTACAGCATAAAGTCTCAAATACATCCCAGGGAAATCAAGCCAACTGAAACATTAAGGCAAAATGAAATCTGCATTTGCAAAGATACGATTAACAATAAACCGACATTCACAAATTTAACAATCCGAGTACACCGTTTAGGTACTTAAAGTTGCAAAAGGAGGTATCCTGATACCCAAGAAACTCCAGATTTATTAACTCATATCAAGTTTAACTGTGCCAGATTAAAAAAAACTTTGAGAAGCAAAGTATAATCAACCTATCTTTAAAACAGCAGTCTGAAAAAAACCATGCAAATTGAAATGATCATAGAATCATAGAACAACCAGGTCAGAAGGGACCCATTGGATCATCTAGTCCAACCATTCCCATCAAACACTAAACCAAGTCCCTCAAGACTTCATCCACCCATGCCTTAGACACCTCCAGGGAAGGTGAATCAACCACCTCCCTGGGCAGCCTCTGCCACTGCCCAATGACCCTTTCAGTGAAAAACTTCCTCCTAATCTCCAGCCTAAATCTCCCCTGGCGGAGCTTGAGGCCATTCCCTCTTGTCCTGTCCCCTGTCACTTGGGTAGTTGTAGAGAGCTATGAGGTCTCCTCTCAGCCTCCTCTTCTCCAGGCTAAACACCCCCAGCTCTCTCAGCTGCTCCTCATAAGGCCTGTTCTCCAGACCCTTCACCAGCTTCGTTGCTCGTCTCTGGACTCGCTCCAGGGCCTCAACATCCTTCTTGTGGTGAGGGGCCCAGAACTGAACACAAGATTCAAGGAGCAGTCTCACCAGTGCTGAGTCCAGAGGGAGAATCACCTCCCTGGACCTGCTGGTCACACCATTTCTGATACAAGCCAGGATGCCACTGGCCTTCTTGGCCACCTGGGCACACTGCTGGCTCATGTTCAGGCAGCTGTTGAACAACACCCCCAGGTCCCTCTCCTCCTGGCAGTTTTCCAGCCAGGCTTCTCCCAGTCTGTAGTTCTGCATAGGGTTGTTGTGCCCCAAGTGCAGGACCCGGCATTTGGCCGTGTTAAACCTCATGCCATTGGACACTGCCCAGCGGTCCAGCCTGTTTAGGTCCCCTTGCAGAGCCTCCCTACCCTCCAGCAGATCCACACTTCCACACAGCTTTGTGTCATCTGCAAACTTGCTAAGGGTACACTCAATGCCTTCATCCAGGTCACCGATGAAGACATTGAACAGGGCTGGACCCAGCACTGAGCCCTGGGGAACCCCACTTGTCACTGGCCTCCAGCTGGACTTTACACCATTTCCCACCACTCTCTGGGCCCGGCCATCCATCCAGTTTTCTACCCAGGAGAGTGTGCGTCTGTCCAGGCCAGAGGCTGACAGTTTCCGTAGCAGAATGCTGTGAGAAACTGTGTCAAAGGCTTTACTGAAGTCCAGAAAGACCACATCCAGTTTTTCCCTCGTCCAGTAGCCGAGTCACTTTGTCATAGAAGGCGATCAGGTTGGTTTGGCAAGACCTGCCTTTTGTGAACCCATGTTGACTGGGCCTGATCACCCGCTTCTCTTGTAAGTGCTTCATGATAGCACTCAAGATCACCTGTTCCATGACTTTCCCTGGCACCGAGGTCAGACTGACTGGCCTGTAGTTCCCTGGATCCTCCCTGCTACCCTTCTTGTAAATGGGAACTACATCAGTCTCCAGTCCAGTGGAACCTCCCCAGTCTTCCAGGACTGCTGGAAGATGATGGAAAGGGGTTTGGCCAATACATCTGCCAGTTCCCTCAAAACCCTAGGATGAATCCCATCTGGACCCATAGACTTGTGGGTGTCCAGTTGGCCAAGCAAGGCTGTGACCACCTCCTCTTCGACCATGGGAGCCTCGTATTGCTCCTCTATTTCCAGGGTTTCTACACAGAGGGAATAGCTTTCTTTACAATTAAAGACCAAAGCAAAGAAGGCATTAAGTACCTCAGCCTTCTCCTCATCCCCTGTCACTGTTGTTCCCTCTGTGTCCAAATGGGACTGTATGGTCTCCCTTATCCTCCTTTTGTTATTTATATATTTATAGAAAGATTTTTTTTACCTTTTACAGACTTAGCCAATCTGATCTCTAGTTGAATGATGACAACACATAGCACTTCTAGTCCAAAAAACCTACTCCTGAGTATGTCTTTTCCTAGCCACTACCTTGTCTAAAACTTCTGGAAATTGGAGGCAGGACAGGCAATCCCAAACTCATGTACACATCTGCAATAGGAGAGGTATATCAACTTTTCTTTGGAGAGACTGAGATGTCAATTAGCAGAAAAGCTTATTAAGACCAAACATACATACAAGATTGAAGGTAAGTCTCAGCTATACTTTTAGAGCTCCTCCGTGCAACTACAAAATGAAATTTTGTTACTACAAATCTGTAGTAACTGGAATTCTGATACGGAGTTCCAGCCCTGTTCAATGTCTTTATCAATGACCTGGATGAAGGCATCGAGTGCACCCTTATAGCAAGTTCACAGAGGACACCAAGTTGGGTGGAAGTGTGGATCTGCTGGAGGGCAGGGAGACTCCAAAAGGATCTGAACAGGCTGGAACTCTGGGCTGAGACCAATGGCATGAGGTTTAACACAGCCAAATGACAGGTCCTGCACTAGGGGCAAAACAACCCTGTGCACAGCTACAGATTAGGAGTCTGTCTAGAAAGCTGCCTGGAGGAGAAGGACCTGGGGGTGTTGGTTGACAGCCGATTGAACATGAGCCAGCAGTGTGCCCAGGCGGGCAACAAGGCCAATGGCATCTTGGCTTGGATCAGAAATGGTGTGACCAGCAGGTCCAGGGAGGTGATTCTCCCTCTGGACTCAGTACTGGTGAAACCACTCCTTGAATCCTGTGTTCAGTTCTGGGCCCCTCACCACAAGAATGTTGAGGCTCTGGATTGAGTCCAGAGAAGAGAGCAACGAGGCTGGTGAGGGGTCTAGAAAGAACAGGCCTTATGAGGAGCAGCTGAGAGAGCTGGGGTTGTTTAGCCTGGAGAAGAGGAGGCTGAGAGGAGACCTCATTGCTCTCTACAACTACCTGAAAGGAAGTTGTGCTGGCCTCTTCTCCCCCAAGGGACAGGGGACAGGAGGAGAGGGAATAACCTCAAGCTCCACCACGGGAAAAAAATTCACAGAAAGGGTCACTGTGCATTGGAACTGGCTGCCCAGGGAGGTGTCTGATTCACCTTCCCTGGAGGTGTTTAAGGCAGGGGTGGACAGGGTGCTAAGGGACATGGTTTAGTGTTTGACAGGAATGGTTGGACTCCATGATCCCATGAGTCTTTTCTAACCTAGTGACTGTGTGATTCTGTGTAGTCTTTATTCTGCTGTATATCTTTAAGGCAGTTTAAAACAAACTCCAGTATTAACCTAGAACGTCACTAAAAGTCTAGGATGCCAAGTCAAAATAAAATTTTATTTGAATTCTTTCAAAATACATGACTAAAATCTACATAATTATTAAAATAAGTTTACATATATTCCAATTAACAGTTTGCATCACAAAAGCATATATTAAATGCAATATTTTCTCGCAATTTTAAATGCACAGGTATTCCTAAAATTTTTCAAGTAAAAAAGCATGCTCTACTGCATAGCCAGTACAGGAGATTACATTCTTCCATCCTAAGTTATACATAGGAATTTCAGGTTTCGCTTAGTTTTGGGAAAGTAATTAAGTGATGTTCCATACTGCAGGTATGTAAACTGTCATTAATGAACAACCACATTGATTAGGTAGTCTAAAGACAATCATGACATTAAAGGGCTTCAGCTGAGATACAATTTGACATCTTCTGTTCCATTAAGAACTCAGTTTTAAAATACAACTTCTTGGGCAAACAGTTGCCACTTATTCTTAAACTGCAAGAGGTAACTAGTTAGTATTAGTACTTAAATCACAGTTTAAGAAAAATAAAATTGTAACATGCAAAACATTCCTTAAAGCTCAAAAGAATTCACATGCAAACAAACCATTTTCCTTATGATACTCCAATATTCCACTTAGTTATTAAGGAAAGCATGCAAATGATTAATAAAACCTGGAAACTTCTCAACTCTTACAACTGTGAACTTCAAGCATGAACAACTGCATTGGAACAGACAGAACAGGAACAAACTTCAACTTGAAGCAACTTTTTGATAAACTGCTAAACTGAACTGTAGTAACATTACGTTAATGAATTCAGATACTTTAAAGTCGTTCTGTTCTTCCTCTTCTCAAGTGATGCGCCCTCCTCTCCTGGAATGGGATGGGAGAAAAGACAGAAAAAAAGTTTTCTCAATAGTAAGCAGAACAAAGCAACTCAAGTTTCATTAAAGTATCTCAAGACATTCTGTACGCTATTCACCCTCACCAAGCCTGATAAATACACGTTCTGTACTCCTGCTTCAAAGTACATATGCCTAGTTCACATCTGTTCTTTAATAAAAAAACCAAAGCCAAGTCTTGAATACAGCTATTAAAGAACAGAAACTACACCGCTTGTAATGCCATCAGAAACTGCCCTTCTACAAAGACAGCAAAACCAGCTATAACCCATCTGGATTACAGCTTACGGGTCAAAGCATAAACATTGTACACAAAGTATAAAGAGCCATCATCCACAGTAAGTTCTTAACTACTGTTAAGACTGTCAAGGTTTAAATTCAATATCCTCTATACAAACTAGAGAGTAACCCACTGCCCTTTCAGCAATTTGTCATTGCGAAATTAGCAAGTCTTACTCTACACATCCATGAAATTACTTTCAGCAAATTTATATAGTCTTATTAAAACCGCTGAATTTAGTTTCGGCACTTGTTTCCAGAGTTAAGCAGCTGAGAGCCAAATGCATACGTATCAGTGCACATACAAGAAAGAAAAGAAAGAATAAAACGTCAAAAGGCATCCCACATATGTACCCCTTTACGAACCCCTTTACAGTATCTTATAGGTGAACAAATATAAGGTCAGTAGTGTTTCAGCAATTTAATTTTGCTGCCACCACATACCTTAAAGTATTCTCGTGACACAAAGGTGTTCCTTAGACGGTTCTCAGGATTAAACAGGGGGGATACCACTGTCTGTATGCCTCTGTCCACAGACTTCTGAAATACAATTGCAGGTGCATCTACAGCAATACTGAATTGGTCAACCCACTACTAGCAACATGGGTGTGTCCCAGGGTTTACTCTGCACTCCAGAGTAAACTTCCATTCACCTGTCTTGTTCTTCACCCTACATGTCACAACGTAAGAGTTCTAACCAGCGACTTGCCAGTTCACTTACGGAACAGTTGACAGCTGAAAAAGTCATCCTTAGAAAACTGAATTCAAAACCAACTGTAGGCCAAGATGGCGTCACCTCTCATAAAAGAACTGAGTAAAACACTACAGCTTCCCATGCCTGAATCTTAAATAAAGCAGCATAAGACAGCAAATAATGCTACCTAACCTGCTTTTTAAGTATCTGCAATTTCACCTTTAGTTCTGAGCAGATTAAGTCCTGTCACTCAAAAACATTATTGCACTTAATGAAGTAGAACACACATTTTTTACAGCTCTCAGCACTACAGACAAGCATTTAAGTTTCAAGGAAACGTGAGGCTTCTGAAGTTGTACACAGAAATTGGATAGTCTATTGAGCCACTAGCTAAAGCAGTAATTATAACCTTAATTTCTAGGATAACTGATCAGAGGCCTTCATCAAGCCAGATAATCCTCAAATGCAAATTTCTGGAAATAAAATAACAGGAAACACTGAAGTTTTCAGATCACTTACCTTTTGTGGACTGCTAGTAGACAACTGCATGGGCTCTGGAACAGCATATTCTGTCTGTATGAATTCTGGATCCTCAGTGGAGTGATAGCTTACTGAAGCATAAGCCTGCATAAATTATTTTTAATGCTGTAGTATTTCAGTAACACTGGGAAAACATGCAGCTGTGTTGTCATTGGTTCTCAACTATGTGTAAAGCTATGACTACTTTATCTTCACGCCTCTGATAATGTTTCATGAATAGGGCAAATACTGTTTTATAAAGGCAGTTTTAAGTCCTTCCAAAAAGGATATATCCTAATAAATACCCTTCCTCTTCACTGTAATAATTCCTGAGTTGGCTCCTCAATCCACTTTACCTTCTCCATGTATGGGTTTTGCAGATCAAGTCACAAAGGCATGCACTGAGAATTCATAGATAAACAGCAGGTAATTAAGCACTAAAATCATATGAAAGAGGAAGCAAAACATCTACTGCCACTGCCTTTCCAAGAAGCTGCTCTTCTCTATAGTTTCTCTTGTGCAAAGCTTGCATCATGCCAATATAAATTTTTCAAGACTAAAAAGGTCTAGAAAAGCACAAGCTGTTTTAGAACTCTTCAAAAACTCTCCCCATCTTCCCTCTGCTAACAGGGCAGTGTTGCAATTGGCAACCCAGTTCAGAGTTTAATTACAATCACAAAGAGGTTGATAAAGTTACTCTTTACGGAAACTTCATTACCACTGCTTCCAGAGATGACTGGCAGCTTTTACAGCCAATTTTACCAGGAGTCCAATGGCACAATTAATCATTCTCTTTTCAAGAATAGAATTTTTGGGGTCCCCCCCTTACCTCAAGAGAATTCATTATTTATGATTATACACAGTAACCATAGGATGTGCCACCTGGCATTCCCAAAAGTCCTGCAACACCAAAACTGTCATTTCACTCCAAGACTATTGGGAGATACACAACCCCACACTATTGGCAAACTGCTCCTTGCTGAGCACCATACCTAACCATCAGATGGTTTCTCACATCTGACCTCATCCACAAATGAGGCATTCCACTTATGAATGGAAATCATTATTACCCATCAAATAAACAGGTGGGTATAAAGCAGCAGACTGAAGGGTGCTTCCTTGTGTACCTGTTCTCTAGAGTCTGTTAACAATGATATTAAAAGTTACTTGACTTACATAGTTTTTCTAGAAAAGCTGTCTGCTCATATTATCAAGCTTAGACAGTCTAATGAAAATCACTACACACCCCTGCTCTGAACACACTGTGGTTTGCTACCATTTAATTGTTAAGCGACATACTGCAGCTGTATCATATTCATGGATGTTCTCCAACAAAATATGTTCTAAGCCAACAGGGCAATTGGTACTTCATTGACTTCTGAACTTTGTTTCTGCCCCTATTAAAGCAAGGATACTTTACTAACAGAAATACAAACTCTCCATAGAAAAGCAAGGCTGCTTCTCTGAGCTGCTGAAAGCAAAGCTTAGTACACGATTGTAAGTGACCAGGAATAAGGGATTCTTCTAATATGATCAGAGACAGCCTTGCCAGATGCATGCAGGTATCAACACATATGCACAAAGTTCCCTCTTCTTCATTCTTCCCCATTAGCCTTTCAGACCTTCTATAGGCATCTGCCAGGAATTAGCTTGAAGGAAAATTATTCAGAAGAAAACTAGAGCCTTACAACTTTCAAATACTTAATAGAAACTGTATTCAATAAACACAAGATTCCACGCAAAGAAAAAAAGTGTCTAAAATACAACTTTACACACTATTTCCTCCCTGTCTTGTTGATGTCACTCACGTGAAGTAAAAGAAAGCAAGTTATTTCTTTAGAAAAGATGTACAGCCTGTGGCAGTCTGGCAATTTTCAAAGCTGCTCAAAAAGAAAAAAAAGTACTTGGAAAGCAGAATATTTAGAGGCTCTTCAAATTTTAAAAACAATCTGGAACAATAAGTAGTAATATACAGATCTTGAGTCATGATCAGGTCACCACACTTGTTTTTTCCCTTAACCTCTCATGAAATTCTGTTCAGTATCAATTCTCTTCATTTTTAAGTTCTGGAATCCTGTGACCAGGACACAGAGGCAGTCCTTGCCTGCCAGGCAGCTCCTAAAAATTACTTTCTGTCAGCAGCTACAGATTTGTATAGACGGGAGTACATGCAAGACTCCAGTCAACAATTTGACTATCAAGCTGCCAAAACAGCGTGCTAACTGAAAATACAAGGTTCTGTAGGTTTAACTTTACAGACCTACCAGAGGCACAACAAAACTTCTGTGATCCCCAGCAAGCCACTGTGGTTGAACCTTAAAAACAAAAATTGGAACAAAAAGGCTTTTATTTATATATTTTCAACATGGGCAAGCAATTGCTTTTTAAGAGTCATCATCTGTAACATTTCATGTCTGGATTTTTCAGTAAACAGAGGTTTAAGTCTTCTGTCCAAGACAGCTTTTTCACATGCACCTCTGTTTAGCACAAGGTCATCCTTACCAAACTCAAAAACCTCCTTCCTCTTCTTGATTCAAGTCTTAAAAAAAATTAAAAAATAAGATTTCTCTAAAATACAGGTAATTGCAGCAGTCATACTGACACCATCTATAACCTCTTGTTACATCCAATTGAGAGGTTAGTTTCAATAACAGGACCTACCCATACACTTCACCTCTGAGTTAAAAAAGGCCAACAGCATCCTGGCTTGTATCAGAAATGGTGTGACCAGTAGGTCCAGGAAGGTTATTCTCTTCAATGTCTTTATCAATGACCTGGATGAAGGCATCGAGTGCACCCTTATAGCAAGTTCACAGAGGACACCAAGTTGGGTGGAAGTGTGGATCTGCTGGAGGGCAGGGAGGCTCCAAAAGGATCTGAACAGGCTGGAACTCTGGGCTGAGACCAATGGCATGAGGTTTAACACAGCCAAATGACAGGTCCTGCACTAGGGGCAAAACAACCCTGTGCACAGCTACAGACTAGGAGAAATCTGTCTAGAAAGCTGCCTGGAGGAGAAGGACCTGGGGGTGTTGGTTGACAGCCAACTGAACATGAGCCAGCAGTGTGCCCACCTGGCCAAGTAGGCCAATGGCATCTTGGCTTGGATGAGAAACTGTGTGACCAGCAGGTCCAGGGAGGTTATTCTCCCTCTGGACTCAGCACTGGTGAGACTGCTCCTTGAATCTTGTGTTCAGTTCTGGGCCCCTCACCACAAGAAGGATGTTGAGGCTCTGGAGCGAGTCCAGAGAAGAGCAACAAAACTGGTGAAGGGGCTGGAGAACAGACCTTATGAGGAGCAGCTGAGAGAGCTGCAGGTGTTTAGCCTGGAGAAGAGGAGGCTGGGAGGAGACCTCATAGCTCTCTCCAACTACCTGAAAGGAGACTGTCGAGAGGAGGGAGCTGGGCTCCTCTCCCAAGTGACAGGGGACAGGACAAGAGGGAATGGCCTCAAGCTCCACCAGGGGAGGTTCAGGCTGGACATCAGAAAAAAAAAATTCACAGAAAGGGTCACTGGGCATTGGAACTGGCTGCCCAGGAAGGTGGCTGATTCGCTTTCCCTGGAGGTTTTTAAAAAATGAGGTGCTGAGCAGCATGGTTTAGTGGTTGATAGGATTGGTTGGACTCGATTATCCTGTGGGTCTTCTCCAACCTAGTGATTCTGTATAAATAACTGATATCAACTATCCACATTATAGCACACAGCATGTGAAAAAACTCCTTCCCACAAGAAATAGCACAGTTCTACGTACTTTTGCCAATCTGGAAGTCGTTTTATCACTGCATATTTTTCAAAAAACTCAACTATAAAAAGTATGCCACATTATTCAATAGTTTCCCCAGCATTAGCATAGAAATACCACTAATTCTGCTTGTACTTTCAGTTTTTGTGAAGCAGGAGCTCAAAGGAAACAGAATTGAAAGAAACAGATAGATCAGACTCCAGTTAAAATTGTTCACTCCATTCAATTCTTGTCAGGTATCAAACAGCATTTCTGCTGCTACTGAAGTACATACCGGATAGTTGAAGGTGGGCTGATATCCTACAGGAACTTGCTGTTGTATCAATAAAGGTGGTGAACCATATGGGTATGTCTGCAAAATAAGGCTTTTTTAAAAATGGCAGCTTAAAGAAAAATAAAAGTATAGGGGTTTTATTTATAAAGCCAGAAGCACACTTCTAGAAATATGTAGTCAAATTGTTACTTTAGAAAATTGTTTCAGACTAGCTTCAATATTTAAAAGCAGCCCTTACAGATTTCCCATCAGATGCCATAACAGTGTATTCACACAAACACAATAGATCTGTATAAAGAATTTGTCTAACCAGAAGAAGGAGAAAAACCAAACGAAGAAGAGTACCACAGCCAACTTCTGATCCCTTCTTTGTTTAAAAAAAACCAAAAAAAAAACCAAAAAAAAAAAAACACCGAAACATTTTCCCACTTGTGCTGCAGGGAAGCAGGACCTTAAAAATCCTGATGCATTTGATTTGTGATGAGCATTTGTGACAAGTAACACCATCATTTAAGAACTGTTATACAATTAAAAGGCTGTTTGCATTCTTTTAAAGTGGTCCGAAGTGATATGCCTCTTACTAAGGGAGGCAATATGAAAATAAGTGGGTAAGATGAGAATCTGAACAGATATTCCTGAAGTTTATATGCTTGCAACCTCAAAAATATTTCACTACAATTTTCAATCAGTGGTATGAACAGCCTTACCTGAACATACTGAGTTACTGGGCTCACTACAGCTGGAGGCTGCACGTACGCCTCTGTATTTTGATTACGCCACACACTATGAAACTGTGGTGCAGGAGGATTGAAGACCAATGGTCTCGGATGCACAGGAGAATCTTGGTTTAAAGCAAAGAAAAATAAAGTATTAAGACATTTTCATATGTATTGAAATTGAATTCAAGCTCAAAAAAATCTTATGTGTTTTGACTCTCATCAGTATTGCATTGTGCTAGCAACCTGAGTTTTATCAAAACTGTACATCACACAAATAGCGAGGTCATAAAATTCAGAACCAAAATGCAATTGCAATACAGATTACAGGAGATAAACATGAAGAATGTTAGTGTATAATTATGAAAAATATATATTTGTAATAGGAACACATTTATTTACTTACATGCATTTTGTTGCTTTCTAATCGCTGGCCCCAGTTTCAGCTTTTTGCCTTGGAAGGTGATTTGTGACTGAAAGACATATTACTTCATAAGCCAGGGAATCAGTGAGGTGGGTGGGTGGTTTGATCTTAAAGGGAACGTACATACCCTGCTTCTACACGACGGTATCATCAACTCAGGCTCACAGCCTCCATTCTCCTCTCCCATGTCAACACCTTAGACCTTTTAACTTCCTGCGATACTCTCAGCATACCCATTTGCCCGCTCATCGATCCTCCAAACCTATTTTATATCACTTGCCTTAAAAGCAACATGCCCTACTACTTGTTTGCAACTATGTATTAGTGACTGTAAGCCTCTTGGTTCCTATGAAGTCCTGTTTAGATCACCTCTTACTCTCCTCCTTCCCACAGACTTCCCAACAGTGATTAGTGATTCCAGCCGTGGAGAGGCTCCATTTTGTTTCTTTACATAAAAGACTGACCACTCAGTATAGATAATGCCCAACATGGCTTAGTGAGGTGGTATCTGCTTAGGAGTTGAGCTCTAAAACACTGATGTTCACACTTTCCCCCATAGTCGCCAGAGGTCAACAGCTTTGTAAGACTATCTGCACATGCTTCTTGACAAGGCAGTAATTTGTACTGCCTGCACACCTGAAATCTGCACTGAAAAGAAAATCCAGTGTATACCTCTGGGCTCGTCAAGGCCTCTGATCTACAAAGTCACTTCAGCAAGCAATGCATAAAGAGATACACTGAGGACTTTCAATTTTCAAGAAATGTAAACAGAAAACAAGCAACACAGGAGGTCAAACAACCATGCTACTCAAGAGGCTTCTACAGAGATTGCTGCCATAAGGCAAGTATTCCACACTGACCTAATACAGTAAATGTAACCCATGGTAAACACAAGTAAGTACTCCCAGATAAAAGTCTATTGCTCAAAACAGCAATACTTTTGTCAGCATACCATGACAGCTAAAGAACAGCAAGCTCTTGAAGTCTTTGGGTGAGAATCAAGAATGTCCTACTTCAGTTTCACTCTTCTCCCACTTTGTTTACATGTGTTCTCTTATCCCTAAAGGAGCTAGATACAAAGTAAACATCACGGAACACTATAAATTTGTGCCCAACATGTTTACATGGATTTTTCAGACCTACTTCCCTATCCAAAACCTTCAGTAGCAAATGAGAGGCTGTTCGTCCTCCAAAGACATGGAAGTTCACTGAGTCAAAGACTCAGAGGACAAAATATTACAGGAAGTGTTATTTCCAGTTATTGCACTCAGTTTTGGGATAAAGAGAGAAAAAAGCTTTGGTAGTGGTCTGTGACCTGCTGAAGTTTATCAGAATCCATAACAGATATGGTTTTAAGCATCAAAATTTAAAATTTCTCTAATACTAAACTCTTAATAGCAGGATTGCTCTAACAGTTCTATTTCCTTTACCTCCTGTGTGACCTACAGGCAAGCTGTATGACATAACAGTAAATATAAAAACTCTACCAATACAGATTTTAGCAAGTTTAATTTTTGGGGAGCCCCAGACTTTCCCAGTCCTAATTTACTCTACAGGGTACATGACCTGGTTTCCCCTAAACAAGTCTTCAGCCTCCATAGTTCAACTTCAGATAATTTAGACAAAGAGCTTACTTCTACTATTTTTTGAACATCCACGTCGTTCAGGAAAGATACAAATCCATACCTGAAAAGAAAATTCATGTTATTCAATAACCAGGTTTTGATTTGTTAGCTAAATTATTTGGAACAAGACCAGTTAACAGCATATTCAGTAGCTACATTACACTGCATGATAAAAGTATCAAGTAGGCCATTAGTTTATAATTCATCACAAAAAATCTATTTACTTGCAGTTACTGGCCCAGATGAAAGATACTGAATGCCAGACTCTAGAATAACATGGAAGAGATACAAGGGCTATTCTTCCACTTCAGCTACACAAAATGAGCTTCATTGTTTTTACTAATTCAAAGTAATAAATAAATAAATAAATTAAGTATTAAGATCTCAATTAACATCAAATATTCTTTTTACTGAAGAGGTTCAGATTAAAGTAGCCATCATGGGAACAGTGATACCAGTGGGGAAATTGATCCTTGAAGAGGTTTTTCAATTTATTTCACTGATCTACCTGTTTAACTGAAATAATAATTTCAGTAAATAGTAACACTCCATGTATACCGAAAGGGCATGCCAATTCATTATCAATATCAGGACATACATTGTTTAAGTGTACATCAGAATTTACCATGAAGAAAAGTAAGGAAAATGAAGTAGTAAAGAAGTTCCCGGTTCACGCATTACTACACATTACACATGCCTAAAGAGATGTCACTTTTTAGGTTCTGCTTGAAGAATCTTAGGGAAAAAAAAAACTAAGCTGGAAGAAACCACCAGAGGGTGAAGCCTCCTTCTCAAAGCAGGGATAAAGTCAGAACTGGGAGAGCTTCGGTATTTCCTTTGCTTCAACTCTGTTCACTTAGCTTCACCTCTGCCCAATTAGGTTTGGTTGTCTTCTCTGTAACACATACGCAAATGTCAAAAAAGTGCAGTCCTGTTGCCTTGAATAAACTAACTACCCCATCTCTTAATCATCCTTAACTAACTACTTTAACCATCAGAAGAGTCCTATGAAAGAACTGTTTGTGCAAGTATCACAAAATTTTTAAGCTTTGTTTCTCCTGGTTAAGTGACAATAATTCTTCCCCTGGTACAGAAAGGCTGACTTCAGATAAAATTTAAAGAAAAAAAAAACCAGGCTATTCCTTACAAGATTATAGAGACTCAGGGGCAATCTTCATCTACAGGTTTCACAATGTTAATTCACCACAACAGAAAACTGTAGCTGATGTTAATGCTTAAGCACAACTGTGCTATTAAATAGCTGCTTATACAATCCATGACGTAATTCAGTCCACACAAGTAGCAACTTTAAACACCTATTCACATTCTACTCACCCTTTGCAAACACCAGATTTGTCAGTGATTATTTTCACTTCTTTCACAGTACCATATCGTTCGAAGATACTATGAAGTTCTGCTTCATCCATCTAAAAGAAACAAAGTCTTAAACTTCTTCAAACACACTGAACTGTTCAGAAGTGATTTAAAGCAGTATGTTTTTACACCCACCTTCTACTACCATAAGAGCTAAAGTTACTCATCTGTTCCAAAATTTTAGGAGACATTAAATAAAAAAACCCAAAAAGCTTAAAAAAAAAAAGAAAACAAACCCTCAGGAGTTTAATTCTCATTTCCTTTGCAATGAAGGGCCCTATGCCTAGCTTAAAAGGTTGAAAGTATATAAATACCCTTAAATCAATCCCACCAACAAAGACACTGTTTGGCATGATTTTTCCTTCTGGTAAAACATATCCTTGACTGGATGCTGACAGACGAGTGTTGTCCTCTGCGATACCTGTACACTGGGTCGCCACATTTGTAGACTGAAAAATTTAAACAGAAAGATATTTTACTCAAGTTATTATAGTACTTCAGTTATCAGATAAATTAGCATAGGAAGATGCCGGTATTCTCAGTAGCCCTGATGACTGTATGAAGATTCACAATCTTTGTTGCTACTGTCAGATACACAGTGAGAATGTCAAAATAATTCATTCTGAAACTTGACCAAAAGATTTAAATACTCAAGATACAACTAAGCTTACTAATGTCTTACAGGACAAGTAACAGGGTTATGCTACAAGTTATTTTAAGAAAGGAAACCAGACCACAATGAAAAGTCATTAGTTCCTCAGAAAAAAATTTCTCAATATAAATACAACAGGAATACTACAAACCACAGCTGTGAAAGATACCCAAACTTAAACTGGACACCCAGTAAGGGAGAAAATTAATAGAGTCAAACCACACATATGATCCATGACTTGCCAAAAAAAATGAAAACAAAGCCAAAACTATAATTCAGCCTCCCAAATACAATTTCAGTGTGACTGATCCAAATTAACAACATATTATTATAAAAGTCAGACTGTTTGCCCCATCTCTTGCTGCACCTTCCCTGCACAAGTTGTAACACTTGTCAGCTCAAGTTAAGCTGGCTCAACTCAATTTGACAGGAAAAAAGTAACAAAGTGAGCAGTTTATCCACTCAATTAGTGTTCTTCTACTGTATAGAAATGAATCAGCTTACTGTACTATTAGAGACGCACCAGACCCACCCCAAGATCAGTAGATGCAGGAAATGAAATGGCAATAGAAGAGCCTTGGCATCTTCATCTGAGATGCACTAAGCCACTAATTCAGTTCAAAACTACTTCATGACAAAACAGACAGCATCTGGTTCCATCACATTGGACACTGTTGCATATGCTGAAACTGCTCATCTCCTATGCTTCCTATTACAAATTCTCAACAGAAGTTACAAGTTATTCCTTTTCCTTTATCCTCTCAGAACTCGCTCTACCCTCCAGCAAAGTTGGCGACTGCATATTCCACTGTTCCACAATACCAAAGACTGCATAATAGAACATTTTGATTGAAAACAGGGTAGGTGCACAGTCCCATTTTACCAGAACATCACAGCACAAGGAAATCAATCCTACATTCCACAGGAGAAAAGTTTTGTACTTCTTTTCAGAGATCCACTTTTGATACAAGTTTATTCTGCTGTTATATGAACAAAGCAAGGGCAAAAAAAGATGTGAAGAGATCACTTCTTTGGCTGTACTTCCAGCTAAAGGGAATTTGAACTGAAATCTGGGAGCCCAAACTTTAAACTTATCTAACTGCTGGCTTCTACTTTCTTTCTAGATCTACTTCAGTAAACCAAGCTAAAGAGAAGTATTCCCTTTCCTCTGCCAATTCTTTGGAAACAGAATGGGAAACAGCCCACAGAGGGACCCAACAACTGCCAGGATTGGCACAAGGAATTGGGTAGGCACAGATATTGCTGTTACACAAGTGAAAAGATGGCCTTGGCTGCCACACAAGTGCACCAGTCATTTCCGATGCTAATGATGGACACACAATTTTCAATGAAAATACATTTCTTCAATGCTTTTTACACATTAATTACCTAAAAGACAGTAAATAGGCTACTTAGGCATTCTGATAAATTGGTCAATATCAAAATTAAGAGTTCTGCTAATACATGTATTTCTTAGAACTTAAAAAGCAGCTGTTGATGAAAAACAGTGAATAAGGTCTTCTAGTATAAACACAAGACAAAAAAACCCCCCTCCTTTTGAAGTTACCTACCAAGTTTTAAGTACTACAAAGCAAAACTTCTACTACATCAAAGTATTGTCCTATCTTAAAACAAGTTATCAGTACAATGTGCATTTTACTACCTTAATCAAAGGGCTGCACTTCTACATACAGTACAGGCAAAGAACTCACACTGATGAATCAATATCAAACGACTAAGCTACTTTTAAGTTTTTAAAATCCAGAAAACCCTGAAGCTGATGAATTGGTTACTCTGAAATTATAGCGAAATTGACCCAAAACTTCAAAAATATCTAAAGCAGGGTTGATTTGTCATCTCACGAAGCATCTTTAAATCAAATTCCTAGGTGTTACAAGAGCTTAAGGGCTTAATAAAGTTTTTCAGTTTACTGATATTAACAGGTGTTTTTTCTTTTCTCTCATCATAAGGTACATTTAACCAATTTGTTCTTTGCATTATTCTAGCATGCATGAAGTTTAAGTTGATTCCAGGAAACTGGATGAACCTCTTGATTACAGTAGCCATGAAGCAAGTTAAGAATTTTGATTTTTAAAAAAAAAAAAAAAGAGGTGGAGAGGGACTTCCCTTAGCACCAAGTGGTAACACCTCACTACTTAAGTGGATTACAAACATCATTCAGTCTAATGCAATTTTAAGAGAGGAAGATCCTCCTTTTTCTTTTGGCCACACAAGCACAGAGTCCCTGATTTCTTAGGCTTCTCCCTGCCTTTCCCCGACTTCACAGAGTCTTTGTTCAAAGGAATATTAAACGTTTTCTTTTTCAATTTAAAGATCTGACACTCCTGATGTTGGCCCCTTTCTTTGTGCGGAAAACGGTTTCCATGGCAGCACACGACCTAGGGAAGGGAGAGAACATGGCTCCCGGCACAGGCAGGACAATGCCGTCTTCCCACTAGGCAGCAGGTGGAGCCATCAGTCCTAAATACTGCCACACAATTCCCTACTTAAAAAAAAAAAATTAAAACACCACCACCACCACAAAAAAACCCTAAACGCCCTACTTCTATCCTGGAAGTTTCTGGGTTTCAATCTAGAATTCCATTTTTCAAACAAAAGAACTCCTGAAGAAGAAAGCAGCAAGATGCATGAAAGAGCAGTACTCAGTCCAGCCAGGAGCAGCACACCTGACCCGGGGCCATCACAGCGCGTCACACCAGGACCCAGGATAGGGATAAGGGACAACCGGGTAAACCGAGGCGAGCGCCTCCCGGAGCCACGACACCAATAATGCCGACAAATGAACTCTCCAAAAGTCGTTCTGGAGTTTTAGAAATCAAGTGCCCAGAGGCAGGGATCTCCATCAATTACAAGAAAAAGGCTGGTCACAGAATATATTTCCCACTTACGTGCCTATGTGTAAGTTTTCCTGAAATCTTAGGCATACTTCTTAATTTCCGAGGACTGATTTTAATGTTATTAACTACAAAACAGTCAAATCTCTTGTTAAATCTGGAGCTTTGCAGTCAGCCCTCTGAACTTGCACTTGCTATAGAGGTGATCTTAGAAGACAAACCTGTTCAGCACAGATAATGCTTAACACAAGATGTTATCATTTTTAAAATATTTTAAGCCTCTGGACAAAAAAATTATTGGGGAAAAACATGCTATTAAAAGTTATAAAAAAATTGCCCATACTATGAAACAACACTCTATCAGAGGAACATTCTGCCCGACTTTGAAAAAATAAAATTATTTGGATGAAAACATCAACCTACTTCAGCTTAATTACTATTAAAAAGTGGAACACTGATTTGTTTTCTTTATCAGCCCCACGGTCACGGGCTTTAAGCCTCACGCCCCGACAGAGGAGTCTGACAGAGTGGGCAGAAGGGGAAGGCACTCCTCTACGGACAGTGCTCCCCTCTTGTAGGAGCCTCCCTGCTATTGAGTCCAGTTATGGAATCCCCAACTCAAGGATATGGAACAGTGGGAATGGGCCCAGAGAAGAGCCACAAAGATGGTCAGACAGCTGGAGCCCCCTGCTACGAAGGGTGGTCATAGAGTCGGGTTTGTTCAGCCTGGAGAAGGCTTTCATGATCTTACAGCAGCCTGTCAGTACCTTAAAGGGGCTACAGGAAAGCTGGAGAGGAATTCTCGTAAAGGCATGCAGTGATAGGACAAGAGGCAATAGTTTTTAATTGGATGGGTCAAGATTTAGATTAGACATTAGGAAGAAATTCTTTATGGTGGTGAGGCACTGAAACATGTTGCCCAGGAAAGCATTGTAAGCCCCATCCCTGAAGGTGTCTAAGGCCAGGTTGGACGAGCCTTGAGCCGCATGGTCTGCTGGGAAGTGTCCCTGCTCATGGAAATTATTCTGTGAGGATTCTAAAATGTTCTATGATAAAACCTAATATAATATTTAAAAAAAAATAGTGTCTGTGTGGGGGAAGAGACACGGATTAAAATAGTAATTTGATACCGATGGAATTGTCACCTGTTATCCTTCCTTAGCTTTTGAAGGAGGAAAGCAAGGACAAATGATTAAATTGTAACCTTTCCAAGGCAAGCAGGCTGGAACTGGATGACCTTTAAGGTGCCTTCCAACCCAAACCATTCTGTGATTCTGTGCTGATTCTAAAAAGCTTTATGGTTTAAGAAAAACAAACAAAAAAAAAGGTGACAGAGGACTTTAAAGAGAAACTTGATACAGGTGGAATTATCACCTGCATTCCTTCTTTAGCTTTGAAAGGAGGAAAATCATAGAATCACCAGGTTAGAAGAGATCCACTGGATCATTTGAGTCCAACCATTCCTATCAAACACTAAACTATGTCCCTCAGCACCTTGTCCACCCATCCCTTAAACACCTCCAGGGAAGGTGAATCAACTCCCTCTCTGGGCAGCCTCTGCCACTGACCAGTGACCCTTTCTGTGAAAAACTTTTTCCTTATGTCCAGCCTAAACCTCCCCTGGCGGAGCTTGAGGTCATTCCCTCTTGTCCTGTCCCCTGTCACTTGGGAGAAGAGGCCAGCTCCCTCCTCTCTACAACCTTCTTTCAGGTAGTTAATAGAGCAATCAGGCCTCCCCTCAGCCTCCTCTTCTCCAGGATAAACACCCCCAGCTCTCTCAGCCGTTCCTCTTGTTCTCCAGCCCCTTCACCAGCTTCGTTGCTCTTCTCTGGACTCGCTCCAGAGCCTCCACATCCTTCTTGTGGTGAGGGGCCCAGAAGTGAACACGGGATTCAAGGAGCGGTCTCACCAGTGCCGAGTACAGAGGGAGAATAACCTCAATGATGCACAGACCTGGGTGGGAAGACCCAGCTTGGCCCATCCACCCCTTCCCCCCACTGAGAAATAATGAATTATAACCTTAATTGACATCTGTATTCCTTAACTCTGGAAGGAGAATTTACAAAACTATAGCCCCCTCCGCGGGGATGTAAAACTGGATGATTATTCAGGGTCCCTTCCAACCCAACCCACTCCCCGACTCGGAGGCGCCCAGGCCGGGGGGGGGGGGGGGGGGGCGGCCTGTGAGCGCCCCGCCGGAGCCATGAGACGCCATGTGGCGGCGTCGCCACGAAATGGCGGCCGCGCGCGAGGCGACCCCGGCCCTCGCCGAGACGGGAGAGGAGAGGGGAACACAGGAGCCATACGGCTACTAAGGCTTTTGAAAAAAAAAAAACAAACAAACAAAAAAAACACGGAACGAAACAGGGGTAAATAACTTGAGTTACAAGCACCGCCATCTGAGGGAGGGAAATCCCTCCCTTTTCTTTTGGCCACACAAGTGCAGAGTCCCCGATTTCTCAGGCTTCTCCCTGCCTTTCCCCGACGTCAGAGTCTTTTATTTAAAGTATTAATTATAACAATTAAAACACTGAACGTTTTCTTAACAAGCTGCTTAATTGCGGCCTCTCCTCCCTATCATCCCTCGGCTTTAAAGTCCTCGCGCTGTCAGAGGCCACAGCGGCTGCCGGAGAATCACAGAATCACAGAACAACCAGGTTGGAAGAGACCCATCGGATCTTCTAGTCCAACCATTCCTATCGAACACTAAACCAAGTCCCTCAAGACCTCATCCACCCGTGCCTTAAACACCTCCAGGGAAGGTGACTCAACCACCTCCCTGGGCAGCCTATTCCAATGCCCAATGACCCTCTGTGTGAAAAACTTCCTCCTAATCTCCAGCCTAAATCTCCCCTGGCGGAGCTTGAGGCCAGTTCTGCTTGTCCTGTCCCCTGTCACTTGGGAGAAGAGGCCAGCTCCCTCCTCTCTACAACCTCCTTTCACCCGAAGAACGAGCAAAAACCACCAGCTTCTTTTTAACTCCCAGCTGGGACGCTGACAAAGCACCGCAGCCCCCTGGGCTCAGCCCCACAGCTTCACCCCCATATCCCACACAGCACCCACCGCGGCGCCCTTCGGCCATCTCTCCTCCTCAAGCCATCCCTTCCCTCTTATCGTTCCAAATTTCTTCTCTTCCACCCCTCCTTCTCAATCCATCCCTGCCTTCCTCTTGCTTGTTTCTCCTCCTCCTTCGATTCTTCTCCTCCTCAATCCATTCCTCCTTATCCTCCTCAATTTCTCCTCCATCCCTCCTCCTCAATCCACTCCTCCTCCTCCTTCTCAATTTCTCCTTCTCAATCCATCCTTCTCTATTTCTTCTTCTCCCTCCCTTCTCAATCCATCCATCCCTCCTCCTCAACCCATTCCTCCTCCTCCATTTCTTCTCCATCCGTCCCTCGTCCTCTCTCCAACCCTCGTTCCATCCCTCACTCCTTTCCCATTCCTCCTCCCTTCCCTTCCATCCCTCCTTCCCTACTCACCATCTTTCACCAAAGCTGAGGCAGCGCCCACAAACTTTAAAAAAAAAAACCCAAGGCCTTGATAACAGAACCAATACGAACTTTCCTGGGGTAAGTAACAAAAACAGCTCCTTTTTTTTTTTTCTTTTTTTCTTTTTTTTTTTTTTTCCCCTTTTTCCCCCTTTTTTCCCCTCCCTCTCTTTAACAACAAACCCCCCAGGTGCAGGACGGTAGCCGCCTGGTCCGGCTGCGCTCATTAAATGCCCCTGGGGCGGGGCGGGGCGGGTCCGGGGGCGGGGGGCTCGGCCACCTCGCCCCAGCTCAGGAGGGGACAAGTGCAGGGACTCTTCCGACCCGCACCACCCCGGGGCTGTTGTGGTGCTGTTATGGGATGGGTATAACCTGCAGAGGGGCAGATTTAGTCTAGACGTAAGGAGGAAGTTCTTCACGAGCCACGAAACTGGTGAAGGGGCTGGAGAACAGGCCCTATGAGGAGTGGCTGAGAGAGCTGGGGTTGTTTATCCTGGAGAAGAGAAGGCTGAGAGGAGAGCTCGTTGCTCTCTACAAGTACCTGAAAGGAGGTTGTAGAGAGGAGGGAGCTGGCCTCTTCTCCCAAGTGACAGGGGACAGGACAAGAGGGAATGGCCTCAATCTCCGCCAGGGGAGATTTAGGCTGGAGATTAGGAGGAAGTTTTTCACACAGAGGGTCATTGGGCAGTGGCAGAGGCTGCCCAGGGAGGTGGTTGAGTCACCTTCCCTGGAGGTGTTTAAGGCACGGGTAGACGAGGTCCTGAGGGACATGGTTTAGTGTTTGATAGGAATGGTTGGACTCGATGATCCGATGGGTCTCTTCCACCCTGGTTGTTCTGTGATTCTATGATTCACCATGAGGGTGGTGAGGAACAGGTTGCCCAGGGAAGCTGTGGCTGCCCCATCCCTGGAGGTGTTCAGGGCTGGGTTGGATGGGGCCTTGGTGTGAGAAACACTTATTCACTGGTAAACTATTGAAAAGGACAAAGTCTTTGAAACAACAGCAATAATACTTTTATTTTACAATTCAGTGCTGAATCAGATCCCATTTTGCTAAGGCCCCCTACTCCCTAGCCCCTCATCAATGCCCTTCTTTTGATATGAATGGTTGGACTCGATGATCCGGTGGGTCTCTTCCAACCTGGTGATTCTATGATTCTAAAAAAGGCATCCCATCTTACAAAAACAGTAGGTATATACACTAGTTTTAGAGAAAGAACTGTATAAGTCCTCAAAGAATGTATTTTTCAGGTTATCCGACCATGTCTGGAGACTCTTCAGGTTAACTCCTGACCCAAGACAATTAAGCATATCAATGAATTCTTTCAACTCGAAAGAGTTGAAAAAAGAGAGTGAAAGAGTTGAAAAAAGAGAGTGTTTATCCTTTCAGGCTATTCGTGCATGTCTGGGAATTGTCTGCATATTACCTCTTGATACAGAACAGATTTGTATTACAAGGTAATTAAACATACAAACTAGCTACCGCAAAACTTATCAATTAATTCACAGATTGGGCATCCTGGTGTGGTGAGAAGTGTCCCTGCCCATGTCCAGGGGCTTGGAACTAGATGATCTTTAAGGTCCCTTCCAACTGAAACCATTCTGCCATTTTATGATTCTGTGATTTGTGGACTCATTGGGCACGATGTTGCTGTCGAGTGTGTGTGGCAGCAGCACATGCTGTTGTCACTTTGACAACAACTGCTCAGTCCAGTTGGGGAAATGGTTGGGGGACTTGGCAGGGCTGGATCAATGGTTGGACTTGATCTTAAAGGTCTTTTCCAACCAAAACCATTCTGTGATTCTGTGATTGGTCTGTGGAGGTTTGAGGGTGGGAGACTGTCGGAGAGGCTTTCACTCACATTTAGAAAAAATCTGGAGCTTGTGCATCAATGTTTTCGTGAACCAACCTTACACAGCTGTCATAGAGCAAGCTGTTTCCATAACCAGTTGCTCAAGGCCTTTCCAGAATGATTCCTCTCTGGAAGCCCTTCTGCAGAGATAAGATGCTTCTACTGGTTTTGGAAATCAGTTTAGAGTAGTATTTTGCCACTGGTATCAAACATTCAGAACAGATAGAGATTTGGAACCTTTCAGGGAGAGGGGAAGCTTAGGGATACCTCACCAAAATAAACCCAGCTTCTGGATAAACTGGCTTTGTAAGTTCTTTGTTTTACGCGGCATTTTTTTCTAGTGGCAAAAGCATAAGAATGGTATTTGGTTAGGATGAAGACTGGAATTACAAAGCTAAATTAATATACAGACATATATGTAATAAGAAGGTATTTTTTCTATGAGATTTTATTCCTTCTAATGCATAGATATTTTCCTAAAAACATGTAACAAGTGTTCACTTTTTTGAGATGCTGATATTAATACTCAAAAGCAGACTGCTGCACCATATACCTGGAGTTAAACCAGATAAACCAGAGTTGTTTTAGGTAATAGTAGTAATAGAGACTGATCCTGGAAGATGTACTTATGTTGACTATAGGGTGGTTGCTGTATTATCTAAAGGTAAGTATATACATGGCCTTTCATGCAGCTGTTGCCCATTTACTTAAATAAAAGAGATTTTCTACAATACCATATAAAATCTTTTTAGTTTTTGTTTGAAATAGCTGAGACTGTGAAAATGTGGTCCAACAATGATGGGGAAATATTACATAACATCTTCCCCAATAAAATTTATTCATGTTTGACACCTGAAGAGTGGCAACAGGTTAACACTACTATCATAAGTGCAAAAAAAGTGATTCTCCTTTTAAGAGCTGCTGAAACTAAAACTGCTCGTAATACTCCAAAACAGAGAAGAAGCCAGACTGGGGGCAGCGTGGCTGGGTTTTTTACCTTTTTTTTTTTTCCTCCTCTTTTATGGCCCTAAGGGGAAGTATTCTGAAGGATCCCCTGTTTGCTATTAAGTGGAAGATAACTGTCCTGGAATTGATAATACAAATGCTGTTCCCAGAAAAAGAATTCTTTACCTTTTGTCATGGAAATGCTTAGTATTGTCCTCTTCTAGCAAAACTAGTATGATGCCAATGTAAAAGCAGAGTGATGTAGTTGCTATAAAAAAAACCCCAACCATTAGCAAGGCAGTATAGATTCTAGTTTTGTGAGGCTGGCCTGCTGAGCTTCTGTGGACTGGGTTTTGGTCAGGATTGTGTCCTCTTTTTCCTTAATTCAGTATTAGCTTCTAAAATTGGAGAACATCTGTTGCTTAAAACAAAGGAGAGAGTAATTAATTTTCTGCTGCCAATAGGCAAGTCTCAAAAGATGCGGAGGGAGTAGAGTAGGAAATAGTCGTCTTGGCTTGTTTTGTTAATATTGCCACTGGAAGATTTATTGCCTAATAGGTTTAATTGTTAAATGCAGTAAGTAGCAGCAGAAGAAAGAGATGTTTATATTCTTTTATACCATACAGGATTTCTCAGCTTCATACAAATTTTAAATAAAAAAAATAGTATCTTAGCCAAATTGTGTTCTCCTGGAATCTTATGAGTTTTAAGTAATGTAGGAACTATTATCAGTTACAGTGATGTCTCAATGTTAGTATAAAAGACAAACCAGAGCTTGGCTTTAGGTTGTTAGTGCTTTTTTTTTGCCTTTTGTTTTGCACGAACCCCCTCTGCCCCCTTTTTTTTTTAGTTAGAGTTACTGGTAAATCAAAATAATTTTGCAATCTGATAGGCTTCAGTGAGTGAGAATTCTACAAAAAAAATCTTAAATTTATCAATCAAATAGCAGTGGTTACATCTTGCAGTTTAAAACTCAGAAATACATAATTTAAAGATCAGGTTAGATTTAGTCTTCCCAGATAAGGAACTAGAACTTGACAGCAAAAAGTATTGTAGAGTATTTGGATTTTAATGGCATGTCTTGTAACTCATTTTGGGACCTTTTCTTGAGAATCACATTAAGTCTTTTTGTAAAGCCAAAGGAGCTAAATGCTCTTAGGATATAATGTGTACATGGAAAGAAGACCATAAAAGAGGTATTCAAGATAGTAGGTTAAGAACAATAGAAGGTTCCAATATTTAGACAGATAGGCAAGCTTGCTCAAGAAAAAGATGACAAGTTACCAAGTAGCGTCTGAATGTGTGCTGAGTTTCTTTATTTGCTACTGGAGAGAAAATGCCACATGCTTTTCACAGCAGTCATCTTTAAAGAATCATGCTACTTCTAGTTAAATTTTGGACATTTCCTTTACTGTAGTTTGCATTGGGATAGCTTTTTACGCGAATATACCATAATCTGATGAACATCTGTACTTAAAAAAAAAAAAAAATACATGCTGCTATAGTTGGCATTGCAATCACTAGTAGAATTTCTGTTGGCTTCACTAAACAAAACAGTATATATGTTCTTATTGGCATGGTAGAATCCTTTGAAATGTAGTGGATAATTGGCTGACTGATATTTTTCTTTGTTCCCTCTCCAACTCTGCAAGAAGTAGTGGAACACAAATAACTTATTTTAAAAAGACACAGTGAATTTCTGCACGTATAAAGTTATAAATTTACTTTCTTTAAAGTAATAAAATTACTTTTTTTCCTTGACTTGGATGAAAACCAGAATATTGTCTTGAACATTAATCCATTAACTTAGTTTTCAGTAGTGGAATTCCTTTGGGAGCTTATTTTTCTATAAAGTGTGTTATTTGAGAACACTTCAATTAGTCTGATAATAAATTTAACTCAATACAATATACAGACAATAATTCAGTGAAAACTTAACAACTGAACCGGAAATACTTGAGGTACTCATAATCTAAGCTAAGACAATGCTGAAATCATTATATGAGATTGTTCTGTGGTCAAGGTTATATTTAACACTACCGTCATTGTCATTAGCTTTTAGGCATTTAAATTCTGAGTAGTTAGGTTTTAACCTGAACCACTTTACCACTACAGGAAAGCTGATACATGCTTTGGCTTGTGCTATGGCATGTAGCACAACTGGACATTTCTAATGTATTTTTCAGCTGTGTAATAGTCTTCATCCAAATATTTTACAAGAATAAGTCATAAGTACATAGGAACACGGTTCAGATCAAAAGTCCCTCCAGTTCAGTATCTTTGTTCATGATGCACAGCAGGAGTGTTTAGGGAAAGGATGTGAAGACAGGACAGGCATACAGTGATTTTTCTTGTTTGTGTTTTCCCCTTGTGCTTAGCTGCCTACAATAGCATTTCTTGAGGCCCTGTCATTACTATATTTGCTAATACACGATGATTCTTCCTGTAAATTTTTCTGGTCACTTTTTGAACTTATTAAGCAACTTATTAAACAAGGGTTTCAGTGCCACAAGACAAATGGACATTGTTTGGGAAAAGTGTTTTTCTCAGGATAGTTTATTTAGAGCCATCTCGTTCATGACCTAACAGCCAACATTTGTTTGACATATTTTGATGCCATTCATGAATTTATAGGTCTTTGTCATAGTTACTTTTCTGTTGTTATAACTGTTCCATCTTCCCTTTCCTCCTCAGCTCAATAGGTTTCAGACTGGATGAACAGCCAGATGCCTTAGCTTTCTCAGCCTCTCACAGGGCAGCAACTCCTCTGTTTGTTTAAACTGATTTGCCTCCCTGTAACTCACTCAGCTACAGCAGCCCATGGGCAGTACAGAGCTTCCCAACCATTTCAGGCTGAGGTGATGAGCTGCACTCCAAACAGAAATCCAGACCACTGTTGCCTATGTGTGATGAGACCACTGAGTTGGAAGTGGATATCGCTAAGCCTTTTCCTTAAAAAACAAAAAGTTCTCTTTTTTTTTTTTTTTGTGAGAAAGAGTTCCTCAGAGGTGAAAAAGGCTTAATCACCAAAAGAGTGGCTTTATTTGAACTGGTAGTTAAACAGGACAAGATATTATATAAGATATATAATATGATATATTTTTTCTCCTGAAAGAAAAAATGACCAAATGAGGCAGAATAGAAATTAAAAAAAATGGTTATAAGCAATCTCCCCTAGCTATCCTATGTTTCCATAGATTGATTTTATTAAGTCATGAGAGGCCATGGACTTGACTGAACTTGAGTGGATAGGCAAGGGCTGCTCTGCATTGTAACACATTGTACTTTCTCCTCTAGTTTCAAGGAAGATTTTTTTTTCATTGCAAGGGTAGTCTGAATATCTGTCTGCTTTTCTAATTAGTTTCTTGAGTGCATTGCAGGTTCTTCCAGCTTATCTCTAATCCTAGAAACTCTGAAAAATTTTCTTGAATATGGTACGGAGCACAAGTTACAGGCAGTGACATGAGTTGTGTCCCTTCCTTCAGGGAGTTTCATCTTAGTGCCCCTTGTTTTAAAAGAATACAATGGAGGAACAGAGAACAAATACTGTCCGTCACACAGGTTTCACTGTATGATGGAATTACTAATGTTATCTTGTCACTTCCTTGCAGACTGTCACTCTTCTATCTACTCTAGAAGAAAGGAGGAGGAAAGGCAGCATCCTTTAATGGTTTTCCAGGCTGGGATGCCAGCCCTTATATAAACATACACCCATGGCTCAGAGAACCTTCTCAACTATCTGCCTTTGCCTGATTTAACACACTTTTTTGCCCAGCTGTCAGATTCCAAGAGATTTCAGTGTGCTTGTGAGCTTAATGAGTGCTCACATGGTATACTAGGTACACTACCTATTCTGGTTAGTTCTTTCTGCAGCTCAGTACTGTTGAGAACTAAAATGTTTATCTTTTTATGCCTATGTTCAGAGGCACATTTTTGCTTATACCATTTGGACCCATTCTTTATTGCCTAAATTTCAGTCAAGACTTTAGCTATGCAACAACTTCCACAGAGTCTGCATTTTATATTTGGTGGAATAAACACAACAATTTGGGTTTTATAATTTTTCATTTTTATAAAAAATATCTACTGAAAAGGATAGAACTGAGAGATGGGTAATGGTACTTTTAAACCTTCTCCTATACAAAATCCTAATTCAAAATGCTCTTTACGGTATTTGTTATAAATGCTCTGAGCTTCTTAAGATTATTTCTGATGACAAATTAAAAATCACATAGTCATTTGACATGATTGAAATAGTGGGCTGCAATCTTCTGTGATTATCCAGACTCTTGTACACTTGTGCCTAGAATTGGAAAACCCTAAAATGAAAACTTAGTACATTGAATTTGCAGATGTCCAGTAGTATTTTGAATCTTTGTCAAAGCTTTCTCTGATTTTCAGCTGTGTTCATCTATGACCTAAGCCCACAGGCTTTTGTATCTTGTGAACTCGGATCTCTCGATCCTGAATTTTTGTCTGAAGGCTTTGACTTCCTACTACACTGAGCTCTGGCCACTAGGATTATTTTTCTTTTAAATTCAAGCAAACTGCATTCTTCCTTCCCTTGAATTTTCTATCCTATGCCCTGACACTGACACTCGGAATCAAGACTCTATAACTTATAAAGTAGGTATGTTTATTCTGCACTGAGCTCTGCCCACTAGGATTATTTTTCTTTTAAATTCAAGCAAACTGCATTCTTCCTTCCTTGAATTTTTCTGTCCTATGTCCTGATACTATGAAGAAGATGGCAAAACAGCTGTGGATCTGTGACACTTTTGCTCCTGTAAGGAAAACTACCTTTTGGTACAAATACCTAGCGCCGAGTTCCTCACATCCACGCTGACTGCTGCATTTGCAGACAGCAGGCGAGAACCCTGTTTTTGCAAGCAAAATAGCTGATTCATACTGAGAATAATAGGGTTTATAACATCAGTTTAAGCTCATTGTGCTGCCCCATCAGCTTATTGCAGGACACTCCCTCCCTGCTGGGACAGGGATAGAGCTTCTCTCTCCTGCTTAGAAAGATGTCCCACCTTGTCATGTAATAAGCTGAAACCTCTCCCTAGTGACCAGCAGGAGCATTCGGTATGGCATGCGGCTGCTTAAGTTCATGGGTTCTGCCTTCCAGAAGGCTGACATCTTCCTGACTGAAGCTAGAAGGAAGAGGATGGTGAATGATCTCAGAATCAGAATGAAATATTTACAGTAAACATTACATTTCTGGGTTGTGTTCTCGTTTCTTAAACAAAGACGTAAACAGTCAACAGTTGGATATTTGAGTTGTCGTTGGTTATAATAGCAGGTTGAGTGAGCTCTTTAACAGCTCTTAGACCAGTAACTACAGACCTTTTACAGACGCTGTACTGAACAGTTGGGAATTATTTGCATATGACTGTCTACAATTGACAGGCTTGCTAGTAAAGGTACCCTTGCACTAGTCTCGTCTGAGGATGTAAACACAATTCATGTCTACATGACAAACGAGCAGAAAGGCCCATTTGCTGAAATAGGCTGTGTACCACTAGAGGAGAAATGAGGCTTATTATCCAAGTTAGTGCAACCGCGTTTGCTGTAGAACTCGTAGCTGAGATATAAATACTGCCAAAAACCACCCCTCAAAAATCCCCAAACAAACCAGCTTGGAATAGGCCTGTATGGCAAACACATTATGGCAAACACACTTGTTGTATAAGTAAATCTCACAAAATCTTTTGCAAACTTCATAACTATGTGTTCTGTGAAGCAGCTGGAATACTTTACGAAGGACAATAGCTCCTTAAGCATGCTTTTGACAAAGGGAGTTAACAAATATGTTCAGATAGTTTCTAGTATTATACTACTTTTTATCTGTTGCAGTTTTAGCCCTCACAAGCCACAAATCAACTACCTGCAAAGTGCCCTTAATTTTAGAAAGACTTTTCCAAACCCTTTGCAATCTTCTACCGGGTGAAAATCATACTTTCAAATCATGAATAAGAAATTTATAATTTATTGACTGTGTAAGGGTTATCATGGAATCATATAATAGTTTGGGTTGGAAGGGACCTTAAAAGATCATCTAGTTGCAGCCAGAAAGCTGATGTTTGTAAGGTTATAGGAACAATGTGCCTTTTAAATTCCCTTCTCTCCACCCCTCACCCCTCAGGATCACACCATCATTTGGTGATAGGTTATCTGAACAGACAGCCAAAATCATTACTTTTCAAGCATTCAAATATATTTTAATCAAAGGAAACAAAGAGGAGGAATGGCAAGTACTGAGAACGGGCACACAGAGTCTCACAAATGTATTATCAGACTAAACATATGTTATGCCACAAATATGAGGCAGTGATACTACTGTGTTACCAGCAGCGCTAGTCTTGTGGCCTGAGTGCTCTGAAACCATTCTTGGAAAACTTATGTATGGGCATTTTCATCTTCTTACTTTTCCCTTCCTCTTCAACATCAGTGTGTTCAGGCACCTCATTCCATCCTGGGTGTCAGGACAAAGCCAAGGTGATGTGCATGTAGGACAAATAGTTGGGTGGGGCTGCTGCTCTGGCATACAAGTTCCTCTGTTGCCCAGCATGGAGGAAGAAGAGGTTCCAGTCCTTTCTGCCATCTTCTGATGTAATCTTTTGTCATGCAAATATTGCCCACTATGAAACAGTCCTGATCCTCAAATAAGACCAGATTGTTTATGAAGCAAGAGGAGAGGAACATCTACAAGGTCTGAAACCTAAAAGTCCTTCAGAAGCTTCAGGCTTGTACTTATTTTCACTACAGTGTATTTACTTTTTTTTTCTATACCTATTGAAAAAGGTAAAAAGTATTAGTCATTAATAAGATATTTAATTGAAGATGGTCCTATAAAGAGATCCCTACAGAGAGAACTCTAGGCCAGCACAGACCTTCTTGTGAATGAAAGCCTACTGATGTAGGGTTTTTATTTTTTTATTCCTACTTGGACACAAGTAATTAAAATAGTCTACAAATGATTCTGATTATTCCATGTACAAGCAATTTTCATTCCTGAACAAACCAGTTTCTTTTAACTGAAAGGGAATGAGGCACTTCTCATTCTTCTGGAATAAGAATGGCCCCATATGGAATTAATCAGGAACTATTCCATGTGTAGAAAAGCCTTAATTAACTTTTGAATGAGTTTAATTTGAAGTGTCTTTGCTGGAATGTATATTTGGATCTAGATGTATATATAGTATGCTAAGCTACTTATAAATCTTTGGTTTAGAGTTTTTCCCAGAAGTCTTAATGATGATTTTTTTTCCCTTTGCAAAATCTTCTTATATATTGGTGGGAAAACAAAATTAGAACATGGATTTTGTTAAGGTTTTAGTCAGTTTGTTATGTTTTCTGATTTTCTGTTGCATGAGTAGCACTTTCCCCTTTTTAATTCCTAAAAAAAATAAATAGTGTAAACATCCTACATGCTTTTATTACCAAAATTACTCTAAGTAATATTGAATGTTCTAAGGCAGACTTTCACACTGTGAACTTTCATTGCCAGAATGCTTGGAAATTGAGGTGTATTTATAGATTAGTATGTTCGTAGATGTTTGTATTTTTAGATATTTTGGTGCCCTTCTCAAGCTGTTTGGTTTAGGACAAAGGGTAACATCATAGTCTAATGTTTTGCTTTATACTGGTAATTAAAGTCTCTTCATTTTGAAATACATTGCAGCCCATCTGTTTTGATGTAATACTAGAGTAAATCCCGCTGTTGTATCTGTGAACATTACTGCTGCCAGTGAAATGGTATCAGTTACAGAATGAAGAAGGATGTCTAAGGCTAAGAAGTTTCTTTTGAGTATTCACTAGCAGTAATTCAGCTAGAATTTTATGGTTGGTCTTGTGTTGATAGAAATTTCTTTGTATTAATTCAGAATCATTATTTTGTATATGCAAATAATTTTCCCATTAGAAACATAGTTCTTTTAATTGTGTCTAGGAAGCCACTAGTCAGCTCTGGTCTATCCCAATGAATTGTATTTAATAAGAGAGGATGGAATGTTGGAGAACAAAGCAGATTGCCAATACTTCTGAGTGCCTTTGTATATAAAATGTGTCCACAATTTCATTAATTGTGTTTCTCTAAAGTAAAAAGTCTCCATTTTGTTCTCTAATGTTAGTATTGTCTTTCCTTCCAGAATAGAACTGATGTCAAGGATATTTGAATATTGATCCTGCTTAGTTTCACTCTGCGTGCCTATGTGACACAGTGAACTGTCTGTAGAGTTAGCAGAAGTGGTCTAACCAAACTGGTCCAGAGCTGCTGTACCTGGAAGACACAAAGGTGAAGTAAGGGCTTGGTTTTGTAGTTGAAAGGGGACTTCAAAGAAGGCTGAACCCTATGAAACTTAATTTCTTTTAGAAAAGGATAAAGTTTAGTGATTTGGCAATACTGAGAGCCCTCTGGTATTTCCTGCTGCAAGGCTGCACATGAATCATAGTATCACCAGGTTGGAAAAGACCTATTGGATCATAGAGTCTGACCATTCCTATCGAATACTAAACCACGCCCCTCAGCAAATGAGTCTGTGGAAGTAAAGGCTCTGACATTCCATATATCCTGCACAGTAGTCATTGCTCTGACAGCACTAGTAAACATTTCTACATACATATCATTTCTACACATCTAAATAGTTACTTGTTGCTGAAGGTTAATTGCCTCCAGTTCCAAACCAATCTGCTTACAGTTAACTTTGTCACTTCTGTCACACCACAGGATTTGCAGTAAGTTTCCTGATAGATGCCATACACATTTAGTGCTGGATATTGACTTTGTGTCATACAGGTAGTTCTCTCTCTCTCATCCTTGCATGTGACTGGGCCTTGGAAGCAGATCTTGGTATCTTCCTATTGATTGCAAGCATTCAAAAACTTATAGTTAGGTAACAAGGAATCGCTATATGGTTTAAAATTAGAAGCTTGAGAAAGCTAGGTTTGGGGTTTTTTTTCGGTTTTTTTGTTTGTTTTTTATCTGCTTTTGTGTCTCCCAGTGCTCTGGATTTGCATTTTTAAGCTTTTTTTAGCAACCAAAAATTAGAAAAGTTTTCTGCCAAAACCAAGTGTACAAAATAATGTATTAGGCCTCCAAAAATAATACATTTTATAAGTATAACAACAAAGTATAAAAATACTTTGGCATGGATTTCTGGGTGGGTGTCAAGCTTTTGCTGTGTATATATTTTATACTTTGATGGCCTAAATGGCTAATAATCAGACCGGAAAGTTGGAGGTTTTTAATTGGGAAATTTAATATTCACATAGTTCTGTTAGCTTGAAGAACAAAAAATGTACCACTTGTGATAAAAACTGCATCTATTTAAATCTAGTTAAGTTATTAAAATTACTGTGATGATAAATGTTCTAGAGGTGCATGCAATAGAGATATAAACAGTTACACTTGAATTTAATGTTCATGTCCAGAAAGTAAAGGAATATTTGGCAGATGCTCAGTACTAAATATTGTTGACCTGTGTGATGTTTTACCATGACCTTGTGTAGTCTGCGCTAAAGCATTGGAAAGGTAGCTCTTTTCATTTTAACAGCTAATTATGGAAGTTGGCGACAGAAAAGATTTAGTAGGTCAGGATGCTCCTAATTAGGAAAAGGAAACAGAAAAGCATAGACTCTATAAAGAATTGTGTAATAAAAGTCTTGGAACATGATTTTAAAACTAATAGCTCAAGTGTTTTCAGCCCTAAGTCTGTCTGAGCCATTCTCGGAGAGAGCTAACATTTCTACAATAATTGCATCAGGTATGGACCTTAGATAGCTTGCCACATTTGCAGTCTAGCATTAAAATGAGCTCAGATCCTTGACTATCATGTTGAAATAACACCGGGTGAAGTGACGCTACTCAGACAATCACTGATGGACTTTTGCCTTAAATAAACAAATAAAAACATTACTGGTTCAGTTAACGTGAGTCTTGTCCTGCATTTTCCATTCATTACAAACCTATGATTTCCTAATTATAAAAATTTATTTATTTATACAGGAGTACTTGGACAAGGTAGAAACAGGGCTTCAGGTGTCTTCAGGAAAGGCATTTGTGAAAATGTAGGATTTGAAATACACAGAGTTTGATGGGTGGCTGGCAAATTCTTTATCTACATTCTGCTGAGACCCTTGCGAGATCTCTCTGTAGGTCAAAGTGGGCATTTAAGTGGAAAATAAGTTTTGCTCAAGGAATTGTAGTATGTCTGAAGTATCTACATGGGTAACTGGAGTCCCAGGTGGGTTTATGTGACACCTTGAAATACATTCTCTCACAGTGCTCTTGGTACATTGCCTTGTTGGTTCTTAGGCAGTACAAGTCTGTCTGCATGTTTGCCCCTTTCACTGTAGTGTTGTGGAGCATGAGTATGGAAAAGTTACATCTTCTGTGTTAGGTATTCTATAGTCCTTATGCAGGGAAGGAATAGAAAGTTAGCTTGCTATCAAGCAATCTTCCTTCATTATCTCAATCTTCCTTCATTTACAGTGCCATAGATTGTAAGCAATGTGAAGGTGAACTGTGATATACAGTGATGACTAAATGTATTGATACTGTGGTAGTTATATGGTGCAACACTGATTGTAAAGGGATGCCCTCATCTGCACAGTCTGTTTGGATTGTTGTGGCTTAGTCTTTGACATCTTCCTCCCAAGTCTGTCTCCCAGTGATTAGAACAAGTAGCTGTTGGTCTCTTCACTCTACCAGTGAGAAGGTGGAGATACAAAAGTTAGGCTGTACAGTCCCTCGCGACTGTCCCTCGCTTCTCAACTGAAAAGGCTTTCATTTCATGTAAGAGACAGAACATCTGACAGAAGTTGCCAGACAGATTAATTTGAAAGAACTTGAGTCATAACAGTGGTCCCAGCAGGAACACAGACAAATGAATTGATGCTTTTGGAAAAAAAATGTGTCAAGGAAGACATCAGCAGGATCCCAGCATCAGCAAGCTGCAGCCTCCGTCATAGGACAGTGTGAGGCAAGTCCTGACTCCTGACAAGGTCACATTGATGAGGAAGCAGTGGGAGAGACAAAGACACCCTTGTACCTAGTCCTTTTTAAAACATTTGAATATTGTTATACTTGATAATATGATTTTATGTTTTGATCAATGTTGTGAAGGATTCAAACACCATTGCCTCCAGCAATTGTGGAGAATCTTAAAAGCTGTGAGATAGTAAATAAGAAATACTCTCCCTCAGTTTTTAAGACAGGGAAAATTTGAAATAAAATCCCAAGAAAATGAGAAAACAAAGAAGTGTTGGAGTATGTTGTTCATTGAGTGAGAACCGCTACTGTTTTGAATAGCAGATCAGTATAGTAGTGTAAAGTAAAGAAGGCAGTCTTATACATGTTATTTTTTGTTACAGTTCAACTTATAATTCTCCAAATGCCTGCAGTAGGCTGCTAAAGCTCTTCTGGTGATGATATTTTCAGTAAATTATATTTTTGGCCATATCTGCCTTTTTAAAAATTCTGTTTATATGGACTATACCTTGTAAACTTGATGTACAGGAGGCCACGGACCCTATGACAGTATGAAGACCAACAAGCATCCCTTCTCCATAAACTATGGGTCAGTTTTCCACTGAAGACAGAACGTATCATGTTGATTCTAAACTCTATGATGCTAGCAGCTGGAAAAAAGCACAGTTCTGTACTAAAGACTGGACATTTTGTATGACAACTCTTGTGGAAAGCTGATCTGAATTGCCTCATTGATGGTTGAGCTTTAATGAATATCTCATTCAAAATATTGCTGTTGATAACTTGGGCCACTTCTTGAAAAATATCCTGTCTCTCATGATATTAGAGACTGCTAATTGAGTTCTTAGCAGAAAACAAATAAGCTAATTAATTAAAGGCATGAAGAAAACATTAAAATGTATGTGTATAACCTCTGTAGTTGTCATGTTAAAAAGTAGCCATAAGGCATCCAGTATTTGCAAAATGCATGGAGAGGGTGGATTTGTCTGTTTCTAATGAGTCTCAAAAGACTCGCTTTGATTTGGGTAGTAAGGATAACGAGTTTGAGTTCAAAACTGGATTTAGAATTGAAAGACGGCTCTTACAGTTATGTAAAAATAATACTGGAGAGTCTGACATGAGCAAAGTCATTCTGAGTTAATGAGACTATGTCTCTCCAGAGTAGTTGTGCAAGTTAACTATCCCTCCCTGCGGTAAACACTGCAGTCCATACACTGTACAAGGCCTGGAACAGATCTGCCTAAGGTTAGCAGAAGATGCAAGAATGTATAATATTTAACTATATTATGGTTTTTTTAGAGAACTGGAGGCCTTCTATGTTTGTCTTTTTTTGAAAATGTCATACATAAATGGACTGTGAGTTTTAAATTGAGATAGCTGCTTAATTTTTAAAGTTTTTTTTTTTTAAGTTTATTTCTAAAAATACTTCTCTCACATAAGAAATTAGTGAATGACCTGTTTCAATAACAGGATTATCATGCTACTACACTGCTTCATAAACTACAAATATTTATACTGGCTGTGGAGAGTGTGTTTATAACCTACACTAAGCAGTCCATGGAAAAAGTTTCTTCAGCTTTAGTTAAAGTAGAACTATCAGTATTTCACTTACAGTACTTAGGGAGTTCTCGCTGTTTGTGATTTACTAGAAACAGAATGAATTTTTATTTGTTCTTGTGGTCATTTAGACATACTGAGCTGACTTCAAACTACTAGATGTGTTTTACCAGTGTTTTGAAAAGATTACACAGAAGCAACTCATTATAATAAGTGCTTACGCTCAAAGTTTCTGTCATAACATCTGTGTATCTCATTTAGAAAAAAACCTGTTATTATTACCTTCCTTCCAGGAATGATAGTTTTACTGCAACCCTAGTGTGTCTGTGCTTGAAGCACTTTGATTTCATTGACTGATGCTCTAACATTGATGAACTGTAGATAGACTAGTTATTCCACTTCAAATTTAAACACTAAAAGATGAGTAAATTTGCTCATCTTCTGTAACTTAAAAGTGTGGTTTTAACCTGCGTGATTTAAACAGAGGAACAACTATTTTTTAGAACTCCAGTCTTCATGGCTAACAAGTTGAAATCCATTGGGGAGTCTGGTTTTTGCTTTCCTAGTTTATATGAGAAAAGTGAATTTTGTCTTTTCTGTTGAACTTGAGCTCATCTCAATTACCATACCTGTTCTATACTAATAAGGCTTACTGGCACAATGTTTTGACAAGCCCCAAGCATACGCTTATACCAACACAAAACCTTTGATAGTTTTTCATTGTTGTTTATGTGGGTGGTGTCCAGAAAGAAAGTGCAAGTGTCCTGAATTGTCACAAGGACTGCAGCTATTGGATTAGTTGAGTGGTCAGAATTCTTTTAGTACAGGATAGCTCTTAGCCAAATGAATTTAAGAATGTGAGGAAAAGACAAATGCCATGTTGCATTTGGAATAAACCTTTCAGTTGCAACTAAACCTGTACTATTCCAGTTTATTTGAAAGTGAAGTATTCAAATCAACCAAATAAATGGTCTATCTAAATCAGCACCAGTAAAATGGTGCTAATTACAAGATTTAATGCTAACTTTAATCAGCATTTGTGGTTTTTACTTTAAATTGAGGCTTCTTAAAAATCGATATGCGATACTAATAGTTCTGATACTGATATTATCTGTTCTTACTGATCAATCACAGCCTTACTCAAATAAGAGGAAATAGATTTTTGCCTCAATTGAATATTTTCCGTGGTGGCTTCTGTGAGGCTGGTGAAGGGGCTGGAGAACAGACCCTATGAGGAGCGGCTGAGAGAGCTGGGGGTGTTTAGCCTGGAGAAGAGGAGACTGAGAGGAGACCTCATTACTCTCTACAAGTACCTGAAAGGTGGTTGTGGAGAGGAGGGAGCTGGCCTCTTCTCCCAAGTGACAGGGGACAGGACGAGAGGGAATGGCCTCAAGCTCCGCCAGGGGAGATTTAGGCTGGAGATTAGGAGGAGGTTTTTCACGCAGAGGGTCATTGGGCATTGGAACAGGCTGCCCAGGGAGGTGGTTGAGTCACCTTCCCTGGAGGTGTTTAAGACACAGGTGGATGAGGTATTGAGGTATTGAGGGTTTAGTGTTAGATAGGAATGGTTGGACTAGAAGATCCGATGGGTCCCTTCCAACCTGGTTGTTCTGTGATTCTGTGATTCTGTGAAACTGGAGCATTGCTTTTAGAGTCCAAGTTGGACTGCGACAATCCACGGTAGCACAGATGCCACAACATTTTATTATCCATAGTTAAGGATTAAAAATAATTAAGCAACAATGGTTTTATCAGAATGTTTTCAGACATGGTTTATTTGTTTAGTTGTAGGCTTTGTTAGCTTTTCCAGAAGTATTGAAACAGCCTTTCCACACGTTTCCAGCTGACTTAAATCCATTCACTGTTTTAACCCTCTATAGAAGCTATTCCCATAAATCAAATCATTGACGAATGAGTACTACAAAAACCAGAAGCCAAAGAATCCTGTTTTCTGATACTATTCAAGCAGATAATAATCGATGGTCAAGGTGTAATTTTAAGGTGACTCCTTTTTGCATTTGGAAGACAAGCTCAGGGCTTGTTAATTTACAATGTAGTTTGTGCTAAAAACACAGGAATGGGAGTGTGTGCGAGTGAAAGTATGAAGAAGTCTGTCTGCAGCTAATTTAACTGCAGAGTAGACTGCTCAAAATCTACACAAGCACTACAATTTGTAATCTTCCAGCCAAGATTTTTGCTCTTCTATTTCTGTACTAGAGTAGGAGTCAGGAAGGGGAATAAAAACAGCTTTGGCACCTGTGTCAAGGAACAGACCAGTGTAGTCTCATCTTGACCCCTGTTTCTTTAACATGCTCAGGGAAGGAAAAACAACAGTTATTGGTGCAGCACCCAGACAGGCCCTGTGCTGTCCAAAGACATCTCTGACTCTGAGACTCTGTCAAAGCGTCTTGATGTAAGAGTACCTGAGAACACAAAATCTGAGCTTTTGCATTTCCTCTGGCATTATGATTATGAACCCGGTTTTCTTCTCTTTAGCCAGGTTATTTTTTTTATTTGAATTTAATGGGAGAGTTACTTGAATTAGAAGTTGTACAGCTTGATACTGGAATTACTCCTTCTGTCAGTAATTCAAGACTTAAACCATTACAATTTCACTGACTTCAATGAAAATACATTACATTGGCCAGTAATAATGTAGCTGAGAAAAGAATCTGCATGTTTTCTACCATGTGATACTACTGGAATCAAAACAAAATAACATTGAATAAAAAATCCACCTTTTTATGTTCCTTCAGTTTTTTTACATATTGCTTGGACACTCAGGATTGGGGAGAGAAGTATTATGTAGGATAATCACAGAAGTATTTGTATTTTTCTAGTTCGTATGTGTATCTCTTGGGACATATGACTTTTACTTTCTTGTATTGCTTACTCGATTTGTACCTTCTTTCAGCTGTCACAGTGCTAAGCTCTATTTTCATTTGGAATGAAAGTGTGCTTCACTAAGCTAACTTAGACTTCTCATTCTATCTCATAAAATTCAAATGACTGAAGGTCATTAGATGGTCTTCTGGGGGACCTTGCCTACACAAGAGGGTTTTATTCGTGTTTATGTCAATGGCTTCACATTGGAATGACCTTATTTAGTCAGAAATTATGAAAATATTCAAAAAGTTCTGGTGGTGAAATATTTCAATAATAATATTTTTAGGCTTTTGCTAGAGATCATCAAGAGAGTTCTGAACTGAGACATTATGCTGTGATCTCAGCCAAGACCTAAAGATAGTAAGGGTATGAAATGCTTTTAAAGGAAAAAGAACTATCTAATCGTGATTCCTTGCTTGTTGAGGAGCTGCCCACTTCTTTGTTATTAGCCATCACTTCTGCTAGCTGATGACTTGAAGACCAGTGTAGCTTTTGATATGAGAACTTGCTAAATGTTAAAAGCTTTTTTGAGGAAAAGAAGGTCATCAGGAGTGGTCAACATGGATTCACCAAGGGGAAATAATGCTTGACCAATGCAATAACCTTCTGTGGTGGCATCATTGGCTGAATAGATGAGAGGAGAGCAGTGGTTGTTGTCCACCTTTGCTTCAACAAGGCTTTCGACACTGTCTCCTATAACATTCCCATAAGCTTAGGAAGTGTGGCTTAGATGACTGGACAGTGAAGTGGAATGAGAACTGGTTGGATGTCAGAACTTGGAGAGTTGTGATGAGTGGTGCGGAGTCTAGTTGGAGGCCTGTGGCCAGCAGTGTTTCCCAGGCGTCAGTTCTGGACCCAGTCTTGTTCAACATATTCATCAGTGACCTGGATGAGGGGACAGAGAGTACCCTCAGCAAGTTTGCTGATGACACAAGTTGGGGAGGAGTGGCTGATACACTGCAAGACTGTGGCTGCCATTCAGCGAGAATTGGACAGGCTGGAAAGCTAGGCAGAGAGGAACCTAATGAAGTTCAACAAACTCAAGTGTAGGGTTCTACAACTCAGGAGAAATAACCCCATGAATCAGTACAGGTTAGGGGCTGACCTACTGGAATGCAGCTTTGCAGAGAAGGACCAAGAAGTCCTGGTGGATAGTGAGTTAACTGTGAGCCAGCGATGTGCCCTCATGGCCAAGAAGGTCAGTGGTATCCTGGGATGCATTGATAACACTGTGGCCAGCAGCTTGAGGGAGGTTATCCTTCCCCTCTAGTGTGCCCTAGTGAGGCTCCATCTGGAGTCCTGTGTCTAGTTCTGGGCTCCCTAGCTCAAGAAAGACAAGGAACTATGGAAGAGAGTCCAGCTGCAGTTGGATTGCTTTTGTCAGGTGTGACTTGACATGATTATGTTAGGTGGGTGTGAATCAGTAATCTTGCTGAATATGATTCCCGTGTGGTAAAAATAGGGACTGTTAGGGCTCAGTTATGAGCCTACCACAATCGTAAGAATTAAATAGTTTACCTCCCTAACCCCAGTCCTTGTAGCAGTCAGTCTGGTTTGTCTTCCCACTGCTTCACTGTAACATCTGGCACACCTGATTTTTAAAAGTACCATAGGAAAATATTTACAATGTGCCTTGCAAGTCAAGAACTAACCAGTATATGAAGTAACTGTCAAAGTGTTGTCATAAAAAATATTAAACCATCCATCAAATGTAGTAGGTTTCAATGTTTTCCAACTGTGAAGTGGCATATTTTCAATGCTGCAATACTTAAGTTATTTCTAAACCTGAGGCCTGTGAAAAGGTATAGAGCGAATGCAAATTTGTAATCCTGAACATACTAACAAATCATTGCAAGATTTCATTTTATTTTACTGCATTTCACTTCCTGTCAGCTTCCCAAGAGATTAAAATGTAATGTTATGTGCACAAATTCTTTAAAGTCTCTCTCGGGTTGTTCTAATAGTTTGAGGTACCTTATCATTTATTGTCAGAAGAAATAGCTGTGATATTTCAGTCATTCAGAATGTCAGGCAGGCAACACAAAAACATGCTTCCTGGACTTCTCCCAGCCTTCTTACTAAGAACCATCTCAACCTTTATTTACAGAGATCAGCTTCACATTTTCCAGTGTAAAAGTATATTTGCAAATGCTGTTACTATCTGCAAAGTTAATGGCTTAATGACTTAATGAATTACAAGTTCTGTAATCATCCTGTTGCAGGACTGCTTGCAATAGATGCAGTTTCAGTTTCAGTTGTCTCTCATATCTCTGAAAGCTCTGACAAATATTTTACTACCATGATGCACAATCATAATGGCTGAACTATCTGTGGGCTTCCAGAGTTAGACAAGTACCTAAGAAATGGAGCAAGCAATAGGTATAGAACTAAATGTAAAAAAAAACCCATCTGTTTTGATTGTTGACAGATCTGTGTCTGTTCCACTGATGTCACAGCTGTTAATGCCAAAATGTATTGTTTGCTCATGACGAAGTATTTGAAGGCAGTCCAGCCACTCAAGCTCCATTGATAGAGAATGTTTCTGAGCAGCTTTGTGGTTTAACTGCAGGCAGTGAATGGTCTAAAACCCACAATCTTTAACAAATCTAGAGACACATGAATGAGAACTGCAAGCTTTATGGATGACTATGCCTGAAGAAGCAGATGATCTTTGTTTATATTATGATGGGGGATGAAAAAACAGTGAAGAAGTTCTTCCAGAGTAATCTCTGTGAGTCAGTTTTGTGGTGCGGTGAGGAGGTTGTCACTGAGGTAGTGAATGCAACTGTATGGCTGTAAAGAATGCAAGGAAATTATCAAAAACAGTAATAAAAATGGTACTTTGTGATATCATAATAGTGTCATAACCTGTAACCATTCTTGAATTTTTTAAATTGGATTAAGGACTAGGTATTTGCAGATGTTTAGGAGCAGTATTTAAAGAAAAAATGAGACAGAGGAAAAATATCTGAAGGAAGAGTGTTGAAGAATAAATATGTGAAATTTACCGTACCACTGAGATGCTGTGATTGTTAGTTTTATTTTTTGTTTTTGATTTTTTTCAGTAGACATTTGTATTACGCTGGTTTTTAAGAAAGACTCTAGCCTGGAAATACCATCCATGCAAAATAATTATTATGCTATACAGTATTTCTTGTATGTGACTACATATCTCAATTTCTAGGTGTTAACAGCAACCTAATTTCATGGATGTTAAAACCATACACGTATCCTATATTTATGCTTCTGAGAGATGGAAAGAGAACAATGCATTAAGGAATGCAATGAATAAAAAAAAGATCATGCTACGAAAACTAACAGAATGCTTACCAAGGTAGTGAAACCAAGAGATTTTGCTCAGGCGGTAAGCTCTGGGCCACATCTGGAAATGTATCTTTCAAATTAGAGATGCTGAACGGAGTTATAATAGTTAGTGTGTGTCCATGTGCCTTCAACAGGAAAGGTCACAGAAATAGGGATGTGTTGCCAGAAAGCAAAGAGGTGATGTAGAGCAGTGGAGCAAACAGGAGAGGTATCATCTCCTTGTCGTTAATAAAAGTTGATAGAATATGCCTGTTTTGAGAAAATATTCAAATAGTTTTAGCTTCTAAGTAGTATCATGAAATAGATCATTTGCAAAAGCATTGTGCCCCTGGCATCCTGTGCTCTGTTAAAATTCATGTCCAAATTTCTCCTGAGCAGAGATTACTCTCCCTCTGTTGCATCTGCTGCGGCAGTTGTCAGAGACGGAAATGAACCTTTGGCTAGACCCAGAAGTGCATTTCTTGTGCTCCTGATTACTAAATACAGCAGAGTGGAGGGAGATTCTTTCTTGAGTCGAAGAGCAAGGGAAAAGGAGGGAGAACAATAACACAAGATGGGACAACTTCTGTCCTAGAAACCCATACTTACATCGCATTAGATATAATGAGATCACTGCTACTATTGCTCATTTGAGTTTGAACCAAGTTATAGTGATCTGCTGGCTGCCAAAAAAGTGAAATTATTATGACCATTTTTGGAACAACTGTAGTGTTTTTACCCAGCACTATAAAGGCAAACAAATTGAACATCTGTTACATTAAATGTGTGCCTTAAAAAAGCAAATTTCACACCACATACATGCATATATGTAAGGATAAACTTCAAGCCATTTCGCAGAAGTGGATTCATAAGGGATCTTAGCCCATATAATGTGCTTATACCTAAACATAGAACAGCATTGGTGGATTTCAAGGTTTTGAATATTTGAATATTTCTTTCTGTACACCAGAAGGAAAATATGCGTCAGATGCCTGTTCCTTTTCTTGTATCTTTGAGAAACCCTTTGGATCCTAGGAATTACGCTAAACACTTTTCTTGTAAGAGGTAGGAGTATGCAGAATGCTTTTTGTCTGGCCCTAAGTAAAAAAAAAAGTTTAAGAAATTCCTGAAGAAAAATAGTTCTCTCTGTCCTTTTACATTATTTTTTAAGAAGGTAAAAATGTGAATGATGAATGAATGAAAATTAAAGATGTGTGTTATAGTCCTGTAGTGTGTTGTTTGATTTTTTTAAGAAATTCTATTATTGTTTGCATGTCACCTTTAATACAGTGATTCAGGCATCAAGATCTTTGTTTAAAAAATATTGTTCACACCAGCGGGCCCGAATTATTTTTAACACCTATAAATCTCAGAGCATTAGCTGATCTCAGCATTGATAAAAGCAGTTATTATGCAGATCTCCCCCTTTTGGTTTTACCACTTTGTCACAGCTCACAGCTTCTTACCTGCTCTAATCTTGAAAAAGGAATCTAATTTTTTTTTCTGGAATATCTTTAAATAGCAAACTTTTGTATATACTCAAATGCAACCATATCATTTAGCAGCAAGGAAGAAAAGGAGAAAGAGAGTTACAACAGGAATTTTAATATCTTGAAAAACAAGCGACTGTTCAGACCTTGATGCTGTAGGATATTGCTTTTCCTGGTCTCTGCTACTTGTTCCTTGCTTTATGCTTGATTTGAAAGGGAGAAAACAAAGTGATAGATATCAGTGACTCATTTTACTTCTCTTGCTGTTCAGATTAATGCTAAACTATTAATATCTTCCTGCGATACATTATGAATTTATTTGTAAACAAGTTATATTGCATTTTAGACACTAAGATATGTCATTTTGAGATGAACTTTTGGATTCTTTTTAAACACATTTGCAAAACTGATTTAGTATTTTCCTTTTTCATCTGCTTTTCAAAATTCAGCCTTGAGAGAGGCAGAACAAATTAAAGAATATTTAGAGTGAGAGTTATTCAAAGTTATTCTAGACCAACAGTTCCCAACAATCAATACTTTGTGTCTTTCCAATACTACTTTTCTCACTTGCAATGTCTTCTGTCTTCTCTAGACGCAAAGTGCTGCAGATCTGGCCAAACTGCTTCAAACTAAGAGGGAATTTTAAATCAGGCTCCAGCAAAATCTGTCTTAAGGTCATTTCTATTTAATATTATAATTAAGGACTTGAATAGTGGACAGGAGAACATGCTTACAAAATTTATGAGGAAGAGCAAGCTGGAAGAGAGGGCAAGTCCTGTGAAGGGCTGAGCTATCTTAGCAAATTGGAATCATGGTCCACAGTCAGCAGAGTAAACTCACTTAACAGATCTGAAAAATCAACACTTACAAAGCAGAAATCAGATACAGAGAAACAAAATGAGGAATGACCATCTGTTAGTTATACAGCAGAAGGAATCCAGAGCTTATTCCAGAGAGCAAGATAAATAAGCCGATAATACCGTAATGTCACAAAGACTGAAATAATATAGTTTTGGGGAGATATTTGCAGGAACGTCATGAGTGAGATAATGCAGTATATTGTTCTGGTATGCTGAGCACTAGTGAGATCTCAGCTAGAATAATGTGTCTGATTTTTGCACCACACTCTGAAAAGACGTAGACCTGCACCAGGAGGTGCAGAAGAGATCAACAGGAATGAGAGGTTCAGTCTAGATAGTTTCCCAGGGCCTCATCTAGCCTTACGTTTCTGTGAAATAATCTTTGAAAGTTTTATCTTCTGTTTACCAAATGTACTTTGCGTGTCGCACTTCTGCAACTTTCCTGTTTTTCACTAATATTACATGATTGTAAGAGCCAGCTAGTCCACTCTTAACTATTTGAAATGCAGAATCCTGATTTAGCTGAAATCTGTGCGAGTTTTAACACTGACTTCACTGAAATCAGGGTTTGCTCTGAAATGTTTACCAAAACCTTACATTTTCTTCTCAGATTTGTTTTGCATGAAAGTAATTGTTATCAGCATGAAGAAATACTTGGGTCTAGATGAATAAATGTAGGATTGAAATTTAGCAGATTCTATGCTTATATCAACATATGGTTTCCTTTTTTTGCCCTGGCTGTGTTCTCTATGCCCTCAATTTCATCTTTTGTGAAACAGGATTCATACCTCCTCTTTGAGGATTAATTCTTGTTTGTATGGATTTAAATAAGGATTATGCTAAACGTTTTTCTATGGTGATGCCATTTGTTAACATTTTCTATAACCATTTTTTATTCTTTCAAATCCTTTAGAAGGTGAAGTAAGCTTAATTCAGATTAGGTATGCACTCAGCTGTTCAACAGCATTTGCCAGGATACAACTATCAGAGTTCCACAGATTGTAAGCTGGAGATTTATAAGGCTGGAGAAATGAGTTGACAGCAGCCTTATGAAGTTCAGAGTGAAGCCTTGTGCTTGGGGAGGAACAACACCAGGCACCAATATATGCTGGGGCTACCTGACTGGAAAGCAGCTTTAAGAAAAGGACCCGAGAGTCCTGGTGAACACGAAGTTGACTGTGGGCCAGGAGTGTGCCCTTGTGACAAAGGAGGCAAGTGGGATCCTGCATTAGGAGGAGTGTTGTCAGCAGGCTTAGGAAAGGGATTCTTGCCCTGCACTCAGGACTGGTGTGGCCACAACTGGAGTGCTGTGTCCAGTTCTGAGCTCCTTGGTACAAGACAGACATGGACATACTGGAGGGAGTCCAACAAAGGGCCACTAAGATGGTGAAGGGACTAGAGGGACTAGAGCATCTTTCTTGTGAGGAAAAGCTGAGAGAGTTGGGACTGTTTAGCCTCAAGAAGAGAAGGTTCAGGGGGATTTCATTCAAGTGTATAAATACCTGAAGGGAGGGTGCAAAAAGGATGGAACCAGGCTCTTTTCAGTGATGCCTAGTGACACGGCAAGAGGCAATGCTCACAGACTGAAACGCAAGAAGTTCCATTTGAACAACAGGAAATACTTTTTTACTGCCAGGGTGACCAAGCACTGGCACAGGTTGCCATGGATGGGTGGTTATGGAGTCTCCATCTTTGGAGATATCTTAAGAGACCATCTGGGCATGGTTCTAGACAATTGCTGTAGGTTACCCTGCTTGAGGAGGGGGGATAGACCTCGAGAGGTACTTTCTTCTAAACTCAACCATTCTGGGATTCTATGATTCTATGAATACCCTGGAAATAGAAGTAATATTCATCTAAATATTAATTGAAAGAATAGGACATTACAAAAACAATCCATGTAAAATATTAGCAAATAGTATATGGCTAAAAGAGAAAAAGATTAGGTTTTGTACTTCTGTGAACATAGAGCATTGACTGTAATTATTACTTGGTAAGAGCATTCCTCCCACCAGTACTTTTGTTGAGAGGTGTCTGGGAATGTTTTCATCTCCTAGGTGGCCATTTCCTCCCCTTTCTGCCTTTATACTTATATCCAGTTTAATCACTTATCTTTTTCGTCTGAGCTTTACTCTGAAATTTATACTCTGCTTTCCTAAATGGAACACCTTTTCTTTATAATTGATTTTAAATAGAAGAACCAGTTGTGTCCTTTTCATAATAAGTCCTCATGCTGTACTGTCTTTGAAAATATTGAATCACAGAATCATAGAATCACCAGGTTGGAAGAGATCCACTGGATCATTGAGTCCAACCATAATATTTAGATACTTCTAATTACTCTGTCAAGTTTCTTTAAAGAATGTTTCTGTTTACTTTGATATTTCATTTCCTAAAACTAAGAGTACATGTTAACCTCTGTAGCTTGTGTAATAGAATAAGGTGGGTTATAGATTTCTCCATCATGTATATTGTTGACTGTAAGACAGACTCCTCATTCCTTTAGATTGTCTATCCTCTTGTCCTGGATTGTTTAACATGTACCATAGGATTCACATTGATTTTTTAGGTTTTTGGTTTTTTTTAATTTAACCAATTTAAGTTTTTTGTTGTAGAGTTGCCTAATTTACTTCATCTTCTTACTATGACAGGCCTTTCTATATTCTTCTAAGATTTCCTACTTAGAAATGCAAAGGTAGACAATTCTCCAAGTCTTAAAACTGTTTTAACAAGTGTTTTTCTGAATAGAAATCCCAGTCTATAAATATAGTTGTCCTTGAGATTTTATTTTTCCTCTTCCACCACTGAAGTTAACATTGTACACCAGGCTACACAGTGAGTGTGTATTTTTAGCTCAGACTAAATGTCTCCATTCTGCTTCCTTACAGATACTTTTTGTCAAAGTTATCTGTAAGGGATTATTTAGTAAAGCTTTAATGTTAAAGAACTTTGTTCCAAGCAGAATTTGCACACCTGAAAAGCAAACTGCAAATGTGTAAGTTCTGTTAAGTCTGCTGAATAACTTAAGAGGCTAGAACAAGTGAAGCATTTAGACCATGAACTACAAATTAGCATTTTCTCATTCTCACTCCTGTCACTCACGAGTCATTCTCCATCTTCTCAAGTATCTTCCTTAGAGACAGTTTGTGGGGTTTTTGAGACATTTCTAGAGATCACAGAAAGATGTGATTGCAGCAGATTGCATCAGATCAGCATTCCTAATCCATATTAGTTGCCTATCGTGATACAGGTGGGCAGAGTGATAATTGGCCGGAGTAAAGGTCTTCTGCTCCACTAGAGTGGAATCTGTGCTGCTGCAACTTCACTGTTGGGATATTCAAACTCTAAACTACCAGTAAGCATGACAATCATGTTCCTTGGCTAATGTGCAGACCTGTCTTTTGTGTATGTAGTGTTAACCACACTATAAATTACATCTCTCCATCTAGAAACAAGGAAGTGTTTAAAATGTTTTTGGTGTATGTGGCTATTTGTTAGTTTTTCTTTTACTAAATAACTGCCCACGGCTAGGTAGGTCTATGATCTGAAGGATTTCTCTGTTAGCAAGACAGTCATTAAGTGAGGAAGAAATAGATTTGAACTAGTTTATATGTGATGTTAGAAGAACACTAAAGTATTCATTCTAAGAAGTATGCATTTTAATATCAACCATGGTAAATGTTTCTTTTTCCATAGGTGATGGAGATGCATTACTGAAATATACAGGATTTTAATATTGAATTTGCAATTCACTTATTCAGATAAATATAAAATCTTCTTATCTTTTTTGCTTACCTTTCATGTATACAATTGACTGCATTTCAAAACTCAGATTTATCATAGAACTGAATGCTTACTATAATAAATCAGAACGTATCTGCATTCATCCATCACCGTGATATTATCTTCTGCAGCTCCCCACTTCCCTTTCTACTTCCAATGCCATAGAACCTTGCTATACTATTTTTTCACCCTTAGTAACTTGTCCTCGCCTCATAAATCACGTTGACAATGAGCTAAATCCAAACTACATTGTATCTTAGCACAAGATTATGTTTTGCCCCTCAGGCACAGTTAGAAAGTACATAAGAAAGCACATATTTTGTAATTTTTCTTGTTTTCTTTTTAATATTCCTGTGCTCTTTCTCACTATGACTCATATCACTTGATTCACAGCTTTATTTCTCTAGTTTCAGTCCACCCAACTCCTCTTAGCTTCCTATATATGTATCTATTTTGCTTTGCGCCTTGGTTCTTTCAGCCCTTTCAATGCCTTTTCTACCTATTCATGTTAACACTCATGTTTTGACTTCCTTGAATTTGTGGATGTTAGGAATTCTTTTTATTTGGAGGAATGAAACATTTCTTCATTGGCTCATGTATTCTAAACCTGCTTGAATGTACCCTTAGCAAGCTTGAGGATGACATTAAACTGGGAGGAAATGTTGATCTGCTTGAAGGTAGGGAGGCTCTACAGAGGGATCTGAACAGGCTGGATCAATGGGCTGAGGCCAACAGGATGAAGTTTAACCAGGTATGTCATGGGACATGACAACCCCATACAGCGCTACAGGCTTGGGGAAGAGTGACTGGAAAGCTGCCTGGAGGAGAAGGACCTGGGGTGTTGGCTGACAGCGACTGAACATGAGCCAGCAGTGGCCCGAGTGGCCAAGAAGGACAGTAGCATCTCGTCTTATATCAGAAACAGTGTGGCCAGCAGGATCAGAGATGTGATTCTGCCCTTGTTCTTAGCACTGATGAGACTGCACCTTGAATCCTGTGTTTTGGGCTCCTCACTACAAGAAAGACATGGAGGTGCCCAAGCGAGTCCAGAGGAGAGCAGCAAAGCTGATGAAGGGTCTGGAGAACAAGTCTTACAAGGAGCGACTGAGCATTGTTTGGCCTGGAGAAGAGGATGCTGAGGGGAGACCTCCTAAAAGGAGGTTGTAGAGAGTTGGGTGTTGGTCTCTTCTCCCAGGTGATAGGTGATAGGTCGAGAGGGAATGGCCTCAAGCTGCATCAGGAGAAGTTCAGATTGGACATTCGGAAAAATTTCTTCACCAGAAGGGTTATTGGGCACTGGAACAAGCTGCTCAGGCAGGTGGTTGAGTCACCGTCCCTCGAGGTATTTAAAAGATGAAATGCATGAGGATATGATTTAGTAGTGTACAGGTGTGGTTGAAACTGATAATTTCAAAGGTCTTTTCCAACCTAATGATTCTGTAATTCTATGATTCTTCTCTGTTGTCACCGACTCACACATTGTTTACTTAAAAATAACTTCTGCAGCAATCAAAAAAGGCTTCACAATACTAAGTTTCAAGCATAGCATATGTATAATTACTACCTGAATCCTGTTCCAGTGCCCAATGACCCAATCTCAGCATTGGTTCAGAGTTCCAGCTATGATTGATGAAGTATAACAATTTAAAAATATAGTATGAGAATAAACCTGTAGGCAGCTGGCTTAAAGTATCCAATATCATCAGAGAATAGAGCCAAATTCAATATACCTGAAAATGTAAATAACTACTATGGTAAGTACTCAAAATTTCTAATGGTAATCATACCATAAACAGGCAGCCATTAACTATATCCCAACTAACTTTTTGTTCTCTTCTGCTTTGGAAATCAAAGATTAATCTCTGCTTTGCTCAAGGAAATGTGATTTGTATATTCTTGGCATAACTAGATAACGTTAAACTCTGTCATCAGTTTCTGGCCCTAATGGATATGTCCTAGTAGAAATTGAATTTTGTTGCTTTAGTTCAGTCTAATGTTATAACATTATTTTGTCACTCTTTAGTACTTTTCATCTAAGGTTATAAAATATACCTGCAAATATTCCTGAAAGAATGTCGCTAATATTTGAAAGTTGAGCATAAAGAGTTACATTAAATGTTGTTCACATCATAATAGAGCAATGGCCTTTAGAGCTTTTATGTGCATGCACTGTGATGTTGTTTTTAATTGCACAGTCACGCTATTGCTTCACAGGATCATGCTGCCGTTATGAGAAAAATGGGTGGTGTTTATTTGTGGGGAAGTGCTTGATATTGCAGTTCCTCCTAAGGTTTTGAGGTACATCCCTTTGGATTATTGCTGGGCATTTATCAGTTTGTCAGTCAGCTGTTCTTTGAATATCAGTTTGTTACTTCATTCATGGAATCATCAAATGGTTTGGGGTGGAAGGAACCTTAAATGCCATCCAGTTGAAGAACCCTGCCGTGGTCAGGGACATCTTCCCCTAGGTCAGGTTGCTCAAAGCCTTGGGCAACCTGTTCCAGTGCCTCACCAGTAAAATAATTATTCTGAATATCTAATCTAAATCTCCTCTCATTCAGTTTAAAACTGTTACTCCTCATACAGTTGCTTGCACTCCCAGAAAGAGTCCCTCCCCATCCTGTAGGCCTCCTTTAAGTCCTAGAAGGACATATCTTTCACCTTTGAGAAGCTTAAGCTGTGTCACCTCAGGTTTGCAACTTGAAATCTTCCAGATGCTGAGTGTCAAAGAACAACCAGTATTCCTAAAGGAGCAAGGGCCCCCAGCCATGTGCTGTATGGCTGGCATGATCCTGGCTGATGCACAGACTAACAGTGAAAAGGCAGCTGGGAACTGCTTTTCAAACAACTCTTGTCAGGGCAGAAGTATGTGATTTTACATCACAGGACTCGCCTTTCGCTTCTTGTTGTCTTCAGGCTAATACGCCGTGCAGTTTTCCATCTCTGCAGCAAGCAGGAAAAGATGCTGCAGAAAATGGGTTCTATTGCTGCACTTACTCTGCGTTTGCAGCATTGTGGGAGTTATGGGACCTTTTAATTAAAGACTATACTAATGTAAATATGCACAAGTGGAAATTAAGGCATCACAGGCAATCCTAATCCTGGCATTTCAAAACTTGTAAAAATATTTTTTTTTTGTATTAAAGACATTTTACTGTGGATTTGTTTTATTTTTTAATGTCCCATTGCATGTTGTTTTATCAATGCATGTTGAATAAAAAGAAATGTCATTGCTGACATCTAGAGAGGTCATCAGCAGAGCAGCAGCGGCTACGTTAACTGTAGAAACTCCTGCCAACTCACTCTGACAAGCCAGCTCATATCAGCAGAGTGGTTGTCATCCTTTACATGGGCCATTTCTAGCCCTGTTCCAAAGACAGTTGATAACAGCACAGTAACAGTGAGACTTCAGCAGTTTTGTCTCACCTTAAAATCCCCCTGATTCTCCTATTTAGGTTGCCTTCCTCAGCCCCAGCGCTCACAGCCTGTCCTCCTGCAGGGAGAGTGCAGGGTGGATAATCTGCATTCTGTTCTTCAATGATTGTTGCATACTCAGCATCCCAGCTGCTTGCCTGAAATCCAGTGAGTCACTTTCAGCATCACCATCTACTCCCCTTGCCTCTTTCCAAATCTGCAGATATATTTGTGCTACACACTGCACTGCAGTGGGTGCATAAATGACATACTTCTACATATATGTGCACAGGTACTGCAAGTATCGTAGTGGCAGCAGCAAGGAGCTCAGATAGGTTAACTTTTCCTGCCAAGAATTCTCCTTTCACAAGCTGGTCTGCTGCTGCCTGGCTATATGTTTGGCTGCACCTGTTTAAACTATCCCAAAAGAGTAGGCATACCTAGTGCCGTGATGACAACCACCAGCAATGATTTTGTGCCTCACAGAGACTCTTTGATCTAGAAAACAGTGTATTTGTAGTTGACAGCCAATACATGTTTTAAAATCAAATGCTTGTTTAATGAAGGAGAACAGTGTGTGTGTGTGTGTGTGTTTTGATATTCTGCATCTGGATTCATCGCTGCTTACGATACATGGCAGGTTTTGAAAAATAAAGCTGATATGGCTTTACTTACTGTCCTGCTGCCTACTGGGATGACAGGCATTCTAAAGTTATTCTTGGAAAAATTGTAAAGACAATACCTTGAGTTTCTGCTTTAAAAATCTGCATTAATGTAGTTATAGTCTTTTTTTTTTTTTTTTATTTTGCGTAGAAGAGAATATGTGGCTTCCTCTAAGCCACGCTGGCACTGATTAATCTGAAAAGATACAGAGAATTTATCGAGGGGTGTTGGAACTGGATCTTTAAGGTCCCTTCCAAACCAACCTATTTTATGATTCTGTAGTATGATTCTCTGATTGATGGTGGTGATATGCAAGATGAACTCTAATTAGACTGCACCTGGCAGGTGAGGGCTGGTAGTTGCTATGAATTCTTTTCCACCCCTAGTGCTAGCAGCACTCTGCAGAAGGCTACTGGGCTCCATCAGTCTGAAGTTCCCCAGCAATCCTCCCTGGGGGATCCCACAGCAGTGTGGGAGTTTCTGTACCTCTTTACATACATACGCTTGACATATGTGCATACAGATATTATAGCTCAGTACTCTATGTATGCAGGAACAGATTCAAAAGGGAAGAAACATCTATCTCCTCCTCCTCCAGTAAGTTAATTCTAGGTCCTTAACTGTATTTACCAGGGTTAGTGGGGGGAGGCTGGTGTGCCTAAGCTCTGACAGCAAGGAGACTTATCTTTGCTACCTCCTTAGCTATAGTACACATTTTTACTAGTTCCTATCTTTAATATTTAAAAACAACGTTTCCACATTTTAGAAATTTCCTTGATAATCATAAGGGTAGAATCATAATTCTGATTTTATTTTAAAGTTTGGGGTGGTTTTGGCTTCTGCTCTGAAGACAAATTATGCAAAATAAAATAGATTTATGGAAATTTTTTTATTCATGTAATTGTGGAAAACATAGGAATCTTTTCTTCATCCTCCTGAGTAATCTGACTCTAATGCATAATTACATGGCTGTAATAAAATGAAAAATTGCAGGATTAAAAGAGATATGCCCAGTTTTATACCTAATCCAATTAAATAGTCTTCTAGTTTAAAATTACACAGAATGTAGCAATGAATTATGGTAGAAATTCGGTCAGTGCATGGGTTATGCATTTGTACACCAATGCATCTCTTATCAATACAGGCAGTGTGTGCCTCATTACCTACAGATACATTATGGAATCTTGAATTTCTAAAGCACGTAGAATTATTTTGCTATGACCTTGGCTGTCTTGGTGCATTATGTGTGACATGAAGGTGAAGGCCAGCTCTTGTTTTCCATGGAAAACAAGGGAACCTGACATGACCAGATGAATGAAAAATATTTAACTAATGTTCTCTATGTTTGTTCTGTCCTAGAAGCTGAACAATACTAAAGTTGATAAACCATTGACTAGGTATTTTTTCTCCAAGCAGTTGTTATCCAGCACTCAAGCAATTAATAAAAACCCTATGTTTAAAAGTTCTGTCTTCTAATTCACTAAATATTACCAAACACATCATCTTAGCTTTCTTTTCCCCTTTCACAGTGGTGAAGATCTGCATGCCCTGATAGTTATTGCCATGTTTATTGACAAAAAAAAAATCTCAAAATAACATCTAAACATGATATAAACAACACAGAGGGGAGGAAATTACAGTAATCAACACAACAGATGGATAGACAGCATTTTGATCTCCTAGTTACCTGCTGCCAAAGTCAATCCAAATAACAGGGCTTTAAAACAGTATGAGCCACAAGGGAGAAATAAAATAAGTTGATCTGCTCATTGACCTAATGAAATCTCTTTTCATGGTAATTCCACATCTTCTTCCTCCTCTGTATCTCCTCTGACCTCCCCTCCACTCCCTCAACTCTTCCCTTCCCTTGCAGCCACTGAGGACATGGGACGGCGTGGCTGATCATCATCTAAACAGACTGTTGATTCATGCTGAGTGGGAGCAGTAATTCAGGTGCCCTTTCTATTAGTCTCTTCTATCCAGCTGCCAGTTATCAAAAATTTGTAGGAACTTGCTGTCTTTGAGGTCTCTCTCCATCTGTTAGAATTGTCTGAAATGGGTTGGTTGTTTCTGCCCTTACCAGGGGTCAGCAGAGATGCAGGGTAGCCACACAAGTCTTCTTTCCTTAGGATAGCCAGTGAAAAATCACCTGAAAAAGGAAGTGGCTTAAATTAAAGGCTTTGGTTTCTTTTTGCTTATGTTAAATAAGTATGTGCCTGCAGGGTTAGATGTGAACTGGGCAGAGTCCTTAAAAAATTGACAAAACCAAGCAAAACAATGTTCCTCTGGAGCAGACGATGGCAGCAGCAACTAGTCCTGGACTGCTCTACTGAAAGCCAGAGTCTCAGGCAGTTATACCAGAAAAAACAGTAAACTTCTCACATTTACTTGGCAAGGATAGTTCTTATTATGCAGCGAATAACATTCATCATATTACTCAGCTGCCTGCATTTCCACTGGAAAAATAGTTCTATTCTTTCCATCAATCTTATCCGTAGTCCTGCTTTGCCATGCAGTACTCTAATTTTTTCCTTTACACCTGCTGTCTTCATTAACTAAATGTAGAACAGTCTTGTGTGTCATCATGGGATGGATCATGGTGTTACTAACCTCACAGATAACAACCGGTGCTGTAATTTTCATCTGCAGATTCAGGTAACACCAACTGGGAAAAATCAATGTGGTGATGCAATTTGGGTGCCGGACAGAAGAGGGTGCCCTTCAGGTAGCCTGAGGTGAAAAAAAGACCTTTGCTACCAGCACTGAGAACAGCCAAAGGTCGTCAGGCAAGTTCCCAAAGCAAAAAAACCATTTTCCCGGTGCAGCGAGGCAGTGCAAGCTCGGAGAAGGGCTCACTGGCATGCTAGAAGCTGCTTGGACACTTTAATAACGACAGCTCTAGAGCTCAATGTGAACAGCAGGAGTATGGAAATACTAGCCCCTGGACTAGTGTTTTGATGTGGCTAAAAATCCTGAGCACAGTGAGCCGGGAGTGAGCTAAACTGTTAGTATTTCTGCTGCACTCAAAGGGCAGCAGCAAGCTTATAGATTTAATGTTGAAACTCACACCAGAGCCTCCTTACAGTATGACTCAATGCTTTAGAAGGTTGTCACTCAGTAACCACGTGAGGAAACTGAGGTCCTGCCTGACTGGGGAAGTTCCACTGGACTGGAGGCTGATGTTGTGCCGATCTACAAGAAGGGTTGCAGGGAGGATCCAGGGAACTACAGACCTGTCAGTCTGACCTCAGTGCCAGGGAAAGTCATGGAACAGGTGATCTTGAGTGCTGGCATGAAGCGCATGCAAGACAACTGGGTGATCAGGCCCAGTCAACATGGGTTCATGATAGTCAGGTCTTGCCAAACTAACCTGATCGCCTTCTGACAAAGTGACTCTTCTACTGGATGAGGGAAAAGTTGTGGATATCAGCCTCTGACCTGGACAAGCAAATGCTCTCCAGGGTGGAAAACTGGTTGGATGGCTGTGACTAGCAGGTCCAGGGAGGTTATTCTCCCTCTGGACTCGGCACTGGTGAGATCTCACTTCGAATCCTGTGTTCAATTCTGGGCCCCTCAACCACAAGAAGGATGTTGAGGCTCTGGAGCAAGTCCAGAGAAGAACCACAAAGTTGGTGAAGGGGATGGAAAACAGGCCTTATGAGCAACGGCTGAGAGAGCTGGGGGTGTTTAGCCTGGACAAGAGGAGGCTGAGGGGAGACCTCATTGCTCTCTACAACTACCTGAAAGGAGGTTGTGGAGAGGAGGGAGCTGAGCTCTTCTCCCAAGTGACAGGAGACAGGACAAGAGGTAATGGCCTCAAGCTCTACCAGGGGAGATTTAGGCTGAAAGAAAAAATTCACGGAAAGGGTCATTGGGCACTAGCAGAGGCTGCCCAAGGAGGTGGTTGAGTCACTTTCCCCACAGGTTTTTAAAAGATGAGGTGCTGAGGGACATGGTTGAGTGTTTGATAGGAATGGTTGGACTCAGTGATCCTGTGGGTCTTTTCCAACCTAGTGATTCTGTGTGATTCTGTGAAAGAAATCCTGTGCTTAGCTGCCTGCATGCAAATGTGATTTTTGACTCATACTGCTGGATTCCCTGACGTGTGTACTCCTACAGGAGGCAAGTTTGTATTGGCTGCCTTGAATGAGCAAAAATGCTTCCACATTGTAAAACACTCCTATAACATTGATTCAAGTTTAATCAGTTACAGGAGGTCGTTCAGAGTGTAGTTACAGCTGTGCAAAGCATTTTATTCAGAGTGAGAATTTTACTTGGTGTGATAACCAGGCAATAAACTCTGAATCAGCTGTCAATTTTTGTAGAAATGAAGCATCACCAGAGCTTAAAGATCTGCTCTGAACATTTCTATCAAATAAATCATATCTCCTGGGTGGATACTTCCAATGTTTTTCTGACAAGAAAGAAAGAAAATATTGCCTTTGAGTAGGTCTAGAGCGGCTAAATAAACCCCTAATGATTACAAGCCAACGATGTCTACATACAGATTAATTCAAGCATTCAAGATGCTTCTAAATCTTGATCTGCATCCTGTGTTTTGCAAGTTAACAAAGCCCTCACAGCCCTCATATGACCCTCATTGGATCATTTTTGTGTCTAAAACATATGACATATGTTAGAAACTAATGCTTTTCAAGGAACTAGTGAAGAGTGTTTTCAGTAAGCAGCCTGGGATTCAATGTTAGCTGATGAGTCATGAAACAAGAACATTTACAGAACATAATACAATATACCAGCTTAGCAGAATTGAAATTTCACTTTTTCAGATGCCACTTCAGATAGAATTTTCTTATCAGGGGAACATACTTCCTCTATTGGAACTGAACCAGGTGCAGACTAAACTGCTATGATTATGCAACCCCATCACTCGGACCATTACAAGTTTTTATTCTTCCTCAATTCTTATATTACAGAATGAAAACTTCATTCCAAACTGTTTCATATGTAAAACTCAGTAAAGTGCGAAATCTGAATTGCGTCTTGAAAAAATGTAACATAATTTCATTCTGAATTGGTGAAAACCATCATTAAATGTAACCAGAGTTTACAATGTTTTGCAACTTTATTTTTGCTGAACAAGCTAGAAATGCTTCAGGATAGCATTTTGAGTTCACGTTTACCCAAATACATGACATCAACCCTGAGAAGACCATTATGGGCTCTTCAGGAACAGTTAAAGAAACCAAGGGAAAAGTATCCACCCTCAGAGAAGAAATACTGACTTGCACAGGAGTAATAGGAGGAGGGACACTCTTTCTGGCCATAAATTCAGCTTCACACAGCTCATGTCCCTTTGCCTATTATTGTACAGGTAATGCTGAAAACACTCAGAGAAGTGCTAAGTAGTATTATTTTCTTTATATGTGACACACAAAAGCAATCAAGACATGAAAATGTGATGTTTGACTGCTTGGTTTGCTCATCTTTATCATCCCCTAATACTCTGAATATTCGCAAGTACTGTCTTCTGCAGTGGAAGCAGTTGGACAAATCAGATATATCTTTGCTGCAGTTTCAGAAGAATAATATTAAGCTACTTGTTTAGTCTGTCTCGCTGAGCAGAAATTACATGGCGTCCTGATAGAAAAATAGACTTATAATCATAACGAATCTGATTAATCTCTCCTGTATTTTGAACTGGACTGAACTTTCTCTGCCAGACATGGGAATAACTCTTAAGTGTGTTACTCTGGAGGAATTAGAGGCAAAATCAATACATTTTGCTCATGATGCCCATCAGTGGGTTCTCATAACAGTGATTATAAGCTCTCCATCTGCAGCCAGTGCTGGATGCTCAAGCTACTCTAAATCAGTTTTCTCTCACCTAACAAAATGAGTGAGTTGATATAGGCTGATGCCACCCTGAATTTTTTTAACTTGAGTGAAAAGCTAACAATCAACACGATGGATCATGTTGCTCATCTGCCATTGATGAATGCTATAGTGTCTTATTAAATGATTTCTTCAGTATATGGCCAGAAGTAGCTTCTGTCACAGGTGCCTCTTCTTTGGTCATGATTTTCCGTTTACTCTTTTCAGCAGAGTAAAAAGCTCAGAAAACTGATGTTCACAAACAGATGACAAGTCATAACTTTGCAACTTCAATATTTTTCATGGGGACAGGAGGAGTCATTGTAGATAGGCAATAATCAGCATTGTATTCTCAGACTAGTGAATAACTAAATGCTGCAATAATGATTTGAAAGGAAGTTGTGAGACTGTAAAACTGAAAGGGAAATGTGTGGAAACTTTCACTTTAGGTTTCCTAAAAATATGAATCGCCATGTGCAATGTAGCAAAGCTGAGGGAGGTTTTCAAAGAGGAAGGTAAATGCAGTTCTGTTACAGGTACTTGGAGCAGAAACACCCATGCACTAGGGTTCAAGAGAAGCAATCCAATGGAAACAGGAAAAATGAAAAATGTTTAGATTTGCTTTGTGCTACCAAGGATATGCAGTTTGCAGACAATCTGTTTGTGAGGATATGTAACCCTGTTAGATGAGCAGATCGGAATTTACACCTCAGTGCTGTTTGAGGGGGAAAGGGACCTATTATTACAGTTTGTCTGATGGATAAATATGAAAAGTTTTCCACTGTGCATGTCTTACCTGTGGCAATATGGAGGCATTTTGACCTGTCCACCTGCAATCTGTGCTTTGTGTTAGTCTTTCCTGTGTCAGATGGACAATACAAGTTGGACTGATATCCTACCAAATCCCTGTAATCACCTCCATAAGATATAAGCAGTTCTGTGCAACTCCCAAAGGAGCCTTTAGTGGGGATTATTTAGTTCTGTGTCAGTTTGTCTATTTGTTTCTTAGTTACTTGGCTCCTTATTTCCTGGCTGTATAATTAATGACTACTAATAGAATAAACTTCTCAGGCTTCTTTCTACATGGCTAGACAGCATGTAGTCATGTTTAAAATACGACAAAATAGTAGCATTCAAGGAATGGGATTTTTAAACTGTTTTCCTACTCTTTGCATCATTCTTTCCCTTTGATACCTTATGTACCTATTTCCTGATGCAAATTTGACAGAGCGACAAAGGATTACAAAGATATAAAATTCCCGGAGCTTTGGACAAATGGGTACTCCTCCCAGTGAAAGAAGAGCTGGCATGTGTCGGCAAGAGTTACCTGCTCTGATTGATCTGCATCTACCCTGTCAGTACAACTGACTAGTCAGTGCACTCATAGGGCAGTCACGTCATGCACGGTCTTACATAGTCAGAGATTTGGAGGCACGATGGAGATGAGGTAGCATGGAACTGGAACTCAAGCTTTCAATACAAGTGAGTTCTTGTAGACACCATAAAAGCAGCCTTGGTTTTTTTTTTTCCTGAACGGAGGATGCAAGAGGTGGATGGAAGGAATTGAACTGTATGTGAATCCATAATAAACAGGGATCCACTGATTGCACTCTTTGTTGAATGACTTCTCATATTACAATAACAGTAATGAAATTACACAGCTACATCCAAAGTGATGAAATAGGTCCCAGGCCAGGCCGGGAAGTCAAATCTGCAAGGTGATCATGGGATAAGCAAAGGATACGGCCAGGCACAGCCGTATCTACAATGCAACTCGGGCAAGGACTGATAGCAAGGACCTGAGCTCAGATGCAGCTCAGATCTCAAGTCAAGGGGCAGATGACCCTCATGGATTATCACACAACACTTTTCAAAGCAGTCTGAAGTTACACAACACCATTTCAAATCTGATTCTGAGAGCAGCAGTCCAACGCCTGGCTTGGGGGCAAAGGGTTAAGAGATTGTATCTTGTGTTGTGCACTCAGGAACTGACAACACACAGTGAAGTAGCCTTGAGGATGTAGGGTTGTTACTGTTGGTGGGTTTGTTTTTGTTTTTCTAACATTGGAGTTGAGCTCCTAAATCTGTTGTTTCTGGAAAAGGATTGCACAAAAGGCTGAATTCTCATTTATTTTTAAAAAAAACCCCAAAACCAAAACAAACCAGTGATCCAGCTGTGGTTTCTCATATGCAGATAAATTTGGCTCCTATCCTAGTAAGACTTTCACCATGTCTAGCAATTACCCTCCATACCAAGCTTTGTGTCTACAGCTTCTCAATCGGTGACCTGTTGTTTTTAAGACAAAGACCATCTGGTTATCAGAAAACCTAGCTACAGTGCACCAGAAAAAAATAATAAGAACTATGAGGTGGGTGGGTTGCTTCTGACCACCCTTATTCACAGAAAACAAGCTATTTGTGGGACACTGAAGGAACTGTTTGAAAAAAACGTGCTGGCTGAACTATGTGGTACTTGTTGCAGATCCTTGGCCAGAAGCACAGGTATCTCAATACTCTTTCTGTAGTCAAGTTCTGAGTCATATATTCATAGAAGTGTTCATCATTGAACAATACTGGAAAGAAAGTTCATTTTGTGGAAAATTAGATTTTAACATGTGTAGCCTTCAGGCATTTTAATTAGACAGAGAACTGGCTTGCTACTTAAATATTTCTTTCCTGAACTTTACATGTTGATCCTGCGATACTGTATTGAAGACCCTGGCAGCTCATTGCATTCAGTCCTCAATAAGGGGCTACTACTGCCCTAGAAGACACACAAGGAGGTCTCACAGGGTTTGAATTGCTCTGGAAAAATGATTTGATGTTTGAAAGGTATTAGAAAATTCTCATCTTTTCCTGACCTATGCTAACCCAACCCAATTGAAAGTTTGTTTGAAGGTTGGAAAGAAGACATCTGCAACTTTACTTCAATTCAGCAGGTCCAAAGCTTAACACACTTTTTTCCCCCCTCCCTATTCTCTGAATATATTCAAGCTGCTGAAAAAAATGAAGAAAGTATGGGATAGGTATATCACAGTCAACAGAAGTCTTGAATTTCATTGTTAGTGTTATTTAAACTGTTTGTCAGTAAAACTGAACAGTTGTATTGAATGTGAGGTGAAGTTTATGAGAATGTATGTCTATGCCTTGTTGTTACACTGACAAGTTCTTGTTTCTCTCATTGCATTAGATTTCCCCCGCTGTGGATAAACAGTAATACGATTAGCATGTCGGCAGAGGGGATTTTCAGAGAAAAAGAAAATGTCTTTTTCTTGAATGGTGATAGACCAGAATTTCTCTCAAACTGTGGAGGCATTCTGAACTTATTTATTATCCTATATAGCTAATATTATTTCATAGAAGACAGATACAACCCTATGCAGTTAAATAATTGATTTTCAGGACTGCTTCTGCAATGGTGTTTATCTTTATTCTGTCACAAACTGTTATGCTGTGCCCATCTCTCTCTCCGCTGCTTTACTTTTAGAAGGAGCTCAATAATGTTGAACCAGATGCAGTTGCAGCAAATATGTCATTTCCCACGAGTAATTAATTCTGCTGTTACAGTGTTTATCTCGCTTTGGTTTGATTTTTTCCAGCTTCAGTTTCCATTAATTTGCTATCTCTTTCTGCTAGATGACAGGCTAGGCAATACCAATTTTTTGTGTGGATTCATTTGGCAGGGGGGTCCGCAATAGGGTGCATCTTGCCTTAGTTTTCTGGTTCACTCCTGTGTCCATGCCCAATTGTGCCTACTGCATGCATGCTGCTTTGGTCCCAGATTCTCTTTTGGATCAAAGCAGCTGGTTCCCTTAGGAGAAAACCTGGATTCTGTATGGAGGTTTTACTTCAGTTGTGTTCCAGATGGCAGTAGAGATGAGACTGCACTAAATTTGGCTCCCTGCTCTCTCCCCAGTCCTCCACTTCTGTCCCAACATCATCTCAACCCCTACATGCCCTCATGGCGTGCAGTACATGCCCTTAGCATCATGTTACAATAACACTGTTCTCACTTTTTTTTTTTTTTTTTTGGCAGTTGGAATGGAAAAGACTGGGGGGGAGGGAGAGGGGAAAAAAAAGAAAATTATGTTTTAGGATTGCAAGGGCAATAGAGGAGACCTGAAATAGTGCTGTGCGCATGAGCAGAGCCAGCACTGTTGTTTGGTCGTGAGCAGTCTGTATGCGAGTTCCTCTGCACTCCTGTGCTGGGAGGATGCCTTGGAAGGACAAGTTTAGAGGAGTGGATGTTGCCTTTGAATCAAATTCCCCTCCATGACAAGCAAACCTTTCCATCGATGTAAATGGACTGCACTAAATGCACTTAGAGGTTGATGTGGCCACAGTGAAATCAGTGGAGGGAAGGGGATTTTCACAGTTAATGCCACCACTGAGAGCTGGGACATGCACAGGGATGTGACTGGTGGAAATGAGGGTTGCAGAGCTGAGGGCAGATCCTGCTCTGTCCTTCGCTCTATCTGCCTTTACATGGTGCTGTTCAGAGCAGAAAGAATGAAGTGTGTTGCATTTTATTTCATTTAGTTGTGGTTAGCATTTAACAAAGAGGTTGAGGTTTTTGTTTGGGTTTGGGGTTTTTTCCCAAAAGAGAATATTCTAGTTTCCTAGCTACCATTCCATCTATCTCTCAGTAAAAGGTATATTTGGGTGAACAAAGAAGTGACAGGGACAGACCTTAAGTGACAAACTTTGAACTTTGGAAGCAGTTTGGACAGCTCTGTATTTCTAGTTAATGTCATTTTACTTCTTAAAAGTTTTGAAAAGTGTGTCTTTAAAAACTGATTATTTTACAATTATGTTTAAATTTCTGAGCAATATCCCCTCCACTGAAAAATGGTAATTATGCCCATCATTTGTAAGGCTGTTTACTAGAAAAGTAGAGATGAATGCCATGATCACTTTTATAAGATAATGGAGCCCTGAGTTTTTCCAGCTCTATTTGTGCATTAGCCTGAGATGAACTTTCTTGCTCAGTGGTTTCATTTGTGTCATCATTTTCAATCACTAAACCATAAAAAATATACACTCCAGTTCCCCATCAGTTTTGAGCACTTCCTGAATTAGCAAAAGATTTCATTAATGCTTCTCAATTATTATCTGCCTTCATTTGAAGTATTTTATGTATTAAGACTTTAGTCAGTTATCATGCTTTCCACTCTATTTTCAGTCTTTTCCTCCTTGACTATTTTGCCTTTCTCTGTTATCTAAAAGAAAACTCTAAGCCTTGATAAATTGCTGCCGCTGTTTAGGCTCGATCAACATACAGTTATACCAACGTGAGAGGAATGTGAGGTGGTAGGGTTACAGTTTCTTTTCCAGTAGAGCTATGTTGCACAATTCCTCGCATGTACCATTTATAGAACAACTAACTGCTGTAGCTTATTCTGCTGTTCTATGAGAGAATAAAGTATTACAAGGCAAGAACCTTTTAACTGATAGACCAGGGATGACACAAGCTACTCCTACCCTTCTAACTTGTGTTGAATAAAGTGGTGTAACTTTGGTGTGTAAACACATTCCCCTAAGCCAAAAACTTAAAACCTGATCCCTCGGGTCACCGTGTTTCTCCACTGCTTTCCTTCACCCCTATTTCAGGCCATGTATACAAAGTATGTAGATGGCAGCGTGCTGCGTATCAGGTGTCTCCGACAGCTGGCACCACACTTGCTTGTACGTGCATAGCACCAGTATTTCTAAATGCAAGAGGGAGCCCAGAGGCTTCAAAGGTTTTATAAGGTTTGTTCATAAATTAGGGCTTCACCAGGTGGTGTTTCCATGTGTTTTAAAGTTTGAAAAAATAATTCCTTGTTTTCAAACCAATTTTCAAAGTCCCAAAGGGCACTCCAGGAACTGCTGCTTTTTTTTTTTGGTGACAATTGTTCTATAATAAAGTTTCTACTTTAATTATATGTATAATGTATTGTGCTATCTATGCAGAATTTTTTTTTTCGTAAGGAAAGTATCTGTGAGAAGAGATAACTAGAGGCAAGGGAAGTAAACCTGACATGAAAAAATCTAGAAAGCATATAGCAAAGATACTTCCAATTCCTTTTCTTGAAAGTAATGACCTTGCTTCCTCACATTTTACTAATGGATTGTAATATATTTCTTTATATTCTAAGTTTTTTCCCAATAATTTCAGGTTTTTTTGTGTACCTTTTTAAAATGACATAATTTCAGCTATTTATATGATAATTTCTCTGAAGTTAGTAAATGGAAATCCCAGCAGAATTTTTGTCTTCAGTATGCTAATCACTAGACAACCAGAGAAAAATCAAATGATTGCAACTTGCAGTGTACTGTCTGTTGTAATTGTTTAGCTCTTCTCCCTCTAAAAGGGTTTGCAACTTAAAAACCAAATTGTTTATTGGTCTTGAAGGATTTGCAGCAATATACAATAAAATATATTCTTTTTCCTACCTAAATGCAGAGGAATAATTTCAAAAGTGCCTTGCCTTAAGCTATCTGAAGTTCATACTATTGAAAATAAAATTTGAATCAAATGACACAGAAGATTTTGGTTAGATTTCAGATAATTTAGTTTTGTTATTTAATCAGGGCGTGACAAGCATATGCATTTATTGATGTAATATTGCTGACTGGAAGAGTCAATGCATACAGAAAGACCACTCAGTGAAGCTGCAGCTGCCACTGACAACAGATTAAAATCAAGGGAGAATTTTAAGTATGTTTCTATTAATTGAATATGTAATCATTTTACTTAGAAGGATTTTAATTACGCTTCACCTTAATGTTCTCATTATGCACTTACACAGTCTAAATGTCCACAATCCTGGAATAAAATATGGTTAGAGAGAAAAGGAAATGGGAGAATAGCAGAAAAGCTATTTAAAAGGTGTGATAAGTAAAGCAGAGTGAAGACACAATGTCTGTGTAATTCTCACAACATAATTGTGAATGTGAAATAAAAATAACTAGATTTTTACCAGACTTACAGGGAGTTGAGGGTTTTTTTTAAAAAAAATTAAGCCTATATTTACATAGCAGTTGTCTAAATTTTATCCAGGTATGCCACATCCAAAAGATCAAGCTAAGGTTGCTTGTCCAAACACAGTTTTGTTGCTCTATAGTCCGTCTTCTGTGCAGGGCGAGAAAGTATTTGGCTTTGCTTAGGTTACACAGTCAATTATCAGTCTGTCAGGTTTGCTCTTGTATCCTGGTGCTTGTCTTTTATTGAAGGCTAGAATACTTCTGTAGATCATGTTCCTTAAGACAGTTGTTTCTGCAATGCTAATTTGTTTCAGAAAAAAAAAATCAATTAAAAAATCGCATGCTGAGTGAAACAGATTTCTGGCTTTGATTGAACTCTGGGACAGGAGAAAAGGATGTTAAGAAATGGCACTGAGTGGAAACAAAGCAGGATGAGAGAGAGCAATGCTTGCGACTGATCTAAGGCAGAAGAGCCATTTTGCAAGTAGGGATGAGGGACAGAGATCCTATTAAAAAGGCCCAGATTGTGACTGGGAAACCACAGGCAGAGACTGCTTCCAGACACAGAAATAAATCTTGCAGGCAGCTTCAAACCATGCGCAGCCTAGATGGTGCAGCAGACAGCAGCCCTTCCCAGAACTGCCGGAGAGCATCGCGGCAGAAGCGGAGCAAGCTGTTGTTTTCCAAGCAAATAGAAAGTGCTTTGTTAATTTTAAGTAAGAGCCAAGTGCACCAGTCGCTGCTGCAGCTGCAACAGCTGCTTTAGCTCGGGAAGAAAACCCACAATTGGCAGAAGGTAAATGGACAAAAGTTGAGCCTTATTCTTGAAAGCGAGAAAATGTGAAGATGAAGAGGAGAAATGTTTGCCTTATCTTGCTGCTGCTGCTGTTGAAGGAAGCTGTCTTGCTGCACAAGTGTGAAGTCAGGAGCGCAGCACTTGAGCATTGTAGTCAACATGAAAAAGTGAAAACCTGCAGGCCCAGCAGTGTGGCAGGCGCTGGTGGGGATCTATGGGCAGAAGAAGCCTTTTGTATTTACATGTGAGAGGTTAGCATCAGGCAGAGCTGGTCATAAGCTGTTCACATCAAAAAGGCCTTGCCAGAAACCTCCCTAAGGATGTAGGGACGTGTTTGTTTTTTTTTTTTTTTAATAAATATAAGTTTACAAGTAGACTGCACCTCCAGGATAAACATTAGTGGTGGCAGACATGCTGTGGTCAGCATTGGATAGTGGTTCAGTGGAATAAACTGCTTTAAACATAAACTTGTTTATGCATATATTGTTCTGAAAAGAAAAAGAAAAAACACCAAATAAACATGGCTGGACATAGATGTAATATAGCATATGATTAACGTAATTATTTGTGAAGTCCTAAAGATCTTAGCATAGAACGACCAGAACAGATTTACCCAGCTTGAACCTGACCGTTCAAGAGGCAGGTTTCTATTTTATGTATGTTTTGAAGGGAAAAGGACAGAGATTAATTAAAATACTTGAAAATTAATATGAAGCAGAGATCAGCAGGAATCCAAGCTGGTAGCAGGGAAACTGTTGGTCTCCTAAAGTGAAACATGTATATATTTGTGAAGACAGGTTGAAAAAACAATCTAGCTCCATCTGTTGCGTACCAGCAGTGGATTGCTGCTGTTCAGCACTCTGTCCAGTGGATGAAAAGAAGATTTTAAGTCCACTCACTAGCTATTTTTCAAAAGGAGGAGGATAAGGGACTTGTGATGCTCAATATCAATATTCCTTCATAAGGATGAATAGCAGTTCCATCTTGCCACACCACTTCAAAGGAAAAGCAGGGATGAGGTACTGTGTTCCCTGAGGTGTGACTTGATTGTCAGCAGCTAAAGGCTACATCAAATTAACTCTGCCTACTCTCTGTTAGAAAAGCTGGGGGCAAGTGAGATTTGATCAGATCTTGCACCTCTTACACACCTGGATTCTTCTGTTCCTTGCATCCTGGAGCACTGCCTGAATGATATTAGGGCCAGGACCTTCTTTTCCGCTTTATATTCTCCATTTCAGAGCCATCAGTCAATCTTCATACCCGTCAGGGAAGGCTGTTCCCTGACGATTGAGGCACTGGGAGCAGGAGGATTTCCTCATGGGGCCAGCAGGGCTGGCCGGAGGGCACCTGGGGTCAGCCCAAAGTCCCCATCACCAGCCACGTTGTCAGTAGCACCCAGGGCCAAGCTCAGTCAGCAGGGTCAGACTAGGGTCCATGTAAAGGAGCCTACAGCCAGGTGCAAGTGCAGCTGGGACACAGCTGCAACACAGTTCAGGCAGGAACTGAGGGCCAGAGCCTCAGCTTAAAAACAGCTTCCTGGGAAGCAGAACAGCCCTTGCTTAGGTCTTTCTCTTTTTCTCAGGGTCAGCTGTTCTGAAGATGTCCCTAAGTTCAGGTGGCTGAACCAACAGAAGGTCCTGGATGCTCTGCAGATCTCATTTCATCTATTTGATCGGGGACTCTCTCCTATCTGTCACTGATAACTGACTCTGACTTTCATTCCTTATTGTGGTCTTCAGAACTGCCCCACCACAACTCGATCCTCTCACTAAATTGGGTGAGTAACACTGTCTTTGCTACAAGGTCAGCTTTTCCCAGTTCCTTGCTTGCCAGCTTATGAAGGCAGGCGGTTCTATGAGCCTCCAGTACTATCTGAATAACAGTGCTTTCTGCACAAAGTGTATTTAAAACTTAAGGTTGCTCATAAATCTTTGAGGAAATTCTGTCTACAAATAAAGTGCATTCTGGTTTGCTGCAGGCTAGTTCATTGTGCATGATTTTAAGTAGTTTGCAGAGGAATACAGTTGAGCTGTACAAATAATGGTTACCTTAACTGTCAATCTTGCAGACTGGAGAGAATGTCAAAATAAACTATTAAAAATATATGAAGTTAACTCTGAATTATATTTACATTTGCTAAGTTAGAGAACAGAACAAGTGAGAACTACATTTTCAGTACTTAAAATTCTTTCAGCCTTTGGGTTCATAAACCCAATATGATCATATAATTGGAAACTTGTATCAGATATCCTGGATGCTGACAGAAAGATGAAGAGACAGGTAGACGGAGCAAACCACCAGTGTGGTTTTGTGCTTGGAGTGCACCATTTCCATCTGTAAATGACACCTTGCACATATCTACTGTGGAAAATAATGTTTGAAAAAGCAGAGATGCTACAAGGAAGAGCCAACAGTTATATAGTTGGTTTTCTTTTCACATCAGAGGGATACGGATTATGGAGAAATAGTACTTCATTTAAATACAAGGAAGGAGGGAGATAAGGACATTGATTTAAGTATTTTGAATGAGAAACTCTCAAGCAGCGAGGACAGTAGGAAGCAGCTTTAACAGCAAGAGAGATCCACTCCTGAATGCAGCACCAGCAGATTTATTGCCACCTGACAGAGCTCATGTTGATGCTTCAAGGTAGCACCTCTATGCTCAGGCAGCATTTCGCAGTAGTTGAAATATCATCAGCTAATACAGTGGCCAGGATGTGAAATTCTGAATTATGTTAATGTTGTCTGTTAACACCACTGTGTTTGGGAAAGGAAGTTATGAGTAACTGTCTCCCAAAGGGGCTTTCCTATAAAGCCTTTGGGTTTGTTATAAACACATTTGCTTATAAACCCCTTGGGTTTGTTATGAATGCCTTGGGAACAGATTTGATTCAGAATATCATATGCAGCACTAGAACTTAAACTATGAAAGAAGCAGACTTCTTTCCTTTTTTCTCTTTAAAATATTATAACTAAACAGATCCTGGACAAAGAAAAGTCTATGCAAGGTGGATTTAGAGTCTTATGCTACCTATGTAATTTATATGCTTTTGAAAACCCTTCTTATTACAAAATGTATTTATTAATGGGCATCAGAAAGTTTGATAAAATGAACAGAACTTAAACTAATCACCATGGGGAATATCTTGGCGGCATCTGTTCGGAGTAGGAGTTGGGGTTTGAGTCAGAGGATAGCATTGCCCAGGCCACAGCCTCTGGAGGTGGAAGGTTCTGTTCTTGTGTCTGCTCTTTTCCACCATGGATATACATGAATCTTCACAGCAGATTGATTGATGTCTCAGTCTGCTGGCTGAACATAGGTACCAGTTTCCAACTTTTCAGTAGTTTTGTATAAAAAGGTTTTCCTCCAGATCACATACTGCTACGCTTACTGTGCCATATACAAATTTTAATTAGAACTGTCTGTAAGTGCAGTTTGAAATCCTGGTTTACTTGGAATTTCAGTGCTTTGCATGATGAAGGATTAGATGTGTAAGTGGTAGATGGAACAGTTCTTTGTGTACTGGAGAGACTCCCCTGTCATAGATTCTGCATTTTAAAAAAACTAATGGATGCAGATAAAAACCCAATTAGCAATTACAAATAACATTTTCAAATATCTGTTAAATCAATAAGCAATTATTTGATTAATCTGATTCAGAGGATTAATTCTGTAAGCCAGCTTACTGTTCAGATCTGCAGAGAAAAAGGAAACTTGAATTCTGTAATTAAGATATGTTCCGCTCAGAGCAATAAATGTATTTTAAAACTTGAGTGCAAGAGAAAATCAAGTTTGGCCTGAGGTTTTTAAAGCTTTTGGTCTATTATGTTATACTGATGAAAAAAAAAGGTACTATTTTATTTAGGACGTGAATGCTATGGGTTCTGGTAAGTCTTTAATTGAAATAAAAGTGAGTAAAAAACATGAGCTTATTTGACTAGCAGGAAAAGTGGCCAAAAATCTTTTTGGCATATGAGGGGGAACAACCTTATTCAGTACAAATCTTTCCTTTAAATTATAGGATGACATTTGCAATTATTATTAGAGTTTTGGCCAGACATTTGTTTTTAAAAAGAGCTATTTGTCCTTCTTAAGCTGAGACATGAGGGCAGCTCTGTTGTTAGAAAATATTCTCTGAATGAATGAGGTGAGTTATTCCAGCAGACAGAGAGCAGATGTACTGAAGATGAAATCATTGCCCTGCAGAGAAACTAAGGAATGTTTCATGGTATGTAACGTGTTGTACTGGGATTCGTACAATGTGAGTGGGCTCTTGCATTACTCATTCCTATAAGGTCTAAGTGTTTGTCTTTCGATGAGGACAGCTCTTTCTCTCTTGGAAGAAAGTCCTTTGCTTTATTTGCAAAATGTTTTGAGTGACTTAGCATTTAACTTTGATTTCAACGATACGAATGCGTGTCCAGATATGTAAATATGCATATACATATTTGAAAATCCATTTGTATGGGTTTTCTTTTAGTGTTTAGAGGTGAATATATAATGCACGTTCTTTATTACTGTCAAATCTCTAGCGAGTCTTTAGCCATGAAGCATATTCTAGACGTGACCTTTGCCCAGGGAAAGCTATTTCCTTTTGTCTTTCTGCCCCGTAATGGCTCTTCAATACACTGCCAAGGCTTTGTGTTCAATCAAGATAGCAGAGTCTTGGAAATAATTTTGACATTTTTATTTCAAAAAAATAACCACAGGTGATCCAATAATAAGTTGATTAGCTTCCTCTGTAGATGTACTTTTTTACTGTGTATTTATTGATTTCTTCTTCTAGCTATAGCACAAGTAAATAAAATGACAGAAACTATATGCCTTATTTGGTGATTCTCACTTAAGTGGCATACTAAAGAGGTACTAATTTTTCCTTTCTATCACTGAAATCAGGTGGTACAAGAGGATGTTAATTTTGGAATTACCCTTTACAACTGTCCTGAAACCGCTCACTTTCATTTGGGCATATATTCATTTTGTTGTGGGGCAACATAATGGGGGGGATCTATCAACTTAAAACCTGTTTTTCATGCAGTCCCATTACTCCAGCTTCATCTTGCTGGCTGGGCTTGCTGATAGTTGTTGTATACAGACTATATTTCTCCCATCATATCGTCGCTTAATTAGAAGGAAAAAACCCCGCAACAATCAAAACTCAAGCAAGAAGAGATACTTTGCATCTCATCCAGACCTTTATTTAGTCCACCAGGCACCTCTTTTGCCCATCAACAGCTGAAAGACAGTTTGACTCCTTTGTGGGTTGGGTGGTGCTCTGTGTTACCTTGTGAAATAGCAAACTAGTCCAGATATGAGTTTCTTCCTGCAGTTGGTGAGTCAGTCACACAGACAATACCCGGTTCCTGGCTGTTTGTGCCACCTATAAGAAATTGTTTATCCCAGTCTTCTGATGGGAAGGTGTCTGTGGACAAAACAGCCAGCCAACATGGGCTCTCCTTGCCTGGGAGGAAGGCAAGTGAGGCATGGGAGCCCTTGTCAGGCTTTCACTCATGTGTGGCCTTCCAGGTAACGTTTTCCTACCACTCCAGAAGCAATTGGACCTATGGGAAGTGTGTGGAGGAGGATGAGAGAGCCTAACACTGCTGAGTTGCATCTTTAGTGGGCCACCCTCATTGTATTATGTTGGATATTGTTTTCCTCAAATACTACTTTTTTTCCTTTTCTTCCCAGCTTGATAGACTTTTCAGTGGAAAAATTGATTGTGTAAAGATTGTCTTCTAATTTGCTTATATGAAATTCCCTTCTGAGTCATTTAGGTTCCCTTCACAGAAAGGGTATCAGTATGCTATCAATACTAGCAAATGCTTCCTAGACAAGTGCCAGCATCTTATTTTTCCACTCAGTGTAATTTTTTTAACTTCTCTTTCACCCCTTTGTGATGTAAATTGCATTTGTGGCTTTTCTGTAGTCCCTAGAAATCCTAGAATGTGCTTTCCTTTTCTCCTGATTGATGCAGCTTTCAAACTGGTGTAGGACTTGTGGCTGAAGTTGATCCACTCCAGATGTATTACAGCATAAAGAACAACGAAGCCAGACCTTACTGCTCACTTGCTGTGTGACTGTTATAGTTCTATTTCTGCTTTTCCCTTCCTTCCTTTTGCTTTTCTTACTTATAAGCAACAGTAGATTGAAATTCTTTGAAGCAAAAAGCACTTCATCATATGTATTTGTACAACATTTTTTTTGTATCCTGTCTTAGGGTCTCTTCGTAATGCCTACAGTTTGGTACATAAGGGAGGAAAAGATTACATTTCATTTTTGAACAAGGCTTTGGGGAGCCTTGTTTTGATATCCCTTCTGCTCACCTAAGTAAGGATCCATGTTTGGCTCTAAGCTCGGGTCAGCATACCGGGTATACAGGTGGCCAGTGGAGATATGGTTCTACCTGTCATCCCTACCCCATCTCATCCCTTTTGACACCGAGCATTTCTGAAGTTCCTTTCAGTGTCATCCACTCTCTACCTCTGCCCAGGTGTATGTGTATATAAAAAGGACCAGGAAACATTCTTTGGCTATTGTTTACTCTCCTATCTTGAAACATAAAATGTAAAAACTTGGCAGATTCTTACCTATACTATCTGAAGTCATACAAAGCAAACAGTTGGAACATGAAGAAACAGAATAGAATCATAGAAGCATAGAATCACCAGGTTGGAAGAGACCCACCAGATCATTGAGTCCAACCATTCCCACCAGTCTCTAAACCATGTCCCTCAGCGCCTTGTCCACCCACACCTTAAACACCTCCAGGAAACGCGAGTCAACCACCTCCCTGGGCAGCCTATTCCGATGCCCAGTGACCCTTTCTGTGAAGATTTTTTTCCTAATGTCCAGCCTAAACCTCCCCTGGTGGAGCTTGAGGCCATTCCCCCTTGTCTTGTCCCGTCACTTGGGAGAAGAGAACACCTCCCTCCTCTTCAAATAGAAATAGAAGAAATAGAAACCACAATTTCATTTGTCTTTCTCATTTATACTGACTGAACTGGGTTGAAAGCGATTCTGCAGCAGCTTGGGATGGGGGGTTGATAATAGGAATTATGACTTCTGGTATGCTGCTTGGAGTTTTACTTGACCTTGTGGGTTTTGATTTGTTCCATGCAGAGTTTTAAAACTTCTTATAAAGCATTATTGTCTTCTGACTTCCTCAGCCTGAATTTAGCTTAGGTCATTTTTGTAGCACTAGCGGCACACAATAAATGTTGGGGGCTGGATACAGACTCTTTCACAAAATAAGTGAAACAGCATTTTTTTTTCCCTCTCAGAGTTTCTGCCTATGCTAAAACAGATTTTTACATGAATCAGGACATTAACCTGCTTATATTTTTTCACAGACCTAACATTTCTAGGGACAAAGCATCATGTCACACTTGGGATGTCAAACAAGCACTGTCCTTCTATTTGAAAAGGTTTAAATATTTTCCTTTTTCACCTATGCCTGTGGCCTAAAGCAAGTAAAGCACAGATCAGCTCTGTAAATACTAGTCTTCAAGATATGTTGCCTGTGTGCACTTTCATCATTTACTCTCATTCCTCTCTTTTGGGTTTTTTTTCTTTTAATTTCCTGGGATTCTGTAAGTGAGCAGGCATGATGCATGCTGTGCACCTGTGCTTGGTGCAGAAGGAGAGAGGATACGACTCACAGGAAGGATGGGAAGCACTATTCATCAGGGAGTGCAGTGGTAGGATGAGGGGTAACATTTTTAAGCTGAAAGAGGGCAGATTTAGATTAGGTATTGGGAAGAATTTTTTTTACTGTGAGGGTGATAAGGCACTGGAACAAGTTGCACAGAGAAATCGTGGATGCCTCAGGATGCCTCATTCCCGGAGGTGTTCAAGATGAGGCTGGATGAGGCTTTAAGCAACCTAATCTAGTGGATGGTGTTCCTACTCATGGTGGGGGGTTGAAACTAATTGGTCTTTAAGGTCTATTCCAACCCAAACCATCCTATGGTTTGTTCTACTGCATCCAGCCTAAAGATATTGCTAACTGAAAAGTGTTTAGTCTTGAATGTCTATGGTAATTTGCCTAATGATGGCAAGTTTGGAAGAACTCCAGCCACCTATTTTTCTCTGTAATTGCACCACACAAAATTTGCTCCTCCTCAGTCTGCACCAGCCATGTGTTCTGAAATGACAAATTTTGGCTATGTTTTCACTTTTTTAACAGACTCTCAGGTGTAACACAATGGAGCAAGTGGGATTTCAGAGCTTCCAACCAACCACAAAAACATAATCTTCCCACTTACACAGACACTTATTAGGCACTGAGAATAATTATAACAAAACTGCTGCAGGTATTAACCAAGAGCTGTTTAATCCTGGGATGTGCTTCATCACAGGCTGCTGGAAGAACCAGTGGTATTCGCTTCCTTGTAGTTTCAGATTACCATATTCTTCAAAACAAAACTATATATAAAAATATTGTAACCAGAGTAATATCCAAGCTCGTAAAAATGTTTAATTGAAAGGGCACTTTGAAATCCCTATCCTCAAAAGACTGAAATAATTTATGGATTTCTTGAAGGAGAGGAAAGGAGGAAAAGTTTCCAAGAAGAGCAGGCTCTTCTACCAGTAATAAAATATCATCAAAATTGCTGTTTAACACTTCGAATTTACAAGCTGGCAGTAACGTGCTACATGCCATATAGACAGTAATGAAAATAATCGGTCATGCACTTTAATGCATTACAAGCACTTTGTGCTATAAAATAATGGCAGTAGCTGGCCCCCTGACAGAGTAACTGGCACAGGGAGCGTTGCTTCTTTTGAAATGTGTGTGTGCTGTAATGACCATCTAGTAACATTTACTACTTCCAGAGCTCTCCTTGTGGCTGATGTATCAAAGCAAAGGAAGAGGGCTGAAGGAAAGGACTCTAACCAGTTTTCTTTAGAGACTTTTCCCATTTTTTTTGACCTACAAAAAGCTTCCTCTAAGAGAGAGTAACCCTGGGCAACAGGGAGCAGTGATGATCACTACTACAAATGATGGGCAGGTATAATCTTCAGGTTTCTGTCTCAGCTGTAGCTTTGGCAACACTGAAAAATAATGGAGGGTTCATCTCTGGTTACTGTTACCGACACATTTCTAAGAAGTTAAAATTAATGTGCGTACATAATGAAGGTAGTATGGATATGATCACTTCAGGAATTGTTAGGGGAAAATGGAGAATTTTTCTTCACTGAGAAGTCATGTCTTGAACCTGAATATGCTATGATACGATGTGGCTGGACTCTGCTATTTTTTTTTTTTAAGCTTGCTTGCTGATCATGAATCATAACTTTGTTCCAAGAGGAACTTTATGCTTTTCAGTTACTTTTGCTATGACTTTCAGACTAAGAGCCCTCAGGACTGTTGCTTTACTGAATCTCATAAATACAGTTTCTCTTTGAAGTCTAGACCAGAGGAGTTAACTGTGAACCCAAGTGAAATGCTGGGTTTCTTCCTTGAATATGAAAGGTTATACTATATCTAGGAATACAGCTACTTTATTGAAGAATTGAAGCAAACACTGCTGTAGTTAACTCTTTCAAAGAAACAGCAGACAGCTAGGCCACTTCTAAATTCTGTCATCTCAGAAAAAACTAGCAGAGAATTAACCCTCTGAGTTGAAGGTTGAGCGCATAACCTGTGAAGTGGGGAATCCTAGGAGGAGACAAGAGAAGTCTAACCTTGGTTTGAGAGACCTGGAACACTGGAAGGAAATTATGTACAAGGCTCTCTAAGTACACATAACCAAAGAGAAGTTATCACCTGAAAGATCTTTGATATTTATAATCAGGAACAAGCATTGACAGTTGAATGAGGAAATGGGGGAAAACCAAGATATTCAGAGAAAATAACTGCTAGTTCTTCGATGATTTTAACCTGGCCTAGTTAAACATTGTTGTTTCAAATGCCAAACAGTGCAGAACACTAAACTTGGTTGAATGGGATTTTCAGGTGCAGCTTTGAGACTCAGTGGTTTCCACACAGGAAAAAATGTCATTCTGTATTCTACAATGAAACTTGACCTGTAAATAATTTGTCTAGAAAGAATGATCTCAATAAATCTGCACTCCAGGATGAGGTTGGGTTAAGTTGGTTATCTATATTTAATGTTGGATTAATTATAAATGAAAGAGGCAGATATACATCAAGGATAAATAATGCTGTGATACCTGAACCTCTAAATGGCAGAAAGCAAGGCAGAAATTTAAGATCTGCTAGAACCGAGACAAAAAGAGGTCAAATAAAAAGGACAGAGACATTTGATGGTGAAATGGTATCCAGGAAGTGAGATAGGAAATGGAAATTGTTTCCTTGCCCAGGAATATGAGAACTAGATCTTTTTCTGGCAGCAAAAAAAGAGCCAGAGTATAGAGCAGAAACTGGATGGGCTTCAAGAGCTTGAATGAATAGCGGGAAGGATAATAGGAGAAGATTGCAGGGTGTGCAGCATGTACAGAAAACATTCTGAGGAACAGGGAACAGGGAGAGGTTCTGAGAGGGGAGTGAAAGATGCAGGCAGACATTTCTGATATTTCTGGTACTGTATGGAGGCAGAGAATCACAAATGATTTCACATAGGGTGGTGGTAGACATGAAGAACATGGATGTCAAAAGAAAGGATGAAGAAAATAGAGTGCAAAAATGTGGAGAGAAGGAAGAAGGGAGGGATGGGAAGAGGAAGGGAGAGAGGGCAGGGGGGCCAGGAGATGTGAGAGGTATTTAAAATTAAGGGAGGGAGAAGGGCAGATAAGGATGGTAGGAAGAGGGGGAAGGAGAAATTTGACAATCATCTGTGAATATGAATGCACTGAACAAAACAACTTGTCTCAAAAAATTATATTGAAAACAACATCAATATACAATACAATACCCAATTCATTATACCTCTTATCAGATGCTTCCTAAGCTCTTTGCAGGGCTGAAATAAATAGGATTTGAATTCTCTCCATAATCTGTCTTAGAGAGGCAGTCAGTAAATTAACCATTTAAGCAGTATGCCCAATCTATTAAGTCAAAACCCAGTTTGTGTAGTGTGTGTGATACAGTAATTAGTTAGTTGTAATGTCTATGTTACATTGCAGTAAAAAACATCACTTCTCTTTGGGGCCTGTGGTAGATTTTAAACTTAAGCTACAATTTATTGCTATATTTTAGAATTATGTAATAAAAGAAAAAGAAATCAAACAGAGTCTCTCAGCTGATGGACCCCACAGGCGAGGGAATGAGTCACAGGGCTCCTGTGTCTCCGGTGTTATGAATTATTTCAGCCAACTGGAGAAGAAAAGAGTAGGGAAAGAGCACTAAAACTAAAGAGTGAAAAACGGGCATCTTTGTTAGACATAACCCAAACAGAGTGAATGGGCTTGATGCATAGATGGTTGTGTTATCTCCTCTGTCCTGTCCTGCCTGTGGTCAGACCAAACAGTCTCCACCAACATATTCTGCAGAAGATAACATGGAAGATAAGAAGGTAACAAGGAGAAATGGGATACAAGAAAGTAACAAGGGAAAAAAAACCGGTCTTAGTATTTATCTGTTGAAAAAGTACTTTTCATTAATAGATTTTAAATAAGTTAAATAGACTATTGAATATTTTCATTATTCCATTACAAATCAGGAAACTATGCTGAATTTTTCATTCTTTTATAAATGACTAGGTAACACTCAGGTGATATCAGGGTCATTCTTTAGAATCAGGATGTGTAGCGATGCTGCATCTCACAGTTGCTTTGCAAGTCCTAGTATGCCTCAGTTTGTGCTAGCACTCATTGTACTTGGGGGGAAGATTCAGCTTTACTTTGCCAGTGTTATAGAATCATTTCCTGATTGCAGGAGTGTTTTCTATCTGTCTTAAGCAAAATAAAAGGAATACTATGTTTTTTATCTTGGTCGTCTTATCCAAATCCAAAGTTACTGGTGATACAGTAATTTTGTTGAATCATAGACAAAGAAAATAGCTTTACCAAGTTACAGAAGCATAAGATATTACTGTAAAGGTAGATGTTGATTGCTTGATTCCTTCCAGTGTTTTATGCAGACATCTACAGCTGGATCTCTTGCTTTACCAGCAACGTTAATACATTTTGAAATAGTACAGGTTCGAAAGTTTGATAGGAAAATACTGGTTTTCATTGCTCGTTTAAAAAAAAAGCTTTTATTTGTATATAATTGTAATTCATCATGTTAACATCAGGATACAGAACAGTAAAGGCTTACATATTTTTAACTAAAACTCTATCTGATTCTAATCTAATTAGTAAAATATGTTGATGTTTTCTACCACATTCTGCATCATGTTCTCACTAGTTTGCTCAGGCTTCTCAAAGTCATTTTTGTTTGGATTGGTATGCTGGTATTTTTGTCATGAAATACAGCTGTCCAGAATGACTGTATTAGCTGCCTGTCACAGCTAAGAGTCTCAGTTTCTTGGCAGCATAATTCCAAAACCTGCATCTGGAAATCTTCACGGTCCTGTAATCAAATAAAAATAATTGTAAGTAGGCTATTTTTAAAAAGATTTGGAATATACCGCTGGAGTTCAGGTTTCTGACTGTAAAACTGAGAGGGAGAATAATAACCTGATGTAGTGAGAGGAATCTGGCACATTCAGTTTGTAATGATCATGTTAGATTCCTCTAATGTGAAAATGCAATGTCTGAGCAGATTTCCTAATCTCATAGATGCTACCCCTTCCTAGTGCCTTCTGCTAAACCTCAGATTGGTAATAAACCTTCCTTTGAACATGGGTGTTATCCTCAAGCCTAAATTGTTTCTCTGTCTGCTCCGCTCCCTTCTTCTTTTGCTGTCACAAAGAGGCTAGCAGTTGTGACATTTAGGGAAATATAGCTCTTTAAATTATAGAGTATATTGCTGTATTCCCTTTACCCCCATTCCTGCTTCTCACTACAGCGTGCCAGGCTCCAGAACTGATGTAAGACATCCAGCCTGAACCTTTCACTTCAGCAGCAGGGAATGGAAATATCTTCTGAGTCAGCAGTCACCTTGGGGTGGTCTGGCAGTGGCTGAAACGTAGCCGTGCCTGAAACTCACAACCAGAGCTCCAGAAGGGCTGTGGGCTCCTGAAAGCCTGCTCAACCTGAAGACAGGGGTTGTTGGAGCATGGCAGTGGTCTGCTTCTTCCTAAAAATGGGATGGGGAGAAGGAGGGAAGAACACAGTACTTTGCTATAATGGAAGAGGTTGTTCTTTTTCACTTCCTTCATCTCTTCTTTCTTTCTCTCCATGCAAAGCTCTGCAGCCTTCCTGCTGCTGCAGCCTCCCAGAGACCTCTCCCTGTCTCTCTGCTGATTGCCTCCAGGGCTGTGGCTTCTCTACTCAACACCAGCAGTCTGCAGCTAGGAAAAAAGAGCCTTGGGGAAAGCAGCAAGGCCCCTAGGGCGTTTGCTGGCAGGGATCATCCCTGCAGGTTCTTGCCAGCCTCCAGCTGTTGGCTTTGCACTCCTGGGAGTGCTCAATGAAGCCTCCAAAATACTCACACTGTGGGGCTGTCAGGCAGGAAAATTCCCACAGGAATTCATAGAATCAGAGAACAACCAGATTGGAAGAGTCCCACTGGATCATCAAGTCCAACCATTCCTATCAAACACTAAACAATGTCCCTCAGCGCCTAATCCAACCGTCCCTTAAACACCTCCAGGGAAGGTGAGTCAACCACCTCCCTGGGCAGCCTGTTCCAGTGTCCAATGACAATTTTTTCCTAATGTTCAGCCTAAGCATCCTCTGGTGGATCTTGAGGCCATTCCCTCTTGTCCTATCCCCTGTCATTTGGGAGAAGAGGCCAGCACCCTCCTCTCTACAACCTCCTTTCAGGTAGCTGTAGAGGGCAATGAGGTCTCCCCTCAGCCTCCTCTTGTCCAGGCTAAACACCCCCAGCTCTCTCAGACGTTCCTCATAAGGCCTGTTCTCCATCCCCTTCACCAGCTTTGTTGTTCTTCTCTGAACTTGCTCCAGAGCTTCAACATCCTTCTTGTGGTGAGGGGCCCAGAACAGATAGTGCTGTTGCTCTTTTGCCCAATCAGGCAGCCCTACCCAGTGCTAAAATGCTGTTTCTCCTTCTACCTGGTATTTAGGGCCATAGGCAGGAGTGAATGATACCTAAACTTTCCTCCGTGACCCTGAGAAAGGACTGGAGAACCTGTGTGCATAAAGAAGGAACAGAGGTGGACAGTGGGCAAGATAGGATGATAAAGCTGGTCGTTATATTGCAGGCTACAAGTACTAACGCTGGGAAAGACCAGTGTGACCTGGAGAAGGACTGGTATGTATGGTTGGAGCTATCACCAAAAGAGACAGATTGAGTCTGAGATAAAGTGTGCCAGTGTGAATTGTGAGGCACTGTAATCAACATCAGGCTGAAAGGGCCAGAATAATTTGCGAAACTAGGAAGGTACAGGGGTTACAAGTGTACAATTAATTAATGTGGAGATAGTAGGCATGCGGGAATCTCGGAGTAAGGATGAGGGATCCAGGTTTAGCAATCTGGAATTCAGGAAAAAATGAGTCTTTTGTGTGACCATAGAGAAGTCTGTGCAAGTACATGTAATTTACGTGAGTTATAGGATCTTTGTTGTTGTTGCAAAATCTTGCCTGTTTTGAAATGCTAATGGTATCTTGCATCATTGAGCCAAATTCTGCTTCAGTTATGCTAGCGTGCTGATAAATTCACCAGGACTGCTCAGATGAGAATGTAAAGCATAAGCCATTGACATTTTAATTTTTGAAGTCACATTGAAACAGTCATTGACAGCTCGTTAAAAACATCTCCGCTGCAGTTATTAATTCGGTGTTTTTTCTAAGCTACAGAAAACTTGTGAAAAATCCTAATGTTTGACTCTGAAATTGCATACACCCGTTTCACACTGATGTAGAACTAAACGTGCCAGCAAAGTTACTGCAGAATTACATTGATCAAACGGAACTATTCTCTACAGAATTGTCATATGCATAATCAAATGCAAAGGAAATTTAGACTCTGTAGTAACCTGCAGGTAGATCAGAATGTTATTTGATTCCCTACTACATTAAAAAGGAACTCTTTACTGTTGAAAATCTGTATTTTCCCATGTCAAAACTAGTGCTCCCTACTATTTCTAGGACATCGTGCAGCAACACAACGAGCAAACACTATTGCAGAAGCAGGAAGGCGGTGGTGCTGGATGGGGCAATGGCAGTAGTGCTCCAGGGATGGCTCACTGCTGCTCTGTACCCTGTCAGGGAGGATCTGTCTGGGGCCTGTCTTCTGGGGCACCATATGGTTTGCTAAACGTTTTTGCAACTGTAGGATGGCGCACGTCCAGGCAGCATTCATTCCCTGCCAGAATTTTAAAGAAATGTTAACAATGTTTACACATTTCAGTTTTGACAGTGTCTAAAAATTGCCTATTTAAACCTTCTCTCCCTCTCTGACAACACAAGATCCACCTCCTCTTTCAGATGCAACGTGCAACAGCACTTGCTCAGTTCTCACTGCAGGACTCTGAGGAGAGAAATTCACTTGGCAGTGCTGTTGCCCCTCTGCTGTAGCAGGGAAGCCTCCATCAGTGCTGCAGATCCTTGGGCTTGGGGGGTGCCTGTGCCCATCGCACCTACAGCTGAGGTGCCCACACCCACAACATGCCCATGCCACCTGCAACAAATTGAGTGCCCCAAATCTCCTTGAGGGAGTGGTAGCTTGAACTAGAGGGATTGGGATTTTATCAGCTGGGAGCTGTTGTATTGTGTAGCCGTTGATTTTTCTATAAAGGGGTGATTGTCTTTAGGAGATGCATTGATAATATAGGTGTGCAAGAGAAGCATGCTTGCTTGACCAGGGTGGGGGTCTTGATAGTCAAATCTCTAAAATATAATGAATTGCCGCTCGTTGCTAGATCAGACACCCTCCTCTTATCCCCTTCTGAATAAACACAGAATACTGTCAGAATGAAAAAGTCTGATTTGTACAATGTGGGGTGGCCTAATGAAAACCATGGAAAGTACCTCCCTCACTACATCTAGAAAAGGAAGGCAACAAGACCTCTGGGAGATGCAGTTAGTGGAACGCTACATCACACTGGGGGATGTTTAAATGAAATGTAAAGACCAATATTTTTAGCGAGTTTAAGGACAGAAACCGTAGCCAGAATGCTTTGTTTCCAAATGGACATCTGGCAAATATTGATCTGCAGTCGTATTCAGTGTGGAATGGAAAGTACAGGTTGTGACAAGAGCAGTCAATACTTTTTTAGACTATTGATCCTTACAGTGGCTATTGATTGTTTTTTAGCAGATAGCACAATCTATTCTTTCATTTAGCTTAGCTTAAAATAATTGTATTGCAAGTTGTGTGCTTGTATGCAAACATTTTTTTCATTATTGGCAATACATAAAAATCAAATATTAATTTTTAAGTGTTTTAATTCTCCTTTGTTATTTAGTAGGACTACTCAAATTCTAGGACTTTGATAAGATAAAAAGTGCAGTTGGCTTCAAGGTTGTTCAGATGCCATCATCTTTCCTTTGCTGCCTGACTTCAACTTTTTTCTCAAATGACTTCTACTTCTATGAGTAAATTCAATTGTTAAATTGAACACATAAGGGATCTAGTTGGTTTCTGTAGACACATCATCTTTTCACTCACTCACATCCCATCTGATTTAGTTGTTTGTTTTCTTCTGCCAAGAAAATATGCTATTGCCTACCACTTGGGGATGTTATGTAAGGTTCAGCAAGTATCTTGAGTGTACCAGATTTTGTGAATGGTAAATAAGCTGATGATATTTTTTTGTTCAGCTGAAAGAAGCTGTACATGGGAAAGGACTGGTATACAAGAAATGGTAGTAAACTACAAGCCAGGTCATACCTTCAGGTGCTAGTTCTTGTGATTGCTATTTATATTTCAGTGCAGACTGGAATCTTTCTTTTGATCAAGGCATAATATTTCCACTACAGACAATAGCCAGCTAATGCTCCGGTCATTCTGTAAATAAGTTCATCCAGTGTTTGCATTTGGTCCCTCCTGCAAAGCTAGAAAGAGAACTGAGGTGTTTATTGTACAGACTCAATGCTCATCTATACTGACTTTTGGAGTAAATAAAATGTCGAGTGTATGCATTGAGCAATGATATTTATGTTATCTAGACAAGCTCTGAATGCATCATTGTACTGTATTTCATTTTCCCAGATTCAAGAAAGTGAACTACAAATCTTTCTACTGTTATCTAGCAAGTAGTAGTATGCCACTTTCACATCAACAGCAGTAGGGAATGGAACTATTTTTTTCGGGTGTCATACATGTTGTGATACACTCTCTGTCCTGAAGGTCATGATTCAAATCACTGTCAGAACAGTTTTTACTTAGTTTTAGAACATTAATCACTTAGAATTCTTGCTTGCTTTATTTTAGATGTAAAAATGGAAGAGAAGCATGACAAAACCGAAACATACTCTTATAAGTTTATATTAAAAATTATGTATAAAATAATGCAATTTGACCAGTTCAGAATAGGAAAACACAGGCTGTTGAGTATTGTGAGGTTTTACCCTTGACTTTTTTAAGATGAACTTGTATAACACACCTGTGAAGGCTACACACTGACACTGCTGCATACTTCTTTAGTATTTTAGAATTACGGATTAAGAGTTCAGTACATTGAATATTTTGGTAGGATTACGTGGGATATTTGTTTATAATAAGATTTCGCTTTTGTTTTGGGAGTGAAAAAACTGGCAAAGGCCTTCAGTTTCTTATATTAGTATTACATAAGATGAATTTGACCTACAATGTGAAACCTGAAACTGAATCACAACTGCGTAAAAGGACGTAGGGTGTTTTTGCTAAAGACCCAGAAGAAGGTCTTTCTTGAATACAACATGATTCCAGAGGAAAGGTTGCAAACCATCTCTCTCAGTGATGATATGGGTTAAGAGAAGGTATGTGGTTAGGTTGTATCTGGGCCCATCTTTAATGACTAGTATCATAAGCAAAGTTTTTTGGGCATAGTGGTGAATTTTCTTGACTGTTATTGACAACTAACAGGCAAACAAAACAAGAAAGAAAGAGCTTTATCACACAGACAGTGTTTTAGTCTTTAGGACACTGAAAACTGCTGTAACCTGACATCTGTAGCTGCTTCATCAGTGTTGCATTCATTGTAAGGTTAAGGGCTTATGCAAGTGGCTGCATAACATAAGAGGTTGTTAATTGTCTGAAATAACAACTGAAGCAGCTTTCTTCTGCAGTGTGGCCTATTTTAGCATTATAAATTCCTTTTGGATGGGAGTTCCTCTGCTAGAGAAGGTTATTCTTTTCCAATCTCTGCATTTCTGTGAACAAATAAATCATCATTTTAAGCATTTAAATGTCTTCTGGGCGGTAGCTATTTATCACACCAGACAGTATTTCAGGACACCTTTATTTTCTTTGAGAAACTCTGCAAAAATACAGTATAATGTCAGTTATTGCTGGATGTGCATGCAGAGCAATATTGTTCTGTTGCCTGGTAACCAATGAGAGGGAGGCACTTTGGAAACACTGATATAAAAAGAGAAAGAGAAAGCTTAAGTGCACACACTTGAGCAGAAGACTTATAAAACTGATATTTGTTCCAGGTAGGTTTGAAGAGGTGTTTGGGTCAAGGTTCTCATAGGGTTTTGTAAGGTTTTTTTCCCCTTAAAAAACCCAGCAAGTTGTTTTCTTGCATAGAATTCAATGCCTGGGCTTATTTTTCAAGCCATGTTAAGAATTTGCATACTTTGGAAAGAGTAATGTTTCTTTTTTTCCTAAAATACATTCTTGAATACTTTTAGAAGGTGTGTTCTCCTTAGAAGAGTGTGCTGATAGTGTTGTAACAAAATAAATATGCAGAAATGTTTTGAACTGATAGTCTCAGCAATTCTGGATGATCACGAATGTATTTTCAGAGCTAAAGCACTTCAACGCTTGCTGGATAGCTGAAGGCCTAGGTATTGTAATAAAAAACAAATGAAATTTGCTGAGTCAAACAAACAAACACGAAAGAAAAACAGGCAATATTTTAGCTGGAATTCAGCCCGGCCACAGCTTTGTGTTTTATATTCAACAGCAAGTCAGCATAAAATTAAGGCAGAAGAGATTAGTTCATAGGAGCCAGTTTATCATTTGGCCAAGCTCAGCAAAGTGCTTGTGAGAATTTTAACAGCCCGTGGTAACTTGTTGATCTCAGATGCCTCCCAGACTTCCTGCTTCTGACCAGGGCGAGAGGCAGTCGGCCTTTTTTGCGTGGTCTGTCTTACCGCAGAGCCAGCAGGAAGTGCTGGATGCATGTGAGGTAGTTTATTGCTGCAGCATTTACAGTGTTGAGAGTTAAAGCCCTGGTGTGATTTGAGATAGTCTTTGAATTTCAAAGTGTTAATTCGAATAGAACTAAATGCAACTTCTATTACTCCTGGCAGCTAGCTAAACTCAGAAGCTTTGTAAACCTTGGTTGTTGTAGCTGTGGAGTAATGTTTTACTTCATGTTGAACATCAGTGTGCTATGAAGCAGTGATGTGTCTTTAGATGTTGATCACTCCGCTGATTATTGTGTACTGGAAAACATAATGCCAGAGATCTATTCCTTTGTAATAAAGTTCTGTGCCATTCAGCTGTCAGCAGGGAGTTCACGTGCGGGAGGAAGAATGCATGAAGAAGACAATATCCTTCAAGTCAGGATGATAGCTTTTCACTTTTCCTCTTCCAGAACAACTTGAATATTATAAAAAAATCATAATAAGGTCTTTCTTGAATGTAACACAATTCCAGAGGAAAGGTTGCAAACCATCCCTCTCAGTGGCTTGCGTTGTGCGTGCGGCATGCGATGTGTGTGCGACATGTGTGCAGCGTGTGATGTGCATGCAACGTGTGTGCGTGCAGCATGCGACATGTGTGTGGCATGTGACGTGCGTGTGACACACATGGCATACACCATATTTATTATATATCATACTTATGATATATGAATATAATTTAAAAAACCCACAAGTACTGGAAAATTCTTAATTAGGCTCTCACTGATAAATATTTTCTGTTTACTTATATGTGTAATGTATACATATCAGATCCAAAAAGGTATCGTGCTGGAATCGGAAATCTTGGAATTTTTTCTAAAATCATTAATCTAAGTTGTTTGATGCAAGTCTGAAGGAAGCTGAATGGTGAAGCGTGTTGTTCTGACTTGATGACTGTGTTACTTGTTAACAAATTAATTCCTCCTGGTACAGTGGTTCACTGAACTCTTAAAGCCTTGCACCCAGTACATCGCAAAGCAGAAGCAAACAGTGTTGGAGAAGTCTGTGAGGGCAAATCATGGCTGGACTTCTCTATCAGACCTCATAAAAGGTGTATTCTCATTCTCTTTTGTGCTTGGTACCTCAAAGACAGAACTGGTAAGTGACCACAAAACCTCATTCTTTGTGAATTTCTGCTAATGATGCTACATAGGGAAAAAAACACATCAGTAATGAGGGCAGACAGTCATTCAGTTACCGTAGAGGAAGAATAAAAACTAAATCTGAGCTATGTCTCACATTGAATAATCATCTCACTGGATTATAGGGCAAGAAAAGCAATATTCATCTGCCACACTGCAGTACTAGTTTATTATTAGATAGGCAACATAGCGCTGAGGTATCTTGATGTTCTTTTTCTATCAAAAATGCTAGCCAGTTTGGGATCTGGTATGTTATATTCCTTTTAAAACAGGCTTCCTCACAAATTCACAGGAACTAGCACTGCTGCAATTGTTTGCCAGAGAGAAAGCCAGGAGTGACAGAGATTTAGCCATGTCATGCGAGGCAGGTTTGAGGTCACACTCAGATCCTCATACGCCCTATCCTTTCAGTATCATACCCTACAACATTGCAGAAATTCACGATGACAGTTAGAAATGCCTTATATTTATTGGAAGTCATCTCGTACTTTTTCCATGGGGTTGGACTGAAATTTGACACAGTAATTGTCCCCTGGGTATGAGCTTGCATATTTGAAATAATTTGGGAGGTTATTATTATTGCATAAATGCTTTATGCGATAATAACAATTGTGTTTGATTTCATGAAGGGTTCAGTCATTCAAAATGCTGAATGGCCCGTGCCCATCGAACAAAACATTTAAGGGCAGGCTTAGCTTTGCACAAGTAAGTAGTCCAATTGACCTCACTAAGGCCACTCATCTACTTAAATGTCAACATGTATCTAAGTGCTTTCTTGGATTAGGGCCAGAGCATTTCATGTTTTGTAAGACAAGGTCCTAAGACGACCTGTTGGAAATGGCTGTAGTCTGCAAGTGTCCCGGACAGTGGAAGCAAAACAAAAAAGGACAGTATCCCATTATAACAGACTTTTTCATTTATTTCAGGAATAGTTTATCATTAATGATTGGCATTCATTGCAGGGAAAACTATTACTATTTAAAGACAGAATACAAAGGAGTGGAAAGGAAGCATCATTAAGTATTTGAAACGTGGAATAGGCCTGGAAAGCAGAGAGACTTTGACTGAGATGGTACTCAGATGGTACTATCATGGTACTGACTCAGAATTATGGGGTTCTTTGCCACTCGCTTTGTAGCGGGGGACTGTTTTGTGCATTCCTACTTCTGGAGTCCCAGCAGTGGATGGGGTGTCATATAGAAATGGATATAACTGCAAAATTGACATGCCAGAAGGATGGACTACACTCTTTCCCTCCTGATTTTTAGCAGTCTGAAGGATTGTAATTCCATGAACTGCAGTTCATGAAGGTTCAGTGTAGCTGATTGCTGTTGACCACATTAGAAAATGGAAAAATCTAACCACAAGCGATCCTTTGTTTATATTGATCAAAGTGAATACAATGAGAGCCCAAGCACGCCACTAGGAATCAAATAGAATTCCCTTCAGGGTAGCTAATGTAGCTGTGGTCTTACAGGTCAAGCTCTCAGTTGGTGCAGCCAGTCTAATTTCATGCTCATGTAGGTAGACAGTCTTTAATTTATGTGTTGAATTCCTCAACTTCTGCCTTTCAGAAGAAAAAGAAAATCCTGTATCTAACTCATCTTAGTTGAAAGCATGATGAGAAATATCCAGACAGTCCTAGGCTATAGGACAATGTACAGATATTCAGATAATTTCTGTACATTTTAATTAAGTCATGACTCACAAAATGTGAATTATGTACAATAAAAAGAAAATTTACTATGCATTTTGTATATCTTACATTATTTCTGTTTGAATTTAAAAATATACTAAAGAATTTCAGGAAAAACAGTTCACATATAATGAAACTATCTTAATGCCTTAGGGCTAAAGATTTCTTTTTTCTGAATTAATTTTGGATTTCCTCTGGATTTGTAAGTCATTCACATAGTAAAATATTAAATTGATTCCAAATACCAGAAATTCAATGAGGTACCTGTTTATGTAACCTACTATTTTTCTGGCCAATTTTTCTCTTTTCCTTGGGCAAATTCCATCAAGCTCATCAGAGGACTGGAGCATCTCTTATGAGGAGAGGCTGAGCAAGCTCCATCTGTTTAGCCTGGACAAGAGAAGACAGAGACTGATACCTTATCAGTGCTTATACATATCAAAGGGGCAGGTGTCAAGAGGATGGGACCAGATGCTTCTCATGGGCTCCCAGCAACAGGACAAGGAGCTATGGGTACAGTCTGGAGCACAGGAAGTTCCACCTCAACATGAATAAAAGCTTCTTTACACTGAGGGTGACTGAGCACTGGAACAGGTTGCCCAGAGAGGTTGTGGAGTCTCCTTTGGAGATATTCCTGGACACAGTCCTGTGCAGCCTGCTTTAGGTGAACCAGCTTTAGCAGGGAGGTTGCACTAAGCGATCTCCAGAAGTCCCTTCCAATCCCAACCATTCTGTGATTCCACGAATTCATGTTTACATTTACAACTAGTATTTATGAGGTGTTTCCCATGCTTGATACTCGACAATAGTGTTGTATATTGTTCTTTAGCTTTATTTTGTCCTTTCATGTAGTTTGTCTTGCATTAAACATATATTTAATCTGCTTCATGTAACTTTATCTATTTTTAACAAAGCACAGCTTTGTATTTTATTGGGAAAAACCCAAAGGATGTTCACCACAGAATGTGGAAACAAGGAAACTAGTCATGAACGTGTGTGTATGTACATACTCATCATCCAGAAATCATGTTGATAAACAATGTGAATCAAACCATTATTAATTAATCGACAAGCTAGACAGAAAAAAAAGCTGAACAATATTTAAACAGCTGAACAATATTTAAACATTTTAAGTGGTACCTCCTCAGTCAAAACTAATGACTGAAATAAGCAGAATTTAAAGTTTTTAGTAATAGATTAGAAAAAGAGTTAAACTTAGTTCTGAACAGTTGGAATAAGCACACCTGCATTTCTAAATGTCCAGGGAGCCTTTGTGAGGCTTTAATGGATACAAATTTAAGAAAATCAGTCCTTGAGTTTCACTGCTTATCTTATGTTAAAATGCTGCATTTAATGAAGATTAATCACAATAATTTTCCTTTTATTGATACATTCCCCCTTTACACCTTCACAGAATCACTTATGTAATGCAGCTGGTATTATTATACTGCCTTTTACTTGAGACTTCAGATAAGATTAAAGTGTGTGATGAAAATAATTAAACCAAATGAAAATACAAAGATGCAGACTCGTAGAAATTGGTGAAGCCCATTGATGTGCACTGGCAGGTCCTTTGGACACAGAGCGCCGCAGTTCTTCACTGCTCTATGTCCTAAATTCTTTCTAGCTACACAGATATGCACCAGAAGACATTCCTCTAGTGTTTAGAAAGGAGGCCAGGAATTTTGGAGGTCCCTGATCTGTTTTCAGTTCTTAGACATTTCCTAAATTACCCAGAGGATGTCTATGTGGCCTTTTGCAAGCAGATGCAAGATCACACTGTTTGTGTTCCAAGCTGGATGGCTAAGTGCCAGCTCTGAACAGGGTGATGCCATTTACTTCTAAAGTATCAGCAGCAGTGAGCCTTGATCTTGACTGAGACCTTTAGTCTTCTCTGTAATAGAGACACAAACAATGTTAATTAAAAAATGATTAAAATTGGTAATCTGATTTTATTCTTCATAGATATTCAAATTCACTTTGTGTTTCTTGCTTAGAAAGAACTGAGGAAGTTGGGGGGGGGGGGGGAGGAAGGAATTTTAAATGGAACAAAACCAGAAAGTGATATCACTAAGTACTAAAATGACTGATGTCAGATTGTCATAAAGCATTCATTTAGGCCTCAGCTGCTTTTGCGGGACAAAATGCATATGGAACGTATCAATGTCAGCAATACAGCCTGAAAGTAAAAAATCCCTTCTTCAGCGTGTGTCTGTTACTTCCTCATTGTATCTGAATGTGAGGAGCTCTTACGTTTGTAACAATTTCATGACACTCGTCTACTTTTCTTCTTCCCCTGTACAGTCATAGCCCTTGAAAGGAAAGGTAAATTCTTCAAATTTTGTTCTAATATTGTATCTCAAGACATTCATTGTTAGTTTTTACCATGATGTCCTTTAGTCCTTCTCTGCTGGTTTCCCTTTTGATTTATTTTCTCCATTTGTCTGCTTCCCCTACATACTATTTTCCTAACTTTTCTAGAGGTTCTTCCTTCTGTCCTTTGGCAGTGACAGAAGACTGAATTTGGTTGTAGATTTTAGATGGAGGAGAAAGAACCAATTTGTACACTGAGTTAAAGAAAAGTGAAATATAGAGATCCCTAACAGAAAGGAGGAGCTGAATGGGAGAATGAATGTTGAAAGATTTTTTTTTTCTGTACAAGAAGGAGTTAGAGAAGTGTCAGCTGGACTGAGTTTGTTTTCCAAACCTCCCGATATATGCAGGCAAAAAGGTGAGAGAACTAACAATTCTTCAAGTACTGCTTAGTCTTGCCATTCTCCCACTGGAGATTCCCTCTCCTGGTGACTCTTCTTCCAGGAATACATTGCCACAGACCAGAAGTGGGGTATTTCCCTTATGTTTTTTGGCAGAAGACAATTGATGTTTCCCCTTTATTCCAGCTGCTGTTTACTCATAAAATGAAGTTGCCATATATTAACAGTGAAGTTTTATATCTATACATTTATCTGAAAACCCAGAGAATACAGGAAAAGCCACATTAACAGTCAGGACTCTGATTTTCATGTATGGTTTATGCAAAATATCAATGTTACCGAGAAATTAAGAACAGTATTTTCTGCACTCCCATCAGTTTGTGATAATGGTATAATAGATGCTTAGTTAAGGACCTCTAACTAGATATTTCAACCAAAGGAATATTTCTAGTAAAGAAGTTTTGAATATGCATGTGAAAGCATCTGTAAACATGATATCTTACTGGTATTTTTTAGAGCTAAAAATAAAGAAAACAAATATGGCTGTTGACTTACGCTTCAGAAAGAGAAAGAGTAGGTAACAAATTGAAGGGTGGAACAGATTCTGTTAAGACCTTTGCTGTTTAGTACAGCATATCCAGGCCCACTATCCCTACGGGACAAGAGCCAATGTTAATTTTACATATGTAAGCAATACAAAAGAAATTAATGTGATTAAGGAACTGCATTACAAGCTTTAGTACAGGGTACACTCTCGCTGTTGTGATGCAGTCTATCAGTCTCCATGTCAAACATTATGAAAAACTGTGTTCCACCATGTGTTAGTAACCTTTCTCAAAACTGTTTTAAATAATTTGTGCTGTGACTTTTCTCACATGACTAAAAGGAAACGCATTTGTGTCTTGGACTATAGTGAGTTTAATCAACTCCTACTCTCTCTCCACCTCTTCTGTGGGCGTACACTAAGAAAACCATATGTTTTCTTGTAATTCAGAAAAGTTACTAGGCTAATGTGAATAATGTGGATTTTGGCTGCCATTCATTTAAAGAACTTCATTCCCCTTTTATACATATTTTTTCCTCTTTTATACATATCTTTTCCTCTTTTTGTGGTATTGTGTGTCGTAAGCTTTTGAACAAGAGAAACTGACACCAGCACATCCTTAACTGTTTATCTACAGAAGTGTGTATGCTTTAACTTTCCTGTTATGTCTTCAAAGTGTGCATGTGTTAACTTTCCTATTATGTCTTTAAAGTGGAGACACAACATACTGCAATTCCTGCTAAGCATATGTAGACACAGTGTTTACCCTCATGGACACGATAATATGAAGACAATTTTAGAAGGCATGTGGCTCACAAAAGTCAACGAATTATATTTACTTCTATAATGAAAGTGATACAATTTTTCTCTAAATCAGTAAGTGTGTTTAATATTCTGCCATGAAGAGAATTCACAAAGCATATAATCCTAAAATTGCAAACAAAAAAGCTTTATGCTTTTTTTTCTGTTTGAGAATGTAATGAAAGATTAATGCTTTGGTTGGCTTGCAAGAGACAAGCTTAGGTTTGAAGAAGTTATCAAAGCTCATTGTGGGCTATTTTATTTGCATCCTCCTTTAACAATTGAGTCAGATGCTTCAAATTACAAAAGTAGATGGCTTTTGAAATCCCCGTGTCCCAGAAGTCAAATGCTTCTGTATACACCAAACAGTTGCTAACAAATACAAGGGGGGACAAAATGAAATGCAATCCTTTGCAGAATTCTGGCTCTCAGCCCATTTTGTAACTCTGTAACTTCTCCTTAGAGGGCAGAGTACAACACCAGGGGATGCCAAACGCTGTTTGTATGCTCTTTTTAATGATGCGTCAGAAACACTTCAAGAACAGGTTTGTTGTTGCAGGCTTTCTGGTTAAACATATGTGCCTCAGTTGCAATGCGCATGATGAAAGTCTTATCCACTGTGCCTGTCTTTCCTGGGAGAAGAAAAAAATCTTACCCAATATAACCTCTAATAATATTGTTACAAAAGAAGCTTTTCTCCAAATCATGAGACTGAAATAAAGCAAAAAAGATCTGATTCTTCAGCCTTTTCAAGAGTGGCAAACAAACAACTTGCTATTGGAATACAATAAACTCTCATTTCCAGTTAACTTCAGGATCCCCAGAAGAGTTAATCAAAATTAGTGCCTAGTCAAGAATTTCAAAAGGAACTTAATTCAGAATTTCAAAAGGAACTTAATTTGCAAACTGAGGCCTTAGGGGAGCCTGATCTCCAGAAAGGCCTTCGTGTCTGCTCTTAAACTTGCCATTAAAGGGTCCGGTCCACTCTTTCAAAAGGCAGGGAATACTGTTGTTTGCTTTTGAAAAATCTTGACCTTTTATTAAACATATAAACAGAAAGTAATTTTCAGATCAACAAGACTTACAGCTATGCTGCAACCAGCTAACCCCACAGCATGATCATTTTAATAACAGGCAGTTTAGAGAACAACTTTTGAATGGTCTTGATTTGGAAAAACACTCCTTCTGAATTCAATAGTCTGTAGGGGAAGACTTGATTTACTCTTAAGCTCTTGTTAATCCCCAGTTGTCAAATTTAGTAGGCTAGTAGCCAACCTAATTGGCATGATAGGTAGGATAGAGAGTAAACATTCCCTAGGCTGCAATTAATAGGCTACAATGGCTGATTTGCTTGATAAAAAAAAAATAATCCTCATACTTACTGCTAGTATAATGAACTTTCCAGAATAAACATAATTAATTTCAAGTACACAACATTAACCAATACTTTCCAGTAAACAAATCTGTCAATTTAGCCTAAGTCTTCCTATCTATGTTTTTGCACATCACCCACTTGTACCATCTGATCTTTCTATGTGCATATGACACACCTGCACTTTACAGATGTTGTATACAATAATGCATTATTTATAGCTAAACTTTGCTTTGGATTAATTATGAATTAGATTCCGACTGTAATGGGACTGCTTAAATATGTATTCTTAATTATAAACAAGTATGTGCAAGACTGTGACCTGAACAATCAAGTCAGGCAATTTAAAAAATTATCACTGGAAGAGTAAGAGATACTTACAATAATGAAAAAAATTATTCCAAGTAGAGATGTCAGAAAAACAACATTTAAACAAGATAATTGCTAATTACTTTTTTCATATTTGGAATAAAAAGTATTTAGCATATTAGTAACAATCTGGTATTTACTTTATTCAAATGCTGGTCATTTAGTTTACTGGTTAGGTGTTGAAACGTAGCCTACTTCTTGGCAATTTCCTACTGCCACAGTATTTGAGTTAGAAAAGTTCAACGGGTAATATTAGCTTATCTGTGGAACTCTGATATTTAATAGGATTTTATGAAAATAGCTAGTACATGCACATGACACCAAGTTCTTGCATTTAACTATTGTCACAGAGGTGTCTTTTGATTCCATTATAATCCTTATTTCATTTAACAGTTCAACAAATAGAGCCTGCTGAGGCCACTACTGAAAACTGATAACGAGAAAATTTCTTCACCCCGTGATCTTCAAAAAGTTGTGGCAAAGAAAATACACAGTTTACATTAGTGTAACATTAAACGCTTTGGAAACCTGAGCTCACTGGGATACACGAGGTCTTTATGGAGTAGCCCAATCTTGGTGCTCGTTTCTGGGACTTTGGTTTATCAGAAATATTTCATTTTGTACACGGAAGTAGTTTTTAACTTAATGCATTCAAAATGCATCACAATAAACACTGTACTAATGCAGGGAAAATGAGTAAAACAGAATGGGGCAATAACAAACATCAGTGAATGTAGAGTCATCAGACGTCTCAGAACCAGAGAAATAATTTCTTGCTAACTCCATCTTTCTAAGACAACCTCTCTGGCCTAGCATCTGATACCCCTGTTTTTATCAGTAATTAAATTTCAGTAATTAGAATAAGCATAGTGCCAGGACTTATATATTGACTTGCAGCTGTGTGCCCTTAAGATGATGTTCGGAAGCTTTACCGGTTCCTTTGAATTAAATTCTTATTTTAATAGCCAAAAGCCTGGCAATGTCTGCATGTCTTGATACTGTTCATTACAGAACCGCCAAGGCTAACGTTAAATGATTTCATTTTTGGTGGTGTTATCTTGTTTCCATACAGATTGGACAGATAAACAGAGTTGAAAAAAGAGGGGGTTTGTCCTCTTTCTTCTCTGGGACAGGATTGATCAAATTTTGCTGAAGGCCTTAAAACAGATGTTTTAGTATGTGCATCTTAAGTAGCAATGTGACAGAGAGCACACATCATCTTCCTCACCAGTTTACTGGCAATGCTCTCTGACAAATTATTCTAATAACATTTTGTACCCGTTGTGCGTAAATCTCATCCTCCAGAAGAAAAAGGGATGATGATCCTAGTGCCAAAGTGTCTCCAGTAGGGATGGTTTGTGATGTGCATATCTGCCATCACAATACTGAAGGTTCCTTTAATATTTAAAGCTGCCTTTTCCTACTTGGATGGCAAGGCAAGCTGTTCAGGCAGCAGATGTTCAGATAATGGGAAATGGTAAAACCACTGTATGCCCAGGTAATGAAAAAGACAAACTTTGGCTTTTTCAAATTCTGAGTTTAATATTAGTGTCTCTTGGTGTTTACAGCCCAAATCCTGCAAATGTCTAGGTTTTCATTTACATGTAAGCAATGTTAATAGTTCGATTAAGATTAGAGACCATATATATGGATGATGTAGCACTGTCAGGTTCTGAACTTCCTTGACCCACTAGAAATGATACTGAATAAGTAATATCCTCCAAATAGGCAGCATGATCTAGTGGGAGGTGTCCCTGCCCATCACAGTGGGGTTGGAACTAGATGATCTTTAAGGTCCCTTCTGACCCAAACTATTCTGTAATTCCACTTTCCTCCAAGCTAGATCATAATTCATGGTCCCTTTTTCCTGCAGTGATGGACACCATTGTCCAGACTTGGAGGCAGAATACTGGTGCAAGTCATGGACCAGAGATTGAGGATTTATTATATGTAATTATTATGAACCCGAAGCAGATTTATCCCATGGGAGTGGCATGGATCTTCCATGATACAAAACTAGGTGTACACCTGTACCTTCGTTATTAGACTTCTAATCCCAAAGGTGAGTTGTTTGGTCCTTTCCTCGCTACCAATCAGTAACATCCATGAGCTCGTTACGGCTAAACTGTAGACACATTCCCTCTTGTGCTCCATTCTCTTTCTGGAGAAGAGGAGGCTGAGAGGAGACATCATTGCTCTCTATAACTACCTGAAAGAGGGTAGTCCCCAAGTGACAGGGGACAGGACAAGAGGGAATGGCCTCAAGCTCCACTAGGGGAGATTGAGGCTAGACATTAGGAAGAAGTTTTTCACAGAAAGGGTCATTGGGCACTGGAACAGGCTACCCAGGGAGGTGGTTGATTCACCTTCCCTGGAGGTGTTTAAGGGATGGGTGGACAAGGCGCTGAGGGACATGGTTTAGTGTTTGATAGGAATGGTTGGACTCCATGATTCGTTGGGTCTCTTCCAACCTGGTTGTTCTATGATTCTATGGTCTAGTGTCTCTTGCTTTCCATTCTATAGTGTGGCACAGATTCCGAAGGAGAATGGTCTTACCTGAAGCAGCCTGTGAGTTGGCAGCTAACAGCAGTGGGGACATGGACGTGAATCCTTTCAGGATGCAAGGGGATTGAAATAAGGGCGCTCACACTCCAACTGATGTATTTGCTAAACGTAGAAGAAGGCATTGCCCCTGTAGCTTCCCATGTTTTGGAGGAGTGAGTTGCCCCTTGGTGTCCTGAAGGAGAGGATGGAGGTGCCCTCTCTTTGGATATGCTGCCAACAGACAGAGGCACTGCTCTGCAGCCTGTGGTAAGGCCTTAGAGACAAGGGTCAAGGTTAAAAATCTACTCTTCTCTCCAACAGTTCCACTGCGTGACTCTCTGCACCAGCACACTGGAGGAAGATATTTATGTTACCTTTTCCTAGGTACCTACAGTAGGTGTCTGATCTCTGCTGCCAATACAGTCAGGGGAACCTAAATTAAAAGCCTAGTGCTCACATTTGACTACAAGCCAAGCTTACGCCTGCATTAAGCCTTTCACCCAAATGCTGAAGGTCAGGTGGTGTGGGGCTGTCTTAGGTGTCTCTTTGCTCAGCGTGACTCTTAGTGCTCCTGTTTTTACTCGTGCTTTCAGTGTAGCACCTCCCCATCTGACTCAACTTTTGAATTTCAAGCAGAGGGCCTCAACTGCAGCATTTCATTTCCCCTTATTCCACTTTGTCACGAAGCATCGAGCTGGGGGTGTTTAGCCTGGAGAAGAGAAGGCTGAGGGGAGACCTCATTGCTCTCTCCAACTGCCTGAAGGGAAGTTGTGGAGAGGAGGGAGCTGGGCTCTTCTCCCAAGTGACAGGAGACAGGACAAGAGGGAATGGCCTCAAGCTCCGCCAGAGGAGGTTTAGGTTGAACATTAGGAAAAAACTCTTCACAGAAAGGGTTATTGGGCACTGGAACAGGCTGCCCAGGGAGGTGGTTGATTCACCTTCCCTGGAGGTGTTTAAGGGACGGGTGGACAATGTGCTGAGGGACATGGTTTAGTGTTTGATAGGAATGGTTGGACTCGATGATCCTGTGGGTCTTTTCCAACCTGGTTATTCTATGATTCTATGTAGGGCTATACCGGCATCGCTGTGCGTGTGATTGTTAGGGAAACTTGTCAAGTGGCAGTTTTCACGGAGCTTTTATTGCTCCATCACCCGTTTTCCTTTATTAATCATAGAATCATAGAATCATAGAACAACCAGGTTGGAAGGGACCCATTGGATCTTCTAGCCCAACCATTCCTATCTAACACTAAACCAAGTCCCTCAAGACCTCATCCACCCGTGCCTTAAACACCTCCAGGGAAGGTGAATCAACCACCTCCCTGGGCAGCCAATTCCGATGCCCAATGACCCTCTGTGTGAAAACCTTCCTCCTAATCTCCAGCCTAAATCTCCCCTGGTGGAGCTTGAGGCCATTTCCGCTTGTCCTGTCCCCTGTCACTTGGGAGAAGAACCCAGCTCCCTCCTCTCTACAACCTCCCTTCAGGTAGTTATAGAGAGTAATGAGGTCTCCTCTCAGCCTCCTCTTCTCCAGGCTAAACAACCCCAGCTCTCTCAGCCGCTCCTCATAGGTTCTGTTCTCCAGCCCCTTCCCCAGCTTCGTCGCTCTTCTCTGGACTTGCTCCAGAGGCTCCACATCCTTCTTGTGGTGAGGGGCCCAGAACTGGACACAGTAATCAAGGAATAACGATGGGGGCTCGCCGGCTCCTTGAGGGGCGGGTGAGGGAGCTAGGAGGAGAGGTCGGCGCGGGGGCTGCGGCGGGGGGTGCATCGAGGGGTGCAGCGGGGGCTGTGGAGCAATATTTGCGTTTCTATTTCTCGTTGTTTTGAGGCAGCAGCGGCCGCTGTGCCGGCATGCGGCGGACGCCAGGGCAGAGCGAGGGGGGGGGCGTGGCCGCCCCTCTGATTGGCGGTGTTGGGGCGGAGGGCGAGCGCCCGGCCCCCCGCCCCCCCCCCCCCCGCTTCGCCTTCCCCGGAGAGTTTCCCCGGGCGCTGCCGGCGTTTTCCCCGCTCGGGGCCGCCGCCTGCAGCCGGGGGAGGCGGCGACGGAGCGGAGCGACCGCGCCGATCGGCTTCGCTCCGTATCCGGCCCCGGGCAGAGGCGGCGACCGTAGCGGGGAGGGGAGAGAGGGGGTGAAAGAAGCGGCTGCGGCAGCGGGGAGGGGGCTCCCCTCGCCCCCGAGGTAGGTATCGGGGCCGGGGCGGGCGGCGCGGGCAGCGGAAAAGTTGGGGCTGGCGCCCGGGAGGGAGCCCCGCGGCTCGCCTTCCGCCGCTTCCCGCCGCCCTGGGACGGGCTTCTCGCTTCCCAGCCCCGCTCCGGGCACCGGAGGGCTTCGAGGCGGCTTATCCTCCGAGTTCTCTCTTCTCCGAGCCCCCCCCCCCTCTCGAGCCCTCCCCCCGCGGCGGGCGGCGGCGGGGCGGGCAGAGCCCTCCGCTCCCCTCGGCTCCCGGGCGGGTGCGGGAGGGCTCGCAGCCCACCCGGCGCCTGGCGCGGGGGCAGCCGCTCACGGTCGGTTTCTTTTTCCTTCCCCAGGTGCGGCAGGAGCGGCTGAAGCGGCTGCGCTCCCCTGCTTTCTTTCCTCCGTTTCTCCGCGGAGCCGCGCGGTCTCGGCTGCCAAATGCGCGGAGGGGAGAGACTTTTGCCGAAAATCCCCAGCTCGTAAATACCCAGAAAGCGGAAGGAGAGGCACCGGCGAGCGGCGGCGGGAGGAGGGCAGGGGGCGGCAGCGCCGTGCCTGCGCTAGCCGGGAGGCCGATGGCGGAGTTGGGCAGCGGCGGCGGCACCGGGGGGCTCCCGCCGTCCCCGGGCCCGGGGCAGGGCAAGGTGGCCTTCAAGGCGGGAGACGGAGAAGGCGGAGGCGGCGGGAGATCCCGCTTTGACAGCGCCGGCGGCCGCGTCTCCAACGGGGACTGCGCCCTGGCCGGGGGGGAGCCGGGGTCGGCGCCCAGCCCGGAGAGCGGCTCGAGGGAGAAGGGGCTTCCCGGAGGGCAGCAGCGAGAGGGCAAGCCCGGCATCCCCCGCAGGAGCAGCATCATCAAGGTAAGGGCGCCCGCTCCTCCCCGCCGGGGGCTCGGCTCTTTCTCGGTGACAGCGGCAGGGAGGTGCTGACCGTGCCCGGGCTCTCACAGCCCTGGCTCCAGATGAAAGCATCTCTTTTCTTTTTGTTCTCTATTTTTATGTGTATTTGGTTTTTTTTTTTTTTTTCTCAGTGGCGAGGGTACTTAATTTTCCCATTATCAGAAGTGAGAGGACAGCCTTGTACACCATCCACGCTTTTTTTTTTTCTGGGAGGCGGTGGTGGGGGGGTGGTGGTGTCATGTTTTGAGGCTTGTGCAAACGGAAGGCTCCAACTCCTGTTGGAGAAGACGGGAGAAACTAGCTGGCGTGTGAAAAGACGACATGGGCACCAGCCTGGCAGGGGAAGACGTGCATTACACAGTCTCCTGGTTGTTTGGGATGCACCTGTGCAGAGCTATTTGGTGGCTCTATCGGCTTGTGGGTGTGACAGGCACACAGCAGGTGATGAGAGATTCGGGATCTCATTGGGCTGGGGGTGGGAGAAGGTGGAATAGGGAGCGTTTTTCTTGTTAAAAGTGACAGCTCGTTTAACAGCAGCCTGCGTTCTACTTCACCTATAGACATCTTTATTTATACTTAGCTCTGCATATTCTGAATGCCAGTGTTTCAGCTTGAAAAGTAGGGGGAGCACCAAGGGTAGGATGTAGATTGGGGAAAAAGGAATGGGGTTTTTTTTGGTACATATATTTATACAAATACAGTTGTTCTCTTAAATCCATGGTTCCTGAGAAGTGATTGTGGATCAGCTCTCCCAATTCCAGTGAAAAGGTTGAGAGGACACTGAGAAATTGCTTGATTGGCATAATGGTTGTCCTAGCCATGAAATAAAGCACAACTTCAAGTACTTAAGAACCGAGTTTAATCAACTAGATGAAAACCAATCCAAGTTTGGTTTTGTCTTGGATATTTATGTGCCTCCAGAATCAGCGTATGAAATTCTGTTGGCTGGATGGTAGAAAAACACGTGTGGAAATTCAAGACCGGTAGAGTATATCTCAAGTTGTGTTGCCGTCTCTTGGACCTTGCTGTAAAAAACAAGGGGAGAGCAAGGGCAGTCAACAGTGAACACATTTGACAGTCTGCACCCACCCTTCCTGTTTGAGCTGTGGTGCTGGGCGTGTACGTTTTTTTTTTTTTTGTGTGTGTGTGTGTTAAAGAAATTATAACAATAGACAAGAGGCAACTGTGCTTGGTGTTGAAGTAACTTACTATTTAGTGAATTTGCCAGTGATTTTATTTACAGGTCTGATAATTCCTAACACTGTTCTGTTTCTTCTGTGGTAGCCGAAGAATGATATTAGTGTTGTTTACAGTGCGTATCATGCCATCACACTACTTCATAGTGTATGATTTGATTATATAGCAGTATTCTGCCCTTCTGGGGACCAAACAAGGATGCAATAGCTAGGGATGTGATATATTAAGATCAAGAAGCATAAGATAAGGAAGTATGTTTTGAATTACATTTCATGAATACCTAAGTCAAGGTTCTTAGCTTCTACAGAAATTATTGCAGTTTGGCATATGAAATTATTCAACTTTCTGGTATTATTACTGATGAATACCATTTTGCGAATGTGAACAACAGTCTGTTCAGCTGCAGAGAACCAATTACTACAGCTTTGTATTATTGTTTGAATAATGATGACACAAGTGGTAAAATCTGACAACACTACATTTAAAGTTATGTGGTTCATATTAATTTTAGATATGACTGTTTAGATATGACTGGTTCAATGCTTCATGGAAGAATCACTTTGTCTTCGTAGATACTGAATATTCTTCTGCCTGCTTAGTTCAGCAGTTCAGAGGTAGTTTCAATCTGGTTCCACAGATGTCTAGTTTTCAATACGAAGCCTTTTGGTAAATCTGCCATGAGTAGTAAATGTTAAGATGCTTCTTGTGTCCTCTTGTGGAGTCTTAAGCCTGTAAAACAGAGTGGAAAAAGTAAAATTGAATCTATTTTTACATAATGTTCTCAGAGTCCTAGTAAAGTAAATCACTGGTTTTAAATTGCTCCTAAACAATAGATGGAGTAACCTCAGGAAACAGGTTTGTACCATGCAGATACAGATTTCATAGCTTCATGCAAAATACGAAGTTGTTGGTTGATCTGTGAAGTGCATGGTTATCGAATAGCTAATACCTGGACTGTGTTGCCTGACAATTACTGTGTAGGCTTTTGAGTCACAAACAGAAAAATGATGTTTAAGTAATAGTTCCAGTTGAGATTAAATTCTTTAGAACAGCGTGTTTGTGTATGAAAATCAGGAGGACAGAAATATAGTTTATTCTGGTTTTAGTCTGTGCTTCCATTGGTTGTCTATTTTCATAGCTGTTATGAGAGCAGTGACTGCCTTTTTTTCCCTGTCCTTTTTTTACTTGCAGTTTCCGTTCTTTCTCTTTTTCCACTGGTTCCATATTTTTTTCTTTCTATTTTTATTTATTTTGTGCACCTGCATAATTTTGGGTTTGTTGGTTTTTTTCTTGTTTTGTGCAAGAGGATATATACTTTTTGAGGTTTGAAGTGCCATTTAGGACAATGACAGGTGGTAGGACCAATATATGGTCTTCATACTATGGTGGTTTACTTGACCTTTCACTCTTGCATTTAGGCTGAAAGCGTTTTAAGACTGTACCCTTCATTTGTAGTATTTTCTGTGGAATAGATTATTTCATGGCTTACCTTTGTGGAACTGAACTTGAGAGCTATGGACTGCATATCTGTGTTTCTAGAGACTTTTACACTTTATATTTCTTACTCTCTGTACTTACTTGTAGGTAGTGGGTTTTTGTGTGCTCACCGTTTTGTTTTTCTGTTTTTTGTTTTTTTTTGGTTTTTTTTTTTTAGGTGCAACTAGCTGTGGTTTCCTATAACGTAATTTCTTACAACAGTTCCTATAATATTCTTTAAAATGAATTTACAGTGAGTCATCTTGCAGTTCAAAGTGGATTTAAGCATCCTGTGAACTTCTTCTCTGAGCCGCTCTGACAGTTGGCAGTGGGCTTGCTATATTTTTGTGTGAGGTTCCTCTGCATCTTTCCTAAAGAGACTTTGAAGAGGTTGGAGTTTGAGAATTATTTAAGGTGGCAAATTACTCGTGCTGTAATTTTTCCTCAGCTTCTTGCTTCCAGGAGTAAACATAAACACTTACAGAACCTCGCAGTTTCTGTCTAGGTCTGTAGTTTTTACAAAGAGATCCAATGGGACAAATATGTCTTTATTAGAAGAGATGTTACAGTAATAAAATGAGAAGAGAAACACTTAGGAGAGACTGTAGTTATTGAGGAAGACAACAGGGAGAAAGAAACGTAGGAAGGTGGCTTTGGCATTCTGCGAGCAAGAGTGTTCTTATCAACGTATGCCTAGAAGCAAAGTCCAGGATTTTTTTTGTGTATCGTAATACTGCTCTTGGTGTCAATAAATTTCCTGTCAGATAACTTAAATTTTTATCTCCCTTTTTTTACTCTTGTGTGTAAACTCAAGCTTTCTTTTTGTGAAGTCGTGAACTAGCAGAGTATTGGCAACTCCCAAGTTCCAAAGTCTGGAAGAACAGAGGAACCAAATTTAGCAGGTAGATATTCTAGGGTATAATTTTCAGCAGACCTTTGCTTTTGAAACTAAATATTCTTATATATGTGTCTTCCTGTGCCTGGGGATTTCTGCAGCATATGCATCAAGATTTTTTTTTTTAATTAAAATGCCAGCATGTGGTATTATCTTGTTCAGTCTTCTGTGATCTCCAGTTTCTACTGTATACCTGTTTGTATCAACTGTACAAAATATGAAATATGGAGAATGTTGTACAGTGTTCTCTACTGCTGTGGCAGTTTCAAAAGCTTTAATAAACCCTTTTGCTTTCATGGTAAACTCTAAAGTAGTATTTTCAATAGATCTAGGTTCTCTGCAGTCCTAAATTACCTTGGCCATAATGGCACCTTAACAAGTCTTTGTGATGACCCAGGAATAGATTGCATATGTTCAGCTTCCATCTAAAAGAACGTAGAGGAGTTAGGTTGCTGGAATCAGTGTGAAGCGTATGAAATTACCTGATTTGCAGTCATCTTTCATATTGGGAAAGAAATCAGTTTAGTGATGTAGGCATATACATTGATGTATCTGTGTACATAGGCATTTATGCCCAAGTAACTTCTCAATGTGCTAGATGTTTTCAGGTGAACCTGATTGAACAGTCACAGTCTTAAAGGTGCTAAGGCTCCCTCCGTTCAAAGACAACTGCCATATACAGGAAAGAAGGAGAAAACTAGCATTTGCTGCCTTTCTCCACATCCTTTCACCTTGTAAACAAAAAGCTACAGTGTGAGCTGAAGTTACAGTGTGAGCTGTGTTAACCCATGTGGAAGAATGGAAGAAAGCTGTGACCGTCTCAACAATAGACAATACTTTGCTCAGAGGATGTGTGCTAATTGACACCAAAATTGATACCACAAAAAAAGCACATCCTTAGGAAACAAGGCTGTTACAGTTGAGCTACTCCTACGTCTTACCTTGGACAGGCTTTCAACTATACAGCTGAAACAGATTTTTCTGAGGAGCTGTTTCTGGATGTGGTTGGATTCTTTTTGTTTCTTAGTTTCTTCTTGTTGATTTTGTTGCAGGTCTATCTCATCTCTCTGGTTTGTCAGATAATACGAGAGTTCTGAATGGCTGACTGCAGCTTTATAAGTCCTGGAGCTTTCTTTTAGGGGATACTTTCTCTTTGATTTCTTAAAGTCTCAGCTAGACTATAGGAGGTTACCAGCACCTATCAGTATTTATTCCTGCTTCAGTCCTCTACTGCTTGCTGGGTAATCGTTTTGTATTTTTTTTTAAAATGCAATCTATATTTTAAAATAACACTGTAGAGTAGCTATTCCTGAATCATATTTTCTGTTATGCAAAAGCTGTATGCCTTAGATATTTGCATGTAGTGTTGTATGTGTACAGTAGACATAATTATCAGGCAGTTAAACACTTGTTAACCGTGACACTGGACTGAGTTGTGTTATGTCACAACCACTGAGTAATGGGTATGTTGTATGTTGCATTTGGTATATATATTTTTATTTGCATTAGTAATTTATGTAGACTGCATTAATCAAAATTTTATTTAGATAGATATAATGCTGTTAAAAAAATAAACAGTAAAATATGTTTGTAGAAATGCATACATGAGGATATTTGCTTTATTCTGGCTCATCATGTAATTTTGTTAGTTTATGTATCATAGCCCAGGAAAATAAAATATTTTTTTCCAAAAGATGACTTGGAGCAGGAGCTTCATTTGGATTAATTTAGCTTCTTTGACTGCTTTTCTGGAAGAGCTTATCTGTCTATTTCTGTTCACTGAGTAAAGAGCTTGGCTAATGTGAATAACAGTGACTCCTTCGCCCCCTCCACCCCCAAATCCTTAGAATATCCACAAAACATATTCAGTGTGTTCAGCGGTGATAAATCAGTTAATTGAATTTAAAAATTGTTGTGGATACCCAAAGAGACTTTTTTAATGCCCCTTATCAAAGGTATCACTATTTAGGCTTTTTTAAACTTGAGTAGTGGTCTCCTACCCATGGCTCACAGATAATACATTGCTGTTGTGTTTGAATTGCATTCATGGAAGATGAAAAAATTAAACTGAGACCGACGGGACAAGTTAATGGTGTAGTTTCCCAGTCTGTTGCTGGTCTGTTAATGATATCAATATAGATCTTTGTATTATTCTCGCTGACTATTAAAAAAATCCCTTAAATAAAATTTGCCAGTTATCTACATTTAAAGGTCAAATTAAGTTAAAACATGTATTGTGACGCTAGTACATAGGTTCTAAAATACTTACATTTGCAGAGAAATGTGAGATTGTGTTCAAGATTCGGAAATCTAAATATAAATAGACTAGCAGGTAAACTTCATGAGAAGAAAGGTTTATGCTAATTAATGTTTAACATACACAGAGAAGAGGAAACTATGAAAAGCAGCAGCATATATGGATTGAAGAATATTTGAAAATAGGGCAGGAAGAGCCCTCAAGAGGTCAGTCTACTCTGCTCCACTGCTCTGTTGCAGGATCATCTGATAATAAATTTCAGTGTGATGCTTTTTATCTTTTAATCACGTATTGTTTGTGATGCAGAGCTGCTGGTTGGTTATACCTCTTTGTACATGGGCGAAACCAATCATCTGCACAGAGTTTAAAAGCTTGTAGTTGTCCTACTGCATTCTAATTATTTCAGATCCTATCTTCAATTTGCCAGATTCTTTCTGATTTTAACTTGCCTTCTAACATGCGTGCAGCTCTTCCATCTTCAAGCGAACAGACAGTTTTAATTATGCTCTCATTTCCATCATACAATGATATATGATTTCTTTTAAATTAAATGGTTGAAATTTGAGTTTTAAATATCAATTGAAATTCTGTACTCTGTGGTTAAAATAAGTTATTTTTACTCTTTACCTCCTGTAAACTAAGCAAAACGAAGTTGCAGAATCTAGTTCAGAAATACAATTGATTAGAAAATGTCTTTCCTTCTAAATATATGAAAACTATAGTAAGTACTGATTTACAGTATGCTTACTGGATTGTAGTGTTGGCCTTGAATAAAGCTGTTTTGAAAGGGTCTGGCTTGTTTGTCTTTAAGGAGAGTAAGTGGCAAGTGTGGTCTTTCTATGTTTTGCCGTTGTGTTTTTAAATACTGTCATTGCTGTTTTACTGTTGATTTTCACATCTGGCATGCCTTGTAAACGCGGTGGTGCCGTCATTGTACCTCCTTCTCTCTATTGTAGGAGGTCATGTATAGAGCAATCAAAATCATAGGATAGTTGGGTTGGAAGGCACCTTTAAAGGTCATGTAGTCAAGTGCCCCTGTAGGAGCACGGACATCTTTAATTTGGTCAGGTTGCTCGGAGCCCCATGCAGCCTGACCTTGAATGTTCCTAGGGATGATGGCTCCACTACCTCCCTGGGCAACCTGTTCCAGTGTTTCACCACCCCCATTGTAAAAAAAAGTCTTTCTTACATCCAGACAAAGTCTACCCTCCCCTAGTTTAAAACCATTATTCCTTGTCCTGCCAAAAGCCTTGCTGAAAGGTCTGTCCCCATCTTTCCTGTAAGTACTGGAAAGCTGCTATAAGGTCTCCCTGGAGCCTTTGCTTCTTCAGGCTGAATAACCCCAAAACTCTCAGCCTGCCCTTCTATGGGAGGTGCTCCAGCCCTCAGATCATCTGGATACTTTCGAAGGATAAGTTGCCCATCCTCTTGACTGCAGCACGTCTCTGAATTTCTACTTAACTAGTTTATTTTCAGGAACTGTCAGTATGAACTCATCTGTCACTTGTTTCTGAAGAGGAGCATGCCTGAATTCACCCACCTCTTCCCTCCTAGACCTTGACCTTACAAAATATCAGTGCTTGCAACAGCGAAGAGTGCAATGCTAGCATGTGGCTGTAAATGAGCAGTACTGAGGCACACAGTGGTAACTACTGCAGCCTTGGAAAAGTGAAGTATGTGATTCATTTCTGCCTCTCCTAGGATTTGTTTTAATGTCATTTGGCCCTTTGGAATAAGTACTGATATATCCCTGAGTACTTCCAGTTGTATACTGTGTTCAGGGATCTTTTCAGATCCCAAATGTTCACGTTCTAGAAATTGTAGTACATAGTTCATAAGAGCAGATGGACAAGGAAGACCTTGAAACAAACAAAACCCTTTTCAGAAGAGGGGCTGATGGTTTTATAGAACAAAGAATATAAAGTAGCGAGGTATTAAGCCAGATTTTTGAATCAGTTGTAAAAAAATATTTTAATTTAATGAAATAAACTTATTTGTGGGTTTTCTTTTGGTATTAGAAATATATAGTGGATAATTGGTTTTATGTATAGTAGTGCCATGACTATCCTAATAGCTTCTCTGAAGTAGCTGAATATGGTTTCATATTTCTTCTAAATTATGAGATAATCAGTACTGCAGAAAAAAAAGGACTGCCGCTGGTTTTTCAGAAAGCACTTACACAGAATTTTCACTTTTTTTTTTTTTTTTTTTTTTTTTGTCCTTTCTTGCCAGCATTATTTTGCCTTCACTAAAAAAGGCAGAACATTATAAGGTTCTGTGCATGCTTTGATGTGCCAGCAACTATGTGTGTGAACATAGGCCCATCCATTACTGCCCTTTTTAGTGCAGGATAGGAGAGGAGCAACTGCTGTGGAATTCTGCAGCAGCAGAACATTCTGCATGGTTTTTGTTTTGTGAAGTACCTCTTATGAAGGAAAATCTAGGATGCTTTATATATATCATTACCTAGTTCCTGATGACAAAAGTGTTTGATGCAGTCTGTCAGTGGTTTACTCTAACCACATTCCTTAAAAGAAGGTGTAAATCACTATTTTTAAAAAGGAAATAATATTTCATTTCATTGCTTTATTTTTATATTATCGAAGTGTAATTTGGACAAAAAGGGCAGGGACTCAGCTTGCTGTGAAAGCTTTTGGTTAGATTGTTTTCTTCCTACAAGTTATTTTTTGTGTTCTTAAGATAAGGAATTGTTTATAAAGTTTAGGTGACTTGTGTAAACAGCGCAGAAATAATTTAAAGAGAAAAAAGGCAAGAGAGCAACTTCAGCTTTGTATATGCTACTGTGTTTTTTCCTTTAGTAATTTAGAAGCAGGAATGGGTGTCTTTCATGTATATATTGTAGAAAATGTTAGACTTTGTTTCTGATTTGCTGAAATAATACAGTCGTTGCTATATTACCATATTTACAAATGCACACATTCTTGCTACATAGGTGGGAAAAACTCAGTAATATGTGGATATAAAATGCTTGAGGAAATAGAATGAATCAGCCAAAATGTATTTTACCATTTACAGAGGATGGTCCCTAAATCAGATGTGCTGATAGCAGAATGTTTCAAAAAGCACTTCCAGTCTGGAATTTAGAGCTGAAGACTAATATTAATGTGAAATGAGACAATGTATTTAGTCCTGGCACATTACTACCACATAGTGGAGAAAGACAGAGCAGACATAAGTAGTTTAAGTTTGGATAGCATTATGTTTTCTCTTGCTTTTGAAACAAATTATCTCATGGCTTATTCGATGTACTCTAATTTGTTGAACTCCAGCTTCTCTACATTCTCTTTGTTGTCCTCAATTGTAGTAGTTGCAGTGATGCATCTCACAACTGCTGTTTGGGATTGATGCTTTTCAGCTTTATTGGTCCCTCATTCCACCCCACCTACACCCTGGCTTTACTCTTTCAGCAGCAGAGACCACATACTGACTATACGCTGCTTTTCTTCTTTCACAGCTTATGGAGATCCTTCTATTTCCAGCAAAATGCTCCAACAGAACAGAGCTCTCTCTGTCGTGCTTGCAGTGCAAACATCTGCTTGTGAATCCCCCCAAAGGGAGTACAGGTTCTAGTGCAAGGCTCTTGACCTTCACAGTGGGTTTAAGTCTCACAGGGTTTGAGGTTTGAGCCTTCCACGAAGGCTGACTGTGCAGCTGAGGGTGGATGCAACTGTTTTCTCCCCCATCTTCAAAAGTTGCCAGCCTTGCGAATGCAGTAAAAAGGCTGCCATGGGTTAGAATCCAAGTCCACTTGGCTTGTTAGGTTGCCTCCAGCAGCAACCACTATGAGATAGATGAACAGAAAAAGCCTGCCTTCCTAACATCTGCTCCCAGCCTTAAGTGATTTGGAGTTAAGACAGCTTTAATGTTTAATAAACCTTATGGGTTGCATCCCCCGCCATCAGTTGTCAAAGTCTGGTTTTGCTTTTGTAAGTTTTTCACCACTCTAATACCCCATGGCAGTCTCTTAACTATATGTTGTGTGAAGAGGTTCTCCTGTCTTGTTTTATCGGGCAGCTGCTTACTTGTTTACCTCCTCTGCCCTGGCTCTTGTGTTAGAACAAGTAACAGTTGTTTTGTACTCTCTTTCTCTGTACTGCAAATTCATTGGAAGGTGTTCCTCACATTTGCTTTCTGTCTTGTTTTTTTTCCAGGCTGAAGAGTCCTACTGTACTTAGTTGTTCTACCTATTGAAGCTTTTCTGTGCTTTTTTTTATCATTCTGTTGCCCTTTTGTCTCTTTTTTCCATTTTATTAGTATTTTACAGTGCAGGACTAAAATAGTATTCAAAATGTGTGCCAGGCAAATGTGTAAATCCACTATGGCATAATGAAGGTTTAGCAATTTTGTGATGCTAAGTTGGGCTGTAATTTATTTATTTTTGGTATTGTCATCATCAAAGATTTAAATGGTATCACTGTCACTAATTGACAGTGGGAGAGTGCTGCTAAAACCTTTTACTAAATATTTAAAACCTTCTATTTGAAAAATTGTGCAACAGCATATGTGCTGGTGGTAATGCTTGTGTTGGAAGTGGCTGCGTATTTGCAGGAGACCAAAGTTCTGTTAGAATTCTTTTAACATGTTATAGTCTTTTTATGGCGTTGGTGACAGAAAACATTGTGATGAGCACATCTAGCTTCTAGCTATGGTTGAGTACACTTGTTTGCTTAGTAACAGAATAAAATAGCATGGACAATGCATAAAGCTGAAAAATACAATACTAATAAAAGTGCTTTTGTTTTGTAATAAGCTATTAAATATGGAAGAAAGAGGAAAAGTCTTGATTTTGTAAATGCAATCTGATAGCATTTTGGATGTCCTAGATTTCTGAATTAAGGTTTATGCCCAACACTCATGTTAGCGGATTATTTTAGTCAATCTTTTATTTCATTTGCTTTTATAATGTGTGAGGTTCCTCGGGATGCTGGTGTCGGAGTTCAGAAGAGCCAAGAAGGCATTTCTAATCTTTAGGAAATTCACACGAAGTCTAACAATGAGATTGGGTAGCTTCCTGAAAATAGCAAAGCATCTAATATTTCACCTTAGAGGAGAATTAGTCTGGGGATTAAAAAGGTTATTAAATGGCTGCAGCAAGCAATAAAGGATAAAAATAACCACAAGTTTTTAGGTCCCACGAGACTGGTACAGCAGCATTGTCTTGGAAGGAAATCCCAACACTTTGTCCCTTAATAATCTGTTGAAAATGAAAATGTGTGAGGTGTCTGTGAGGATACTTTCCCGAGTTTTTCTTGGGGTTATCTCACCACTCATTGTCTTTTTTTTAAAAATAACATTATTTTTTAATTTCTTTCCCCTCAGAGGAGGGAAATTGTTGTTTTCTCTTCCCATTCTTCAGAACTTTCTGGCTCCTGACAAGAGAGTTCGTCCCTATAAGCCTCTACATGCTCAGCTGGGCTGCTGTGTGGAGTCAGGAGAAGACAGCTTTGTTACTCCCGAGTCCTCAGGCTTCTCTGTGTTCATTTTGTAACAAAGTCCAGTGCCTGACTCCTAATTTCTGAGCATCACTGTCAGCAATGTTACCTTTATGTAATGCTTACACTTCAAAGCTTCAGATAGTTCTACTGCTTGTCTTAAAATTTCTTGATTACCTGTTATTTTTTTTCATTTTCAAAGAGATGCTCAGAGTAAAAGGAGTAGAACATGACATGGATTTATAGTGTTTACATGTGGAGATAAATTATTTTTGTCAATAAATATTAACTTAACTTTCCAAAATAGCAGTTTAGGAGTGTCTGCCTCGCCCCAACAAAATTTACTTTTTTTGGTCCCAGTAGTTGCTGACAAATTTTTATATTAACCAGAAATCATAGCTCAAATATACAATTTCAGTGTGGTCAGCTGCAGCAAATATATATATATATTCAGGATAAAACCAATGTTATTGAATATTCCTGTCCATGAAGTTGATTTACAGTAATCCTCATGAAAAGCAAGCTCATAGACATAGCAGTAACTTCTTCAGCTTAATCCTTGAACTTTTTGGGACTCCTGAGCTGAATTTTCTTCCTCAGCTGATCTCCCATTTACTGTAGACAGTGTGTACTGTTTCTTACTTCAGTTGTACTTTCCTTTGGTGTAACTGTAATGAAACCCTTTGAGAGAAAGCATATGAAGTATATGTTTTGTATCCCTGTGATGTTTACTTACAGTACTATCTAACATTAAAAAAATCACCGTCAAGTCCTCAAAGTTTTTTGTTATTTTTTTTAAATTGTGAGACGTGAAAATTAATGTATTGATTTCCTTTCTGTGGTCCTTTGGCTTAAGCAACTTTCTGTTTGTGGAGAATTTCTGTAGTTTCCAACTCATGGCATAGGAATGTGTAAGTACATATAAAATTTATTTTAATTTGGAGATGCTGCAGTCTAATTATCTATAAGGACCTTAAGAATTAAATGGCAAGTATCGTGAGATTTGCCATAACATCTGGAAGATCATTTAATTCTTGTACCCACAGCCATTATGTTGGTCAGATTACAGTAGATTACAAAATATAATACTGATAAACTTCTTTAAGACCAAGTATGTAAAGTGATAAAAATTATTCTTTGAGGGTATTTTGTTTAGTTTTTATTTTATTAGCAAGAAGCCAATGAGTATTTTAAGGAGTTTCAAATTCTTCCTCTTAGTAAAGATTTAATGAGTTTTGTAGTTAATTGTCTAATGTTTAGTTATGTCTAGGAAGAATGTTAACTGTTCTTGAAATTGATCCTATATTTAAACTATTTGTTTCAGCAATTTGAAAGTAATTACCATATATTTCTGAATTGTTTTAGAATAGAGACCTTGCAGGCTTTATTCACATACTGTGGTGATAATGGATATTAGATGCTCACAAACTTCTGTTTAGCTGACTATTTATGAAAATTAGAGGAGAAAAATAGAGGAGAATTTGGACAAACAATTCTATGAAATTCTCAGAGCTTTAATCAGTTACAGAAATATGAAGACATAAAGTATACCAGTAAAAAAAGGTTGTGATAGCTAAAAATTCTTAAAATGCTGTTCTTGACAGGTAAAACTTCAGAAAAAAGAATTGGGCCTCAGTTCAAATCTCTTAAGTCATTATACTAGAATAGGAAAAATAGTTCTGTGTTATTTCAGGCCAACAGCTTGGCAGGAATTTAAGTCTGAGTTCAAGGTTTCTGAAACCAGAGGCTTGAGAATGTTTGCAGGTTTCAGGGTTGGCAGTGAAGTGGGGAGATACAAAGATTTCACAGATAGCTGAGGTATAGTCACAATGTTTAAAGGAGCTACTTGGACAAACAAGGAGGTATGTTTAAGTGTTGGTGTTGCATATGCTCTTTGTCACTAGGGCAGTTTCTGAGAGCTGGTGAAAAACAAAGAAGGATTTCTGCTTGTGGGTCGGGATAAGTTTTATGCCAAGAACAATGTGACTGAACAAGGCAAAACATTTTTTGAGTCTTGCCTATGACTTTGGTAGCTCATAAATAATTTCATCATGGTATGGCATTGTGGAAAGCTAAACTTACTGGTATTTTGTGATGGTGGTGTTTTTTTTTTTTTTCCTTTCAGGGATGCTAGTTAATTTCTTGTTGGAAAAGTGTTGGGAGATCTTACTGTGAGAGGCAATTGTTGAGTAGCAGCAAAATCCCTCTGTGACTTGTCACATCATCCTCTCTCAGCGTTACAGTGTATGAAATTAATGTGACACTTCTTGACACTACTTTTGGAAATATGTTTCTTTTTATGATGGTTTCTAGCGGAATATAATTTTGTGTCTTATGTATTTTCTTCTATTTTTACCCTGTTTTTAATGAAAGTCATGGTCATCCTAGGGAGGGTTCTGGAAACAGAACTGCCATTCTTGCACCTTTTATTTTGAGGAAAGGGAGAAAAGCAACATTCTAGAGAAAAAAAAACCAATCCAACAAATCATATTTGGGCTTCTGTCTTGCATTGCACTACTGCTCAGGAGTAAGAAATGTTCTTATCCAACTACGTTTATGTAGATAGTGCAGGACAATTCTCTTCACTCTGTCTGTGGGTTACACTAGCTGCAGTTCTGTGAGGCAGAAATTACGTTGCTTGAAACTTCCTCATTTCCATTGCTGTTGTTTTTGTAGTTTGACAAACTCGTTATTTGTTTTAAATCAACAATGAAAAACCATTTCTCCTTGCCTCCAGGAAATCTTTGTTTTAATGTAATTTGTTACTGTGAAACATGACAAGAAAGGTACTGAAACTGTAGGAGACTTTGAACCAAACTGTTACTGAAAAATGTACTTCCCTCACGTTTCCATTTTCTTTCAGGGTTCATAAAACTGATTGTGAGAAGGTGATACCTGATAGAATTTTAGAACCCTGTTTTGTTCACATGTAAGAATTAATTTTTTTTGTTTAAAAAAATACAGTCTAGTTTTAAGCTGTAGCTTCAACCATGAGTGCTAGAAAAATTTCAGAGTTCATGGACGTCTTTATTCAGTTCCTTGCTCAGATTATTTTGAGATTCCTTACTAAATGTATTTGTTATGCTCAACTTTTCACAATCTGTTTTCCTCCGGTTATTGTAAAGTTTATGAGGACTAAGGCACTTCTTCACTTCTATATCATAGACAAACAGGAATGGAGAAAGCAATATATGAGGCAGAGCCATGATAAAGAAAACATTTCTTAACAAATAATTTGGAAAGAAATCTGGCAGTTTTTCAAGTAAAAGGGAGTAAGGACTTAATGCAAAAAGCTGTCTTTTAGGGTGGCATCATGTAACCCCTTCACATTGAATTCCATCCGTGCCAGCCACAGGTATGGTAGCGAGCTGTGAATGAAAGTAGCTTCATGGATTGTTGCAAAGGCTCTGTATGCAAGTTACTCAGTAAAACTGGCTTCCATCTAGCTGGTATTTCTGCTGGAGAATAAAAGGTGGGGTTTGGAAGTTGTTAAACTGGTAGTTGTGTACCCCATTGTTTCAGAAATCTCAGGGTAGGGAAAGAGGAGGCAGGCATTGAAGACCCGATCTGTGCTTTGACCTGAATAATAAGAGTTCACTGCTCTACTCCAACCCTCCCATTTTTTTTTTTTGTGTGTGGAGAGAATTGCAAAGATGAAGTAAATATGTGTCATTATCCCTCAATGGTGACCTAGGGTTTTTTCAGTAATGTTTTGCTCAAGGATTTTCTGAGTCAGTGGTGGTATTCTCATAATTAGTGTCTCCATTTAAAGGACAGGTTTTGCTCCCCTTGTTTTCCCAAGTTTCTTTTTGAACCCTGTGCACTTTGATATTTGAGCGTATGTAGTATCTCAGGTCTTCATATCTTGAATGTGTTTGTACAGAAAAGGTACCTCCTCTTCTTTATGTTGAGTCTACCACCTACTAGTGTAATTTGATGTCTCTTTAATTTTTTCCATAGGGTGGTGGGATAGTAAGCAATCACTCCTTACTCGTGTTCTTTATTTCACATTTTAAGTAACATTCTGATGTCACACATGCTGTCCTATAAACTAGTTAAGTATAACTTGAAAGATTTCTTGAACCTTAGAATAATATTTTTAACTTAATACCTGTCTAGTCTACTTGGAAACAATCAAATTCTTTTATTAATAATGTGCTGTGTCCCTCAGCCTCTTTTTCTCAGTATGTGAAAATTTCTTGGCCACACAAGGAATCTCAGTACATAGGGACCTTGTGATATTGCTGACAGAGTTAGTTTATCTGATTTAACTGTAAGCTACTTTTATCTACAGCAGTATTTTTCTGCACTAACAGCTTATTCTCTCTGTGTGAACTTGTGTGCTGGTAGTAATTTCCCACTGCATTTCTTCATTGCATTGAGTTTCTGAAACATCTGTCATATCAACATCCTCATTTAAAGTTCAACATTCCTGTTTCTCCATCTTGTTTGTCTGCATTGTTGAAATGTCTTTGTTTTGTATAATCCTTGTTCACTATTGAAGTGTAGTCACTTTCCATCCTCTCCTTTATTTAAGTGTATAATCTTACTGTGATTCTTCCACAAAGGATTCATCATCTTAAACTGTGTGCTATTCAGTCCTTAACAGCTTTTCTCAGCTATTAAAATTCAAAAGGTCACAGAAAAGTATTGAATTAAATTGCTGACACTTTTCCTCTTTGGTTTAGATGAAGCCTTCCTGCAGTATGTGCTTACTTTGTTTCTTCTAGTTTTGGCAAATCTGCTTGGAATTATTTTTCTCAGAGTTAGCTTCCCTAGGGAGATACGAGTGTTATATTCTCTTTATTCTCCTTCTGTTCTGTTCATCTCCTACCCATTGTGTTGGTTTTGGCTGGGATAGAGCTAATTTTCTTCATAGTAGCTGGTATGGGGCTATGTTTTGAATTTGTGCTGGTATCAGTGTTCATAATTCTGAGATGTTTTCCTTAATGCTGAGCAGTGCTTGCATAGCACCAAGGCCTTTTCTCCTTCTCACCCCACTCCACCAGCAAGTAAACTGGGGATGCACAAGAGGATAGAACACAGCTGGAACAGCTGACCCTAACTGACTGATGGGATATTCTGTACCGTGTGATGTCATGCTTAACATAGAAAGCAGGGGGAAGAAGAAGGAAGGGGAGGATGTTCAGAATGATAGGTTTTGTGTTCCCAAGTAACCAATATATATGATGGAGCCCTGCTTTTCTGGAGGTGGCTGAACACCTGCCTGCTGAAGGGAAGTGGTAAATGAATTCCTTGTTTTAGTTTGCTTTGCACCCAAGGCTTTTGCTTTACCTCTTCAGTTGTCTTTATCTCACTTGCTTTTATTCTTCTGATTCTCTGCTGTCTCACTGGAGGGGAGTGAACAAAGGGCTGTGTAGTGTTTCGCTGCTTGCTGGGTTAAACCACAACACCCATATGAAAAATAAAACCCTTCTTAGTTCTGGAAATGGTTTGAATGATTTGATGACTTATGCATGGGGGAAGAGAGGAAAGTTATTCTCTTCTTTCTTGATGCCTTTTTATCTTTTCAAGGGGTTCAAACTAGCTGTCTGTTAACAGAAATTGCTTGCTAGTTGAATCTATTACCAAAGTTCTTGCATAAAACTTAAGGTACCTGTGGCTATCTCATGGTAGATACTGGAATTATTTCTTCATGCTCTGCAGGGGGGAAAATGTGGTGTGTATCAGAGATGAAAATGTCTAGAGAACTGTTCAGTGATGGCCCATAGTATTTAGTAATATACTGATAGGATTGGATAAAATCCAGTTGATCTGGAAAGTCCTTAGCAGATCAGTCTGAATCATTTAAAACTGGAGAATATTTGCAGACAGTTCTCAGTGTGCATGCCTGAAAGCTGAGGGTACAAGAGAAGATTTCTTCCACAGCTCCTGGTAGGATTCAGGCTTCATTACTGCCATATTTTTATTATTGATTGAAAGAAAGAAAGATGAAAAACTATTTGTATTTTTGTGCTTTTTTTTTTTTAAAAAAAAAATGTTGTTTTATTGTAGGTCCAAGTTAGAATTAAATAACCCCCCCAGAAAGTTGAGGGAGATGGTCTTGTAAATCTGTTTGCTTAGAATGGCAGAATCTCTGCCTGGAGAATTCACAGGAATTGTAGTTGTGTTTCCACATGAGAATTGTTTTGTTACATATGATCCTAGTTTGAAGGCTTTTAACTCTGATCTCTATCAAGATCTTTGGGAGAAATCTCCTTTTCACCCAGTGGAAGTATGGAGAATGGTTACTGCCTCATTGGACACATTTTCTGTCTAGAGTACTAGAAGCCATAGATAATTTATAAGTAGAATCTAGGAAAAAAAATCTGAACTGAGACTGCTTAAACTAAACAAATGGCAGTTTCAGGGGGTACTGACAAAAAATTGAGGAACACTTTGGCACCACAGTTGTTAACAACAGCGTTAAAATGACTCTTAAGAATCTGGAGTTATTTCTGTGACTTATGGGAGTGTGTACAGGTTTAGTACCAAACCAGTGAGAATACAACCCCAGAAGAAATTTAATTGTTTATTTTCCTTATTCAGAAATGTACTAATTTTATTGCTTGCTCTGCAGGAATTTTCTTGGCCATTTTTCCTCCATACTTTGGGATTGTTTTTTTTTTTCTCCATATATTGGTCTTTCAAATACAACAAGGACAGTGTTATTAATCCCAAAAAGGTGCCAGTGATCCTTTTAGCACAAGACAGGGCTGTGAAGGATCTTGAAGTTACCATATGTAGTGTGTTGACCTTGGCCAGCAGCTAAGTACCCACCCAGCTGGTCACCTACTCTTCCCTCCCGCTGCTAGGGCAGAGAGCAGGAACAGCAAAAGCAAGAAAACTTGTGGTTCAAGATAGTAAGTGAAGGAAAGAGAAAAGAAAAACAAGTGATGTAAAGCAAATCACTCTACCTTCCAGAAGCAGACCGATGACCAGCAAGCCTCAACAGCCACCTTGGAAGACAAACTTTCCTCTTCTGCTGCCTGAGTTTTATTGCTGAGCATGGTGTTACACAGTATGGAATATCCTTTTGATCAGTTCTGGTCATTTGTCCTGGCCTGCTTCTCATCCAACCCATCCTGTGTGCTGGAGTGGGGCCAGAGTGAGGGGGGAATGAGCCTCAACACTGTGCAAGCACTATCCAGCCACAGTCAAGAATGGTGTGCGATCCACATGATTTTAGTCACAAATCCAATATACAGCTCCATACAGACTGCTATGAAGAAAGTTAACTCCATCCCCAGCCAGACCATTGTTTATCCATGTACCAGAGTGGAATCATAAAAGTAATGCACTTCTTCCAAATGAATGCATGTAGGTATGATGTGGAGATTCTCTCTGTGTGTATTTCAGTTTGGCACACGGATGTCTTTTAAATAAACCACTTCTTGTTGTTTAGCGTTGATGAAAGTAGGGAATATGATAGACCTGTGATTAGAAAACTTGCATACAGGTAATATGGCTTTGGAAAGTAATTGCCTTTAAAAGCTTAATAACACTTTAGAGTACTTAATTTTTAAAGTATTACATACATTAATTAAAAATTTTGGCTTGATCTGTGATAGATGGCAAAGCTAGTGCAGCATGCAGGTGATCAAGGCTGACTTTACAACTACCCTGTCTTCAAATTTCTCTGGTTGCCCCACTGATCTCAGTTTCTTTCTCTTCTACTGTTGTACATGCCTCTTCCCATTGTTTTGCCTTTTGAGAATGCAGTGTTGTTAATAAAAAAATCTGAAGGCTATCCTGTACTTTCAGTCTTAACAAGAATAAAAGATGGAGTGTGGTGATTTGGAAAGGAGTGACAATCCACTTGGTGACAGAGATCTGGAATCTCTGTGAGTTTTTCAAAGTATGAAGTTTGAGTAACGTGGAGAGATCTTGAATTCTAATTTTCATCTCACGGTCTACCTACTGCATCAAACTTCCTTATAATTTCCATAATCATATGTCAGTTTTTAGGAATGAGCTAGTACATGTTGGTCAAAAAGTCTGATAAGAAAATAGTATTTTAATAACATTTTAAAACAGTTAATTGATACTGAACTATCAAAAACTTGTCTTGAATTCAGAGTGAAAGTGCTGTGGCTTGCAATCTATAGTACTTACGTATTTGGGAGGACGAAGCTTGTCTTTCATATAAAACTGTTTCACAGAAACTGTAGAGAAATTACCATTGTGACTGTTCCATTGCTCAGACTGCTTATTTCTTCTGTTACACAGGTGAGTAGCTTAGCAGGAGTTAGTGCAAGAGATAGATCCTGGATTTTTTATCTCCCGTTGATCATCTTTTTCCATGTGTAGGTATTTAGAACAGGACTTTCAATTAACTGCTTTTGAAAGCTCTTGTGTATTTTTGTCTGTATAAAAGTTTGATTTAGATAGTTGATGACTTATAACTGATAGGTAAAACTCAGTTATCTCTGTATTAGCAAAATCAAAGTTTTTTGATTTTTCTAGTTGTTTCTCAATGTAGGTGTTTTCAAAAAATGAAGCATTAAATGGTTATAGAAAATGCAAAGCTTGACTTGAAGTTTTTTCCTCTAACTAATTGCATTGGCACAAATAGGCACAATTTTATACATGAATGGTTTTTAATTAAGTGAGAGATACACCAAGTGCTAAATTAGCGTTAATTAAATTGGCATACATCTATTACTACTTTCCATAGCCATCAGAATATTGCCAGCTGAAGTGCTCTTGCGTTGGCATGTGGACATCTATTGAACATTCTCTAACGACTGCGTATTTTACAAAATAAGGCAGTGTTAATTTTACTTCTGTGTTATTACAGAGCTCAGTACGTGAGTGCCCTTAGTATGTCAGGCTCCTCTTGTGGCTTTATGTGACACAAATGGAGGAACTGGAAGAAAGTAAAGCCCTTTTGCTAGAAAAGAACATGCACATTGGTTTACCATATAGTGTACTAGGCTTGCATGCAGCAGCTGAACAGGTAGACAAGCTTGTCAGGAGGCTTGAGAAACAGATAGCAGGGAAAGCAGCATTAGACTGGACTGTTACCAATGGAAAAATACATTCCCAGGCTTGGCATCTCAGTCTGCCACTGCCAGCAGTGAATGTTCTGTACTGAAACACATTAGGGAGAAAAGGTTAAAAAGAAGCAGAGTTTAATTCAACAAACAGGAGGAAGCAGTGCCAAGGTAGTGTTGGATTTATCCTCTGGCCAGTTTTCTTCCTAGTGCAGTACGGTATACGCAAGTCCAAAGCGTGAGTTGCAGACTGTATTTTGATTCATATCAAAGTAGCAGAGAAGGGGTTGCTGTGCAAACATCCACTATCAAACAAGTTTTGGTCAGCTGTTACTGAAATGCTACCTAGTTTTTTTTTTTTTTTTTACACATTGTTAGGGAAAGTTCATTAGTCCTACTCAAACATATTAGTTGTAGTAAACCTGATATCTTCAAACAGAAATTAGAAGCTGCTCTTGTTTTAAGATCGAGAAATAGAAGAGCACTAGAATTTTAAGGCTGGAAGAAGGTTATTATACTATTAAAACCAATTCTTTGAGGTGGCTATTTTATCTTCTTGGTGGTCTTATGGTCCTTAGTTGCTGTAATGTAACACAGAAAAATTGCCAAAGTTAACTAGAATGTGGGAAGAACATAGCTATTCTTCACTAGCATCCGTTTAGAAGTTGGGGAATGGTGGTGGAAAAAAGGCATTTTGCAGAATCTACTATTCCTGCTAGATTTTAGTACTTCTTTCTGTTATTGTGCTCTAAATCTTTAAAATATAAAATAGGTTTTTATTTTGAAAATTATTTAAAGTGTAAGAGAAAGATAATGTTTAATACATGAAGGCATTTAGGAAACGTGACATGTTGGAGAAGGTTTAAGAGCCAATTGGGTTTTTTTTTTTTTTTGGTGCAGCACTGAAATGAATAAGCCAAGCCAAACCATACCGGTACTGCACTTTGCACTCAGTCAGGTAGCAGTAAGCAGCTGTTATATAACTCAGTGTTAAACACAGTAGTGCAAGGGTCATATCAGTAAAAGCAAAAAATTAACTTCATGTGTTGTGTTAGAGAATTTCTGCACGTGCTGTTCTCAAATTGAGACCTGACCTGAACGATAGTGTCTGCTGATTCTAGGTAATGAGGTAATAGTCATGCTTTTCTACATTGCCTCCACGGATGTGACTCAGTAACTGGCTTCCCTCCCGCCTTCGTTAAACTTACCTGTGGAAAGAAACTTTTATCTAGATTTTGTGGTCAGCTGAACAGCATTGCTTTCATGACTAGAAGTCAGAAACAGTAAGAAAATTGCAGATGAGTTTCAGTACTTTGATTTCAAAGAAAATGGCATGAGCTAAACAAAACCATCTGTCTAAATTGCAGGAGTACATAGTCTAAAGACACTAGAGGTAAAAAAATGTAACTTTTCCATTTTATTTGAACATCTATCTCAGAGTGTGTATGATATTTAGGCAGGACCAGTGTGTTGATAAAACACAGTAAAATAACAGAAAAATCACTTGAGCTTGAAGATAAATAGATGGTTCTGAAGCTGCTTGGATATATTAAGAAAAACAAGATACCAGAAATACACAAATAGAATGACTGCTTCCAGATCTTTTTGTCAAAAGGATTTGCACTTGAAACAGCAGCAGGCCATGGCAGCCAAGAGACTGACCTGATATTGCCTGTATTTGGTTGTACTGGAAATGTAATTTGGGAAAAACTGAAAAAAGAAATTGCGGTCATCTTTAGCTAAGATGCATGTGTTCAGAACTGCTGATGAATAGATACGTTTTCCAAGGAGTAAGTTTGAAAGTAGTTTTATATTGCTGTTTATAAGTGTGCCTGCACAGCATGGTTCTAATACTTGCATGTTTGCTTTGCAAGGGACTTTGGTGTTGGTGAAGGGTATTATCACTGTTCTGTGAATGTAGTTCCTAAAGACTAAGTTTCATTCAACTCTTGTAGTGTTTTTCAGTGAAAAGTGGCCTAAGGGTTAGCTTGGCTACCTTGTGAAACGTTGCAGAGAAGTTACCACTTCCTCTCTCTTCCCCTCTTTTCATTGTGAAGAATTCTTCAGGCTGCCTCTGCCTTTTCCTCCAGTTCCACAATTTCCCAAGTCAAGCGGAACTGCTTTCCCATCTTCACCAGTTAATTTTTAATTCCTTAAAAGATAAAATAGACATACAAAATGGATATGGCTTTTGTCATCGTCTTCACCAGAGTGGTTTGTTTTCCTCTGGATGCCCTCATCAAGCTACTTGCTCTGGTGATACAATGCCTTCTTGCTTCCCCATGCATAGTTTTCCTTTTATTTTATTTATGACTTCCCTGGGTTCTACCACTCCCAGTGGGATGCCCGCAAGAACTGTTACCTCTCTTATTACAAATACTATCTTTCTTCTTTCTGGGAAGTTCATTCTGTCAGCACTGAAAGGGAGTGTAACTCTAAATGACTTGATGTTGAAGGATCTTGTAGCTTAATGAATGATAGAATTCCTCATCTTGAAGGGCACATTTGACCTTATTGTGTAGCAGTTAACAGAGTACAGAACAAAACCTATGAACTCTAGATTTATTTTTGTAAACTATAGGACTGGCAGTATCTACTACGTTTAGGTGCCTCCACTAACTGTGAGTCTAGGCACTGTCACAGCACACTAGTAATTGTTTACCCGATAGTTTTGCATTCACTTCTGTTTAAACATTGCAGGATAGTGTAGAGATTATATCTCTTCCTACTGCTGGTCTTGAGGAATTAGCCAAATGTGTGCAAACATTTGTAATCTCTCACCCAAGAGCAGAATAAATTTGTCAAAATAATTCTTTAGTCAGTATGCTTGCAGTAGCTGTTAGTGTTTGCTTAGATTTTATAGCACGGCAGCTAGAAATGTGAGTATGTAACTAACAGAAATTAGTTAATTACGAAGCAGCAGCTTGTACCCGTTGTAAATAATGATAAGCACAGAATGCAGCACTAATGTTAGCAGCTTGGCTTTGTAATGTGTTCATGTAAGTATACTGTTGATATTTTATAATTTGGTAAAACTTAAAAAATATTTATATTGGCACTGTTGACCTCTCAGTTTTTATATTTTTTTCCAGTGTAAATATAGTTAAAATAAAAATGCAAATATGATTTGAAAATGCTCTTACTGTATTAAACTATATAATGGATAGGGCAGTGTTTTGAAAGATACTCCTACAGTTCGTATAGAATGTCCTCCTTAACTGAGAACCTTTTAAGTGAACAATTTTAATTACAAGCTATTAGTAATAAGGACATGAATTTGACAAGGTAATATACGGTGTAATGACAGAAAAATGTATTGGAAAATGACTTTCAAGTTCCCAAGTAAAAATAAATGAATGTAAATCAATGTTGCCCATTGTTATTAGGGCTGTAATATAAAACTTGCAAATCGACACAGGTACTTAAATAGCTTCATTAAAAATTAGAACTTGAAAAGTATTTTTGAACTGGTGGTATTGTTTTAAGGTATATGGGGATATATCTTAACCATTTATACTGTATTGTGATAAAATCTCAGTAAAACATGGGGTTCAGGAACTTTCTTCACTACTTTGCAAAGAAGCAGCAGGAATTTTTTTGTTTATTTGATTTTTGGTTGGTTTTTTTGGCTGTCAGATCATTAGGATCGTTGTCACTAACTAGAAAAAACCTATGCTATTGTTTTCATGCACTGATTGTGGCTGCTGCCCTTCTGTCAGTATAGATAGGTTGCGTAGAACTGAAAGTGGAACCTGTGAACTATTGGTTACTTAATAAGCATTATTACTTCAGTTACTTTTATGTTTATCTGGAAGTTTGTATTTGCTTCTGATACAGTCAGTTGTTTCAGAATAGCAAAATGTGTTGACATTTTGCATAGTCAGGTATGGGTTGGGAGAAGACCTCTCTGAAAAAGATTATATAAATCAATTACTAATGTAGTTGCTATAAAAATCACTCAAAAATGAGTAGAAGTTAAAAGTATCAAATTAGGGTTTAAAGCAGTCTGAAGTATTTCATGTTTCTCTAAAATATTGATACGTACTGTATTCTGCTGTGGCTATTGAATCCTGTTGGATTGGATCGTCTGAGCAAATTTTTTTTGCAAATGTAAACATATCCCATAAGATGAGTCTGCATTTTTTTTTGTGTTTCAAGAAGAAGTCTCGATACTGATTTTCCTAGATGGTAAAGTTTTATGACCTCATACAAGAGTAGATGAAAATAAAGTTCCTTTTTGGCCCTACAGCTGAGGAAATCCCAGAACTTTGAACTTGTTGCAAGAAAAGGTCATGACAACTGTTGACTTTGCCAGTTTCAGGAAGTAATTAAAAATAACTTTTCTTTTGACATTTTTCAGAACATGATATCCTCATTTGTAAATTAATTTCAAAGGGAAGAAATAAATGGTACTTTTTGATGTATGGAATGTAAATTTGAGAGACCACTTCATAGCGTTGCGATATGAGATTTTGATTTCAGGTTTTATTTTTGAGAACCAGTGGATCCTTATGAAGGTTCTGTACATTGTTGTGTACACAGGAATATACAGAAATTAAAAGAAAATATGTAAAAGCTACAACCAATGTGATGACATATTAGCTGTCAAGAATCCAATGTTTGGAGTCAGCTTCCTCCCTAGAGATTAAAGTCAGTAGTAGTGATGCTTATTATTTGTTGAGGGTCTTAATGCTGAATTGTTGAAGAGGTCTGGAAACAAACCAGAACATGTAACTGATTTTAATATATCTCCTTAGCTATCAACAATGATTAAACACCAGTTGTAGTATTTTCTGTCTCGAATAAGTATAGCTAGCTCTTAAGTGCATAGGGTTAGTTTATTCAGGTCATTGGTTTTCAGTGTTTTTATTTGTAGCTGACTGCAATTCTGTGAAATTCAAAATATGCCCATAATAGTGGTAGTAAGACAAAACATGGTTTAGAAGCTACATTTGTAAATTAGAAATTGTAGTGTGAAATTGCAATTGTACAAGCTTCAAAAGAGGCTGATGTTTAACTTAACTTCTTCATAAAAACACTCCAAAAAATGGAATAGGAGACATTGCAGTATAGTCATTTTTCTGAGCTCTCTTTAATCCCGAGAAACTTCTAATATTCCATAATCAGTTCTACAGCCCAGGAGGAATGGGATATGCTTTATTTATAGGATGATACACCATGAGGATATTCTGGGGCTGATGAAAAATTTCTGATTACCATCTGCTGCAACTACTTGAGTTTCAGAGTGCATTAACTATGTATACCGAGACCAGAAGATCCTAAATCCAGCTAAAGGCTGTTTATTGGGAGTGGTAGACTGTGTAAAATCTCCTTGGGTGGAATGTTTGAGCGCTTGACTACAGCAAAAGAAATTTGGCATTTGGAATTCACAGTGTTAATGAAACAGCTTCTCAGTCAACCCATGGATTTTTGTTACTCCTACTTTTCCATTTTGGAGAAGATGAAATTGGAACTTGAATCTTTTTGGTCTAAAGGTGAGACATGGGCCAAAATGGCTTTGTAGGAGTCTGCCAAATGAACAGCTATGGTTTTGCTGTAGGGAGAAGATGAAGATGTGGGTAGAATATACTTCTGTTTGTAATTCTGAATCTAAGACACAGTTCAATGCACATCTTAAGATTCTTGGACAGTTCTGTGCTTCTTTCTGGTTACGAACACAAGGTGTTTTAAAGTTAGTAGGAGAAGCAAGGCTTTACAATAATAATAGTAAAGTTTGTACATATCTTTAGAAAACTAAGAACTTTGCAGCAACAGTTGTGAAGTTCTCCTCCTAAGCCCCAGTCTTGAAGAGGCAGCTGTACTGGTAGCTGTAGACAGGTCAAGTCAGTGATGGATTTTGATGAGCAGCTTAGTTTTGCTTAATTTTGTTTCTAGTGAGAAATACTAATTTGAGGCTCCCTTCTTCACACACCAGTTCCTAGGAAAACTACTGGTATAAAATGATGTTAACAGATGTCTATCTCCCTTTTCAAATTTCAATAAGATAGGCTGATTCTTTTAAAGGCTACAAGAAGGGAACTGTAAGAGGAATGGGCAGACAACTAGGTAAATATTCATTTGCTTAACCTATGTGTTCTTAGAGAAAGTCAGTTTAAAAATATTGACTTATCTTTTTGTGAAGGAAGAAACTTAATTGTATCAATAAGGATAAACCCTCTTTCCCCTCTTCTTTGAGAAGAGTGCCAAGGACTTATGTAACTTCTGTTGTGATTCACTTATGGGCCTGCCATAATTTTCTTGCTTGGCAACTGTCATATATCCTTCTGTGAGATTTTGTTTTTCTTTTTAGGGAGGCTTTTTACTCTTGGTATGATATCAATGTAACACTAGTACTAGTGAAGCTATATAATCTTTTCCTGAACCATAGTCCAGAATTGTATTCTGAACTGAAGTAGTTTCTTACTTGAATAGATATTTTCTTCCTTCAATCTGCTGCATCCTTGCTAAATCCTGAGGCTTGGTTACTCTGTTAGTTGAACCCTGTGCCCTGAAAAGGGAACTGGGAAGCTTTTTAATCTATTCTTATAACAGCTGCAACAGGAAAGAGCATAAACTGTGCTTAAACTCTTTTTGGCTCAGTGCTTTTCCAAGCTAATTTTAGTAAACATGTTTTGTAAAGGCTGTAAAATTAAAATACGTGTTCTGAGCGCTGTCTCTTTTGTTTTGTAGTTTTTGTTGCAGTGGTTGATTAATTAATGTTTGTGGTATGATCAATAGCCTTATGAGTGATAGGTAAAGGCTCTTGTGGTTGAGGGTTTGGCAAATACTTTTAAACAGAAAACACTAGCTAGCTTTTTCAAAATGGGTGATAATCTTTCTGGCAAGCTAAAGTAGCATTAGCTGAGGAAGAAACGCATTTTTGCTGTTGACTAAAGAACATACTTTCTAACTTCATGTTATGACTGAATTAGTAAAAAAATGTTTTCAGTCTTTCTTGTGCTTTTAGTTGCCTAGGAGCAATCGGTTTACAATATAGGAAAGTACAGAAAGGTAGAATGTCGCAGATTGGATGCTTCTGCTGTTAAGAATACAAACATATCATGAATAATTTTGTTTTCTGTCATGATTGTTGTTAGGGTGCATACTTAATACTATGAAGATTTTTGTGGTGTCTGAAGGAAAAAGTCCTAACCACCCATGAAATAAAATCTGTACATTTTAAGGCGGATTTCCTGCAGTTATGTGGGGAAGACCATGGAGACTGTGAACAATAAAATAATAAATTAAATTCTAAAAATGGCCAAAATAAGCTATTTCTACTGTAATTTTAAGGTTGTGGAGTCAAGTTCTACTTAGTTGCACTGCACTAAAAATCCAGAGTACTTGATCTTAACATTTGATTTGACAGCAGATTAACTTCAAGAATCTGGGTGCTGTTCTACCGCTAGCACTTGGAGAGTAGTTAAACAAAGAAATAGTTTTTGTTGGTGGAATTTGGAATAGGAATATCATCAGTTTTAGTACCAAAACTTGTCATTAAAAAGTTGTTACAGGTATTTTTAAGAATAATTCTTTAAACTTCGGGTTTTGCCTGTCATTTTTTATAAAACTGCTTTATACACTTTGCAGTTATTCCTTGAAGACCTCAGGCATGGTTTTAATTTGTGACTTGCTAGTGCTTAGCTAAGAAATAATATATGCAATAAGCAGAGAGGAATAAATAATTATTTGATTCACATTTAAAAATGTGCTAATATATTACATTGTAAGTGCAGCCTTTATTGTTTGTCTTGTAACTGGTAATTATTATCATATAGAACCATTCTTATAGAAGGAATCCTTTCTTACTCCACTGCAGTTTCCACTTATTTGTGGATGTTGACTTTATAGGATTAGAATATGATCTTCAGATTAAATATCTTTGTCATTGTCTGTTTTGTGTGAACTGGGTAAGGTTATTTAAAATTTTCACTAATATTCCTTCTTTGCCTGTTTTTACAGACTAAGTGCTTTCATGTTAAACCTAAAGGGTTGTGTGTTAACCAAGCTGACATACAGAATTAAAAAAATCATCTATATCACAGAAGTTCCAGATCAGACACTTACGTATGAGTCTGTGTACATGCTGTGGCTTTCTAAATTCAAACTTCAGTTCTACAGGATGTTAGAAAACAATGTGATTCTAAAGTAGATGGATCAAACCATCTTTCCATCTTCCCAGTCAGAATATGTAGCAAATGCCCTTCTGAGTGTTCCAAAAGAACAGGCAATTCCTTTGGGAGTAAACTGCAACTCACTCTGTAGAAACTGAATATCTCTACAAATATTTACACATATTGCAATGTGAAGGTCTAGCACTCTTGAGAAGGGGCTTTTGAAATTTAGAAATTGTTGGGAATGTCACTCAATATGAAAACAAAGGACTTTCTGCATGCAGGCCATAGCTATGATCACTTGACTCCATATTTAGAAGTGAGAAATGCCTGAAAACCTCTTCTGACTCTTACTTCTCTGTGGTAGTGAGAAAATATTGTGTATCATCAATATTAGAAAATGTAGAGAATGTGTCATACAGATGTAGATAAATGTACTGGGTAATAACTTTGAGACCAATTTAAATAAACATTTACATTTCAGTTTTATTTTTCATTATTAGTATATTTCACTGAGGTTTCAGAACAAATGCCAACTATTCTTTTTTCTTTCCCACTTAAGTGGTGCTCCAGTGCATCATTTTGGCCTCAGATGACCTGGGCGAACCTTATAATTCATGTGATATTTTTTCAAGGGAATGAAAACTGCTATGTTTCTAAAAATTCTTGTAAACTGTTTTTCACACAGCTCATGTTTATTAGTTACTGCCTGTTGTAAGGATCTGGGTAATTTTTTCTAATTGTAAAGCACTGAAAATCAACTTGAAGTGTGTTTTGACTAAATTTTGAAAGCCTGTTGCTCTGAAATCATAACACTACTACACACAACAAATTGTATGCAAACATTCTCTAATATTCTGATGCAATTGTATGAGAAGAAAGTACATAGTACAGGGGACTTAATACAGGTGGTGATATTTGGCATTGCAGTGCCTTGTACTTATTTCCAAAGCAGGAACTGTGTGAGACTAGAAGATGGCTATTCACTATCTCCTTTCATTTTTTGCGGGGTTTTTTTGGTGTTTGTGTTCTTACGTGCATGTACATGTTCTAACCCAGAAACCCCTACATTTGTCTCCAGTTCCAGGTAGAATCATTGCTATTTCATTATATTCTTCTATTCATTTAGCGCAGACCATGGTGTGCAACACTTGAGAGTCAAGGCTTGGTCATGCTGTAGAAATAGGTCCTTTTCTGTTTCAGAAATTTTGTACTTTGAAGTGTTTTTAACTCCAATAAATAGGAGATCATTTTCATATTGAATAGGAAAACATAAAAAACCCTGTCTTTTTTAATAGATATTTAAAATTTTTAATGTAAATGATTTTAATTTTTATTTTTCATCAGTTATGGGAGAGTGTTACAGTCTGTTTTTCCTTTGCTACTGCTGTACTAAAGAGGAATAGGGTCAGCTATTTTGGAAGTGGTTAGAGAACTGTGCTTTCTTCTGCCTGCAGTCCTGGGCTAGGAGAAGGATGCCAAAACTCTTACTGATCATCTCAATGTGTTTTGTTGAAAGTTTCTTAATAGAAGAACTCCACTGGATTTTTCTACCAAACTGATGGCGTCTGCTACAAATGAGCTTTTTCTTTTTATTGCAGGCTAGTGTTTGTCCAAATCCAAGACATAATAAAAAGGACTTACTGTTCTGTATTAGTGATTTAAAATCTTAGCAAAAGGCTGACTGACTAAACTAAATACGAAGCTGTGATTCTTTCAGAGAATAGTGCAAATTAGTTTGGAACATAAGAGTGGCTACAGTGAAGTAAACAAATTGTGAAGTTCTGTGTGGCAGTGCGACTTACTGTGTAAGCCTCAAAATGTTTTTGAGAAAGTGAGAAAAGATAGGTTTTACTCTGTCTGTATTTTCAATTATTTTCTCCAAGGCTGTAGTCTTTTCTCTCCTATAAAACCTAATATGTGTTTTTTATAAAACCAGCAGGAGACTGATCTTTTGTATATGCTTCCTGACTGTCGTGCTCAGACAATGGAAGAAATAATTTGATTTTGGAGGCTCTTGGATGCTGAAGTAAAACCCTTAAGAGGATTTTTTTTTTTTTTTTTTTTTTTTTTAGAGAGGCAAATGTTAGTTAGAATGTGTTTCCTGTGTAACGAGCTTTTCCTTTAATGACTGGGAGATCCAGACAGATCGCACCTCCCTCCTTACCTGGGGCAGTGGTGGTGGGAGGAAGATGAAAGAAAATGAGGTGTGTATGTACCTAACTAACATATTGGTTACCTTGATAATAGAGTTTAATCGTGTATTCCCAGTTGTATTTATAAAAGTTAGATTATAATTCTATGAGTAGATAGTTTTTGCAGCCAGGTTTCCTGAGCAAGTGAGTTACTGCATCTGTCTGCAACTACCTAATTTCTACCAAATAAGACTAAAGGATAGAGGTCTTGGACATAATTTAGTTTTTCTAGATTTCATGAATATCTACAGCTGGGTGGAGAAAAGAGGCAGTTTTTATTCTTCGTTACAATACTTTGGGGAAAGCGCAGTCCCTCTCTGTTCAATGAGTAGTGACTTACTGAGCAGACAACATGTCTGTATTGCCCAGACTTTCAGCACAGGTGTCATTGCAGTTGAGCTACAGCATGTGCTATATCTTGACTGTCCAGCAAGCCACAGAAGCAGGTTACAAGAAGAAAGGGTCAGGAGTCACAAAAATTAAGTAGGAGTGTTGCTGGGCTTGGTAGAGACCCATAAAACCTAGGAAGAGTGGAGAGGACTGTGCATGCCTGGGAAGGAAGAACAGGGATGTGATAAAAAATGAGACTTAACAGCAGTTGTGGTAATCTGGCGATGTGAGGAGACATGACTCTAGGCTGCGTTCAGAAATGTTGAGGTTGAGAATGATTGTTTTCTCCCTGCATTCCCCTCTGCCAGTTCTGTTAAGAGGAATTCTCTCTGAAGTGCCACTCTGGGCTTGGGCTGTCTTCTAGTGCTGCAGCATCTGTACTGGCTTGGTGTGGTGCAGTGGGCTGCATTCATGCAGAGTACCTGCAATTTTACCACAAATGTGTAGTCTATTGAAACATCTGTAATTTACAGCAGCTGATGATGACCTCTGAGGTTGCCCTTGTAACTGGTGTCCCAAAAAGTTGTCCAAAGGCCAGATGCCAATGCAGTAGGTCTAAAAATATTGGGTAATTATGTTTGTGTTTGAAACTGGCTATAGCAAGCTGGGTTTAGGAACAGTCTCACCCAAATATAAAAATAAGAAAAACCTTTAAGATAGTGTGTGCTTTGGGTTTTTATGTGGGTTGAAAATTCTTAAAAAGGCATCAGTGAGCCCTGTTCTATATTATGAGCCATTATTGGATGATGTCTTGTACCTTTACTATAATGACATAATTAAAAAATAATGAAGTTCATTTAGTAAGAATTATTTTTAAGTCATTATAAGGGTTGCTTCTGACAGTATGCCATGAAAGAAAGAGATGTTGATCAAAATACTTCCACACTACTGGCCTCTAGACATAGCAGGCAAAAAGATGCAAGATTTTAACTAGGAGGCACAAGTGATAACTGCTGTAGGTGGTTCTTTTATAATAGCTTCAGTAAAAAACAATTAGGTGATGGTAGGATGTGGAACTGAACATGTCCCTCTGTGACTTAATTCTGCAGAATTCAAGTACATTGTATAGCGCTCACATTCATTAATGAGATTAATGAATTAGTTCATTTTTACAGATATATAAGTAATAAATAAAATAAATAAGTAAAAAAATAAATAAATTTGTGTGTGTGTGTGTGTGTGTGTGTTTGTGTGTTGGCATTGCTTCCCCCCTCACGCCCTGTTGAAGATCTACATAGATTAGTATTGTCAATTTAATGTGTGATAGGTTAGCAGAATTTTGGTAAATGTAACTTCTAATAATCAAGTCACTAATCAAGTGTAATTTTCTTTCTTTCCCTCCCTTTCCCTTAGTTGTGAACCCTGAGCTGGAAGTGGTTAAGTACCATCAGCCCTTTGCACTTGTTTATGCAATTGAGAGGAAGAACGTATAATATCATCACCAGCTTTTAGTTGGAAGATGTCTAGTATTGCCTAAGTCATAGAATGCCTATTCCCTCACAGTTAACTTGGCTTCTGAAATGCTTTTCCTTTTGTTTTGTGCATTTTCATGACCAGCTATAAAGAGAAATTATAGAAAGCAATCTAGTTTATTCCATTGAATCATTTGTAAATCATTTTTTAAATCTTCACGTGATACGTATTTAAATTCAGTAGCTGTACAGCTTGGCTTCAAAACATACCTCAGTGGAATTTATCTAGTAAAACAAGAATTTAGACCAGTGCCACAAAGAATTCCCGATTCTACTGCAATTTGACTAAAATAAGAAAGACAGCAGTGTGTACACCAGAGACATAATTATTGTATTTCTGAATAATGTAATTGAGCAGGAATATATTAAAATATCAAAAGGTGTTACAGCATGTGTTATTGCTGTGGTCGTGTATTTTGTAGTAAAATGAGAATGGTCCAGTTTTGAAGGAAATACATTTTAATCTTGAAAAGGAGTCAAAGGTATATACTTTGAAGTACTTTGTGGTTACAGAAGTAATTTTTCTAATGTTATCTTTATTTAAAGAAGAAGGATTACCAGGTGAATGTTATGACCATACGATGCAGGCTTCAGGAGGTAACAGATTCTATAAATACTGGCCTTCTGTGGCAACATAGATATAAACCAAAGAGAAGTGTATAAAAATACTGCTCATCTCAGTTGTTGTGTGTTAAGGACCTGAGTGGGAGGTGAAGGGTACACAGTTTGAGCCCCTTGTCTTTCATGATCCTGAATCTTAATCTTAGTTGTTTATTGCTCTTTCTGTGATGACAGTAAATAAGCCTGTCCATTTTATTCAGACACACAACAGTTAAAGTCAGTTAAATTAATATCACACAATGAGTCAGAGTTACAGTCTGAATTTGGAACATTTTGCTGAAACTTGTTGAATTTTTTGGATGAAAAGCATCTGAAAGATTTACTGTTATTTATCCTTCAGGTTCAGCTGTTCAGTTTGTTTCTGGAGTTGGCAGAGGACAGATGTGTGTGCAGTCTCACCATTAGCGCTTGTTGCCATTCAGCTACTCGTGACTTTTCCACATGCAGCAGGATTCAGAGCTGTGAGAAGTCTGTCAGTTTTTTCAGTTAGGAATCTTGTATCGGTAATGTGCGTGTTGTTCAGTCATGTCCGTGACAAAAGGATGTGTATGGCAGACTTGCTGTTCTTAAAGGTATGTACATACCTACAGTCTGGTTTTGGATACAGTAATTTACTTTTAATTTCAAGCAGAATTGCTGTCCTGTTACCATACAGCATAAAATTGTAGGAAATACCCTGTAAACATCTCTTTTTAGCCGCCAATGTGTTATAAATCAGCGAACAATATATACTTGCATACATCCATAAAATGTATGCATTTCCTCTGCATAATTTTTTCAATCTGCCACATGGGAACAAAACTAGAATCATAATACCGTAGCTGTAATACATTCACTGCAAAGTGCAGTGAACAGCTAAATGGAGTAGAAAAATTTGAATGTGTTTTCATGAGTCTTGCAGTATGCTGTTGGTGTTATAATATTGCTTCAACAATTATTAATTAGTGAGGAACTTAATAAAGATTAATTTAATCCTTAATTAATTTAATAAAGAATTTAAATCCTGTAAGATAACATAGGAAGCGATGATGGTATTGGACAGTTCATTTTGGGGTGCCTGAATACAGCATCTCCTTAAAGAAGTGACTGATTTTTACGAGAGGTCAGGAAAACAGATCGGTTAAGGTTTGGCGGAATCTTAAAAAGTCAGTAGCTGCTCCAGGGAATTTTGGCTATATAATAGTGACATTTCATAATATTTTTGAACTTTGTGGGTTTTTGTAGTGCATTTCAGTCTTGTCTATCTTATCTACTTTACAAACCCCTGGAGTTATCTAGTAGTGTTATAAGAGGGCAAGTGTCTTAAGAGTACTCTTGCTTTGAGCTACTTTCCATCTATGATTTGGAAATTATTGAGAAACCCTAAGAAAACCATATACCATAAGTCGCAAATCCTGAAGACCATAGAAGATATTATCTTGAGGGTTTTCAGAATGTTTATAATCACCATTAATAAGCTGAACAGTAAACTGTGGTATCAGTAGTATTGTTTTGAAGGATTTTTCAATACTACTTCTGCCCGTGCTTTCTTATTAACCAGTAGGTATGATATGTGATCAAATGGTATCTTTTCTCTCTAATTATCATAACATAGAAAGATGTGTGAATCAACTGATAATTTTAGCTTATATATATATACACACATATATGTTTATGTGGTTTTGTTAGATTGAAACACATTATCAGCCCTGGTGTCCTGCAAAGACACAGTATGGCACAAAACTCTGTTAGCTGCATAAATATCGTGAAGATAAATTTCTAACACTACTAGTCAAAATAATACTTTCATACTCAGTTGCTTTGTCAACATAGTTTGCTAAAAGCAGGACAGTAATTGATATGCTAGAGAAAGAAGCAATTTTTCCTGTAAGAAATAATAAAATGGAGGGAGGATGTCTTTCTATCCCCCATGCTATATATGCTGCCCTCATGTATTGAAATCGTAAAGTGTTTTTTTTTTTTTTTTAAGTCTTACTGAGTTTGCTGTATGGAGCTGCTTCATCTCTAAGGCTGGTAACAGTTAGCAACACAGGCTATGAAATCGTAAACAAAGGAGTTCCTAACAATGGATAAAGAAGCCATGGACAGCATGTCACTTAGTTCATTGAGAACACAAGTAACTGCTAAGTTTTGGTAAAATTGTGGTTAGATTGCATCCAATATGAACTCTGTGCGTAAAGAATTTTCATGCCATTTATTTCACTGAGCACAGTACTTTTCAGAGCAAAGCTCCTGAAATGGATTGTGTTTAAGACGAGCAAGTACATAGAAATGGTTCTAACTTGAGTTAGAAATGAATAGTATACATATGATTACTTTGTTAACTCAACTTTTCTTTTCCCTCATGGCAGTCTTTTGGCTGGTTTTGTCCTTTAAGGCATCCGTCAGTGAAACATGAAAATGTTCCTGCTTTGCCAGGGACACAGGAGTCCTGATGGGTGAGAAGCTGACCGTGACTCAGCAATGCATCTTTGCAGCAAGAGAGGCAGCCGTGTCCTGGTATGCATTAGGAAGAGTGTTGTCAGCCAAGTCAAGGGAAGTGATTATTCCGCTTTGCTAAAGCCCCAGTGATGTCACATTTGGGTAGTTAGTACAATTTCAGTCTCCAGTATGTGAAAAATATGAACTTCCTTGAGCAAACCTAGTGCAGGGACACAAAGAGGGTTAAGGTCTGGATCATGTTTCATTTGAGGAGAGACTGAAAGAGGTGGGACTGTTCCACCTGGAGCAGAGGAGGCTCAGTGAGGATCTTACCAATATGTATAAATTCCTAGTAGAAGAGAGTGGAGAAGAGGGAGTCAGACTCTTCTCCGTTGTGCTCACTGGCAGGGCAGGAGGCAATAGATACATATTAAAAAATCAGGAAATTCCATTTGAGCACAAGAAGGTATCTTGCACTTCGAGGGAGGTCAAACAGTGGAAGAAGGTCTTCAGAAAGGTTGTGGAATCTTCATCTTTGGACATCCTCAGCACCCAATGAGATGTGGTCTTGGGGTACCTGCTCTACTTGACCCTGTTAAAGCAGAGGAGTTAGACTACATGATCTCTAAGAGATCTCTTCTAACCTAAACAGTTCTCCCCATCTGGGTCAGGATGGGATTTCAGTGACACAGAACTTACAAGATTGATATGAGTCAATGGAGAAAGGCTTTTCTGAACCCTGTATGGATGATATTGTCAGGAATTTGCTAACATTGACTACACCCTGACAACAGGTGTTTTTACTGAGTTTTGCCACCTGTGTGTAGTTCTATCCAGCTATTTTGGTGTGATTTCATCTAGTATTTTAGTATGAAGCCCATGGCCCCTTAGTAGCAATGTCTACAGAAGAGTACTTAAGTTAACCTCTTAAAAGCTGTGATTTCCCCTAAGAAAATAAATCGATAGAGATTAGGGTAATCTATACTGTTTTATCACAAAGAACTTGTTTTTGAAATCATAGATTCACAGAATGGTTTTGGTTGGAAGGGACCTTAAAGGTCATTCAGTTCTGACCCCCCTGCCATAAGCAGGGACACCTCCCACTAGATCAGGTTACTCAAAGCCTGTCCAACCTGGCCTTGAACACCTCCAGGGATGGGGCATCCATGAGTTTTATGGGTAGCCTGTTCCGGTGCCTCACCACTCTTGCAGCAAGAAGGTAATACAGCCTTTTATCTATCTTTGTCAAAAGAAGTTTTGTGACTTGTGTGTATCCACCACTTGTCTGTACTCTAAGGTCAGTGGGTTGGGTAGTTTTGTGTAGATGCAATTTATAGTTGATGGAAAACGTGAGTGAATAGTACAGTGCTGATTTTAAGTGCTTCAGGCAATACACGAATTTCCTACATTGAAAGAAACACTTGTTTTCCACAGTAGGGATTCTGACACAGGTTAAGGTCTGTTCTGAAACCTTTCTTGTTCTTTCTCAAAATTGCCAGTATCTCCGGTGGGAAGACAGCAGTCCATGCTCAGATGAGATGAACCTCTCTGTGGTTTCTTGCCTAGGGGAGATGAGGAATCTTCTTCTGCGTGCATTGTCATCTGTGTGCATTGTCGTTGAAGAGGCAGGTACTCCACACCTGTCCTTGGAGCAGGTTTGATTGCTCTTATACAATGAGCTTTTGGTTTTCTCATGGAGCCACTGAGAGTACTTTGCAGTGCTGTAATGTCTCTTGAGGAAATCTGAGTGAGAAGCAGTAAAAAGAGGTAGTTCTGATGTTTGGATCTGAGTGCAGTTTATCTGCTTCATTTACATAAAGCCAGAATGAAAAAAATTGAAGGGAAAGTATAGTTCTTTGGGCTAAAATTTTGCTTAACTCTGGGAGACAGGACCTTGTATAAAGTGGCAAGATCATTTCTGTGCTGCAAGGTTAATGATGTGTGATCTCCAGTAGGATTGTGTTGTCTTGGGGTTAACTTGGGGATCCAAAGAGGCTCTTGATCTATGCTTTTTTTTTTTTTTTTTTTTTTTTTTTTTTCCAATAATCTGAATGTTATTGTTTTTTTTTTTCTTCCTGGTTGGAGAAAACATGTGGAATCTAGTCGTTTTTAGATCTCCTCTTTCATCAGATTTAGTTGACATCAATCAATACATTCTGGAGTCAGGCAGAGGGACATATAAAGAGACACACATAGTGTGATCCCTAGGATTATTTTCCTAGGAAACCATCTAAAACATAATATATGGTTCATTGGTAGCCCTGGAAACAGTCTGCCTCTGTCTCAATCACTTTTATCATCATGAAGCTTACTCTGCCATGATTTCCTTCTCATAAATCTACAGCTCGCTTTTAAGAAATAGTTTTTATTGTAACTAAGTGCCATTGTGAGAATTGTGCAAATAGTGTGGTAGGGAGAAGAGTTAAAGCTTCTATGTAAACTGGGATATTTCTGCTGTATTTGAGCACAGACCATTTATCACAAGTTTCTGAAGGTTGAGCTCCTTAATGTTCTGGAAATAACATTGTTCTGTATGGGACCTGCAGGACAGGAGGGTATTTAAATAAAGGGTATTTATAATAAATTACTGAGCCCAAAATGAATCCTTTATCATGTAATGTGTACAACTGCCGCTGTTCTTCAGTGACCAAATTGGTTTTGACTTTCCAAATCTGTAAAATTTGTGCACTTTTCTGTTACAAAGTTACTCTGTTTCTTACTAGTACAAGTTCAAATAGCTAACTTTGGTAAATGATTGAAATAGAGTTGCAGCATAGAGGAAGTTACTGAAATAAAGTTTCAACATATGTCGAATGCAGAGGTATGAAACATCAGTAAAATAGTTATACCGCTTATTGTTTGTTCTTTTGTTCTAAACTATGCTAATAGTGAAAATCCAATGATATAGAAAAATTGGCCAGCAACAAGTTACTACAGAAATGAATCAACAGTCCTGTTAATATTGTCAGAATGCTTTTGCTGTGTTCAACTAACGTTGTACCTCAGAGAATCGATTGCTTTATAGTATTTTCAATTATAGTGAGACTGTTTTTAATTTAGAATTCAAAGTGGATAATAGGTAATGAATTCTATATTCAATTCTGTAAATATGCAAGATGCAATATTAAAATAGTATAACTTTGTTAACTTTTCAATTAACCATTGCATCAAATTAATTCAGTCAATTATTTTCCCTTATGTGAATTCTTTCTATCCTAATTTACTACAGAAATCTCAGTCTCCTAAAGAAGTATTCAATTAATGGCATGTCTGCTTCCTCTCAGTTTTTATGCTTCCCTGTGGCTCTTCTGTCATTTCAGACTTAAGTTGTGTTGAGTCCAACAGGACAAGTCATAGAATCATAGAATAGAATCATAGAATCACTAGGTTGGAAGAGACCCACGAGATCATCAAGTCCAACCATTCATATCAAAGTCATGTTGCAGCATGAATTTACCAAAAAAGTGTGAAATCTAGGTAAAGTTATTTAAAGATGTACTTTTAAGATGCTTTACATACAATCTATTTCTAAAGCAAGAAAACCCAAAGAATTTTGAATTATAGTGTCAGTGCTTTTAATTGTTCTTTTTATGTTATAAGTTCTTGGGGTTTGTAAGAAGTTAGGAGATTTACTATTTTTGTCTCTGTAGTAGTTCTGAGAGTTGTTTAATATACAAAATGAAGTTCCTTCAGTTTTTATGATTGCATTTGAATGTTTGCCTTTATTCTCAGGGTTCAAATGTAAGTATTAATACTGAAGGCCTGTCTGCTTTTGACTGGATTTATTGGTGTAGGTGACACGAGGGTCAGCTCTATTTTTAGGGACTACACAGATTCTAACAGCAGGCTTCTTTTGCTGGTATAATTTAACTACTGAGAGGAGTGTAAGCTAGGTAGCCAAAAGACACATTTGTAGATACAGCTGTATCTATTCTAATGCTTTTCTGGTACACTGGCACCCTTTACAGCTGGAATTTCTTTAGGTTACTGTCTACTGTACAGGCAAACTTTCAGATATAGTCTAAATATACTCTCTACCACATATTAATTACACTGCCTACATGCGCTTTATGTAGAACAGCAGTTACTGCGATTTATTTCCAGTTTTGATTAACAGTATTAGGAAAAGCAAACATAACATTTTTTGCATAGATGTTTCCTTGTTACAGATGAATACTTAAATAATTTTGAAATAATGAAGTTTGAACTGTTGGAATACTAAAATGTGTTTGGAAAGTTTAATAAAATTAGTAACTATAACAAAATAGGAAATGAATGGTTGAATGATGATCCGGTGGGTCTCTTCCAACCTGGTTGTTCTATAATTCTATGATTCTATGAATGTTGGAAACTGGGAAAGTGAGGGGGATGACTAACAGAATAGTTCTAGTTTCTGTCTCTGCTACATTGACCAAGAACAAAACTTCTCAAGAAGTCATTCAGTCACTGTGAAGTTGCATTGAGGGTGTTAATAAGGTTGAGAAAAAGAAAATTAATGTAGTTTCTAAGTATTATCTCAGCTTTTCCTCAGCCTTTTCTTGATGACCCCAGGCATACCCTTTATTTCTCCCACTGCTGTAGGCAGATTATCCTTTGTGGTCCAGGGGCACAGGGATATTGCTCTGTCCTGTGAGCAGAATCAGTGGAGGCATTTGGTTTCAGAGTGAGCAGATAGCAGTTTGGTTTGAAGTAAATGGATGAGAATATTGTTTTGCTTCTGTAAATAGTTTCAGGTTCCAGATGTTCAAATTAATTTTACTTGCGTGTTTTTCCTGGGAAACAGTCACCAGCAGGAAAGAACACAAAAAGCCACCAGGAATTTTCTGAGAGAGCAGACCACATGTGAATTGAAATTCAGATAAAACATACAAGTTGGAGATACAGGTGGAAATGAACATTTTGTCACATTGGTGAAAGTGAAATAGTGTGATTTAGTCATAACCTTTTGCTGAAAGGTTGGGTTGGATGACCTGCAGGGATGTGTGAAGAAGTCAATCCCTTAAATTTATATAACACATCTGTGGTCAATCTGTTGCTCATCTTTTGTGAGTAAGAGCTGTTTGACAGTCCAGGCAATGTCATGTAGACTGCTTACCACAGTAGAAGAGAGGCAGCACACTTTTCTGCTTTCTGACCGAGTTAGTAATTTATAACAAACACAGTTATTTTCATTTGTTGGCTGCAGTTGCAGCATTGAAAACTATTAATCTCACCTGCATGGAGCAAGGTATCCTTTTCCATATTACTGTTTTTTTAGTGTTTAAATTTATGTAACTGCAGCTGTATCATGGAGCATGTGCCTGTGATGGCACTCTAAGATGCAGGCTCTACAGCCTTGATCTGTCACGTGGTTTGTCCTCTTGTCTCCCTTTTCTCTGGGTGACGTATAGAACATAGGAATGTAGATATTCATAAAGTGAAGCTTAATGTAGTTAAATGGCGGAAGGGCTTGTACACTCTTAACTCTCACTGAAAATGTCTTCTCTCTTGGCATTGAAGATGTCCTTCAGCATGATCTCTCACAGTGATTCCTTACTTGTCCTCTGCAGTCTACCATTTAAAATCCTACAGAAGTGTGAAATATATGTAAAAATGAAATTAATATACTTGTAATAATTAAACCAAATTCGTCTGAAGTAGTTTAATTTGCTAGGAAAGCTGTAGAGTGAGTTGGATTTGTGAACTGTTTTGGATGAAGAATTGAGAAGCTGGCACATGAACAGTTTGCCTGTTTTGCGAAGACGACTGCCACCTCCATCTTCATGTTTCAAAACACCTCCAATGAGTCTTGCTTTTTTTGCACCATTGTCAAATTTTTCAATGCCTCATTTAATTCTACTTTGCATATTTGGAAGTAATGTAGAAACAGCAGTCTTCAACTTAGCATCAACACATTGTGTTTGCACAAATCTGCACAGAGATTGCCTTGTGGGTTGTCAATCAGGATAGTGTCTGAGCCAGCTAGGTGAGAAAGCTGGTGCAAAAAATAAAGGGAACAAAACAAACCCAGTCCTTATGCCTGTGGGAAACATTCGAACAGCTGCTAGATAGGCTTTATCAACAGGAATGGGAAAGGGTAGGGAGGCTTGAGCCAGTGCTCACCTCTTGCTGATCCTGTTGTTGGCTTCTTTTTCCTCTTGGATGCAGAAGAGGGAGGAGCACAGGGAGAGGTGAAACAGCTTTCTGCAGACTCTATGTGGCATCTGAAATTACAAAAATTTTAAACATGGTTATTGTCTAATCTTTACAAGTCAGCTGCATGCCTGATTTTTGGTTTTAAACTGTGAAGCCTGACAGCTGTGTTACGGAAGCTGCTTATTGTGCCAATTCAGTCAAATTGTTGTTTATGCTTGAAACAAGAAATGGAAAAATGCTGTACTTTCTACCAGTGGAGCTGGCTCGCAGCTATGCATGCTTGAAAAAAAATGACATTAAAATGCAGAATAAATTGCAGTAGTATTCTGCATATTAAATGTTGATAGGTTTTCGTTAAAATGCTCATGAAATTGTATTTTAGCTGTGATATTTGGATATTTGAAACAGTATTGAAGAATTGAAAATTAAAATTATAGAGTCATAGAATCATAGAATAGTTTGGGTTGGAAGGGACTTTGAAGATCATCCAGTTCCAACCCACCTGCCACGGACAGGACATGTCCCACTAGCTCAGGCTGCCCAAGGTCCCGTCCAACCTGGTCTTGAACACCTCCAGGGATGGGGCAGCCACAGCTTCCCTGGGCAACCTGTGCCAGTGCCCCTCCACTCTCATAGAGAAGAAATTCTTCCTTATGTCCAGTCTAAATCTCCCCCTCTCCAGTTTATACCCATTGGACCTAGTCCTGTGAGGTCAGGATTTAAATAGAATCATCAAAAGGTTTGGGTTGGAAGGGATCTTTAAAGATCATCTAGTTCCAGCCCCTCTGCTGTTAGCAGGGACATCTTCAACTGGATCAGGTTGCACAGTGCTCCGTCCAACCTGACCCTGAGTGTTTGCAGGGATGGGGCTTCTACCACTTCTCTGGGCAACCTGTTCCAGTGTTTCAGCACCCTTGTTGTACAAAAGTCTTCCTTGTAAACTAGTCTAAATCTACCCTCTTTTAGTTCAAAACTCTATTACTGCTTGTCCTGTTGCAACGGGCCCTGCTAAAAAGTTTGTCCTCATCTTTCTTACAGGCCCCTTTTAACTCTTGAAAGGCTGGAATAAGGTCTCCTCAGACCCTTCTCTTTTCCAGGCTAAACAACTCCAACTCTCTCAGCCTTTCCTCACAGGAGAGGTGTTCCATCCCATTATCATCTTTGAGCCCTCCTCTGGACCTGCTCTAACAGGTCCATGTCCTTCCTGTGCTGAGGACTCCAGAGCTGGATGTAGTTACTGTACGTGAGGTCTCACCAGAATGTAGTAGAGGGGCAGAATTGCCTCCCTCAACCTAGTGGCCACACTTCTTTTGGTGCACCCCAGGATACAGTTGGCCTTCTGGACTGCAAGTGCACTTTGGTGGATCCTGTCCAGCTTTTCATCCGCTAGTAGTCCCAGTCCTTCTTGGCAGGGCTGCTCTTAACTACTTCATCCCCTGGTACTATTGATTGTCCAGTGCAGGACCTTGCACGAGGCTTCATGAGGTTATCATGGACACACGTCTTAAGCCTGTCAAAGTTCCTCTGGATGGCAACCACGCCACTTAATGCAGCATCATCTGTGAACTTGCTGAGGGTGCAGTCAGTCCTGGTGTCTGTCATTAATGGAGATATTAAACAGTACTGGTCCCAGTATGGACCCCTGAGGGACACCTCTTGTCACCAATCTCCGTCTAGTCATCAGTCCTGCATGTATGCAGGAAGACCATCCTGCTAGTCTTAAGGATCACAGCAAAGACCTACAGGTTTCTTCACTTCTGAGTTGTGCTTGTTGAGTTGAGTTGTCAACTTGTTCATGAGGGTAGTCCAGTATTTTTTACAGTGTCAGCTTTGTCATCTTCAGTTTTTCATCAGACTGAAAGCATATGTAACTATTAGTCATCCTTCTGACAACTGAAGATGGAAAAAATGAATGCTTATAATATGCGTGAGTTTCTCTGTAGTAGTTAAAATGCCACAGTTCAGGTATAATTTCTTAGTACATGAGAGATTAGAGGTCCAAAATACTTTATACTTACTTACCTAGGATTATTAGCCCTTTCGTGCCATTAAGTAATTTTAATAACTTTATGTCAATGTAGTTTCCTCAGTGTAAGACTGAACAATACATAGTAGATGCTGCTTTTCATAAATAATTATTGTAGTTTATATGAGTTTAGTTGAAGTGTTGCTTGTTTGGATCTGAAATATACTTGTTTTGCTTTTACTGAGTTTGTGAAACGTAGATACTTCTTTTGCTTCCATTGGAAATGCAACCCAGAAGCTGAACTGTAACTGACTCAAAGAAAATAAGAACTTAGACATTCACACCAAGCATAATTCGGGCTTTGGAGCTCTCAGTGCTCGCAGCAATCTGTGCAGTTTCTTTTGATGCTTCTTATTTATTTTCTTTTGAGATTAGAGTTTTCTTTTTCTTCTCACCTGTTGCATGTTAAACCTTGAGGCCAGATGCCCCTTTATTTTGCTGCCATAAATATGCAGATGTACTTACATAGGGAAGAACACCTAAGTGGTGTTTAAATGTAATTTTTATCATTGTATTTCAATATACAGATATAATTTTATCTGATCCTCTCGTTATGTGTATTGCTTTATAAATATAGCTGCATTTCTGTGAGTTACGGTAGTTGCTGCTGTAAATATACTTGGTGGCATGAAACTGCAGAATGGGGAAGTCTTAGTAACTATAAACAGTTTTTTAAATTTAGGTTAAAATCAAGCAATATCAGATTGATTACATATGTTGGAAAAACATAGATTTGTGTGTGCTGAATTGATAATATTGAGAAAGCACTTTGATTTATTATTTTGTTTTCAGAAACCCAAATAATGTTTTCTCAAGAGATTAGGCATGCATTTTGCCATCACATGCATGGCTCTAAGAAGGGATAGCTAAATTCTTTTGGTATGTAACCTCTATAAAGGTTAAAACTGAGGCTCAGAATTAAAGCTTCACAACCCTCTGTGGAAAACATGGAGTGCTCTGTGTATTCTGTCATTTAACTGAAGAACATTTTCTAAGTGAGTTGTCATTTCTTTTTTGGGTCCCTTTGTTGAGATGAACCAGTATGCCTTGCAAAACTAGCAGTGAGGAATATAATACAGTTAATATTCTGAAATGCAAAATGTGTTCATGCTGCTTTGGCGTGGGGACATTCTCTTACCTTGTTCAGCTCACAGCGGCTTTAAGAGAGGAGTGAGTGGGAGCAGGTGACAGCATGCTTGTGGGTGTCTTGGTGGAAGGAGTGTCTACCTTGCAGCTGAGGCTCATGGAAGACTCCCCTGCAGAATCCTGTGTGAGCATTTGAATGCTGGAGAACCTAAGAGTACTTAAAAACATAAAAAACATTTTTAAAAAATGGTTTCTTTACTCTTGGTGAACAGAGCAAATGACTAAATAAGCTGTTCTGTAAGAAGTTTTGCAAAGAAAGGAATAGTCTAGACCTTATTTGCAAAACTTTATCCTATTATTTCCTTGCTCATCACAGCCAATCTCTAACTGAGTTATATCATCTGCTCTAAAACCAGTAAGGGTGACGGAGGCTACAGTTTTTCTGTGGTATTTCTAATAGGTGGTGTAGTAGTGATATCTGTCATATAAGATAGTCATAATTTTTCTGGTGTCTTGTTTTCTTGAAGTGAAACAGAACAAAATAAGACCCAAGAACGTAATTTCTCTTATGTTGGTAGTTCTTTCTTATACCTTACCTTTATGTTCAGTGTGTTAATGAAATTGTTGGTGTACATTCAAGGAGGTAGGATGAGGTGAGAGCTTTTGTTTTCCCTAATGACATGAAATTCTGTTGTCAAGTCATGTAGAATCTGATTTCAACAGAACAGTTTCAACTGCATTGATTTTAATTGAATTAACTTCTTGCTAACAGTGAGCTATTCTGTTATTTTCTCACATTTTTAATCAATGTTTCTAGAGGTTATTTTGAACCAGCGCTAATACTTGCCTGATCACATAGCAGATTGTTTCAGTTCTCTAAAACTGCAGATGCTAATTAAGCAAAAAAGTATTTTTTTGTTTCCTGAAGTAGTGAGGTGAGTTAACTTGCTGTTTGTCAGATGTGTGCTTAATGGGGGCCTGAGAACCTGGCTTGGAGAGAAGGATAATGAAGCTGGGGCAGGAGGAGTGAGACACAGGACAGAAAGTCAGTGTTTTGAAGAGAGAATTGGTTTCTCTGTATCATGAAACCATGCAATTAGCTGATGTGAAGTTAAAGGATAATTTTTGTTTGAATATTGAGCTAAGACTTGCTCTTGTGTTCATATTCCTTTAATTATAGAATTCTTTCAGCAAAAAACCCCCAAACATATATATATAGGTTTATATTTAAAAACAGACTTGTACAGCTAATGTTGATATTTTTTTCTCCTTCACTGTTACTTATAGCATTGTGTAACTGGGTCTGGCTGGGGTCAACCCACCACACCTTGAAAAAAACACAGCTTTCTTAAGAGATTTCTGCAAACAGCAGATAAGCTACAAATACCAGTTTGGAAAAATATTTAAATGCTGAGCTCAAATATAGTGATTCACAACTAGTGGGAGGCCCTGTGTTTTCCAAACAGCTGATGTTTTGTCTTCCCCAAAATGCCTGTTATTTCAGTTGAGGACTCTTTACTTTGTCTTAAATACAACTGCTCAGTGCTGTGTTTCATTAAACAGTGGCTACGGTTCCATTCAGAACCTATTGTACGTGATGTGATTTAATATGTGCCATTTCTGAAGTGCTTGGGGTTCTGTCAGCTGAACTGGTAATTACTTAAATAGATTTTTTTTCTTGTTTTGAACATTTTCCCGTGCTCTGCAATCTTTGGACAACTGTAGCATTGTAAAGTATGTGTTTTTTTAGTGAATTTGGGTCACTGTGTTAGTAAGAATCTCCTGGTAATGGCAACTTCAAAGGTACTGGCAAAGAAGAATGTTGATTCTTGGCTAGAGGAGAGAGGCTGAGTGGCAGCTGTCAGCAGATTTTTCTGCTGGGTTGTTGATGCCAGGAGAGTTAGGCTGAGAGAGAGGGGGCACACAAGGAGGGAGACCACCTGCCTTTGAGGGCATGGCTCCTAATGGTGAAATGCCATTCCTACCTAACTCTCTCTCTTCTTTCCCTACCCCTTTCTCCCTTTTCCCCAACCTCTTCCAAAGATGATTCTCATTCTGCCTTTAACTGCATGCAGCTCTTGAAATCAATGCTAAATTTAGTGCAGCAAAGATGAAACGTTGCTGATTTTAGTTACCTGTTATTTTCTTTCCTTTTTTTTTTTTTTTTCTGCTGACTCTTTCACGCAAACACTTGCTTAGCTTCTTTTGTTGTGTTCCATATTATGTTCTGGAAGGAGGTGGCAGCTGTATGCAGGTATGCTGTATGTAATAATTAATTCTTTTTTCTGTGTTTGCAGAAATAAGTGGCTCAGTTTATTATTGCTGCATCAGTTAAAGGTATTTTTTCAAAGAAAACCCTAAATTTTTGCAGTGAAAGTGTTTATCAGGAGGAGGGTAATATGATACTGACGTGTTTGTAACTCATTTGCTGTTCACTGTCTGCATTAATATCTTTAAAACCACAGGGTGAAACCTTGGAAATGAACAGAGTACTGGTATTATAATATTTTTTATTAAAATGCATTTAGCAATGGAATGTTTTAAAATACTATCATATATATCTGTGGGGGTTTTTTGCTAGATAGGCTTAACTGCATATGTAGACATACTGGAATGCTTTCTTACATATAAAGTCTTAAAAATTCAGGGGGTTTGTTCTGCAGGTTTTTGAAGAAAAGTGCTTAGGAATCTTAATCAAATAAACATAGCTTTTTTTTTTTTCTTCCCCACCCCCCCCCCCCACCCCGCAACTAGTCACTTCCTGAAAGAGGCTTATGTTGTACATCATGTGGTTAAGCTAGGTGATTTTGCAATTGCTGCTGAATTGAGTCTGGTGAAAAGAGGCACTTTTCATACTCAAATAGGCTACCTAAGTTATCACATGCGCTATAAAAGCAAGTAGTCAATGAAGTGTGTAGTGGCAGAAGGGTAGTTCACTCTGATGTTCCTCCTGAAGAAAATTAGACTGTCCTAGTCATAAAGCAGTGAATTCTATTGCAACTGTTGGCTGCAGATGTATATTAAATTACTTCTAAAATAAGTTTTTATGCTATATGAGAATAAATAATAGCATGATTTAAAAAAAGAAATAAACCAAACTTAGGCATGACCTGTATTCTCACTGCCTCACCAGTATTCAGGGTATTGCCACAATGCCGACCCCAAGATTGATGAACATGTCACTTAATTCAGAATTTACATACAAAAAAAAAAAAAAAAAAAGGATATATTTAAAAGCTCCTGAGGCACTGTATGTGATTGCAGTCTTGTTACTACACATATGTATGGACATTACTACCTCTGCCAGACTGAATGGCTCAGCATCCCTCTTGTTTCTCAGCCTGTTTGGAATTAATGAAGTAGGAATTCTTGGGGCTGCTGCTTCTATAGCCACTGCCATTGTTACCATGAGGTGTGCGAGTTTCTTCACATGTAGTCAAATCTCAGCCATTTACAATCGGAAAACCTGCAGTGAGGTGCTGGGGTTGAGGGGAGATGTCTTGGGCTCTGTTTTTTATGTAGTTGCTTGGCTGGTGAGGCAGTTGCCTACTCATAGAGTGTTTGGGCTCTAGTCCTTCTGCCTGGGGATCTTTGTGTGTCCAGTTCCTCGTGTCCTAGCCATGTGTTCTCATGACTAGGTTGCAACTGCCTCCATGCTTTTGATAAATCTCTGATATATAAGCATGAATGGAAACTTTTTATGGTTAGAACAGAAGCTAGAAGCAGCAGGATCTGTCACCTGGGGAGGTGCGTATTCCTTTGAGAGGGTAGAATTCACTGTTCAGGTTCTGCTGCATGGACTGTTTGTATGTTTTGCATTCAGAGTTACCAAGTGAAATGTTTATGGAGTAGTGACATCAGGGACTTTCACTTCCCAGATTAGTGCTCTAAAAATGTGTCAATCTGCCACTTCCTCTTGCTACCGTTGCCTTTACTTTGTAATGTGTCCTGAAAGGACTACCTTACTGGGCTAAATGCAAGTAGAGGAATTAATCTTTTTTTGTCTCAGCATAGCTGCTGCATCCAAGCTGCAGCAGGTGGCTGCTTTAATCATGGAAGGAGGCAGGATCACTGACTCCCATCTCAGAATTTTGCATTGCCGAGTGTTGTCAAGAAAACTGCAGTGTGGAAGGACTGTCCTGCATGGTGCTTTGGTTGCAGCCTCTCACTTCCCACCTCAGGAGGGAGCAAAGCTTTGCCTTGGGTTGTAAGTTTTTACCCAGTGTTCTAGATGGCACTGTACTGAGCATTGTCTAAAATTCTGGTAACCCAGGGACTGAATGATTTTGGAGTAGTGCTTCCCCCATGATCTTCTGATAGTTCATAGTTCATTTGGACTTTTACAGATTGTGAAGTTCCTTCTCTTCATCCTTTCCTTTAGTAAATGCTTGCAAATCTTTCCTTCTCTTTGGTTAATAGTGATCATGGTCAAGCAAGGTAACACTATCGAACCTTAAAAGTTCTGGCATCAGGAGTGTGTCTCTCCCTGAGGAGTTCAAGAAATGTATTCTCCTCTTGGATCTGTGACTGAGAAATCTGGAACTTTAAGGAATTTCAGCATGTGTCATTCCAAGCCCTAAAATACTGGACAGTAACATCTTTGCTCATTTCTGTGGAGTTATCCCTTGCCACTCTTTCAGGTTGGGAGATTTAGATAAGTGGTCAGACAGGCAGCTGGGCTTAAAACAGAACAAAAATCTTTGTAGACAAAAGTCACATTTGTAATTTATTTATTTATTTTTAATTTAAAGAAATTTGCTTTTCTTTGAAAACAGTCCTCATGCCCAAACTACATGTAGAGAGATTTCAAGAGTTGACCCTGTGCCATATCCATTGCAGGTTTTTAATCTGCAGTTAGAAATTAAACAGTCCTCTGTAGGTTTATTTGCTTTTACTGCTCTCATGAGAACTTGAGTAAAGCAAATTCTCCTACCTTTAAAGGTGCAAGAATCGTTTGGGTGATTAATTTTCTCCAACACAGAACAGCAAATATTAAGTCTGCCTGCTTTTCTAAGACTTTTTAGATGCTTATAAATTCAATTACAAAACCGGAATTCTGCATTTTTAATTTAATGAAATTAAGGATACAGCACATACGCTGGTATGGATACAGCACATACGCTGGAAATGGATTCTGTAATGGATGATTTTTATTTGAACATCTGTTCACCGTAGGAATCATTAAGTTTCCTTTCCCTCTCCTTTCTGTCATGTAAGCAATACAGATTTGCACTGGAACATACTTCGAATAGAAAACTAATAGAGGGAATATCAACATTCTTTTTGTGGGAAGCTGGGAAAGTAATTTTTTGAGCTGTGCTGGAATATAAGAACACTTCTAACTAGGGTATCTAACATAAAAAGACTATTTCATGGAAGTATGAGTTTGGATATGTGACTTAGTAAGACACATGGTGCTTTAAAAGAAACCCAAAATGCAGCTTTTCCCAGTCTCAGAAAATGCAGATAATTGAAACAGTTTCACAAGAAAGAACGGAATTTGAGAAAAATATGCTTAAGTCATCTCTTACTGATTTATTTGCCTTTGTTTAAATTAATTCAAATGGTAAATAGAGGTAGCTAAAGGACATTATTTTTGTTTCTTTATTAATGGCTTATATATCCAATTTTCTACTCATCCTTTCTCTAGTAAACTATGACCTCTGGTTTATTTAATTGTTTTAAGAGCAAAGGGGAATCGCTTTTGCTTCCCTTCCTAGACAGGTCTTGCATTTTCCATTATAGCTCTTTCTAATGATATGCAACTTCCCTGGAACTGGTTAAACTTTAATCCTCTTAGACAATTCCCTTCTGAGTCACTGGTGTATTTCTGGAAACTCAGAGTGAATTCTGTCTCCTTCAGTCCAGCTGCTTGTATTTCAGTGTAGCTTCTCAAGACTTCTAGTGTAGGGGTGGGATGCATGTGTCAATCCTCTGCACAGTCTTTGGGGAGAACATGGATGGAAGCAGTAGAGAAGGGAGTGTAGTAAGTGTTGTTAATGTCTTGTATACTAAGATTAGGATCATGTCCTGTGGATTTTATGTAGTTAATTGTGTGTTAATGTTTCTCTGGGTTCATGAGGACCCTGTTGGCATGACATGTAAAACGTTTGTGTTCTGTACTGACAAAGTTCAGCAAGTATCTATAGGACTGCATAAGGACTCAGAGGGCTGTAGAACCCATTATCTCCAAGAAGGCTATTACTGATAAAATAAAATCCACTTATACAGCATTACTATTTCATTAGCATAGAAGACGCGCTTTGTTTAGTTCTGTACTCATTCAGAAAAAAAAAAAAGGACCCTGGAAGATTACTTATCTAGGCAAGAACAAATATTAAGCCATTAGAATTTTCATTTGTGATGATTCCAATAAGAATTTCCATTTACCAGTCATTGCTCAGATACCAGACCTTTTTGAACTACTTTGTGAACTTTCAGGCATATGTTGAAACCAATTTCAATGCTGAACAATATTATCCTGATACATGTTTTCTTTTCCCCTTCTTTCTTTACCAGGATGGTACGAAACAAAAGCGAGAACGAAAAAAGACTGTGTCGTTTAGCAGCATGCCGACTGAGAAGAAGATCAGCAGTGCAAGTGACTGTATAAACGCGATGGTTGAAGGCTCTGAGCTCAAAAAGATTCGATCCAACTCTAGGGTGTACCACCGATATTTTCTTCTTGATGCAGATATGCAGTCTCTACGCTGGGAACCTTCAAAAAAGGATTCTGATAAAGCAAAGATTGATATTAAATCAATCAAAGAAGTAAGAACAGGAAAAAATACAGATATTTTTCGCAGCAATGGAATATATGACCAGATATCAGAAGACTGTGCATTTTCAATTATATATGGAGAGAACTATGAGTCACTAGATCTTGTTGCTAACTCAGCAGATGTTGCAAATATTTGGGTTACTGGCTTAAGATACCTGATTTCTTATGGAAAGCATACTTTAGATATGATAGAAAGTACTCAAGATAATATGCGGACTTCATGGCTTTCACAAATGTTCAGTGAATCGGATGTAGATAATTTGGGACATATACCCTTGTGTAATGCTGTACAGTTTATAAAAGACTTGAATCCTGGTTTAAAGACTAATAAAATTGAACTAAAATTCAAGGAGTTACATAGATCTAAGGAAAAAACTGGTACTGAAGTAACAAAAGAAGAGTTTATTGAAGTTTTTCATGAGCTTTGTACCAGACCTGAAATCTATTTCCTCCTGGTTCAGTTTTCAAGCAATAAAGAATTTCTAGATACCAAGGACCTCATGATGTTTTTAGAAGCTGAACAAGGTATGGCACATGTCACAGAAGAAATAAGCCTTGAAATAATTCAGAAATATGAACCAGCCAAAGAGGGCCAGGAAAAGGGTTGTCTTTCTATAGATGGGTTTACAAATTACCTTACTTCACCAGACTGTCACATATTTGATCCAGAACATAAAAAAGTTTGTCAAGATATGAAGCAACCTTTATCTCATTATTTTATAAATTCATCTCATAATACATACTTGATAGAGGATCAGTTTCGAGGGCCTTCTGACATCACAGGTTACATTCGTGCTCTTAAAATGGGTTGTCGAAGTGTTGAATTGGATGTGTGGGATGGTCCGGATAATGAGCCTGTGATTTACACAGGGCACACAATGACATCACAGATTGTCTTCCGTAGTGTGATTGACATTATTAACAAGTATGCATTTTTTGCTTCAGAATACCCTCTTATTTTGTGTTTAGAAAATCATTGTTCTATTAAGCAGCAGAAAGTGATGGTACAGCACATGAAGAAAATTTTGGGGGACAAGCTACATACACAGTCTCCAAACATTGAAGAGTCTTATCTTCCATCACCAGAATCACTTAAAGGGAAAATACTAATTAAAGCAAAGAAACTTTCCTCCAATTGTTCTGGACTAGAGGGAGACGTGACAGATGAAGATGAAGGAGCAGAAATGTCACAGAGAGTAGGGAAAGAGGGAGTAGAACAGCAAAACTTGATGACGGGGAAACGATTTCAGCTCTGCAAAGAACTTTCTGAGTTGGTAAGCATATGTAAGTCAGTTCAGTTCAAAGAGTTTCAAGTTTCATTTCAGCTCCAGAAGTACTGGGAAGTGTGCTCATTTAATGAAGTGCTTGCTAGCAAATATGCCAATGAAAACCCAGGAGACTTTGTAAATTATAACAAACGTTTTCTTGCCAGAGTTTTTCCCAGTCCTATGAGGATTGACTCCAGTAATATGAATCCCCAGGACTTTTGGAAATGTGGTTGTCAGATAGTAGCAATGAACTTTCAAACGCCTGGCTTAATGATGGATCTTAACATAGGTTGGTTTCGACAAAATGGAAACTGTGGCTATGTCCTTCGTCCTGCTATCATGAGAGAAGAAGTATCCTTCTTTAGTGCGAATACGAAAGACACCGTGCCTGGAGTTTCACCTCAGTTGCTTCATATTAAAATCATTAGTGGGCAAAATTTTCCTAAACCCAAAGGATCGGGTGCCAAAGGTGATGTTGTGGATCCTTACGTCTATGTGGAAATACACGGAATCCCTGCTGATTGTGCAGAGCAAAGGACGAAAACTATGTATCAGAACGGGGATAATCCAATTTTTGATGAAAGTTTTGAATTTCAAATAAATTTACCAGAACTAGCTATGGTGCGTTTTGTAGTACTGGATGATGATTACATTGGGGATGAGTTTATTGGGCAATACACTATTCCCTTTGAGTGTCTACAGACTGGTTATCGGCACGTTCCTCTGCAGTCTTTAACTGGTGAAATGTTAGCACATGCTTCCTTGTTTGTGCATGTGGCCATTACTAATCGAAGGGGTGGTGGGAAACCTCATAAGCGGGGCCTGTCTGTGAGGAAGGGCAAGAAATCAAGGGAATATGCTTCTATGAGAACATTATGGATTAAAACAATAGACGAAGTGTTCAAGAATGCTCTCCAACCTATTCGGGATGCCACGGATTTGAGAGAAAATATGCAGGTAAAGTTTTTATGATGAATTCATCAGTTCTTATGTTTATTTTTGTATTATAATGCACGTGGAATATATGTTTGCTGGAGTCTTGCTGTATTTCATAAGTTATATTAATTGAGTCTAATGCTGAGTGGCGTTAAAATGGATTATGTCAGAGCAACCTTCTAGGTGATATTATCTACCGAAGTAACTTTGGATGTGTGTGCATAGTTTGTTGAACATGAGCTGGAAATGTGACTGAAGTGTTAGAATGCAAGCCGGTTGATTAGTCCTATTGCTTTGAAGGAATGTTATATACAATAGAAGAAACCGTGGTAATAGTTTAGAAATTAGAAATTTCTAGTCTAGAAATTAGAAAATTAAGCTAAATAGCAGTGCAGGAAGAAAATGTAGTTGATGGAAAAAGGAGACTTTATTGCTTGTTCAAAAACTTTGTGTACAGGAAAGTACGTTTAGCATAGTTTCACTGAGGTTTTGTTTTTTCCACATTCCTGTTGGAAGGCAGTACTTTCAGAAAGACCATTTGCTTTCTGTGTTTCTTCTTAGCAACAATATATTAGAAATCCATGGAATTAGCGCTGAGGACAGAAGGCGTATTTTAGAAGAAACTACTGTAGCTTAAAGGTCACATATAGTAAACACACTGAATTTCAGGAAGATGTACAGGCTGAAGTGTCTGTCAGATTTACATTTTTTGGAGGTTCCTATAAAGATTCCAGCAAATAAATCCATTTAGACAGCACAGCTGTAAAGTTGTTTTTTTGTTTAATAAAGCTTTTAACTATCTATAAACTTCTGATGGAGTGCTAGCAGTGATCAGTAAAATTAAGCACAGCCTTTTCAAATGAAGTGACCTGTTAAATCCTCTTACCCTTACGTAACATTAAGGGGAAACTGATTAAAGGAAATGTCTGAAACTCGATTTTGGATTTTAAAGGCGCATCGGTGTAGATAAATTCTCTTAATGAACAATCTTATGTTGAAAGATTTTAAAAGCAATGCAGTTATAAAATTTATTTTCCTTCATCTGAATTAAGTCAGTATACAGCATTATGATGCTCCCCCACTTCCACTATACTAGAAGATTATTTTAAAAATACAGGGATGGTATTTTGACTTGTAAGTGTTTCACGTTATGGGCTACATATAAAGCGAACTTTACATGCAGTTAACCTATCGAACACTGGATTTCTGTTATATAAAGGATACTGTATTTTAAGATAGTTTTCAAGGAAGAGGTGAGACTTAAGATTTGAGGAAACAGTGAAAACGTGCAGGTTTTGTAGCCCCTTTTAACTGCATGTATTTTCCAGAACTGATGTAATTGCAAACAGGCTTTACAGTATGGTTTCTTTGAACATATCAAAGCTTAATGTATTTTATTCCATGAGTTTGAAAGTTGTGCTATGAACTAGACTAATTGTTACAGGATCTGCAAATGCTATCAAGAAGGTACTTTTGGTACACGAGGGAATATTAGTTGTGCATAGATTTATTGGATTGTATAATGTGCACAGTTTAAACCCGGCATAACAAAGGGATTAGGGCTTATAATGTAAACTACTCAAAATAAATATCAACTTATGTCAGGGAATGTGAGATTTGATTGATTTCTGTATTACTGAAATTTTGCATTATAAGTTGTTATGATTTTTTTGATAGAGAAATTATGTCCCCACATGACAGATTATAAAGAACAATGTTGTGGGGTTTTTTAATGTAAGATAGGAGAAGGAAAAAAAATTGAGTATGAGGGATAGTCTCTGAGTATAGAGTTGGAAGTCCAAAGGCAAGAGTTATAACTGTAGTTCTGTCCTGCTGCCCTTCAGTAAAATATATGTTCCCACGATCCTTGTTTATCTCTCAGTTCATAATGACTTATCCATGATGTTTATCTTAAACAAAATCTGTTTGAAAAGACTTCCCAATGTCTGTCTTTTCAACTGTGTAATTATTGCGTCATTAAGGTGTAGCCCAGTTACTAGTAATTTCTGTTTCCTGGACATTTATGAGATTGTAGTACATGTTTGTTAAAGTACACTGTAAGTGACTGTAGTAGATGTAAATTAGTAGTCACATAATTTTGCATGAATCTGCTATTTGTAGATACTTTGAAGTCCATTTTGGGCATTTTATCTCAAAAAAAGACAGCGAAGTACTTAATGTTTGATTCCTTTTCACATTAAGGTTTACTTTATGAGTCTTAAGAAGTTTATCCACAAATGAGTCTTTCCATGTCAGCAAGATGGAAAGTGATTTTGGTTAAAATGAAAATCTCTGTTACAAAACCAGTCAGATACCCTACTTGGGTAAGACATGACAGAAAGGAAAACAGAGCACATGTGTAATTTAAATATACAATGGCTTTAGTTTTGCTTCCTACAGGAGCACAAACTCCAGACCTGCCAGAGATCACCAGCTCCCACTTGGTACAAAATCTTAAATTCATCTTAAATTCCTATCATGGAATTTCAGCAGCTACTTGAAGTCACGTTGTATTTCAAATACTGAAATTTTCTTCAAATTTAAACGTTTGGTTTTATATTCTAACGTAATGGTTATAAAATAAAACTATATTGAGTATTAGGAATGTACAACATTTATATTTATATTAAGATATATTAAAAATTCACTTAAGCGTGATTCTGTGATAGGAAGGACAGCAATAGTGGAGTGCTGGGTTTGTGAGTCACACCAAGTGGGAGCCAGCAGATCCACAGCACGTCTGGACCATAGTTCAGGTATGTTTAAAGTTACAAATGGGCTGAATTCCTCCTTCCACCTCAGTTTGCATATTTGGGATGTTCAGCACCTAATATTTTGTTTCTCTCAGTGGCATTTTAAAAATTACTTTGAAATGTGTTCTGTATTTTTTCTATATGTATAAACACTTCTATAATTTTTTTATTCTCATGGCTTAATTTAGTAGTAACAGAGACCAGACATACTCGTTCTAAATAGGATTTTTTTTCCTCCTGTGGCAGGTGTTGAATGCTGTTTGAATTTTTAACATTTTTGATAAAATATATGTGTAATATTGGTTACTTTTGAAAACTGCCAGTTCTTCAAGGAAAAGCTATGGTAATTCCACAGTGTAGCTCAACTATAACAGTCAAGTGTTTATCCTGAAAGAATGGGACATGAAAATTCATATTTAACTGTAAAGGGAACTCTTTCTTTCCTTTTTGCAGAATGCAGTAGTTTCATTCAAAGAATTATGTGGCCTCTCTCCTGTAGCAAATCTTATGCAGTGCATTTTGGCAGTGTCTACGCGCTTGGTTGGGCCTGAGAATACACCCTTGGTAGTAGTGAATCTCAGTGATCAGTATCCCACTATGGAGCTCCAAGGGATTGTTCCGGAGGTCTTGAAAAAGATTGTAACAGCGTATGACATGGTGAGTAGTCCTTTGTGGTTATTTCATATCCTAGTTGAAAGACTTTCTTTTCATAATGTACAGTATCTTGCCTGTTCTGAAAGGCGATTTTAACCTGTGGCTTCCTATTTCACGCTTCTTTACACCTGCTTGAAAGTCATTCCCATGAATGTAGAGCAACTGTTAGTGTTTTCATATTGAGTAAAACAGGGATTAACATGTGTCATGCAAATGCATAAGTGTTTGTACTCTTCAGAAGGCAAAGTGGTTATAATCAAGAGGATTTAAAAGAGGATGTATTAATTTACCTGTTTTGCAGTAACTTGAAACTTCACATGCCTACAAACCTTTTAATGTGCTACTTGATATTTTCCGTTTTCTGGAACTTGGTTTCTTTTGGCTTTGACTCAACATAGAATAGAAAATGTCAGGTTTTAGAATCTGTAGTTTAATAAGCACCTTCAAGTGTTAAAATCTACATATACACTGTTATTTAATTTTTCTTTGCTATATCTTTCTTAGAGATCTCATTTGATTGGGCATTTTTACATCTGTAAGCAGCTGTAAGAAGCTATAAGCTTCAGCCCCTATACTCTAGTGGAAATGTAAATTGTGTCTTTAGTGACTACAAATTAAGCATTTTGCAAGAAGGAGGGAAGAACTAATACACTGAGAAATACTGATTTACGTCTTGCCTTGCATTAATTCAGTGTATGGAAGAAAGAACCAGACAGGGGTGATTTGAAATGTCTTCCTTGCTTCCACTCCAGTAAACTGGCACAGAATAATTGAGCCTTTATTTAATTATATAATGATTTTTGGTTTTATTTGATCTATCATCTCTCAGTAAGTAAACATTTCTATTGTAATTTTACATTATTTTTTTGTGCTAAAATGAGAATCTGCACCTGGCAGGATAAAGTCACTGTTTTAAAAACAATCCTTGCTGTTTAATGAAAGAAAGTGAATCATAGAATCATAGAATAACCAGGTTGGAAGAGACCCACTGGATCATCGAGTCCAACCATTAGGAAAGGAAAGGAAACCAGTAGCCTTGTATCATGTATGCTTTCTAAAGAAAAAGTAGGTTTGGAACAGTGCTATACCAAAGTTCAAAAAGTTCAAATCGTGATTAGCAATTTATTAGAGTTTGTGTTTGGTGGTGGTGTAAATACAACAGAATTGATTGGAATCGTAACAGAGTTAGAGCAAGATAGTGGTATATCCTCTTAGTGGAAGCTTGTACAATATCACTATAATTAGGCTGCACATAAGCTTGATTGCTTGGGTTACACCTGTTACACGTACGTAATGAAGTTCTGTCTTGTTGATGGAGATGTCCCTACCTGCAGTTTATTCTGATGTGGTGATAATGCTTATTAGTTACTTTTTGTAAACCTGGATTAAGTTTTTTTGTTGGAATGTCAGTTGGATAGAACTGACTCATGACTCCAGGAATCTTTACGATCCAAGTTTAGTTTGCTCTTTGTCTGCCATGTACGTTTTTTCCCCCTGCATATGCTAGTTTACACACAATTTAAATATTTCTGTACTTTAGAAATCTAGACTTCATTTTCATGTTTATGAATAACAGACTGTTTAGTGGCATGTGCAAAGCATTCTTCCATCTCCTCTTCCCTGAAGGATAAAGATTCAATTTCAAACAAAACCAATGAGTACAATAGTGCTTCTTGCTCTCAAAGGTATTGAAGTTAAGTAAAAATAATTATTATTGTTGGATAAATCTTGTAAATTAAAATAATGAGATGTGTTTCAATTTGTGAAAGTTTGGTTTTGCCTAAAGGTTTTAAGCAATTAAAGTCTTCAGAGTATACAGACCAATGAAGTCAGGCATGGGAGCCGTACTGATAGCTCTTGTTTATGAAAGTGTGTTGTGAAACAGTGAGACACATCCATATCACCCTTTCCTCAAGGAATGGAGAAGAGACGGGAAACTAGCTCATTTATTGATACTTGCTGTAGTGGCAGATGTGTGGAGTGTGATGTTATCGTAGGTAGTGATATTTTTGTGGGGTTTTCTTGGTATGAATTAATATAGAGAGCCTTCAAAATGCCACATTTTATCTCAGGAGTTGGTTTTGTCTTGGGACAAAATTAGCAGGTGCTTGTAAAACTCACCTTAATAAGGAGAAGCCTTATCCAGAATGAAGAAAGAGTTAGATATTGTACTGTTGATGTACTGTTGATTACCTACCAGTTACTCTTGAGACCTTGCCTCTCCGTTTGCTACTTCATCTGAGGGTGAAGTGTCCCATCTGATGAAGATAAGGTTTTCTGAACTTTGCAAGCAGGCATTTATTTCTGAGAGGAAAGCTAACACAAAAAAGGCAGAAAACTGTACCTGTGTGAAACAATACGCAGTAATGCTGCTACAATAACCGAATGTTACTAACATTCAATCCTAATTAGATACTGCTGGTAGATCCACTTTGTCACGATCTCTGGTAGTGTTTTGGGGTTTTTTTAATGTTGAGGTTATATTGTAATTCATAATGTCTGCAGACTTCAGTATAGGAGGTCTATATTTGATTCAAATGAAAATGGATTTTTTTATACATACCCCAGGGACAGTCTTGTGAGCAGGGCAGTGTTTATTGGTGGGTAGGGTGGTGAGATGATGAAAATGCAGAGAACTTGGGCTTTGCACAGAAGACTGAAAGCTTTTATTCCTTGCTTTTATACTTAGGAGCATAACTACGCAAAAATAAGGAACCTTCATAAAACAAAGAGGGAAGAGAATTAAAAGAACATTCATCATAGATGCTAAAGATTATCACCCAGGGGGCTTGAAGTAAATAAGTGGCACTGACCAAAAAAACCCCAAAACAACTTGAGAAGGACAAAAAGGAGGAGGTGTTGTTCAAAAGAAGGTGGCATCTTCAAAAAAACTGAAATCATGTGCAAATGAGGAAAATAGACTAGATATTTAACCCTATCATAATTAAATAAAGCAATATAAGAAAACCGATAGTGAAGAATTTCGTTAACAATCTGCACAGAATTAAGAAAAATAGTAACTTCTCTGAATATACCAGAAACCTGTCAAAGAGTGTGTATGAGCACAAGTTGAACAAAATATAAAAGAAAGCCCCGGGAAAGAAGTAAACCACAGCACTAAATTAGTTGTGCATTAATTTTTCCTGTGCAGATGAAGATTTCACATGAAACACCTCTGTATGAAGGACTCATAGGAGAATTCATCTGTAACTGAAATGCCCATGGAAGTTATTGCACAGAAGAGGCAAAATGAATGAGAAAAAATTACCAGAAAGTGGTGATACTCATTCCAAGATTCTAAAAGATCTCGAGAGTTGATATAACCAAACTGCTAATCATTGTGTGTATCCTCTCACTTACAACTGACTATCAAAGTTGTTAATGTGATGCCAGTGTTTTAAGAGGTTTCCAGGGAAGATCGTGAAATTACAGATCAGACAGGCTGACATCTGTACTGTGAAAAATGGGTAGAAACTGTTTTGAAGAAGAAAATTGGAGGAAACATGGAAAAACATGTTGTGTTTGGGAAGAATCAGTACTGCTTCTATAAAGTGGAGGACTCACTAATCTCTTGGAGTTCTTTGAAGTCAGGAAGCACGTAAACACAGATTAGTCTAGCTGGATTTTTCAAAAGCATTTGACAAAGTTCCTTTTCAAGCTGGAGTAAATGTTGAACTTAACCTGATGTTCCAACCAGGAAAAAACTATTAAAGACAGTTGTTTGTGCTGATTTTTGTGTTGGGATATGTTTTCCTAGTAAATGGATTAGAGATAATAGGTATAGCTGCAACAACATTCACCTAGCTAAAATAGCCAAGTGCTCTTGGAGATGTACGATGAAATGATATCCCCAGACTTGCAAGGGTCATCAAGGTATGAGGTATGTGGGTGCTTATTTAAACAACTTTCTCAGTCTTAGTGGTGGATTGTTATAATGTGCATTAAAACAGTAGGTTTCAGAGGTAGCAATATGAGTGCATTATTTAAATACTGATAACACAGTATCTCACTATTTCCATTATTGCCTCTGGCTTTGCGTACTTTCATTATCAAGTCTCTGCAGAGTTTGAACTGTCTTTATTTAGGTGATAAATGGATACAATTCAGTGGTGAAGAGATCTGAAGGAAAACATACATCATTCATTGTAATTTAATATTGCACATAGCCTAGGTAGTGTTTTTTGCTGTGTTTAATGAATTATAGTAGCTGCAGATCCTGAGTTTTGAGATTTAATTTAAATAGTTACTGATAGCGTAGTTGTTAGTCTGTCACAAAAAATGATGGAAAACAAGATATTGATGGAAAGTATAGTGAATAGGTTGGGCAGTTTCTTCAAAAAGAGTTACTTATTATCAGGTTTTATTTTCTTGGGGGTTTTTTCTGTCCTTGTGAACTTGGACAGTCATTCTAAACTGAGGGTTGTAGTTATGCAAAAACTCCATAGCTTCAGGTAATAACCTCAGCTTATGTTGAGCTTTTCAGTCTACAAAGGCAGAAACGAGTGTCTAATTTAGGATATTCAGACTCCACTGCCAAATGTTGTGAAGTATAAGCTGTTTTGCATTGATTGAAAAGCTATGATAATTACAACTTGATGCTTCCGGGCAGTCAAGATTTCTTCATGTTTTGTTAAGAGCACACATGATGAAGCTTTTCATATCCTCTCAGTAATCCCATTATGGCTAATGGCTGATGCACTCTATTCACAAGAGCATAAAATAATATGACTACTTAAAAAGAAGAGTTCATCTACCTTACTGCCCTGTTTCTAATGTAGTCCAATGGAATGTTTATGGAAGAGTATAAAAATAAGTCAGATGCGTAGCAGTATCTCCTAAATGCACTCCGTATTTCCAATAGTAGTTCTTATCTTTCTCAATACATTTTTAATCTTCTGTTTGTCTTAAAATTTAAAAATTATGAAAGTCATTTTGCTGTAACAGTGTCAGGAAAGCAAGGAAAAAAGACTTGGATTTACAAGGTTAAAGTCATTGTGTGCATAGTTTAGAAAAGAGCTGCTGATTATTTTATTTACTCCATTCTTCAATCTTGTCTTTCTCAAATATTTTACTCCTGAGGAATTGAGAAAGAATGTAAGACTTTTTAATGGAGAACTTGTTTTGAGAAATGTATCTAATGTACTACAGATTTGGTTTATTCCTCCTGTAAGTATGCTTTCAGTTTTATTGTTGGAATGCAGGTCTAACGGTATTGGCACCCTATATTCATAGATTTCAAAATATGAAAATACAGTGCACTTTACTTGCTAAAACCAAAGTTCATTCTTGGTGTTGCAGTTCTGTCAGTGAAGGTATTTTCTCTCTCCGAGTTTCATCAACCAAGCTACATTATTTTCCCTAAATTGGGGGCATAAACAGGATGTTCAGTCTTCTACCAGAAGACCTGCTTCATGAGCCTAGTAGAAATAAACTTTCATTTGTTGAAATTCCGCTGAAATTGAATGAATGTTGTCAAATGCAATCGTGTATGTATGTGTGAGCTGTTACATGCTGCTGAGCGTAGACATACATAGTGTTAGTTCATGTCACTTATCTCTTTGTTAAGCCTGTTTTGTTATTTTATTAAAGCTTTGCAACATAAAAAAAATAAGCCTGAACGGTTTTCTAGACATGTGTATTTTATTTTCATTTTTTCTGTCTCCTTTAACGAGAGTTCGGTTTTGTGAGAAAAAGTATAGATATATTTTTTGAGTATATGTCTGTTTCATTTGTTTTGTCATAGTCACATAGACATAGTCACATAAATGATGAATGCTGCTGTTAGCAACAGAATACAATCAGTTTAAAGCAAGAATTGTTTTGATTTCTAACCATTGTCATCATGCTTTTTAAGGCAGGGGCAATATATAATAATAGAAGTCTTTAATCCTCACTGAGAATTCTGGACTGATCATTTTATGTTTATTTCTAAAACCCCTTAAGAATTATTGAAATTTTTTTTTTTTACATCTTTCTTGGTATTTGTCCTTTGTTAGAATTGCTGACAGTTTTTCTGATGACTAGTAAGTTGCATGATTTAACAGATGGAGTTTGATGAGTAGTTCAAATGTCAGCCTGGCTGCTGCAAAAATGTGATGACTTCAAGGCTCTTAAGGCATTTCCCATTTTTCATTGACCAAAAAAAAGTAAGCTAGTCCAGTATGTAGTGAGTTCCAGAGCAGTTCCCTGGTCATACTAAGATGGGGGCAGGGTAGTGGGAATTGAAGGGAGAGGTGAAGCAATTCCAGCAAGTCATAGAATCACCAGGTTGGAAGAGACCCACCGGATCATCGAGTCCAACCATTCCCACCAATCTGTAAACCATGCCCCTCAGCACTTCATCTACCTGCACCTTAAACACCTCCAGGGAAGGTGAGTCAACCACCTCCCTGGGCAGATCATTCCATTGCCTAATGACCCTTTCAGTGAAGAACTTTTTCTTTATTTCAAGCCTGAACCTCCCCTGTTGGAGCTTGAGGCCGTTCCCTCTTATCCTGTCCCCTGTCACTTGGGAGAAGAGCCCAGCTCCCTCCTCTCCACAACCTCCCTTCAGGTAGTTGTAGAGAGCAGTAAGTCATATACTTTCTGTGTTTAAAATACATTTGTTGAATATTTTTCATCTTCCAGAAAAAAGCAACATAGGTTAGAGATGGGTATTAATATTGTCAAAGACTTGCTAGAAAGCATAACTACTAAACTTCATGTAATCTGTTCTTTTCTTAGAATAGGCATGGGTAATTTGCAGTATATTTTTAATGATCACCTGATAACTGTTTTTTCCCTATGAAGTTTGCATTTCTCTTTCCAGTTTTATCATTGATATTATTCTCAAAATTGACCATGGTTAGCTAATACCTCCTTATTAACTGGCTTGTTCAGCGTCAACTAGTCTGATATGTACTAGACTCTTCTTGTTCTTTATCCTCAATTTTCACAATTGATTTACCTTGAGAATGTCATTTCTCATTCTGCTGCAGACATACTGTTTTTCACACTGAACCTCTGCTTACTCATCATTTTTGCATTGCTTTTATACCAAGCACACACATACATACAAGTATCACTTGGATCAGGCTAATTTTCTGTTTAAATATAATTGTTTATACTCAGTTGTTCCCTGTGCTGTCTCTACCAAAAGTCTTTCAGTCTGTTAAATCTACATTAATGTTTTCATGATTTTATAATTTTGGCTTGAACACCAGAAATAATTTATATGCTTAAATGCTCCGTACTACAAGGTGACTGTGTAGTGAAGAGCACTATAAGAATGAAATTATAATCAACTAATACTATTATTTTATTAATCAAATACAACTAAAAGGTAACACCTACTCATGCACACGGCATATTGCTCCATTATTTCCTTAGTGAAGAACAGCAACAAAATTGGGCTGTAGCTTAATACTGATTGAACAGTAGTAGCAGTCAACCCCTGAATTTATTGCTAGCTCAGTGAATTTTACTTGGTGATGCTGTTAATCTCATATGCTGTTTTGTATGTATTTTAGAGACCAAAGGTAAAGTAACTGTTGCTGGCCTTGGTAATATAAAGGTTGATATTGGAATAATTTCTGCCATGTGAAATACATTGACATTTTTCTTCCAAAGTTGCAAAGACATGTTGCATTTGATCTGAGAGTATGTAGACAGAGCAACTTTCCATACCAAAACTGTGAAATATTCAATCTGCACATTATTATAAATTCTTTTTCAGTGTTAGACTTGCCAGCCACGATGAAAGAGCACTAATACAGCAATTAGTCTCATTTCTTTCTTCTACGTAACTGTACAACTTTCTTGCTTTATCAGTAGTGGAAGTAAACAAAGAAACAGTGATGTAGACATTTTTATTTGCTTTTGAATTCTCTCATTTCTGAATCAGAGTAAGTTTTGTAATCTGCTGAGACTCGTTCTCTAATGTTTCTATATTACTCGGTATGCACGTAGACTGTATTGTGAGAAGGAAACAGAGATGTTCTGTGTCTGAAATAAGATCTAACTGAGATGATTTATAAATTGAATTACTATATGTGTGAGTTTAGGAACACAGAACAGACTAGTGTAGGGTGGTTGCAGTATTTCTTACGGTTTCTCCAGAATAAATGTATTGAATAAGCAGCACAGCTGGTCTCTCCCTTTCATGAACTTCAGTCAAAAGCGTTCTTAGGTGAAAGGATTCTTATTAACAGAGAATCCCACTGTAGTCCTTACTAGTGTATATTAGCATGTTAACACAACAAGAGCCATACATGCTCAGTATTTCATTTTTCAAGGTGATTTTTAATGTAGCAGAAGTTCAGTGGAGGATGCCATATAGTATGCTTTGGCTAGTTAGCAAACTAACAAAAGTTATTGGAAGTATATTTGTGATTGAAGTCAAATGTGCTTTGGTTCTCTTCATTTAAGTGTGTTGCAGAAGCAAATGTGTTGCACGATATACATATTGAAACAGGTAAAGTGCTTGACTTTCAAGCAAGTTTATAGTGGCTGCATTTCAATTTCTGAATACTGTTTTAAAGACCAAATAGTAATGAAACACAAATGAAATGCAACTTTCTCCTTGACAAATCGGGAATATTCAGTCTGCAAAGCTGCCTGTAGAAGCCTATCTGGGTGAAATATAGTGTTCTCTTATCTAAGTATTGTTCTCTTTAGATAGCTGTCTACAATGTATTACATCTGATTAGTAATCGGCACCATTCTATTTATAAGCAGTTCTTGCTTCAGTGAACATTACAATCCAGTTAAAATGGGTAGGCTAAAGTATTTCACTTGCAGCTTAGCAACCTGATCAAGTTATTATGTGTTCCTCATTTATTATAATTTGCATTTCTTTTTTAAAAACTGACATACTATAAATCAGGATAAACAGATACTGCAAAATTAAATACAGGTTAATCAGAATCTGTATGATGACGTTAACACACTCTAAGGTTTCTCGATGTTGTTTATATGTAACATAAACTAAAAATTTGGGGGGGTTACATAATTTCTCATTTTAAATTGTAATAATAGAACTAGAATTATTTTTAAATGTTTTGTCATTTACTTAAACCAGATTTTTGCATAACTGAAAAGAATACAAGTCTGTAGAGTAGTTTACATCTATATTGTTGTTTTTCCTCACTTGCCTGCCCGTTTGCCATGATCAAAAATCTGAAGATTCCTTCTCCAAATTGATTTGTGCCTCACATAGAGCAATGTTCAGAAAAATGTTCAATCTCAGTGTCACTCAACTGGAAAAGGCTGTTTTTAATATGTGCGAGGAGGGACTGCTGTAGTGGAGCCTCTTCAAGAATTTTTTCTCTGAGGAAGAGTGTTAAGAGAGGTTTGGGTTGTTTTCCCTGTAACATTCCTGCTTTTAACAGCAGTTGTGATCTCCTAGGGAAAATAAAGTTCCACATGAACACCCACAGAAGTAACATGAGAAGCAGTCATTGTTTTAGTGATGAGAAATCTGTCTGCTTGAGCAGAGCCATTACTTCTGAATACATACCCTAGGCACAGTTCCATCTTGAGTGATGTGTTTTCAGCTGAGTTTCCAAGAAAGGCTTTGTATTTAGAAAGACCAGGTAAAGGAATGATATGTTTTCCTTATCCTCCAGTACCAGCCTTGAGTGAATTGCTTTCCTCTATAGAGTGTTGTCTCATACATATGTACAGGTCAAGCCACAAAAAGGGAAAATATAGAGGAACAAATCTGGAAAAGCAATGGGATGTTTCCTGGGAGAAAGGAAGCACTGGGTGGTGAGTGGTCATCATCCTGAATGTCAGAGTGAGTGAGGAAGAGGAAACTTGCATCCAGGTTATCTCACCCAAGTCACCAAAAGCAAATTACCTGGTAAATAGTTGTATAATTTCCACTTGCTTTGATAGGCAGTGAATTGTGGAGTAGATATTTTACTTCAGTGTTTACAGTTTGAAGCCCAAAACCATCCAATTTTCTATGTCTTTGTGCCACATTGCACTTCTTTACCTGGTCATGGCCAGGAAAATGATTGTATTCATTATGTTAACAAAATTCTTGATTTGAGCTCAAATGTAAGCATCTTTTACAGATTAAAAATTTCCAGTAAAAATTAATTTTTCTTATATTTCTCTGTATTTTAATTTACTTTCTCTACAGATGATTCAGACCATCAGGACTCTAGTTGAAAATACAGATAGCTTATATGAGAAGATAGTACAGTGTCAGAAAGCAGGTAAGTACAAACTATTATTTAAAAAATGTTGCAAAGAAATTGCTACATTTTTCTTTCCCCAGACTTTTAATTGATTGTATTATTTATTCAACTGTAGAAAACAAAATTCCAAGGTCCCAACAACAAAAAAACACCAAACAAACCAGATAATTGTAATTTAGTTATGCTCAATAACAAGTGAGAAGGACTTTTCAAATCATAGAAATCAAAGATCCATAGGATTGTAGCTTCACTTTGGAAATCATGAACATTTTCTATGTGGCGGGTAGTGTGTCAATATAATAATTTCCACAAATGCAAACATAGGATTGCAGGAAAGGAGGAGTGTGATCGTCCTTCATAATGAAATCGTTTTATCATTTACTACTGTCTTCGTTTTTACTACACAAGAACCTTTCCTCTTTTTTCATGGTAGCCTTAATGTCTTGAAGAGTTTTAGAGAGGTACCTCTCTGACCTTCTGATAGTTACATGACAGTAGTTCAGTTATTTCATCCCTGCTTTTCTCTGGGTGGATACCCTCTAGTTCTGCTCATTTCTTACTGTTTGATCTATTCAGGGTAAAGCTGGTTTTGCAGATAATTATATGTGCTTTTTGCGGCAGGCGTTTCAAACCACATGCATGGAGAAATTATGCTTTTTAAAACTTTTTTATGACCTCTCGGTCTCACAGATTCTCTGGAATTTTTCCTGTTTCTGATATATATTTGAAATAGATTGTGTAGTTCATTCTGAATCCCTTCACAAATTGCCTTTTTTCACCTGATATTTTGTAATGATTTTCTCATTTGAACAGGACTTAGAGTTTTGAAGATTTCCCTCTTATTTTGAAGAGCATCTCTGACCTTGCTGATTAATCATGTTTTGGTTTAATCTTTCTTAAGTATTTTTTAAACAATGTTACAAATTTACTTAGAGTAGTGATGCATCACATTTTGCATCAGAAAGAGGAAGTCTGCCAGAAAGTCACCTTGTGTTGTGTGACTCAGTGGGGACAAAAGCATTTTATATACAAGTACATTGTTTTCTATCTGATATGCAGCATTCTGCAGCTCACATCATCTTCCTTGGTTTTCTTTCATTCTTTCATCCGCTTCTCAGCTCTCTTATTAATTTCAGTCTCTTTTCTTCATTCTCATTTTGTGAAAATTTAATACTCTTTTACCTTTACCCTTCCTTTACAAACTCTTTTTTTTTCCATGTTTTTCAACTCGGAGCAGCAGCTGGAAGGCTTACACACTCTTAATTTCTAGATCTCCCCTTTATTCTCAGCACACATTCCTCAGACTCCATGAATTTTATAGTCAAAACGCAGAACTGTCAGAATACTTGAAAAGTTTAATTTTCCTATTTGCTTCAAGCTGTCAAAATAACTAATTATAAGTTACAAAATATTATTTTACATATCTTGTTGGTAGATGCAGAGATTTACCTAAGATACCAAACTCAAAATCTTACCGTGTTGCCAGAAGGATGTTGTCTTACAGAATTGTACACTTATGTCTTGAATCTCTCCCATTTTTGTGGTGACAGCGTGCCATGTCTTTTTAGCTTCATCAATATCTGAAGCTGATTAGATCCTGGGTTAGAGGTAAGGCAAAAGCTAATTGCCTACTTTATCTCATATTTTAGAATTGTTACCCTTCAGAAGATTGCCTTCTGCTAGTTTATATGGATTCCAGTAAACTTGCCTATGTCTGATTTTCTTGAGTCTTACCACCTTATTTTACGTGAAAGGCAACTGGACCCAGGAATCCTTTGTTTAAGGATGCTAGAGACTTAAAGCCTATGCTAAATAGTGGAGATTTTGATCTCATTTAAATGAGAAACCTCCAACGTGGTGACATAACCCTAAGTATGGATTATGTAATGGATCCTGCTATTTAAGGCAGCCTTAGCCCTGCAGGGTCAAAGTGCTTTTAAAGATGAATGAGCTGAATTGAATTGCCTTTTAATATCAGTGATTTTCAAAGATTTTCTTATGTCTAATTGATCTCATGATCTCAGTACTTGCTCTGTATTTAGGTCTGAGTAGAAAAGATTATATGTTTTCCTGTGTAGTTTCTTGATAAGTAAAAAGCAAAATTATGCCCTTATCTGGGCTTTTTTGTTCTGTGGCTCAAAGAGTGAAACAACTGCTAAAATAAGAACAGATACTCAGGCTGTCAATAAGCAGTAATGTTTTGTTGTCATGAACCAGCTTATAAAAGGAATCTGTTACAAAGACAAAGTGGACTTGCGCTGTCAAACCATTTTCTAACTTAAGTTTAATTAGACTTTTAGACTCCTCTGAAATTTAGACTTGATTTTAAAATAAATGCGCCATTATTTGGCACTTAGGTTGGTGACTTATTGAATAAGCAAATATGTGATTCTTGAGATGACTCTTTTCAGAATTCAATTGCTTTGCTTTGTTCCCTAAGAACATTTAATTGTAAACTTATCTCCTCATTTTGGTTCTTTAAACCATATGAAAAACTTCTCTGTTTCCTTGATAGTAATATATCAACTTCAGCTCAATGCGTTCTGTTCTTAATTAAATAGTTATTGAAAGCATTTTAGATACATTAACTAATGAAAATATATGGGGACATAATCTCACTTTACTTCCCACTGTATTTCTCAATTTTTTAACACTGCCTTTTATATTGTTGCTATTAAACCAGCTAAAGACCCTGCAAGAAAACAGAATTAAGGTGCTAAACAGAATTTAAAGATAATCCAGACCATCCTCTTAATCTGTTTAAGTGTGCCTGTATCTTTTCTAGAGTAAAGGATGTAAATATCCAGGTCATATTACCGTATCCCTAGCCTCCTTTGTACTCTACTGACATAATTATTTTACTTCTCTTGGATCTTCCATTGCATTCTTTTGCTTCATAATTAAATACTGCTTGAACAGTGGTTAGAAGAGAGAACCGGAGTTCAGGAATTCCTTCTGTTGTTCAGCAGTGAGAGCTCAAAAAGGCATGATATTCCATGTATGCATTAAATGATTTGGGGTGGGGCAAATAATGAGAGAACAGAGTCTGCTGGTGACAAAGAATTATTGAACATAGTCAAGTGTAGATATGACTTTGAAACAGTATAAGAGGATCTTGTGACACTGAGAATTATAAAACAATGTGTGAAATGTAACATCAGTAAGGGTAAATAAATGTGTGCAGGGGAATAAGTAGCCTTGACAATACCTACAGTAAACACTCTCTAGTTTTCTGTTTTAATTCAGGAAATGAAGTTATTGTGTACAGTTCTAACAGTGTCAATTTATTGTCAATATCATGCATAAATATGTATTCCAGCACTGTGTGCTGATCATTCAGATTTCTTTCTTTCTGTATGGTTTTCTTTCTGTATGGCTACACTGTCCTTTTCTCTGAGTTTGACCATTATAGTTTTGCTTTATGTACATAATTTTCCTGGCTGTTGTTTTGATGATGTCTCTTCCTAAATTAATTTCTCTACTTTTTCCTCATTATACGTCAAGACTGAACTGCTTTGACTTTTCTGGTGTTTGCTCATTTCTTAGTAAGAGTTATCACTGCCTGATAGATCGTCACCCATCGTCATCATACATTCTATCATGTCCTACAGGCTCCCTCTAAACATCCACCAGACTACTTTCTTTGAACTAGATTTTAAAATTATCCCACAAATATAGCTAGATTGACACATGTCCTCCTACCACCTTAACCAAAATAGTTTGCTTTGCTTCCTTGTACTCTCCACTCTTTATTTATCCATCTGTTCTCTATTTTTTTTTACTCCTCATACTTGATTCTGAGTTGTTGGAGCAGGCACTGTCTTATTTATTCCATCTGTATGGTGGCAAAGCCAGCAGAGACTTGTTTTATTAAGTAGTGCAAGTAGTAGACAACATAAAATGAATACATTTTCTGTCATGTTCTCAAAGTGTTCCTTCACTGGTGACAGAAACAGGATACAGTTTCAAGAGAGGGAATACTCAGCCATTCTAAATGCTGTCAAAGGTAAACATAGTACACAATATCCATTGGGAAGAAGTTATGTGTCAGCTTCATGGAGAAGAGTTTAGGATGGTGGCCATACAAGCACTGCAGATACTTCTTGTGGTTGAAAAAAAGATAATAAAATCAGTTTTGTTCTAATAGCTATAACTCTCAGTTCCTCACTGTTACTGCTTAAGCTTTTCAATGAAAGGTGTTTACTGAGCTGTTTGTGTTACTCTTTGTTCCTGTCACTTGCAATCTATTATAAATTTGCTTTAGACTTAGAGTCCACCCAAACAAGGAGTTTAAGGTGCAGAAAAAGAGGTTGAAATAATTAAAAAATACTGCACAGTTAATTTAGCTAATGTATTATCAAGAATTAAAATAGGTGATGTGAATGCAAACAATTCAGACAGGGAGCTTCTTGAAGCTGAAACACAGCATCTTTGGAATCTGTAAAGAAATTCTGATTCTCAAGTTATGATGTAAAATGATTTGGGTGACTTCAGTAGAAAACAGGTGCTTGGAAGTTCTTGAAGGTAATCCAATCCTTGTTCTGGTTACAACTCAGATTTTGCAGTTAGTGATAATTAGATAATACACAGATGCTCAAAGTCTGAATTTATTTGAGTTAATTTTAAGTGTCGGTGTGAAATGTATTCTGGAAGCAAAATATGCAAGAATTTACAGGTATAGGGACTTGTTGCTTCACAAACATGATTTGTTTGATTTATTATTGATGTGTTCTGATAGCCAGACTCCTTTCCTAATTGGTTTTCTTATAAAATTTGTTTTAAGAGGGAATTGTTTGTGAGGTTGAAATACCTGAGAGTTTTGGGAATATAATTTGAAATAAATTAATGGTGTAAAAAATCGAAGCCTTGAATTTCAAAGATGTGACCAAGTGTAGCGGTTGTGTGTGCAGATTAAATATTTATGTGTGGAAATGAGTACTTACAGCTTAAATTCTTTCCTAGACTTCTTTCCTTTCCTGTATTATCATTTAACCTACTCAGTATCGGAAGAAATTTTAATTTTAATGTATGAAGTACTTTATTGGATTGTTTTTCATTTAAAGAAAAAACCTTTGTATGCAGATTGTTCACAGGAACTTCATAATCATTCAAGATAAATGTACATATAGTAGTTGAGCTGCAATATGTCATAACCTAATCAAGAGATACATGGTATTTTCCTGGCATTTTGAAAATATTTAATATTCATTTAATTTTTTACTATTTATTACTCTTTTGAAAAGTATTTGATTTGCTTTTAAGTTGAGGTGTTCTACCAAGATATATTTGACTTGACTGAAGTTTAAGTGCTTGCTTTCAGTACTGACAGTGTGTATTTTATCTAGGTATAGACAAATGTTGTTTGCTACCCATTTCATATTAGGCCTACTCAGTATACCCATTTATTGCCAAAGTTGTGGTATTTGATGGATAAAGGTCTTTGTGGAGAGAAAAATCCAGTGCCAGAAGGAGCCCACCTGTTGTGTAGGCATGTCTCAGCCAGGTTGTAAATCATGCTCTTGGTGAGAAAGCTTTCATCGAAGAATACAAATGAGTATGTCAAATAGAGGTTTGTCTTTAGAAATACAGTACAGCAAGTGTTGTGCTTCCTGTTTTGCTAAGGATTCCTTGAAAAATGAGTGTTTCAACTCTAAGTTAAAGAAAAGGTATGATTTTTTTCCCTATAAACTACTTTTTTATGCCAGTGCTTTGTGGTAGTGCCTCTTACAAAAGCAAACAAATTGGAGTTCCAATCAGTCTGAACTCCTGCCTTATGCACACATGAAAATTCTTCATGTTTCAGTCTTTTTTTCACATCTTGATTTTAATGAAAATGTAGTTCTGATGAGATTTTTCCAACAATGATATATGTATAGTACAATTAAAAAAAGCAAAAATATAAACACATGCAACTCTGTGATTTAAGACTACTTGTGCAGTATATGCAATTAATGTTCTTTTCTAATTAGTTTGAAAATAGCAGACTCACTCACGTTGGCTAGTTTGTCATGTTTTAGTCAATGTGATCCGTTCCAAGAGATTTTTGCTATTGAAGTACGTCATAGCAGTAAGTCATCCCAATCGCTATACTGTCATGCCGATTCGTGTTTAGTTCATAGACAAACATTCCATGAAAATGTGCTGAGCATAAATTAATGCAGGTTTAGATCTCCCATGTGGTATTATTTAGAGGATTCATCATGCAGATTGAGAAAACATAGGACTGGAAACTCTTGAAGTCTACTCCCAGTACAGTTTTTAGACACTGATCATGTCAAGTTCTGTGTTAAAATGAATATTAGATTTTTATTTGAGTAATTTTTTTTCCATTTCAAGGTTGCTTACAGAACCACATCTAGAATGGTTATAAATTTTACACAAATTCCAATTTCACTGATGGGCATTAGTCCTTTAGCTGAAATGACTCTTTGATGTCCAAGGTCTTACCTGGCTGATGTGTATTTAGAGAACAATTACTCCTCTTCTGGTTTTCTTTTTTCTAGACCAACCAAGCAAATTATTAAGTTTCCTCACATAATATTGGGTTTCTTTTGCACTGATCAACTGTATAGCACTTCTTATCCTCATGCTGTTTGAAGTTATTGAAAATAGGAGAAAAGAACCGTACATTAAATTTCAGAAGAGTATCTTGAATGGTAAGGTATTCCTAGGAGGGATGAGGGAGTGTTAAAGCCATCTAATGCATTCCAGGGTTGTGGGGAGGGTCTGAGAGAGAGTCAAAAGCTCAGACAATTGTCAAATTCAAACTAAACTAATCAGCATTCACTGGGGAACCAGAAATGTGATTCAGCAGTGGAGGGGAATGTAATTATTTGGACGGATTGCTTATGAGAATGCTTTGAAAACAGCAGGTGTACTGCAGCAAAGAAGGATGTGCTTTGAAATGTTTGATTATGTCTAGGAAAATTTGTTTGCTTTGTTTTGTTCAGTTTAAAAACCTGTTCTTGAATTATGCTATTGCTGGGTTTTTATGTATTTATTGTGTGCTTACATGGTTTACAATAGCTGGGGTGAATACTCGCCGAAAACTGGCCTTTAACGTGGAAGACTTGAAACAAATTATGAAAGATTGGAAGTCATTTTGTTTTGGAAGCACTTAGGAAATTGTATGGCTTCTGTCACCTAGCGGTTACTTACAGTGGGATAGGGGTGATTAGACTTCTTAATGCAGCTTATGCAAACTAAGTGACCTAATAGGAACTCAAAAGGGAATCAAGTAATGACATTTGGAACATCATCTCACTGTCATGAGCAGTAGAGTTACCCCATTTAAACAAGTTCAAGAAGGATGAAATATAGGATAAAGCCAGTCCACAGGAAGCTGGTGAGGGTATATCCTCTTGGATACTATTTCCAGTCACATGAAGGACAAGATGATGACTGAGAAAAGTCAGCATAGAATTACAAAGGGGAAATCCGGTTTAACCAACCTGACACCACTCTACAATGATGTGACAGGGTTAATGGAGGAGGGGAAAACAGTTGGATGTATTTTACTTCTGCTTTACTGAGGCTTTCAGTATAGTCTCATAACATCATTATAGGCAAACTAAGGAAGTAGAAATGGGCAGTGTGGTGTACTGAAAACCTGCTGACCAAGCTCAAAGCGTTGTGATCATCAACATGAAGTCCACCTGGAGAACAGTAACTAGTAGTGTGCCCCATGGGTTAATCCCGGAGCTACAACTGCTTCTTAAACACCTTCTTTTATTACCTGGATAGTGGGGTAGAATGTATCCTCAGCAAACTGACAGAAGATAGAAAACTTGGAGGAGGTTGGATACAACAGGTGGTTGTGCTTCAGAGGGACTTGGACAAACAGGAGAAGTGGGTTAGCAGGATCCCCATGAGAAGGGTTCAGCAAAGGGAAGCAACAAATCCTGTATCTGGAGAGGAATGACCCCATCCGTGCACCAGTAGAGACTTGGAGACTGCCTAGCTGGAAAGCAGCTTCAGAGAAAAGGACGTGGGTGTCCTCATAGACAACAAGTTGAATGTAGCTAGGAAGTACCTTGCCAGAAGACTGAGGGAGAATGTCCTTCCCCTCTCCTCAGCACTGGTGAGGACGCATGTGGAGTGTTTAGTCCAGTTTGGGGCTTTCCAGTACAAGAAAGATATGGACTTACTGTCCAGCACACAACCACAATGAGTTAAGGAACTGGAGCATCTTTTACAGGAAGAGAGACTGGGAGAGCTGGGACTGTCCAGCCTGGAGTAGAGAAGGCTCAATGGGATTCTTGGGTGGTCAAACACTGGAAGAGGTTGTCCAGAGAGTGGACTCTCCACCCTAGGTGTTTTTCTACACTGAACTGAACACAGAGTCCTGGGAGATCTGGTCTACCTGACCCTGCCTTCAGCAAGGGTGTTGGACTAGATGATCTTCAGAGGTACCTTCCAACCTCAGTGATTCTGTGTAAACAGGGATTTTAGTAAAGTGGACATCTCTAATCAAAATATGTTTTTTAGAACGGAGCTCAAGTCAACAATCAATAATAATTTTATTATAGATAAGAACACACTTGCAATGGGCAGAAATTAAAACCCAGGAAATTCCATCTGAACACACGTCGTATGCAATCTTTGTGATCACTGAGCAACTTGTAGCTAACACGCTTCTAAGTATCTGCAAGTATAAATGGAAAACATGAGTAATTTATGCTTTTTGAATTAAGCAGGTGGTATATGCAGAAATATATTAAGAGTGATAAATCTGGTTAGTATTCTGTCTCTTATAATCCAGGAGCTCTTGGGCAGTTCAAAGTGACTAATGGACTAATAATTCTGGAAGTAATTAAGCCCCATAAAAGTAATTTGCATACTTTATTTTGAGGAGAACAAGAACTGATTTTTTACTTGCAGGCAGATACAAAATTCTGTGTATTTATTAAAAAAAATCACATTCAGTTTTATTTGCAAGCTTATCTTAAAAGCATTTTTACATGAGTTTATGTGGACATATTTTTATTTTTTTTTAATTTAACAGTAAATGAAAAGCTTTTTTCTGTTTTTTCCTTTTTCTGTTAATCTTCAACAAAGCCAGTTTCATTTTGGAATTTAACACTTTTGTTATTACTTTGCTCTACTAGTGCATCGAATAGTTCCCAAGCAAAATGTAAGAAAACCGAACAGGGACATAGAAGGGGAATACCCAGAGAGATGTAGTCAACAGTTAAATGCTGTTCTGCATTCATGCTCTCAAATTAATTTGTCCATATATTGCATAGCGAATATCATTCATTCCATTCAGCAGATGGAAAAACTGAGACTGAGAGTTGAAATAGTCCATTTCAGTTTATCAAGCAAACTAATAATAGAAACAAAAGTAAAACTCAAATCTACGTGTTCCAGGTTGTACATTTAGACTTATTGTAGGATAGCTTTAATGTAGCAGCTAATGAGGTGTTGCCTTATCCATTCTGTAAGAAATGTTGAGGATGGAGGATGATTAGTGGTGTTTGAACAGGAGGCACTTTGACACTTTAAGGGTTTACATGTGTGTGACCTGGTAGGATCTCTTTGTTGCATTTCCTGAAAAGGCCACGGAACTGTTGCTGCAAACTGCCAGGAATATTTAGCTGGTGTGGAATGGCTTTGCCCGAACAGAAATGTAACGTAGCATGAGTGTGAAGAGGGCAGAGAGTCACCATGCAAGGTAGTCAGTGAATCAGAAAAGAACTGCTCTTTCTCAGCATTTGGCCTACTAATGATTTTGTATACCTAAGAATAATCTGAAATCTACAAAGAAGCGATTTCACATCAGTCACACAGGTACTCAGCGTTCTTCTTAATCTCTCTGTGAGCAGCTTTTGGTCAAGGTTATTACTGATGACTAGTAGCCAAGGATTTGAAGGGCAATATTTGTGAAGATTAAAATGAGGTACAAAACTCCAAGAGTTTAGCAGTATGGACTCAGAATTCATGCAAAAGATCGGAAAAATCTGTATTTTTGCAGTGGCTCTAGCTATGCAATGCTGTAAATATGGATCTGTGCATAATCTTTCTATGATCGTGTTGGGAGTTTATTTTTCTAGATAATGTGAACAGGAAATAGATACTTAAAACCAGTGGTGAATTAATGAATTTTAGTTCCTCACCCAGTTGGAAGCCTGTTTTGGGGAGTATAGTTCAAATGGTTTACTTGCGGCTGAATATTTTTTAAAATGTGTGCATATGTGTGTATACATGGGAGTAAGGGAAGGGAATGTAGAGCAAACCTTTGAATGTACAAGTCATATCTTTTCCTTGTAATGAGGCAGGAATGTGGGCTAGAGAGATACTAAAGAATAGGTACTATAATGTTGTTAAAATCAGTCTACTCTAGGATTGACAGCCAATGTAGGTTTGAGTGCTTATTCTGTGGTAATTAATTACGGGTAAATTTTGAAGTACTTGTACTCACTGTGCAAACAGAAGATCTCAATCAAAATGGTTAAATTATAGTTTGTAATTAAGCTACTCCTGGGCTTTACCTTCATATATTTAAGTCGCAGCCTCTTGCCAAGTTTTGCTCTCAAAATACCCTTTATGTTCTTGCTGATAGAGATCCTGAAAGCTCAATGTAATGTATGACTTCCATAGGGAGAGCTGCTGTAATCCATGTTAGGTTGATGTGTGTACCTGTGGAGGGACATTTTATTTCCCCTGTATGAAATTTGGAACTGTTTCAAATTTATTTTTATATGACTTGCAACAACAGCATGCAAAACAAATTATTTTTCTTATAGGTGTGCACCGCACTGGGTTAAAACTAAAGCTGTGGTCACTCTACTTAGTGTTTAGATGAAACTTATTTGAATTTTGCCAAAAGTTTTTGCTTTGGAGTTTGTCAGATACAAGTTTTGTGGACACAGTTGTTTACCTGGGTGTGGTAAAATGTCCTTGGTTGTTCAGTTGACACTCCTTCACAGCTATTCCTTTTTTCCTCAGGGGTAAAGTGAGAAGGTTATTTACTGGGCTGCCCCCAGCATATAAGCTGTTAGCTGAACAACTTTGATGTGAATTTAGTGCATAGAAGAGCAAGGCACCAAAGAAATTTGTTGGAATAGGGTATTTAATGAAATTACTGTTTCCATTCTATAGCAACTCATAAAAGGTTTTTACATAATGCACACAAAAAAAAAATCAATTGTACTTAAAGAATACTTCTTCACGGTAAATGTTTGCTTTGTTACAGCTTTGTAGGCAGTGACCCAACAGGTACTTGAATGTGTATTTTGTCTTAGAGAGATCTGTTTTGTATAACTTTGAACATTGCTAGATCAGATACATTTGTGCTTGAAGAGTAAAGTTTCTGAAGCTTTTTCACTGTCCTTTTGCCTTATCAGTTTCAAATCACTTTTTGTGGATTAAAAAAATGCATTAAAATAGACACTAGATTCCTTCCTCTTTTATTCTCTACAGCAATGGAGTTTCATGAAAACCTGCACAATATAGGAGCACGAGAAGGCTTAAAAGAAAGGAAACTGCAAAAATCAGTAGAAAGTTTTACGTGGAACATTACAATTTTAAAGGTAAAGTCTTTTCCTTTGGTTAGTTACTATATTTTTCAATTCACAACTGATATTTTAATGTTGTTATGGGTCATTTTTCTGTGTCACAGTTTAACTGGATTTATTCTGTTTTATATCAGTGTTCGGTTTAGTTTATATCGCTTGAAAACACATCCAACTGTGATTTTTTTTTTTCTTCTTTTCTACTCTGTGCGGTTATTTCATATAGTTTGTCTCATATTTTCCTGCAACCTGTTTACATTAACAGAATCCACTATAATTTTGAATATATGGGTGAAATGATGAATATTGATTTCTCTGAAGCAACTCAAGCTGAGAGGAAGCTGTGCTGCTGTTTAAACCCCACTTTGTGGTTTGAAAGGGAATGAGAGTATTAATGTTAATGCTGTTACTAAAGAAGTTGCTATTTGAGTCAGTGATGAATGGTGATTAATCATACATAAACATTATATTAATAAGCCAGACTATAGTATATTGGAGCTAGAGACTCTCTTTGCATTTTGTCAAGCATATTTACTTACGTTTTGACAGACCGGTAAGTGATGAAGTATAAAAAAATGCTTTCACCCCTCAGGAAACTAGAATGTGAAACAGTTCAGGTTTCTTATCACTGGTCTTTCATCTCAGCAGAGTATATAAAATTTATAGGAATAGCAAAACTGTCTCCCTTAATTTATTCCCTTGACACTGTGCTTCCAGCCCAAATTATTCAAGTTTTGTGTTTACATCCACTGAGTTGTTCTCTCCCACTCAATCAAGTATTTCATCACTACATTAAACTACAAAGTCTGCTTTAATTATAAAGAAAATTATTTTATCCTTCGTATTTTTTTATTTTTAGTTCTCATTGAAAATAGAATTCCCTGTTGCCTCTTCTTTCAGTAAACTACTGCAGAAGAGCAGTAATACACACTTATTTCTCCAGCTTTCCACGTTGGTTTCTGCTGTTAAGGTTTTTCCCCGTGTTGCTTGTTGCTCCAGTCCCCCTGGTGTTACAGTGCACAAGTCCAATACAGAACAGAATCAAAAAGAGGTGGAATTCACTACAACATGTGCAGTAAATACATTCTAAAAGCATGCATGTGGCTTATGTTTATAGGAAAGGGACCAGACTACAACTTTTCCCTTATTAATGTGAAATTTCCTAAACACAGTGTAGGGGATGTGTCAGGTACCATTCTGGTACTACTGAGGAGGCAGAGAGGAAGAGAGTCAGTTCAGTGGGATTGGCCAAATATAAAAGAAATAAATTCTTATCCCTTCTTTACTTTTCCATGGCAAGTATCATGTCAGCATGGATAGGCGAATTGATTTTAATGCTGCCTGAAACCAGTACCTTTGCTTTATCTCTGCTTTCCATTCAGTAAGTAAGTGTTGGGGATGGGGAGTTTTGCAGCTGATCACCACACCACAGGAAGGATGTTGAGGCTCTGGAGTGAGTCCAGAGAAGAGCAACAAAGCTAGTGAAGGGGCTGGAGAACAGGCCTTATGAGGAACGGCTGAGAGAGCTGGGGGTGTTTATCCTGGAGAAGAGGAGGCTGAGGGGAGAGCTCATTGCTCTCTACAACCACCTGAGGGGAGGTTATAGAGAGGAGGGTGTTGGCCTCTTCTCCCAAGTGACAGGGGGCAGGACAAGAAGGAATGGCCTCAAGCTCCACCAGGGGAGATTTAGGCTGAACATTAGGAAAAAATTTTTCACAGAAAGGGTCATTGGGCAGTGGCAGAGGCTGCCCAGGGAGGTGGTTGATTCATCTTCCCTGGAGGTGTTTAAGGTGTGGGTGGTCGAGGTGCTGAGGGACATGGTTTAGTGTTTGATAGGAATGGTTGGACTCAATGATCCAGTGGGTCTCTTCCAACCTGGCTGTTCTATGATTCCATGATGAGCAACTGAAAGGTGAGATTGTGATTTCTGCAAAAGCCAGGAATTGGGAACCTGCATGGTAGAGCTGGCTCTTCAGAGCAATTTAGGTCTTTTGTGCATATCCTTAGGATTAACCTCCTTTTGAAGATATTACTGAGAAAATCTCTTCAGCATAGACTTGGTTTTTTCTGCTCACAAATTAAAGTCCTTTCTGTCAAAACTTTAACATGAGTTGTTATTACAGAAAGCTCTTGTATGTTATTTCATTTTAAAAGTGATTTTATAAATACTGCTGTTCACGTAGGCCTGTATTAAGTGCATTTATGTGCATTTATATGCATGGAAGGTTAGAGGTTGTGATTTGTTTGAAGTAACACATCAAGGTTTTTTGCTGCAGATGCTTAGCTATAGGCTGTAATCATAAGTAAATAGAAAAAGTTTATCATTTTCTAAGACATTACTCTTCCTACCTGGACAAAAAAAGTCCTGAAGTCATAATTTTGATATAATACTATGTTTTCCCATTTCTGTTTTTCTAGCTCTCTAAAAAAGTAACAGAGGGCAGGGATGGAAAGTGAATGTCCACATTTTTTGGAGTAGAATTAATCAGAAGAGTGACAATATGAGATTCTTCAAGAATTTATTTTTTCTTTAATTCCCTGCCTGTGTCAAATTAACTTCCCTCTTGAACAGGACCCTGTCTATTTAGTGGCCCTAAATTTTGCTGTTCAACAAGCAAGACAGCGCACCAAGGGCAGTATCATGCTTTGATGGATTTAACTTTTTATTCCTCTGGTAATCGGGAACAGTATTTTACATGATCTTTTGGCCATGGTCTATGAATTGCTGTGGCTCTGAACAGCATTAATAAATAATTCTGCATGAGTACCATCCTCAGATCCCTCACAGAAAAACTGCAGAATGCTCACATGGTGTAGCTGATGTAATTTCCAAACCAATTAAGCCGCATTTTACCCTCAAGGTAAATTGAGCTTTTTTTTTTTTTTTTTTTTCATGTGGGACATTTTGAATATAGTTGATGCAATGGAAACTTTGATAAAATAACTAAATTGACAGCTTATTTCTAGGGGAACTCTTTGTTTAGAACATCTGACATACCTATTAAATACCTATATGTGTGCACACCTGCGTCACAATTACTATTTTAAAGGATTTTATTTTTCCTAATTTGTAGCCATATAGTGAAATTATTATTGGTATAGTATGTTTGAATTCAACTGAAATATCTTGGTTCAGTTTGTGTATGTGTATATGTATGCATTCCCATTCTTATGCACTGTTATTATTTAACTCAGAACATAACTTAGAATGAATTTAGTCTGGTTGAGTGCATTTGGTTGCCTGAGAGATTCAGACATTGTACAGTATTAGAATATCCCTCTCTTTCAAACCACCTTCTTTTCAGGTGGTTTGCAAGATCATTTGCTTCTAATTTACTTGTTATTACTCAGTCGGATAGTGCATTTTAAAAATATAGATAATCACATTTCCTGCCAGAAAGAGTATACAATTGAAGAAAGAAAATTACACTAGCAGACTCTAACAAACAACATAATGTAATAATTTAGGGAGTTTACTGGCATAGCAAAACTTTGTCAAAAACCTATGTAGGCGCACAATTTGAGCTGCCCATAGAGAAAAGCATAACAGTGTGTTTAAATTAGTCTTTGCAACAAAGTGCTGTTCCAGACACATAGGAACAGTTCATTGGAAGTACTCAGAATGAAGATAGGACTTCAAACTCTAGAATTTGTTACATGCATCTTGTTGTCTATGAGTTTTTAGGCATGTCGCAAAAGCTTTAGACTTCCCACATTCCAGTTTTATTTAAATATCTTAAACTACTAGTGTTGCTGGACTGATGGAATTTGAGCTCCTAATTAAACCTGTGTTTAGAACTCATGAAGTTAAGTCTTTTGTGTCCTAATTCTCTAAATGCACTTGGAGCACATCAGTTGGACATGGGATTGTGTCCCATTGTGCTGAGCAGCCACTGCTCAGAGAAATGTGCTGCGGGTGGCATAGTGGCTTCTTACTTTTCCTGTTCCAAGCTTTGTGTCCCAGAACCTGAAATAAAGCCCAGTCATTACCAATGCATTTCTTAGGAGTTGTTTTGGGAAAAGATACTTGTGCAGTTATTTCAAATGTCATCTCCACAGTTTTGCTTCCATGTTCACACACTCACTGAAGAATCTCTTAACCAAAAATCATCAGTGAATACATACCAGATTATAAAGGTAGTTTGCCAAGACATTCCAGGTGATGCTATGTCCAGTTGACTCTGAAATGATATTTCATAGGTGTGAGAACTGATGGGAAACATTTTGGTTTTGTTTTAAATTACCTTTCAGGAGCTATCATATTAAAGCACTATCTACTAACCAGAACTTTCAGAACAAACAGACTATTTTTAATATCGACTTTTTTAAAAAAACAAACAAGGGTAATTGACGATGCATATTGGGACAGAGAGGTATGAAGGATATTGAATTGGGCTTCCACTTTAATTCACATCTTTTTTTGTTAAAGCTTATGAATGAGAATCAGTTTCGTTCTTTACAGCCATTTTCATGTCTGCCTACGAAACAACTTCATGCTTTATTCTTCTTCTGAAGCTTGTAAACACCAATATGTGAAATAGATATTAAAGTAACACAGCACTCGGTTGGTTAGCAAATTTTAACTACGATGAAGGAAAGGGAGCAGCGATTGCCATATGCTGCTCTGAGGACAGTGCTCAGAGTGCTCTGCTCTTGCAATGTGCGAGGCCTGTTTTGGTCCTGTTCCCACTTGGGAATTCTCACAAACGGCCTGTTAATCACAGTACTGGGAGTAAAATCCAGTTTTATGGTATTTTTACCAGAAAGCACTAAGGACTATATTCACTTACATTTTCACTTAGGTCTGAGGTGAAAGGCAGACAGAGGCAGTGCTACCCCATAGCGAGAAATTACAAAGGTTTGGTTATGCATCTGCTCTGGATTCCAGTATTGGATTTTCTCTGCAGACCAGTGTTATTTCATTGAATGCAGGGGTTTTTATACTTCCTTATGATAAATCTGCATGACTATGGTTTCATTTGTTGATAGGTTTCTTGTATTTGGTTTAAAATAGTCATTTTCAGAGCAAGTGCCTTGCATCCATTTGGGGCTGGTAAGAAAGTGAAAAGCCTCCAAGGAGTCCATAGATCTAAGACATTCCCCTCTTCCAGCTTTTAGTCAATCGACTGTACTGTTAACTTAATTTTAAATCAATGGCATATGCAGCAAAAATCAGGATCTTATGCACAAAGAATTGAAACTGAACCTTCAGAGCCCTTAAACAAGAAACATTTAATAATATAACTAGAAGGAAGGTCGCTGAGTTCTTTGGAATGGAGCAATTCTTTCAGATGTAGATAGCTTTTATAGTTTTATGCCTTTCAGATGCATTATGTGACTGTTGAACAGTGTTCACTGTGACTACAGTTTGAACTTTTTAAGATGCTTACTGCTTTTTTTCCTCATCGTATGGTTTCATGATAGTACACTGACAGAGCTAGGCACTTTGAATCTATTGTGCAGACCTTTCTCACCTGAGCTTGTATTCTGCTTGGTAGCAGTGGTTGCTCTTGCTTTGTCTTTGGATCAAGACATACCAGCCAATAATGATGCTGCAGCTGGTTTCACAAATGTTTTTCTGAGTTCAGTACATTCAGAAATTAATTTTAGGGTTGGACTTGATGACCTTAAGGTCTTTTCCAACCTAATCAGTTCTATGATTCCGTAATTTTTCTATTTCAAACTTGATCCAGCTTGCCTGAATGTGTTTAGTCTGAACCACTCTTGTCTGCAATAATCCAGCCCCTTATCCCAGATAATCTCTTGTCTATAAATTTCAGTGTTCTGATCAGTGATAAGCATTTTCCAGAGAACTCCCAGTTCCTTGCTGAAAGTCAAGGCATTCCAGCTAATCCCTGGCTTCCTCCTTCCCCTCTCTATTCCATTCAGTATTCTGTTCCCCTTTAGTACCTTATTTTCTCTTCTGGCAGTTTTTTCCCATTGCATTCCAGTTCATATTGCCTCCTTTAGTGATCCTTCCCCATGAGTTTTAATTTTAGTTTTATCACCACCTCACCTGATTTCATTGTATTCTACAGTCTTTTCCCTATTCTGCATTTTTTGTTCATTTTCTCTCTTACCAGCCTATAGTCTCATTACCAAGCTCTCACTCTTTTTACATCAGAGTCCTGCCGATTGTACTATAATTTTCAGGCTTCTTTCAACATAATGAATTTTGTCAATCAGTTTTCTTTCCGCATCGCAGTCCTGAATGCGGCCTGATATCTCCCTTTCTCCACTAACCTGTCTGGTCCAAATCCAATGTTGCTGCACTGTGGTTTTTTTTTTTTGTTATTTCACAATGTCCTCTTTCAGTAAGATCTAGTCCTTATTTCTGTAGAGTTCAACTTCCCTTTTTGCAGTCCCAGACTTCACAGGTCAGTCGTAGCTCTTTCTCCTTTGCTCCATCCACCTCCTCACCAGAGTCCCTGTCCCAGGCTCTTCCTTCCCCTCCTCTAGTTTGGCTTTTGGACTGTCTGAATTGGAAACTAAGTGTTGGTGGTTAGAGAAGCTGGAGCAGCCATACAGGAAACACGCAACTTATTCTTCTAATGCATATTCATTACTGTGTGGGAATGGAATATGCATTGTCTTGCCACATGCTGGAGCTGTCAGGAGACGAAGAATGATCTAGAATGAAATCCTGAGTGATTGTACTAACAACATTCAACATCTGCTTGGGCTTTTTTTTAATTATTATTATTAAAAGCTAATAACTTGGATCCACTACTCTGGGTCCCTGAAGTAATTTGAATTACAAGTCCTACCCCAAGTGGGAGTGAGGGTGGAAGATTGATAAAAAAGTTTTGTCAGTATTTTACTGTCCTTATTCTCATAACTGAATGAGCCATATGGATGAGGCTAAAGAATAATATTAAACAGTAATAATAACAAAACCTGCCAATGGCAAAAATCCTGCATAGAGAGTATCAGCTTAAGTAGCTGAAGTTTGTCACGCATTTAAGCAACTGAAAGCAGGGGGTTTTACATCACAGTTTTTGGGCAACCTTAGGAACAGACTGTTGCTAGCAGCTCTGCCTATAATAAACAACTTGATTAAAGTTCCAGAGCTATATCCTACTAATCCATGTAAAATAGAACTTGGACTAGAAACAGATGCACTCCAGATATGACTCATTTAGTCTGCTGGAGTGTTTTAAATTAGCTTTTAGTTGTTTGTCAGTTTGGAAAAAAGTATGTGATTTTGGGGGAAAAAAAAAGTAGCAATGTTTTTCTGTAGAAGAAAATACTACTGAAGCTGGTACTGTGATTGGTGAACTTCTGAATTTTTTTTCCTCTCTGGTAGTCAGGAAAAACCACTTTGGCTGTTATAGCCTTGGATAAAGGAAGGGATGGTGTTACTTCTTTGAAGAAAACAATATTTGTTTTCAATTTGTGTGCCTCAGATGTGTAATTCTGCTTACTTCATAGCGTAGTGTTTATGTTCCAAGTTGCTAAAGAAGAAAGGTTGAAGTATCACAGCATGAGTGCACACATGGTTTTGTCTGACTGCCGTTTGACCTCCTTTATTTTTTAAATCGGGAAGTTGGAATCCACCTTATTTAGCAGAGGAGGAGAGGCAACCTATCCATTATGTCTCTACAAGAGACATTAGCATCTCTTGAAGAGAAATGTGTGTCAGGCACCAGAATTTACACAGGACAGACGAGTACCCCAATTACAGGAAAAGGTGCAGTCAGTGTTTGTACTTTATTAGACATAATAGGAATTGACAGTTTGAAGGAACTGCAGTACCTGGGGTTTTTGTTTGTTTGTTTGTGTGCTTTGCTCCCCTTCAGTTGGAAATGATACTGTTTAAGATTTGGTATTATTGAAGCATCATTTGGTTTTCTGTAAGCTATGGGACAGTTCTACCTTGGGAGTGCGGGCACAAGGCAATCACTTTGGTCCTTGCAGACTTCCTGCATGTGTTCGTGAACTTTTCTGTGTCCATCAGTGAGGCACAAATGCTCACCATGCACTGCAGGCTTGTATGTTCCCCACACACGGGCAGGGTAGGCTGGTAACGGTTGCAGGAACTGCCTTGTCCATGGGCTGGATGAGAATTGTGGCTTTTAGAGGGCATTAATCAACACAAAGGGGTGGAACAGCTAAATCTGCAGGATAGAGCCAACTCACTAAAGTCTGGGATGTTTTTTCTTACAGATTTACATAATTATTCTGAAGAGTAAGAAGGCAAGTAAAGAGGGATAGCAATAGGACTGACCTGCAAACAATCCTGTGAAGTCTTTGTCATCGATGTCCCTTGTTACATACTGCTTGCCAAGCCATGTTTTCATATTTTGTGCTTTGACAGACATCGATGCTTTACCATGCCATTATTGAATGAATCATATTGCTAGGGAAAAAAATCTCAAAGAATGAAGTCCAAATCAGTTTAACTCCTCCCTGAAGTATTAGAATCAGTGTGCACAATTTTCTCTGTGCAGAAACATTTGTAGTCCCCATGGGTTGAAAATACAGCACAGAAAGCTGTTGCATAGAAATGACCCCTGTCCCTTTGTTTATGCAACTGGGTGGCTTCAGAGCAAGCAGAGAGCTTGGTTCTTGCTAACTTCAAGTAATCCGGTTCTGAGGTTTGGTGTGTGATTTTGTTTTTCTTTTTTTGAACATGTCAGCTGTAACTTTGGTCTGAAACAAATGGGGCAGGTGGCAGGGTAGGGGAGAAAGAGAAGCCTATTATCAGCTTTGCATTCTAACTGCATTTTTTTCTTACAGGGACAAGCTGATCTTCTCAAATATGCTAAAAATGAAGCACTGGAGAATCTGAAACAAATCCATTATGCCACTCTTTCGTGTGGACTCAATAAACCAGGCACTGAAAATGCAGAAATCTCAAAACCCCGTCGAAGTCTGGAGGTCATACCTGAAAAAGCAGGTGATGAAAACGGAGAATGAGAGAATGCTCTTCTCTTAATTATAGAGTTTATAACTCTGTGACCAATTGTAGCTGCATAGGACATTTGCTTTGCACTTACTGTTGGAAGATATTTGGAATTTTTAAAGCACAACTGGAGAAGCTGATTACAGTCTGTTGAAACGGTGAATGTATGTAGCAACTCTGCTTGTAAAGGCAATGATATTGTGTAACATGGAAATTACATTACTGGCCAAAATACAGTATATAGATACTGTAATTCAGTTATAGCGTGCTGAAAAGTTCATTGCAGTGCCATAGGGAAATGATTTTTTTTAAATGAGCTGCAAGTAGAGAGAAATCAGTTGATAGAATTTGACAAGATGCCTTGATTTTCAGTGAATTAGATGCACAGGTCCTCTGTTTCTTCGCACAGTTTGTTAATTGTGCTAGTGAGGTGAACTATTCTTATGGAAATCAGGTCCAAACAAGTAGAATCCACGTTTCATACTATATGTAATTCAGCCGCTCAGAGTTTTGGGTTTGAAGTGGTGTTGGTTTTATTGTTGAGCCATAAATTAAAATGAGAATGTAATTAGACAGTGTTCACTGACTTCAGTGCACTATAGGAGAGCCATTATGTAAAAGGAAAATGTGCAATCAATCTGATAGCCTATGTCAGAAGAAACATACCTTTTTGCCTAAGGTCTTCTGCAAATGTGTGTAGATAATGTGACCAAACTGCAAGCAAACTGTTGTAAATAGTTTTTCATTTTGTGAAGTGAAGTGCTCATATTAAAAAGAGTTTTATGAGATTGTTCCCAGACAAGTAAAGCTTTTAACTAAATTTTAACTTTTTTATTTTTCAAGTATTTTCTTCCTTACAGAATAGGTGATATCTCAATAAGCAAGTTTGTCAAAAAAAAAAAAAAAAAAAGAAAAAAAAAAAGCTATTCTGGTTCTGTTTTGGTTTTCTGACATTATGTAAAGGTATTGTACCTGATATGCTCATTGTAAAATTGCCAACTTAGAGTGTTCTCTTACTGTTTCTGATATAACAATAAAATGGACTGTATGATTACAGAAGCTAATAAATTTGAAGGAAAAAAAAAAGAAAAGCAAAATCCTGTGGAGAGCAAAATGCAAGTTTTGTTGTGTTGGCGGCGAGAAAGGACAAGATGGTGATATCTTTTGAAAAACACTGTTTTAATCAGAGGTCTTCAAGACATGCATTTCTTCTTTCAAGTAAAAAGTCATAGACAACAGGGAATAGCCTCAGACTGCACCAGGGGACATTCAGATTAGATATTAGGAAAAATTTCCTCACTGACAGGGTTACCAGGCACCGGGACAGTCTGCCCAGGGAGGTGGCTGAGTCACCATTCCTGGTGGTGTTTAAAGATGGGTAGACAAGGTGCTCAGAGATAGGGGTTAGTAGTGATCAGGTACAGTTGGATTTGATGATCTCAAAGGGCATTTCCAGCAAAGTGGTTCTATGATTGTATGATACACTGATTTTTATTTTTTGAACCAATTCAAGATGCTACTCTCCCTTGAGAATGTGATGAACATCTACACATATATAACAACCTGCAAAAGTCAGCAAAACTCTGGCCAAGAACATTGGTGTACTTGCACTTCATCTTAATTATTAGGGACTTAAATTTATTTTCTAGTCTTTGTAAAATATAGAGGTGAGAGGTGAAAGCAATTTGCATAGTAAATGCTAGATCTTGAGACTGCACTTTAAAATGTCTAACTGCATGGATTAGGAGCAGTGTTAAAGGTGCTAAGTTCTTTCAGACACTAGTGGCAGACTGTATGCCTCCGTATTATGATTTTGCCAGGACTGAGTTCTGTTCTGTGTTGTACAAAATTAAACATTTAATCTGTGGTAAACACCTTCAAGTGTTGCTTTTTAAACGGTCCTTCTATATGTTGTCAGCTGGTAGTCTTCCAGTTGCACCTGAAGTTGATGGGAAGCAAAATGAAATTCACTGTTGGCAACTATATTTCAAACCAATATGAAATTCATCTTCCAGGGCTAAATCAGGGGCCTTGAGCAGCCTGGTCTTGTGGGGGGTGTCCCTGCCCAAGGCAGGGGCGTGGGAATTAGGTGATTTTCAAGGCCACTTCCAATCCAAACCATTCTGTGGTTCTGTGATGCTAAATCTAATTTGTCTCCAGCAGGAAAAGATCTTGTTCGGTAAAGATTCAGCTGGGCCATAAATATGCAAAATCAGTTTCACTTCTTCAGAAAGCCCCAAACCTAGGCTGCTGGAAAGGAGGTTATAGAGAGGAGGGTGTTGACCTCTTCTGCCAAGTGACAGGGGACAGGACAAGAGGGAATGGCCTCAAGCTCCGCCAGGGGAGATTTAGGCTGGACATAAGGAAAAAAATTTTTCACAGAAAGAGTTATTGGGCACTGGAACAGGCTGTGGAGGGAGGTGCTTGATTCACCTTCCCTGGAGGTGTTTAAGGCACGTGTGGACGAGGTGCTGAGGGACATGGTTTATTGTTTGATAGGAATGGTTGGACTCAATCCGGTGGGTCTCTTCCAACCTGGTTGTTTTATGATTCTATGAATTTCACCTACTGATGTTTAGTCCTAATTGAAAGGTGTAGACTTGGGGAAAATGTTGGTACAGTTAGTGTTGTTCTTCAAACAGGCCTAAAAGCCAGAAGAGCTCCACTTTCAGTCCTGGGCCCTACTGTTTGCACAGCATTTACAGAGTGACATAATATATGTCAGAAATTACACGTTTTTGAAGAGTCTCTCTCCAACTGGGCTATCAGAATTGATGGCTTAAATATTCTTAGCACTTCTGTATTACTGTTTGGCATATTACAACCTTGAGAGAGGTGAGGCAACACTGAAAAGATTAAATACAGTTTGGTGGGTTTTTTTTTCATTTTATGGCAAAAAAAATAGTAAGTGTAAGGTGAGTATCATGTAAGCTAAGGCTGACAGATTTTGTATGTTCAGCTCTGCAATATATAAACTGCTTACACTGATACTATCTTTTTAGAAAGGAGTATTTCTTTTAGAGTAATATTCTTATATTCTTACATAGTATCTTCTTAAATAAAAACCAAACCAACAAATCAACACAACAGTTAAAATACATGCATTTAGCTAAGTGACCATTTAAATGTTTGAATTTGAGGGTAGTTCTGGTTTCTTAACATCGAGGACACTTTTGTGCATTATTCATACTCAGTCCAGCTCTGCTATGCACCATAAAGCCTTAAAATGAACTCAGTCAAGCAGATACTTTGAAAAATGATCTGTAGCTAAAAATCCTTTAGGGAGTTTGCACATTGCATGTTAAAAGAATGCAGGATAAACACCTGCAAGCAAAGTATTGAGTTCTCTTGTTAACCCAGTGATGATTATTTCAAAACCAAATTTATTAGCATATTTTTCTCATATTGTATCATCCATGATGCAATTTATGTTTATTGTTAGTCCATTTTTTACTTGTTTATTTTAGATTATATAGAAGAAGAACCACCCATGATCTGGGGTAGTATCCCAAATAAAACCAATCACAGGCTCACTTTACACTTTTCCTTGCCTTCATTTTCTTAAATATACTGTAATACAGTTAAACTGTTTACATAGTTTTGAACAGTGAAAGACTGAGCCAAAACACAAGAGCCTGTTTGTTTAACTGCCTTTTTTGCTTCTGTTTGCCTTTGGTAATCAGTAAGTAGATATGGGTATGTATAGAGATAGAAGTCAACATCCTGCTTAATTTAAAAAGAAAGACTAATCAGGAAAGAAAAAGTTCACGTACAGATTAACCATGTAGACATTAAGAGTGAATTCTTATTGTGAACACAAGAAAAAGGACCCTCTGGAAGGAAGTTGGAGACCTGGTTACCCAAGGTATGGAGAAGACTGAGGTACTCAATCACTTTTAGTGCCTTAGTTGTCACTGGTAAGGGCTCAAACCACACTGCCCAAGGTACAGAAGATAAAGGCAGAGACTGAGAGAATGAACTGCCCACTGTAGGAAATAGATCAGGTGCAAGATCATCTAAGGGACATAAAGGTGTACAAGTCCATGACACCTGAAGAGGTGCATCTCTGGGTCCTTAGGGAACTGGTAGCTGAAATTTCTAAGCCACTATCCAATGTGTTTGAGAAGTCCTGGCAGTGCACTGACTGGAAAAGGGGAAACATAACTCCCATTTTTAAAAAAAGAAGATAAGGAAAACCTGGGAAACTACAGTCTATTCAGTCTCACCTTTGTACCTGTCATGATCGTGAAGTAGATCTTGCTGAAAGCTCTGCTGAGGCACATGGAGAATAAGAAGGTGGTTTCTCCTCCATCTCGGGTCTTTAGTTTCTTTAATTTCTCTCCACATTTTCTGTAGTTGAGGAAGGAATCCTAGATTGGCACCCTGCACAATTTCACAAACTTGCCCATGGTGAAAGATGCTTTATGAGTCAAGCGTTTTTTCAGCTACTTTGTACAGCATAGGAGTATTTTTATAAGACCCCATGGCTGGTTATTGTATTCACTTTTTCCAGTTTTGAAGTTGAAGCAACAGAAAGAGAGGTGATTCAGAGTTGCCAGCCTGAAAAATGGAAGTGAGTTCCAAGATGACTGAAAATTATAACTCTGGTCTGCTAATCAAATTAACCTATCTAAAAGGACCTAATCCTCCACTCTTGCAGTGCTGGAGTTTCCCTCCGTTTGTATGATTTCCTTATTTTCTACTGCGTGGATGTTATTTGATCAGTAACACTGACTTCTTCCTGCTATATGCATTGTTTGCTACACAGATCAAGGAAACTCCTGAATGTCCCATGCATGATATTATGATCTTTTTTTATACCTCAGCCTACCTAGGTTTGCATTTGTGTTAACTGAAAGTTCAAAAATGTTGTGAAGAGTAATATTTGCAAAAAAGGCAATCGTATAGCTATATTCATGGTACAAGATGAACATGCAATGGCATATATTTCACTGTGAAATAATTCCGTCCCCATATAGCTAACAGCTGGAGAGCTGCTGCTGGAGGATGAGCAGTCCATAGAGGTTTAATACTGTGAGCAAAATTCTGAAATGGGTCAAGTCACTGACTTGCCTGCTTTTGGTCGTAGTGGGTGTAGCACTTCACCACCTTTGTTCTTTTTCTATTCACACCTACTCATTCTGACCAATTAAGCTTTCTAAATGGAATATTTAATAACTTCATTTAAAAAATAATAGTTTTGCATGTATCCTATAATGACTTCCAGTCTTTTAAACTCCTGTGAATGTTTTATTTTTTAAAAATCACCACAGTTCTTACCATCCCTTATTTCTTTTGTTCTCAGTATTTTGAAAGCAGTTGTGGAACAGATCAGTTTGATAATTTTCAAAACTCATCCATGTGACACTCTCTGTTTGTTTGTTCCCAGTAAGAAAAAAGCAGTAAAACTCTTGAGGTTTTTTGGTTATTTCTGTTTCTGGTCACTGTTAAACTTCCTTTTCTGACTCTGTTCTCTGGGTGACTGTGGAAAGACAGAGGAGCGAAAATGAGCATAACAGAAAGATTAGAAACAGGACTTGAGCACAAGAGTAATAACACACCCTCATGGGCTTACAGAACCATCCATTGCAGTCAACTGAGTTGGAAAGGCAGTTTAAGGGCTTGAAGGCAGCAGTGACGAGGGGGAAGGTAGGCAGAATTGGATGTGAAAAACAAAGATTTTTTGCCTATGAATATGGACAACCACTGGATGGCATCATCCCAGTGCCATCCTATGTCATTCCTAATGCTTCCTGGAGGAATTAAAATTGTTAGAAATACCTTGGGACAAAATCAGAGCATTTCATCCCTTGAGAATGTTTTTTTGTTGTGGCGAAGAGCGCAGCAGTGGTGGGAGAGCAGTCAGATTCTTCAGTTCTGGGCCCCTCACCGCAAGAAGGATGTTGAGGCTCTGGAGCGAGTCCAGAGAAGAGCAATGAAACTGGCGAAGGGGCTGGAGAACAGACCTTATGAGGAACAGCTGAGAGAGCTGGGGGTGTTTAGCCTGGAGAAGAGGAGGCTGAGAGGAGACCTCATTACTCTCTACAACTACCTGAAAGGAGGTTGTAGAGAGGAGGGTGTTGGCCTCTTCTCCCAAGTGACAGGGGACAGGACAAGAGGGAATGGCCTCAAGCTCCACCAGGGGAGATTTAGGCTGAACGTTAGGAAAAAAATTTTCACAGAAAGTGTCATTGGGCACTGGAACAGGCTACCCAGGGAGGTGGTTGATTCCCCTTCCCTGGAGGTGTTTAAGGGACGGGTGGATGAGGTCTTGAGGGACTTGGTTTAGTGTCTGATAGGAATGGTTTGACTCGATGATCCGATGGGTCTTTTCCAGCCTGGTGATTCTATGATTCTATGAAATGTGAATGCTGAACGCCTAATGTAGCTTTCCATGCCCAGCTGTGTGCTGCTGTACACTTGTGCCACTTCATCTCACAGGAGCTCCCACTTGGTGCCACATGGGTACAACAATGTTGACAGTGAAGGAGGAGGGTAATGTGACTTGTGTGTGTGTGCGTTATACAGAGAGGAGTGTTTAAGGGCTGTACTGTGAAAGGAGGCAGCCTGAGCAGGAGTGGGAGTAGCACAGCCAAATGGACATGGAGCTGTTGTGAACTTCTCCTGCTTTGTCATGAGTAATCCAGCCTTGCTAAGCCATCTGCAGACCATACAAGAACTTTTTAAGTGAGCTTGGATGTTTTATTAGTTATCTCTTTTCCATGGAGGTAAGCGTGGAGGAGCAGAGGTCCTTCTCAGCTGGATGCAGCACTGATCTGTGTGTTGGTGACTCTCTGGAAGCAGGAGAGCAGCAGGGCCAGGAAATAGTGAAGGAACCCAAAGGCCTCAGCTTTGTTCTCTGGCCCTGTTTCCTCCAGCGATAAATTGGAGGAAATTACACCTACCACTTTTTGAAGTAGCAGAAGCAGCATACTTTGTAACTGCAGAAAAAAAAAACCACCCCACAAAAGGCATCTGGGAGTGAAATAAACTGACATATAAATAGTACATCGTGAGAAGGCAGTGTGTTTTGTGTTTGAATGCTGCGTACATTAGATTTTGCAAGATACTGTTTTACGAAGTGCACTGATCCCTACACAGTTTTTCAGTGGGATGTGCTTTGCAGACATACTCCAATGCTGATTGGTGAAGAGGGTTTTGAAATACAAAATTAGTTGATTACTAACAAAGCATGTTTGTGGGGTCCCAAGTTCCAGGGAGTTCAGTATTTTTCATTGTCTACTGATTCACAACCAATATTGCAAGTTTATTTGCTTTGAGATAGTTGCATTGATTTGCAAACTGAGTATTTTTCCAGCACTCTTTCCAACATGGTTTTAGCAGCTAGTAGTTCACAAATAGTAAGATCTCGAGTTCTCAAAGAGCACTGGTGATGCCAGCACGTATTTCTGGACTGAAAATCTGGTCACTGGTGAGCACAGCTTAACACCAGGGGGAGGCTGCACTGGAGACAGCATTAACTGATGAGACCTGTTAGCTCAGGAAGGGGAGGCAACAGTAGTTGTGACATTAAGGACAGAACTGGGTATCACAGATAGGATATATTCAGTCCAGGAGGAGGAATCAGCTACTAAATCCAGTTCCTTTCCCTCCCATGTGTCACAGGCAAGAATTCTCAGACATGACAGTTCAAGATAAAAACTCAATTTTGTATTAGAGATAATGCTTCATAAGTGATGTTCTGTCACATGTGATGGAGCACTCTGACAATGTCTCACCAGAAGGATCCTAGCAAAGGAAAAATTACTTTTTCTACCCACATAAAATCTCTGCTACAGCTCAAAGCCCAGAGGAAAACAGCAAGAAGGATGATCAGATATGAACATTGTTTCAAGCTAATCACAGAAGCACAGTGATATGCTTTTCCTACTATAGCTGCATTGCTGAAAGTAGTAGGATTGTAGGAGAAAGACCCTGAAAAGATAACATAAACCTACACTAGTGGAGATGCACAGAACAGGCCGGAGCACTACATGCTTTGATACCAATCCAATACAGTGTTTTCATAATGCACATGGAAAAAGACATCCTCCGTCCAGTTTCCAAGCAGTGCTATGTTTTTTGCATACTTATGTTCTCGTGCAGATACAAACCGTAAACATAGTTAATAAATAACACTGTAATGAGCAATGCTGGAATTTCAGCTTTGGCAAATTGCTCAAGTATATAACATGCAGAGGTGTTGATGCAATTTCCCCAAGTGCTAAATCTCTCTGAAAATCAGACCATTATATTTCAAGATCCTGTTCATAGACTTTTTATTAGAAAAGCCAGATTAAAATTATTTTCTGATCTGTGCTGCAAGTAGTAACACCTATAATGCTATAAGAATGGCTATATTTGATATTCAAATATTACTATTTCTAGGTTCTACTGTTTGTAATACAGTTAAGGTAGGTTAAAACCTCTTAATAAAATGAAAGGGTGCAAAACACAGAAATCCAAAAAGATTCCTTTTTAAAGTAGCTAGTAGTCACAGGATTTCATTGAGGCCAACTTTCTTGGTGAGCTCAAGAAGGATACCTTGCAGTTTATAGAAAATCTCAGAGTTACAGTGTGTTGCACTGAACAAGAAGTGCTTAAATGTAATACATCAGTGCCTAAAATAACCTCTATTTCACAACAACTGAGAGAACTTCGAGCTCCCTACTGAAACAGCTGATATGGGTCAATGACCAACATTAGGTGCAACAGTAGATCGTGCATTCAAAGTGACATGATAATTCCTATACTTTTGAGTAAATTAAAAAAATATTTGTTATATGTTTAGAGCACATGATTTACAATGACTTACAGTTAGCATTATCCCACCACAAACATGTTAAAAACAAGTCTTCTCCCCACTCAGCATTACTGACACTATGAAGGACTAGATACAGATTTCAGACCTATTGAAAACCATGTAGTTGCACCGAGTCCCACAAACTCCAGCTCTAAACTGGAATGCAGAAACCAGGTTGTATGTCTAAATGGTGTAGCAAAGTATCCATGAAATACCTGACATCGGGAGATGTATTTAGCTTAGCAAAGCTGCTACCTCAACATGAGCCAGCAGTGTGCCCAGGTGGCCAAGAAGGCCAATGGCATCCTGGCTTGTATCAGAAATGGTGTGACCAGCAGGTCCAGGGAGGTGATTCTCCCTCTGTATTCAGCACTGGTGAGGCCGCTCCTTGAATATTGTGTCCAGTTCTGGGCCCCTCAGCACAAGAAGGATGTTGAGGCTCTGGAGCAAGTCCAGAGAAGAGCAACGAGACTGGTGAAGGGGCTGGAGAACAGACCCTATGAGGAGCAGCTGAGAGAGCTGGGGTTGTTTAGCCTGGAGAAGAGGAGGCTGAGAGGAGACCTCATTACTCTCTACAAGTACCTGAAAGGAGGTTGTAGAGAGGAGGGAGCTGGCCTCTTCTCCCAAGTGACAGGGGACAGGACGAGAGGGAATGACCTCAAGCTCCGCCAGGGGAGATTTAGGCTGGAGATTAGGAGGAGGTTTTTCACACAGAGGGTCATTGGGCATTGGAATAGGCTGCCCAGGGAGGTGGTTGATTCACCTTCCCTGGAGGTGTTTAAGGGATGGGTGAATGAGGTCTTGAGGGACTTGGTTTAGTGTTTGATAGGAATGGTTGGACTAGAAGATCTGATGGGTCCCTTCCAACCTGGTTGTTCTGTGATTCTGTGATACCTAAAGCTGGAGAGCCAATTTGAAGGAGAACAGCATTGAAAGAGTCAGCTAAGGGCATTCAGGCCTGCTTTCAAAGTCTTTTATTGTATTTGTTAGCTCAAGTGGTGATGCTCAGAAGGAAAAAAAAAGCTTTGTATCCATTTTTCCTGCTTAGGCCTGTGATATTTCTGCTGTTTACCACTGGATACCTGTGATGAAAGGTCCTTATCGCTAGCATAGCAAAAAGGGAGCAAGCATAGCTTTATTGGTGATGCTCTGACAGATTCTTCTCTGGGAGCTCATAAAGGTGGCTCCTTTTTCCTGGGGCTGACTGCTTCCAAACCTGCTGCTTCAATCACGATCACTGCCCTTTCCTCCCATGACTGCCGCTGACCTGGCAGGGGCTGCACCAGGGCTTAAACTGCAGAGCAGTTTTGAGGCAGGGTGACAGAGTCGCAGAGATGGAGACCTACGGCTTTGATGAGCTGCTGATGAACTGCAGGGCCTAGCAACTGCAGCATTATCAGCTGCAGGAGGGACTGATCTGCAAGATCTGAGAAAGAAAGGAGCAGGGACTGACAGTAAAAGCACTTCTGAAACAGGGGTGAGGGAACCCTGCAGCAGAGGGTCACAGAAAAGGTGCTTGAAAAACTAATGCTATTCAGACTTCCTTCTGAGCTTTTGTTCCCTCTGTCAAAAGGGCTCTCAGCCTACAGTATCATAGAATCATAGAATCACTAGGTTGGAAAAGACCCACTGGATCATCGAGTCCAACCATATGTATCAAATGAGTTACGACTGGAAAGAAGAGTATCATTATTCATCTCTGAATAATCAATGTAGAAGAAAAGCGAGTGATGTTTGGAAATGCAAAGAACAAGGTAAAAAAATTCTTACAGTGATTCTATTGGGGTGTTATAAAATCAACAGAAAGGGGTAAGAGCTATCTTGATTGTCCATCTGCAGTGTGATGTGGCATGTTCATACCTTGCACTTAACTATGGTTTAGGAAAGGAGAGATCTTAATAGAACTTTTATCGCATTCCACGTCTTCCCAGCCAAAATCAGTTAGATACAGATAAGCATACGTTCTCACCAGCTTTGGTCTGTGTAGTTTCTAGCTGTTGCAGAATGTGTATGGAGAAAAAAAATAGAATCCTTTTGCAGTAATTGGTTCTGCTACTGTACTTATCCCCAATTTTCTGAACTGTCAAGCCTCATTTCTTCAGTTCCGTAGATTGACAGTCCTCTCAATAGTAATACTCATTATGGTTTGAAGGACACCATGGCCTAGTTTTCTGGAGTAAGCACTGAACGAGGGAAACGTAGCCTGCTATTACTTTGTCCCTGGTGTTCTGTAGTGCTGATAATGATACTGGGTTCCTTCTCATATGCTGGCAATTTGCTAGACAGGACGATTGACAGAGCTGTAATTCATCAGCCACGGGCTTGGGTGTAATAGACTGTGGCAAGGTGGCACATGTCCCAGTGTTGCACATTCAAGCTGAACGAAACAGGGGTATTTCAAGGATCCAGTTGCTGTTTTCATGTATTTTGATGCAGCCACATAGAATAATAATTCACTCAGGGTTACAAAGGGAGGGGATGGGTTGCTGAAGAAAGAGAAGGAGCTTCCACTAAACTGTGTGGTGGAAGGCAGGGTTTTCTCTGTGCTTGTCAGTCTTCCTCTGAAATAATGTCCTTCATAGAATTCTATTAATTTATTACTGATTTGATATGGGAAAGGTTATATTTCCACCAAGGCTTTTATCCTTTAATTAGATTTTTCTGTTATTGATGCTCTCATAATAAAGGTTATGTTTGAATAGAATTTATACACTTAGATGACATTTAAAACTGCACAGAAACACTGTGTGAAGTCATTGCATGCAAAAGGGCTATTAACTACATGTCAGCATCCAATCAGCTCTCTGCACTTTTAATCCTTTTTTAAGATCTTGAAGCTTATCTGATGTTGTGACATTTTATGGCATTTAAATGTCTCAGCAGTGGGACTTTGTTCTTCTCATGTGTACAGCTCTTCTAAGACTGAAAGAGCTCTAACATTGCAGAAGAAGCAGGGAAGATGACAAAATGGGCTGGACTGCCAACTATTTCTCCAGTAATTTATTGTAGCCAGATAGATGAACTGAAAACACAAGCTGAATGCTCAGACTTTTCCAGTGTTTTGTAGCACGCTGAGGCGATCTGAAGTTGGAAGGATGCTCATGCCAAAACCAAAGTTAAATTTAAATTCGACTGAAAAGTCTAAAGGGAAGAAGTACGAAACACTGGTCTGTTATCGTAAAGGCATATTACCACACACTGACTGATCCATTGTGAAACTGTTCTCAGAAGCTTCAAACTGCCAACTGGTTTCAGACACAACATGAGGGGTTTATAAAATGAAACCTGACACAAGTAAAAATAGTTTAAATGACTGAGAAACAAACTGTGCTTATTTCATTAACCGTTTCCCCTGCAGTGCTTAAAATCCTAATGCCCCAGCAGCAGGCAGACAGGCAAGCAACCCAAACCCAGCCCAATGCAGCAGTTGCCTCCTCTGCAGCACAAACACAGAGCGAGCAAGTGGTGAGCAGGGCAGAAGGGTGATGAGGTCTTTCCCTTTTGGTAGCACAGGAAGGGGATCAGGTGCTTTGCAAGATGTTACTGTGTCATGTACTTCACATCAGGTGTGAATGGTCTTCCCACCAATGCAACAGGTTTTGGTTTAGTTTACAGAAGCTGAATGCATATAGCCTGTCTTCCACCTCACCTTTTATGCTCGTGGTTAAGCATGTGACCAACCACAACTACATTTGAACTCTGTCATAGGTTGATCACACAGGTAGACAGGACTCGGCAACTGAGGAGCCAGTACCAGAAAAGTACAATAAATCTGAAATAATGGCAGCAATGGTTATTGCTTCCGCACTTGCTCTGCCAAGGGGGATGCTGATGGATAACACTGAAGAAGGAAGAAGACTTTTGAGTCTTCTTCCCTAGCAAAAGGAGCCTCTACTGTATAAATCTATGCAACAACTATAGCTTCATAGAGGTACAAGCAGACCCTCTGCATGGATCTTGCCTATATCAGGTGAAATACAGTACGGACTCCTCTTTGTTTCAGTAAGAGCTGGCTGTGTCCAGAGACCTGTTTAAAGTTCTCACACCAGAGGTGGCTTTACTGCTTAGTCTCTGAAACAGCTTTACTGCTCTGAACTACCTGAAATCAAATGGCTTTGTCTTCCAAAGAGTGGCTGAGACTCTTCTAAGAGATATAGTTTCATCTTCTTCCAAGTAGCATAAAATTTGTACTTGCCAGGTTTTAAGGGAGACAAATGCAGTTCGTATACAGGGGATCTCTGTCCTTCTGCCAGTCACAAAGATGTACACATCTTCAGGATAACAGAGCTCAGTATCCACATTGCTTCCCTGTGGAAGCAAAATGCAAGTAGAGGAAGAGTTGTTTGGTGCCCTGTAATCCAGAAGAAAAATAATATTTCAGATGTGTTTGGAGGCTGATCTGAGGCTGACCTGGCCTGGGATATTTTGAGAGAGAAATATATTTCTGTAGAGCTCAAACCACACTGCTTTCTTGAGACCAGCTGAACATATGACTAAGTGTTTGCCAGACACAGGATAGGTGTCCTGGGATCTGGCAGGAAGGCTGTGTATGGTTTCTGTTACTTGAGGTGCACCACAATCTATTTCTGGCTGCCCTGTGGCAAAGCTATGGGCTTAATCTCTCAGGCTACTTCAGCAAAACTGAACTACTGCCACTCTCACTGACAGATCTCATTTGCTAGGTAGAAAGGACTCCTAGTGAGCCTAAGGTGACCAGACGGGTATCATCACTGCTGGAGAAAATGGCTATAAGTAGACCAACATTTTCAAAATAGAAATGTACCACTAAAAATAAAAGTTTGTTGGACTAAACTTGTGGGACCCCATCTTTGAAAATGTCAGTCATGATGCAAATAGCCATCAGATATCTTCCTGGGGTACTTTAGTCATATAAAACATCCTGACTTTGTCACTGGCATCTATTTATATTCCAGTTCTGTGTAAATATTAGTCTGTGGCCCAGGTTGAAGTTGTTTCTAACTTTGTCTCAGTTGGTTTGCTTGCTCCTATTTATAACACTTCTGCCACTTTTCCTTAAAGTTGCCATGCAGTTATATTTACGGTCTTGGTAGCTGCTGTTTATTCTGTACCTCTGCAGAAAACTGAAAGAAACACCACAGCTCCTTCTCCACGGCATGAGGGATGTCACTGTGCAGGGTTAGGCTTCACTGAAAATTTTTGGCAAATACCCTTTCTATACATAAGAAAAAGAGGCATTGAGAGATTAAGGTGGAAACACTTCAGATAAATTAGTCTTCCTAACACCAGTTATAAACACCAGTTCACCAACTGTCTCCTGCCTAGGTTCTTCACCTGCAGAAGGTCTTCTAAATCCACATCCTTTCCTTCCTAAGAGCTATAAAAAGATGAAAATTAAAAATGAAACCAATTCTGTAGGTTATGTTTTTCAAAGGCTAATTTTTCTCATTGTAAATTCTGTGCTTTATTTCTAGTTTGAGCTTGTCTGCTTTAAGAATTTACTCACTCACCAGATAACAGATCCCACTATAATCAAAAATCTTTCTTATAGTTTAATTATGCTGAATCATGAATTATATTATGCATCAGTTTGAAGAATCTCACTGAAGTGCATTGCAAGACCTCAAGTCATTCTTTTGCCTTCCTTATGAATCCTGTTTGATCTCTCAGCATAAATTCAGATGTTGACATCATGGAAACACACACAATATTTCAGGAACAAAAAAGCCATGATTGCTGCTAGTGAAACATCACGAGGGCTCCCACTGCTAGTCACACATTTCTTCTTTCCTGAATGTGCTTAATGCTGTGGTGTAATAAAATGATGCAAATCTATCTGTACAAATGACTTCATCTCACTTTTATTTACATTGCAGTAGTGTGTTCTCTGTAAATTGTAGTTGAAAGCAGTGGTCAGGCCTACATGGCACTCCACTGGAAATGCTTCAGGATAGTATCTTCCCATTACATTTTAATATCATTAAACTAATTTTAGGTAGCATTAATCATTTTAAATTGAAGATATGTGGCATGATATGGAATATCAGTACAAAATTATCAAGTTATAATCTCACCAAGAAATTAACTTACTTGACATTTTGCTTATTAAAATTATTTTTATTGAAATTTTTAAGGTCATCAGTCTTTGATTTCTCTCCCTGAACAGTTTTGACCAGGGTAAGTAATGTATTATGCTGTCTTTTCCAGGATTGTGTTTACCATACAGTCTCTGTCTTCACCCCTTTAGAACACTGCCAGTCTTTTGGCTGTTCTGTCCTGGGAAAATCATAAATTCCTCAGTTTATCACTCTTAATTAGGAACAAAGTCAATACTTCAGAAAGTTTCTGATCAATTCTTTTAATATTCTTGCATGAAAAGAGGGATCCAATACAATCCTTTTTATTTAAGGGTTTGACTAAATCAATGTTTGGTTGAAGCAATGTTGTAAAAGTCTGAAACATCTGATAGACACAGTAACAGCAGATGTCATCTTCAGTGTGAAACAGGGTTCACTCAGAAAACAACCAGAACAGGGCCTGAGGTTTATTCCTGATCATCATGTGAGTCCTGGTGGTCTCCAGCAGGAAATACAAAACAGCGTTGACTCACTTTGGTGTCTACTGCAAACCCACAAAACATCATTCTTTGAGTCTCACAAGTCTCATGCCTGGCGAAGATCATCAATTTATGCACTTTTTATTTTTTTTTAATTATTTTAAAGAGTAGTTTGTTTTGAAGAAATTAGTAGAGCTTGTGCTTACACAGTACCAAGAAACCTGACACAGTCACACCATTGCCTCATCTGCTTCTCTTTACAGCACCTTTTGACTTAGTTTAAGCATAGATTCATTGTACAAAACCACTCACCTTTGGAAAGATGACAAGCAATTGCAAGTTGTATTCATTGCAAGTATTCATCAAAAAAACAAGGTTTAGAGCCCTTTTTTCAGATTTTGAAACACACATGAAAACGAATTTTCAACAATTACTTTTTACTATTTAATGTGACAGGTCTCATACAGACTAAAATTTTTTTGGTTTGGTTTTGTTTTTTTCTTTTTCTTTTTTCCCCCACCTTCTTTTCTAGCACTGAAATATAGAGGCAGTCTATTTATGATAATTCTATTTTCCTAATTAATCTAATTAAGTGCTGTAGGTAATTTTGCAGAGTAGAGCAAGCTATTCAAGATTGTCATCATTAGGTTAAAGAGCTGACAATTGATGAGGATAATTTTTTCCTGACAGGCTGTAACCTTTCTGCAGGCAATCCCCTCCACTAGGGGAGTTCTTCAATTAAATCAATAATGCTTCTGGGGGGAAAGAGGAACTTTGCTTTTTAAGAATTGTGTAAACAGTTCTTGGGCAGCTTCTCCCTACTTTGCTTGAGAAGAAAAGCAGCAGCTGGTTATTAATACCTGCTGTGTTCAGCTTTGACAAACTTGCATTTAAGGAATAGCAACTACCGCCTAGCTACAGCACAGGTTGAGAAGCAGGGGGGTTTGAAAGTGTCAAGTGGGGTCTGGAGAAATGTTGATAAAATAATCCAGCATCTGGATGAGGTAAGTGACAGGACTTGGAATGGTTCCTAGGCAGGCTGGGGAAATGAGTTTTCTGCTGCTGGTGTATTCATTATTGTTTGGATACAAGAAGACCTGACAAGAAGATAAATGTAACTGGATAAAGAGGTGGGGAAAGCACCATCCTGCTGACTCTTGTCTGCCTTAAGGCTTTAATAAACAGGACTTGGAGAGAAATTTTTGGCTTTTTTAACACCATGCCAAAACGCCATTCTTTTACCCAGAGCATGTGCAGTGGGCTTGGAAGCTCTTGAGGACTGATCATGCCTGCTGGAGGGAGACCTGCAATCATCCGTGGTGACCAGATATGGATGTCACAGATCTAAACAAACTCATGGCAAACTCCATGCAATCAGGGCAGAGCTCTGCCCATGGAGCCGTCAAACCCATGTAGCATCTCCTGATGATTCCAAGTGACTTTGTAAATGGAGGTTTCTACAGCAGCTAGTGGGAAATTTTCTATGTGCTTAGTTTTGCTTCAAATTCCTGGTTACCTTTCCTGAAAAAACGGCATGTGACAGTTTACCCTGGCTAGGTTTCGCCACTTTCCCTTGGCTTAGCTCCTTCCCTCTGCCACCTCACAGAGTCCTAAGGATGTGGCCATAGACTCATCTCTGTCTCCTTTCCCACGCAGCTTGACCTCGTGGGTAAAGATATAGCTACTTTTTGCCTTTCTTTTATTTCTCAGTCCTGGTCCCTTAACTACAGTAGTTTGCAGGCTGGCCGAGCCCATTCTTCTTGGTGGACGGGAGCCAACCCTGTTGCACAAGTATCTGACCACTTTGCGGAAGCATGTAGGAAACAAAACTCACATGAGACAACACGTAACAATAAGATGCAGGCTTTAACAACAAGCAAGCCTGAAATATCTCAGCAGCTTTTTGGATTTGCTGCATTTTAAGTTTCTGCATGATGTTATGGAACACCATCAACTTGTTTGAGGCCATTAGTCTATCTCCATGTATACTGTCCATTAAAAGCATCAGCAACAGATGTGTGGTGCACCTTTCTCTATAAAAGGTCTCTAAACACGGACTGCCAGTACTTCCTTCAAAGGAAGGTTAAGTAAGAGTTTACATCAGTACTAAACTAGCAGCCAAGGAGCCATTGGGCAGGGAATATTTGGACAAAATTAATTTAGAGAATTGGAGATTTTAATTTAGAGAATTCAGAGGTCTTTCCATTTGATTCTTCTTATCTAATCAACTAATTTCTAGGTGCTACTTTGACTTGCAAGTTAGGGCTTTTTGTTTTTTTCTCTTATTGCAGCCTTTAACACTGCAATAGGTAATACACATCCACAGAACCTCCATAGTGACATTTCTTGTTCATTTCTTGAATGGGAATTCACTGCTTCTATGAACACTAAATGTATTCTGTTCCCTGTGTTATGTGATCACGTTTTTTACTTCATTGGGTTTCTGTCTTTGGCTCTTCAAGCTAGAAAGTTACTTTTTGCAATGAAGGAAGAAAATTACTGTTTTTACTAAAATGAGAAAACAGGTTTATAGGGGCTTCCATGGTATTATTCAAGTCTTTACTTCCACCTTTACTTTGCTATATTAAGTCAAAATTCTCCTACAGATGCACAGAGCAGGATGCTCACAGAAGAAGTGTCCCAGCAAAGTCATCAAGAAAGGCAGCTGCACAATGCATCTGCCATGCTATGGCAATGATTAAGAGCTTTCTGTTTGCACAAAAAGCAAAGTGAACTCACAAAAATTAGTGGAAAAATCCCCACTTATTTTCCTGTTGCTATTGTGTGTTCAGCATGGATTCCCTGGCACAAGAACTACTGGCAGAAATCAGAAGCGATGTGCCAAGAGGCTCTTCATGTAGCAAACATGGGACTATTAGTAAAAAAAATTACACTGAAGACTAAGATTTTGGGATTGAAAAATGGAACTGCAAGTTGTGCACCGGACATTATTTCTCCTGTGGGACATCCATAAGAGCTGTAACTGTATATGCAGCATTACTTTCTTTTGAGGGACTGAATAATGTGCTAGTCAGAGTACAAGTGCTGCTGCAAGGCTATTTATGTAGCTGCTTATCTGTAACATGCACCAAAGGAAAAAAGCTGCTTTGATCTCAGCCAGTGAGAGCAGATCAGTGCACACACAAGACCCGGGTTCTCTTCCTGACATTGTCATTCAGCTCGTCAAATAACATGTGTCAAATCAGCTTCCTAAGCTCTGTGCCTCAAAAACGAAACAGATGGGCTTGCCAGCTTCCTCCCACTGTTAAATGAGGATGAAGCACATATTGATGAAAAGTCCTCCTGGCAGATTGCTCTAAGGTCTACAGGCTCCAAGAAACACAAAGGGTTAACTTTATAGAAGGGTGACTTTTTTTCCATGTTCTTCTTTTGGAGAGAAGGGACACTTGTCTTTAATAATTTTCCATTTGGATTTTCTCTTAGCTTAGTTTTTGAGGGTGGATATAAACTAGTTCCATGTTCATTATGCTCACTGCACAGATAGGCACACAGACAATTTTTGCCTGTAGGAGGAGGCAGCACATAAATGGCAGTGCACATTGAGCAATTTTGCTTTTGCACTGATGTTATAAAAGAAAAAAAACCCCTGTGCCTCTGCTGATCCTCTATGTGATCTAAGAGGGACTAGATGTATATACATTTACAAACCCCAATTCTATGTACTATGTAATTTTTGTAAGAAAAATAACATTTGATACACAGTCAATAACTAATTTAAGTCAAAATTAGACTAGATATCATAGATCTGGTTTATACTGTCATCTTCAAATGGGCAAAGAAGCAGTGTAGGTTTATAAATTCATATATCTTGCTTAACACTGTTTACTTTCTCTAATGACTTCAGTTCACTCAATCAATTTTTCTCAAGCACAGCTTATGACTGAAGGGTATTTTGGACTTATTCAGGCATCTCAGAATACTTTACAAATAAAACAGAGGCAACTGACCATAAAGCATATGCTATTACCAGTGATGTTATTAATGCTTTCTCAGCAGAAGCAATAGAGGAGAGAAAATCCCACTCCCTCTTTGGGGAATGAGCACTATGTCTCTTGGGGATCTAAGAAGGAAAGTGAGCTCAGAAATAATTGCCCTGTATCCTCATTATGTTGCCACTGTTTCACAGGACAGGGATGTGTTTTGCTGGAGCTACTGTAAAACCAGTGTGAGCCTTCTCTGTCTTCCCTTGAAATCACCCAGGGGTTAGACATATATTGTTTGTGATCACATTGTGCAGAGGCCGTTGTGCTAAGGGTGACCCAAAGAAGCTGCTTGCAATGGGAAGAGGAGAGATGCCTTCCTGTGCTGATAAATCTAGGACATGGGATGGCTGGATTTGATGTTGAACTGCCAAAGAAAACTAATAAAAAAAAAGGCAAACACAGCACATGAACGAAAAAGGGGAACTTCAAGCAAGAACTAAGAGATTGCTGGAATCTCGTCTGTTTTCAAAAATAAAATCTTAGTCAGTGTAAGGGGAAAGAGTATAATTAGAACCAGCAAAGCAACCTGGCTTTCCTGGCTCTATATATGCAATATTTTTGCCAGGCTCCAGCTAAAACCACTCAGTTCTTCCCTTTCAGAAACAAACAACCTAGTTTGCTCTCAAAACTCAAAGAAAGCTTAATTTGCTTTAAGCTGCTAAAAAAACTTCCTGCCTCTTGGGTTAGCATTGTGTGCCAGGCTTCAGCATGCCGAGAAATGAAAAAGTGCTTTGTAATGGAAAAGCCAGTTCATTCCTTGCTCTATGGTGCCACGGTAATAAAAAAGAAAGTTGCAAACCTCCCCTTTTAAAGAGACCAGAAGGAACAGGGGATTAATTTAAAGACTTCAGACTCATAATCACCGTGATCAAAACTACATTCTCCAACCATTTCCAGTCTCAGAGAATACTGGTTTTCTTGGATATTTGGTAATTCAGTGAACTGCATGATAGAAAGAGAAAGCTGCATAAAGCCACTCACTGTTACAGAGTGGGAGGTTAATGAAGTTCATTTAACAGACCAGTGGTGCAAACCTGTTATCAGATGGTTTGTGCAGATCCCAGATGGCTTAAATAAAGCTGGGGACTTAAACAGGTACTTTGCATTTTCTCACTGGATTAATAAACCATCAAGATACTCCTTTTTTGTAGCAGGGTTAGTGACTTTCCAGAACTATGTTCTTTAACCAAGAAGGAACATATTTTACCACTGCATATCTCAAAGTCATGTATTTTTCAGTCAGCTAATTGAATTATTGTTATAATATACTGCGCTGCTGGCTCTGATGTGTGTAGAGCAGAAAAAGAAGCCAGGCTGGAGGGGTCAAGCTGGTTAGGTAGTACATAAAATGCACAGCTAGCTCATTTTTCAGAAGTCTCTTTCTTTGAGTCTGTAACTAAATCTGCAAGTCTATCTTGAACTGGCTATTCAATGCCAGTTTAGTCGCTGCAGCACCTAACCTTTGTAGCATCAGTATATATACTTGAATACACCTGACATGTTTATGTTTTTCTTTGTAGAATTATTACGACTAGTGCAGATTTTGACTCCGTAGTACAGTTTGTTTTGCTGCTGGCCAGTTGGTCAGCTGGTGCAGATACACCAGCAATCCTTCTTGACAATTATCTTAGATCACAGAAGATCTGCAGTGTATTGGTCACCAGCTGTCCTCTTGCATATGGCTTTTACCATCTTCCTCTGCAGATCTATTAGGACTGTTTTTCTAATGCAATTCTTCCAAGAGCTGGAAGGAAGGAAATCAAAGGCTTCGTGGCCCTTCCAGGCACAAAATCTGAAGCAAGTTCTTGCAAGAGTGGGTCCAACTCTAGGTCTGGGCATGTGTTTGCTGTGAGACTATGAAAGATTTATTGGGAGTATACTGTGCATATATACATATATATTCTCTTCATGGCCCAGGACTACATAAACACCAATATAGCCCTGGTGATTCAACATTTGTCATCCAGCACCTCAATGCTGTTTCAGGGTTTAGCACCTTGAATGATAATGTCTGCATGCCTGCTTCTACGTTAGGTGAATGCTTGAGGAGGGCTGTGGGAAGGTGCCACGGAAAAACCTTCAGGACAGGACACTTACCTCCTGCCTCTTTGGCCACCCAGCAAGCACTCTCTGGTATGGACATGTGCCCTGCATTGACTTGGACATACAATGTATGGACCTCTTTGGGGACATCAGTGGTGGGGAGGAACCTGGGGCAGGAGCATAGGAGCCCTGTGACAACAACTTTCTGTCCTTTCCCTGCATCTGTTTGCAGATTTTCTTGGTAGCCATTGGAGGACAGAATGGCAGGCGCTGACACCATGGGCTCTGTCCCTGAAGTTTGCATGCCTGTGGGATGCCCCTCTTCATCAAGGTTCATCCCAGCAGGTCACTGCTTTATCTTCCCTCTAGCCAGAATAAGGCCCTGCACGTGCTTCTCCTTGGGTAGCTTTGAGCCAGCACATCCTCCAGGGACAGATGTGCAGGCACTGTGATGAGAGAGGGAGGCGTCTGGAGCCCAGGCCCTTCTTCAGGGCATCAAACAGCGAGACCTGATCTCAGCGGACACCAAGAGACATTGTCTCTGAGCACACTCTAAGAGGGCAGTAGGTATAGGGTGTCTCAGCAACAGCCTTTCACAGCACTGGACCAGCAGCATCTGGGTTTGAGAGCAGTCCCTGGCACAGCCGGAGGGGACAAGGAGGATGCTACAGGTATATAACCAAACATAGGTACAGTAGCATTATCTTTAATAATCACCTGGTGATTCTATAATTGGCTGCCCAGGAAGGTTGTTGATTCGCCTTCCCTGGAGGTGTTTAAGGTGCAGGTGGATGAGGTGCTGAGGGGCATGGATTAGAGATTGATGGGAATGGTGGGACTCGATGATCCAGTGGGTCTCTTCCAACCTAGTGATTCTATGATTCTATATTGTTTTGCTGGCCAAAACACACCGTTTTAGTTAAGACACTGCATTAAACTTACATCTGGTGTTTACACAAGCCAGTGATTCAATGCCAGACAAATCCTGCATAACATCTTTGTTAAAGTACTGTTAAAATAGCTGCCTGCAGTGTTTCCTCTCTGTCTTCTTGCTAGAGGTGATGGCTGGTTCTGTGGGCAATAAAAAGCCAAAGACAGTTTTAGCCTAATCAGTCCATTCACCCTTTCAGGAGAAATGCCGAGAAACCAGCAGCAATTTTATGTCTCCAAAATTGGATGACTCAGTTAAGTCATGTCTTCAAGGTGGCTCTCTAATCAGCTCTCTTTTATACGTATCAAGAATGATAACATATGGCATCTATGAAAGAGGAGATTTAAAGCTATGGTGGTTAGCTTTAATCTTTATAGAGGAGTATAAAAGAGTGCCTTGGCAAAGTGATGTGGAGGTCACTCGAAGGTCTTCCACCAGTGTTTTTTAAATCAGAGTTAACTGAGTTATTCATTCCCTTTTTAGTCTCTGTTTGCTTCAAGTTTCCTGCCTAAAATACCTTGATCTTTCTTCTTTTCTGTATGCCTCATGGCTGAGCAAAATTAGCAGTCTGGGGTTTTGGGGTGGGGTAGGAGAGGGTATGTTATGAAAGCAGCTTCAGACTGCATTTCTGTGCATCCTAACTTTTTGTTTTTCCTTTTCAGAAGTCTGTTCCTTGAAGAGACAGACAAGTTGACTGTGCTTATCCCTGCTTTTATGAAAATAAAAACATGGCTATCAGAATAAAAGGAAAAGAGAGAGTCAAAATGAATTACCATGAACTCATTCACTAACCCTCCTGAAGTGGGGTCCTACTTAAAGATAAAACTACTCTTTTTCTGTGCCAGTATATAGAACTATCTTAGCATCCTTTGCTCAGATACAGTTTTCTTAGACTTTTATTCATGTGCTGTTTTGGAGCAAAGAAAGATATCCTGGTGTGGAGAAGATTGGTGAATTAGGGTTCATCCAGTCAACCATGTAGGAAGGGCACTTAAATTAAACCTTTCTACGTATCCAAAGATAATTAATGAGTAGATTGCAAGTACTCTTCTACACTGTTCAGCAGAGGCAGTACATTACGCATAACTAGCATGTCATCATAACCAGCGAGGGAAGCATTTGTCATTTGTTTCAAATTTCCTTTCTCTTAGGTAAGCATACTTGCTAAACTCTACAAGCTACATTTTTTTAAAGATTGGAGAGATAGTTTGGGAATAAAAGGAATCCATAAAAACTGAAAACAAATCCAGAGAAGTAGGCTACATAAACCCTTACACAAACCACTACAAACTTGCATCTGCACCTGTAACAGGTGGTGTATCCATGGATCAGATTGGATTTTCATTTTACAGCTATGAAGTCTCACAAATCAGAGGAATTTAGCAAAGTCAGGTCATGAAAGTGTTCAGTAAGGTCTTAACTTCCTATTGAGGGTGGTCCGTTGTGCAGATATGATTCAGATTCTTCCAAGAAAGCAGGATAGGAAGCTATATGGGATTGTGGTAAAGGGCTATGATAGAAGGGTAAAACTAAGGACATTCCCAGGCCATTCAAAGAAGACCCAATATTAACCTTTCTCATATGTCTAAGAACTTTCAAACCTGCATACTCATTTATGCTATATGATCAAGAGATCTGGATAACATAATGTTAACAATACAGCTGTCAGAGTAGGGGGGGAAACATGAAAAACATGAATGGTCCATGGTGTGACATTTTTAAAAGACAACGAGGATTACTTAAGCTAAAGCCAGAGGGCAGGTCCAGTGAAGTTTTTCAGCTGGCCCAGGCATTCCTAATGTAAGCTGCTACATTGCCTGCTCCAGTGCTGTGCAGGACACCGTGTGCAGCACAGTGCTTGTCTTGGACAGCATAGCTAAGGACATAATTTAAATTATCCCATGTTACTGCACATCTGCATTACACTAGGATTGTGAGCATGACTGCTTGTGATTGCTCAGCTAGCAGTCTCAAGTACGCTGCTGTCAGAGTGCTGAAGCTAGACCTGGTGCAATACCATGTCAGTGTTAGCCCAGAGCTTCCAGCCACGGACACCACCAGTTCAAAGCAAGGCTGCAAAGTCTCTGCACTGAATTGTATTGTCCATGTGCATCCGTGACCCACTCCTTGAGTGGAAGCTGAAGAAATAAAACTATCTTTTATGGACAGTCATGTCAGGGAGCACTCTCCTCAGAGCAAAAATCAGCACCAGGCCTTTGCCAGTGAATTGATAAGGGCATCCTTTGGTGGAGAAGGAGAAGAAGAGGCTTAGCTTTGTCCGTCCACTCTCTGCAGGAGGGAGAAGTACCTGCTGAACCAGCAGATCCTCACTTCTCTATTCTAACCATGCCTGTTTGGAAAGTAACTCCTAAATTTCCTGTGGGATTCAGTGCCGACTTTCTTCAAGTGCAGAGGATGTGAATCACAGTGGCCTGACTCCTACTAGTGAAAAGAATAGGGCAAGAAAAAGCCTGTCTTCAGCTTCACACTAACCTGCTCCCGACTGCTTTCACCATGTTAATTTTATATTTTACACGTGTTAGAACAACAGGGAGCACAGATGGCTGCACTCACGTGTGAGACTGCAGACACCCAGTGGAGCACAAAGCAGCACCTCTGTCACTTCCCTGTTATGTGGGGAGGTGGGTTCCTGCCAGGCAAGCCACAGGGCTAGGTCACAGAAGGTTAATAAAGGCAGTCAGCACATAATTATCACTCCCTCGCTAGCCTCAGCCTCTCAGGAATAAATTAGAAGGGCAAAGTGCAGAGGAGCTGTAAGAAGATCAGAGGGGGGCTGCATCTCCTCCTCATGCTACAGGAGGGGAGGGTTGTCTTTCTAGAGGTCCCTGCTTCAAATCACTGAGGTATTTTAGGGGCAGCTGCATCTCTATGAGGGAAAGTATGAATATTTGAACATTTTAGGTAGGTGTATTAATTTTCTTTAAGTATTTAGTAGCACTAAATGTGCATCAAGAGACAGCAAGTTTTCCTTCCTCTATTACCCACTGTTGTAGGCACATCTGTCAGATGGACTGTTTTCATCCCCTCAGTTTCTTGATCAATCTACATTACACTGGGCCTGTAATAAGAGGGACACTTTAAGGTGATTAATAGTGCTCTTGAGACTACAGTTCTTGAATGCAGAAGTCTCATTTGCAGCAAAGATGACGAGCTCAATTAGCCATCTCTGTGCACACGTGTAAGTAATGAAGACAAGTCTTTCTCTGTATCAGGCTGAAGCAGCAGATGAATTCCCAAGGTAGGGCACTTGCAAGGCAGAGTTGCTACATTTGCAATCAACTTACTGTTAATTGTTTCATCTCAATGCTGTCAAATAATGCATAAAAATAACTTGAGGTAATGCACAGTCAGGAAGTACTGGTCACGGTCCTGAAAGGCCACAACTCACAATTCTAACTGACAGCAGAGCAGAACAAACAAAGGGAATATAAAAAGTTCAGTTTTTAGGTGGGATGCAGTATGAAGTTACAAAATATAAACTGTAAAACACTGTGGGATTCTCCTTATTGTGTGAAGCATGAAAGTCAGAAAAATACCTCTTGTGGTGTCACTTCTGCACTTTCATTATTAGACGCTGTTAGAATCATAGTTGCTTACCCCACCTTCTTGTAACACATACAAACTGCTGAACAGCAGCAGCTAAAAAAAAAGGTGGGGGGAAGTAAAAATCCCATTGAGGCACCTCTGGTGTGCTTTGGCACCTTTCTTGTATATTCCATTTAACAAACCTTCTCTTGTGAAGGCTGCCATAATGAATAGTAATCATTATGTTATATAGATTATTGTAATCAAGATTATTATAATCAAGTAGTGAATAGTAATCTCCCTATGGGATAAGGAAGTACACTCAGAGGGGTTGCAGAAGACCTATTGGGTGGGTTGCACTGATGGCTGTGGAGTCTGGAATATCTAATACCCCTTTATGTAACCCCCAGCGATCTTCACCATGGACAGAGAGGGGAAGCAGAAAATCCAGGATTGGGATTTTCCTATCCTCCTGCAAGCAGGCATGACCTCTGTATCTACGCAACCTGCTGCAGCACAGCTAGCACACTGTTTGGGAAAGCTGACCTGCTCAGAGCAGAGATATGCAGTTCTCAAACCCATCTACTGCTGTAGCTAGTCATTCTTCAGCTGGCAACGTGGACTGCCCAAGTATGTCTTGGGTTTATCATGGAGCTCCTCCTTATCTCAAAAATAGATTTTTGTTGGTTCCAGTGCAGGTTGTCACCATCCTTGATTGCTTATAACCTTCTTCCACTTGAGCAAAGCTATAAAGAGAAAGGCAGAAACTGTTTACTGAATAAATAACTGAATTAACATCATGCTTTCCTATGTGGTTGGACAATTTTATCTACTCTCCCCCAACACTATAGAGGCAAGAAAAGAAGTCATAGGATTTCTTTGAGTCATTTGATGTTAAGTCATTCTGCAGCTACAGTATCTTCTTAAGCCCCAAAAGAATGAGGAAGATACCACTGTGGACTCTACCTTTTCAGTGCAGTTTGTTACACCTGAATTTAGAAGTGATTAAAATTCCACGATGAGAATAAAAGCTCAACAATGTTGTCAGAAAACAGCATCCCCCTGTGCCACTGCTTTGTGGAGCCATGGGACATTCTGGCTTGTATTGCCAAGCCATTCAACAGGTTTTTGTTTGGGAAAGACTCCAGAAACAGCTAACTTCCCAGAGACACCATAGGAGGCTGTACTAGAAACATACTCATGGATAAGCAGCAATTTCATGGTGTTTAAATGTCTTTTACCTGTGGATCAGCAACAGATTTCAGGATATTTACCTGAATACCACCCTAAACACTCCCAAACCACCCATCCCTTCCTTCCTCTCTATTAAACAACCCCCAAACCATCTCATCAAGTACAGTTGTTCAGCAATATGACATTTTTAATGTCAGCTCCTTTCCTTTACTTTCCTTTACTGGTCACTGCAGCTACCCTGTTTCACAATAACTTCCCTATGGCTCATGGTCTGTGCTGAGGGCCTGGTTTGCACAGAAGGCTTTATGCAGTAAGGGAGGATTAATCTGCTCCAGCACTGCCACCAGCCCCTCCTGTTATCCTATTTTCATCGAGACATATAAAGCTAAAGTGAAAAGCACCCCTTTCCGAGTTATGAGGGTGCCTGCTGTGAAGATACAGTGATGTCAGTGTGAATAATTAAGTGATAATGTAATAACTGTGAATTTGTGCTCCATTAAGTGATCTCCTGCTGACTGCTTAATGAGCAAACAAAAACTCAAACCCCATTAATATTTTTCCTGTTACATTAAATGTAAAAAAGGAAACTTGAGCCCTTAACGGTAAACACTCAAGAATCATCTGAAAACACAGACCAAGATGGAAATCATAGAATCATAGAATCACTAGGTTGGAAGAGACCCCCAGGATCATCAATTCCAACCATTTGTATCAAATGCTAACCCATGTCTCTCAGCAAAATCGTTAACTATTCCATTGATGCAATTTGAAAAGACCCAGAAGTTTATTTTCATTTCAGAAGGGTGAAGAATTAGGTAACAATACTTATGGGGTTTTTTTGTTTCCTCTGTGCAACATCTGAATCCTTTGTTGCATAAAGAGCATTGATAGGTCTCCTCTTCCTGTACCAACACTGCAAAGACTGTATCACACAGGCTGTGGAACATGCAGTTCTTTGCCTTGCGTTCTCAGAAATTCGAGGGGAGTTTAGAGTAAATATCCTTATTTGTCAACATAAAAGACAAGATTTTAAAAAGATCTAAAAAAAATTTCAGTGCTATTGATATGACTGCAGTGTTTGGGAAGAAGAAAGTCCACAGTCAAAGTTTTCTGCCTGCGTTTCTCCTGCCCTGATGTTGTAGCATCTTCTAGTGTGGAGCCAGGTGAGATACGGCCACTGCAGAGGGACTCTGACCACAGAAGCCTCAGGCAGCCAGAATCTAAACCTTTTAAATCAAAACTGCTACTCTGAAAATGAAGCCATCACAGTTTAGAGATTAATGCGAGGTTTAGTCTTCACATAAATGGTGCCCATCTCAGCACAACAAAGTAAGTGACAGCACTTTTGCTTGCACCATTATCTTGCATACGATCTATGGAATGATAGTAAAGTCTAGATTCTATTACTTTTCCCAGATGGTATTAAGGAAAAAACAGGATGCGAAGTTTACAGCTCAGTGCCCTAATTTCTGGAGGTCTCTTAGCTGAAATGGATCTTCTAACAAAATATTTACATGCTCTTAGAAGCTTTCACATGAAAAGGAATGAACGTTATTTGCATTTTCACTAGTTTCAGTTAAGACTCCTGGTTAACATAAATTATTCAATGTACAGAATTTAAAATTAAAGCATAAAGATCTGTATTTGCTTAAGAAATCTTTCCTAGAGAAACAGATATTGTTCCCAAATACCACAGAGGTGTGTAAGCCTAGTTCCCAGATTTGGTACTCTATTAAGGAACTGAAACTTTGTACACAGATAATGTGAACTACCTGCTATTCCAACGTGTATTAACCTCCAGCAACGTTCTGGATGGACTCTTGTTTACTGCAACTGATGTACGGAGCCTTACAGGAAACACAGAAAGATAACATGCAAGAACAACATCTCTCCACTTCCTGATTTCAGTGTATCATCAAGGACACTGTCAGCAGGTGATTATTTGTCTCCACTAAAAGTACCTTGATCTATGTTATTTTTCAGACTATCTGAAAGGCAAAGGCTTCACATCCCTAGTAATGAAATTGTGCATTTTTTAAGGAGCACAATAATAACAACATAAACGTAGAAGAAAAGAATTGGAGGAAACAGCATGTTAATAGTTATTGCATATTTATAGTCCTTAGCTCCAAAACAGATTTAGTCCTTAGCTCCAAAACAGATTTCCAGGGGTGAGGTAAGATCTCTGGTCTTTAGGGAATGCTTTCCAGTGATGCAGTTCTCTTCTCTAAGAAGAGGTCTAGCAATGTTGGTAAGAACTTTCTCCATCATAGAGTCCTGCTATTCTCCCCCCTCCACAAAAGAAGCGATAATAAGTTCCAACAAAGTAATATCTGTGCCCTAGGAGTTCTGTATTTTACCGTAAAAATGTAGATAAGATGAAGATAGGGATGTCGTTATCCAAGATGCCTTGGTATGTAGGAACAGGCATCTGTTTTTAACATAGCAACTGGCAGGAGAAGATTGTTGTATAAGACCACTTTGGCAATGTCACCTATAAGGCAGTAAATTCTCTCTGTCCTAAAAACTCACTGTATGAAAGGCACATGGAGGGATTTGCTTTTACAAGGGAGTTAATATCTGAAGTAAGAGTCCTCTCTGTGATTAAGACAACTGTCAAATACTATAAAATTAATATTTCATTTAAGGTTAGACAAACTTTGCTAGCTAGTGATTAGTTGTTTTAGTTGCGGTATTCATTACATACAAAGGGAAGTAGGTAAATATAGCAACTGCCCAAATGTTTCAAACCCATTGGGAATATTGGCTTTTGATCTCAGGTAGGTCATCCTTGTCCAAAACCCCTTCCTCCTTGCTTATGCTCTCCAGAGATACTAGGTCCTTTGTTAACATTAGACCTTTTCAGCCCAAGGAAGATTATTTAAAGTCACTCTATAGGTAAGAGTTCATTGGTACCTTTTCTAAGACTTTCTAAAAGGAGAAACCTTGGTTTCCAGATCCAGACATCAAAGCTTACTGTATTTGTTCTGCACAGACTTCTACAATTAATTTTTTTCTGCAGGAAACTTGTCTCCCATAAAATAAATGAATTAATGAATTCAAATGTAGTTAATCATTTTTATGTAAAAACAAGAAACGCTTCAAAATAACAAACGACACATACACACAGAATTACTTCTGCCATCTTGCAGAACAGGTTGAATTGCAAAGATCTGCAGCTGTACTGTGTGAAAGGCTCCGAGGAAAAGAACATGCTCTAAATTCTTTCATTTGCTCATGCTGCAGAGAGATTACACTACATGACATTGGCTAAATTGGCACGTAACGGTGCAGAGGCTGACGTATCTAACATCCTTTTTTTCCCTCTGTGCTGGATTTACTCCTTAATGAAAGCATAAAGCTACTCCAGCCTTTGTTGTTAAAAACCACAAAGGTAACCTAGAGAATGAATTACTTTTCCAGCCACTGACAAAGGCACTGACTATATTCCCTGTGTTATGAGTACATCTAGGCAAGTGATAATTCAGAAGAAGTCATGCATCTATCAGTCAATATTTCCATGCCCAGAGTTATTGCAGTCACAGAATGATCTGGCAGGGCAGCAACCTTACATAAATGTCTCAAACACAGTCTCATCTGATTACTTTTGTTTCATCTACCTATATGATCCAGGATATTGTTCAAACATGACCTCAATCTTGAATTCTGTAGAAAATCAAAGAGGAGAGTAACAGGTATGCTCTCAGCATATGAGCTGCAGTTTTGTTTTTTTTTTTTTAACAGACTTTATATAAACAAGTGTGATGATATATCTATAGTACCTTTAAATTTATCTCTGCAACCAACTAATTTTCTTTCCTTTCTGAGTTTATAGGCCTCAGAAATGCCATAATCAATAAAACCACTCTAGCTATCAATCTGAGGTGAAGCAGGATCTCCCCATTACCTGAGCAGCCAAGGATAACATTTCTCATTTGTTCGTCATACAATATTAGGCAAGAGCAATAATTATCCTCTCCAGAGCTTGGAAAATCGCATACAGAACAGCTAAGACAAGACAATCAATTTTCAGAAGCAGCAAACCACTTCAGCTGTTAAATCAAAATATCCATTTCAGTGGTATATAGGCACCTAACCCATTCAGATGCCAACTACATCTGGACCCACATGAGCATACTGTCCACCAGCCCATTCTACCCCTGGGGACCACATGAGGTCACAACCAAAACAAAGAGAATCATCTCCTGCTTTCACCTGGCAGAGCTCTATTCCCTGTCTGTCTATTAAGACTTCTAGCTTGCTGAAGCTTGCTTGTCATCTTGGTCTTCTCCTGCAGCAAAGCAGAAGTATTTGACTTCTTGGTTCTCTGCACGACACTTCTTTAGCTGGCAGGCCCTGATGCGGCTGGGATGGGAGCACAGCATGTTCCTTGTTTCCGTAATTACTGTAGAGACTATAACAGAAACTGCAGTGTTTGTCCTTGGAGAATCTTAGACTTCCTAGTCACAGGTCACCTAAGAAAGACAAACAGCATGGGCAAATGTCCAGAGTGGGGGAGAAAAGGCAGTGCTTTGCTTTATATTGATTAAATGACAAGTGCTTGGCAGTCTTCATTTGTTATGAACTAAATCCCGCTGTCAGCCTCAGTTTTTCACACTATTACTAACAAGAACTGTGTGAAAGTCCAAGCCTGATGTAGGCTCTACTGTTGATTTTAATGGCCTCCATGAATTTACTGCAGGTAAAATAGCATCTGACAAAGCACAGATATTACAGGAGAATTTCTAACTTTCTTTTTCCCAATTGATTGTTAATCCTAAAGCAATGATAGTTATTGTATTCTTGTCTCCCTTCCTAAGTGGTCTGCATATCAGGCAAGGAGAAACAAGACTCTGCTATCAGATCCATGTTAGTCAATTAATCCTGAAGAGGCTACAAAGCTGCTATTTCATAAATGCTTCATTAAACCCTAAGGTGACTAATGCATTTGTTATCAATATGCATTTACATTTATTCTTTGAGCTGTTTGTAATCTGTTTTAAGGTAACCAGAGTCAACAGTCTTCATATTGCTCTCACTCTCTCCTAGGAATGGTTGGACTCAATGATCCGGTGGGTCTCTTCCAACCTGGTGATTCTATGATTCTATGATTCATTATCATGGGACAGTTAGGTTCTTCTTCCCTTCCACACCTTTACTTTGAAAATCTCATCTTCAGCCTTTAGCTGAGAAGGTAGGTCACCAAATCACAAGATGCTGTGTAATTTTTTTTTTAGGAAATAATTATTTTTTATAAAAAAGAGTATGTGTTCTAGTTACCAAACAGTACTAAAATTATCTTCCTAATCAATATTGCACAAGCATTTTCAGCAAAATCTTTTAGCCATTTTCATTAAGTGATACAAAATGCAAAATAAGGAAATTCAGGAAACTTCTGAACACAACAATTATGGTGCTAAAACGTGGAATCAAGTTTAACAACTGTCTGATCAGATTTAGCTTCTTATTTACTGTTTTAAAAACAAACTCTACTCAAATGTAAAAAAGGCAACAGTGGCAATGAGCTTGTGCTTAGCCTTTCCCCTTTCCCTAGTCTCATATCTCAAGATCTATTTTTAACCCTGATTCTGATCAACACAGAGTAATTCTGCTTCTGGGCTTTTGCAGGCCAGGCTGCGGTGCAGCCCCTGGTCCACGCATCACTTTCGGAGAACCTTTGATAATGGTTCTTCACACATCTCTTATTGAAGATCTTGGTTCAGGGAAAAAATTGGAGGCTGTGCTCCCCAGCAAACTGCTGAGACAACCTCTGGTAAAGGCTGGGTTTCAGAGAGTGTATGGGATGGATGAGGGCCAGACCTGCTCAGATGCAGACCTCTCCCACCGTTACTGGGGATACCACTTGTCCACGCTGGAGCACAGGTTGGTGGCCTCACCTGAGAGGCAGTGTGCCCACCATCAGGAGACAGGGTTCTATATATTTAAAAGAAAGGAAAAAAAAAACCCCAAACCCAGTGCTTTCCTGGCTTTGAAAGAATGAAAAACCCCTCAAAATCTCCCCAAAAGACACAAAAGTCTTGCTGAGTTCAAGTCTCAAGAACAACTCTGTGAAGATTTTTAGCAAGAAGCTGATTACAACCAAAATGGAAACTTTTCTCTTTAGGTGTAGCTTAACTGAAGGACACGGGGGGTGCCTTAAATTAAAACACATCATTCTGTATGAGGCTAGGTGCCCATTAATATTGAAAACCTATGCAAACTTGCCTCTACAGACACAGCGGCCTCAAAATAATGATCAATAATGCTGCAAGGCCTGGGAGCAGAGTTGGGGAGGAGGCCTGGCAGCAACTGTGCTGCAAGGTGAGTGCCAAGTGCACCACAGATCCCCCCAAATCAGTGCAAGGCTGGCAGGATCTGGGTGAGGCTGTGTCCAAAGTCGCAGCACAGGACTCCTGGCGAGTGTCCTTGCCCCCTGGTGGCTCATGATTCCTCTTCTGGACTTTCCCTGAACTGAGGTGATGACTTCCAAGAAGCAGCCACTGCCACCAGTGCCCTTGCTGGGGTTTTGCTACATGATTTAGCAGTTAGCAGTTGTGGTGGGATCTATACACAGCAGAGGCATAAACACACTTTTAATACAGAAGGTTTTTTTTCACAGCCATCCAGACCCATAAGTCCAAAGTGCAACCAGTACCCTGTGTCTTTGAGGACCAAGGGATGCTTAGGGGCTATGTCTGCAGGGAGCATTTCCAGTGACCCTGCATAGGACAAGGACCCATCTTTTCTTACACATTTCCTAAATCAGGACACACTTGTCATCAGCAGAGATGAACAGGTGCCAGCACGGAGTGATTTTGATCAACAGGCTGCCCAGGGAGGTGGTTGAGTCACCTTCCCTGGAGGGGTTTAAGGAATGGGTGGACGAGGTGCTGAGGGGCATGGGTTAGTGTTTGATGGGAATGGTTGGACTCAATGATCTGGTGGGTCTCTTCCAACCTGGTGATTCTGTGATTCCATGAAGTAGGAGGGGAGGCTCTCCCCAGCACCCAGGTTACTTAACTCACCAGTGTGGCAATGTAGCTCATAAGCTTAATCCTTTGTCAGTTTTTCTAAAACTTTCATATTTTAACAGATCCTGTTATAAACAATAAAGAAAATAATTCTCCATTGCGGCTGCTGTGGGGAGTTGTTTCTGGAGAACATTTGACTTGCTGGCTTGCACTGCCACCCCAAGCCTGGCAACGTACCATCCATGCACATGGTTTTCTAGGCCAGTGGATGTTGGATGAAAAAGAAACATGCCTTCATCTGAATAAGCTGCCGTGAACTCTGGGATCAGTAGAAGTGTAATAATTTGCACCCAGGACAGACCTGATCTAAGCAGCCTGAGTCTGCCTTGTGGAGTCTGAAAATGGGATTGACCTCTCTCCATGGTGTTTCCACATGTGTGATAAGGCTAGAGAGGAGTGTGCCTGGCACACTGCTCGAAACCTTGGGTTAAACTGATGTTCTTTCATTCACAATACGGGGAATGCCAATCACGCAGCTAATGGGTTTGATATTAGAGCTGCATCCTCTGCCACAGAAAGATGTCTGAGCACGTATAAAGGACAATTAACAGACACCTCTGTTTGCATCAGTGCATGAACTATTCCTGACCATGCTGCTCACTGTTTTTTCTAGATGAGTGAAGTTTCCAGATCAGAAAGATCTTAAGATTTTAAGAATTAAAAGGACAGCGTGGATTGAGAAAATATTAGACAATAGAACTTAAAATAAAACTTACACAGGGAAGTTAAGAGAACTGAATTGAATAAGGATACCATCTGCTGTACAAGTACCGTGAGATTTTCATAAGGTTTCAGATTTTACACAAGAACAAGGAGCCCTCTGGATGGGCTGGTGGCCAGGCTTGAAGGCAAAGGATATTGGAGTCTTCAGATAATGAACAGCTAAATTTGATCACAGCGATTGAGAATTTATTTATTCAAGAAGACTGAACAGCTGAAGCTTTTATGGGTTGTGTCTGGTATCACAGAACTGCCAGATTGGGTTGAGTGTGGGAAATGAGAACAAAAGGAATTTGGAAAGAGCGTCTGTGGGGGAGTTTCCCCATCACAACCTCTTCACAGCTTAGTAAACATGTGCAATTCATTGCTCAGATAGTGGAATTCATTTTCTCCAGATCTTGAAAGTTATTGGTCTGAAGCACAATTCTGAAATAGAAGACGTTCATTGTGGTCCCAAACTCCTACCTTTAGGTGCCTTTGTGAGTTGCACTGTTACCATCTGGAGGCTGGAGTTCCATCACTGCACATGCAATGCACATATGATGGCCAACGATTGGCAATCAAAGATCAATAAGAAATGACACATGTGGTTAAAGCACAGATAGGGACTGTAAGGCAATAATAACTAAGGAAGGAGAAAATAACTTGCAGTGTGCTTACACCAAAACGAGCCCCAATACTGCTACATTGGCTACACGTGCAAACACTGCAGTTATCCAGACAGCTGTGTCAGTGGTAATGGGAAATCTGCAGGGTGGAAAAAAAGCAATAATCAGATTTTAATAAGAAAATATAACAATTTTCTAAACTAGGTGAAACTTTATTATGATCTGATAATCTCTGCAAGCCTACATAAGATTTGTTTGTATGGGTTTCTTTTAACATTTTGATGCATTTTACTACTTGGAGCTTTAATAATGTTTTTAAGAACAAACTCACATTCATATACATTTTCTGTCATGTGCTCCAGGCTGTTGCAAGTCCTCCTGTTTATGGAAGAAATTGTTGCGCATTCCTGAGTATTGCAGAGAGGAATGTATTATACAGAAACCTATGTGACACCTCTGACAATCTCCTTTCAATATTTCTTTGCTTGATATTTCATCTTATTTTAAAAAGAATGCTGATCTACTGTATTTCCCATCCCCTGAATTCAATTAACACAGTAGGTGGGAAAACAAGATTTTGTGACAACTATTCTTCCATCTCAAAAATACGTAGAGATTTATATTCCACAAGGTCTCAAATACTGACATGATAATTTATAGCACCTTTGAATGCTTCTTAGTACTAGTTAAAAATTCAGACAAAACCTCATCTTGCCACAGGCCCTGAAGCTCACAGTAAAGGGCAAAGCTGTGAAAACTTTCTCAGCTCAGAGCTCTGTGACTGCAAGTGATGACTTAAGCAGCAGATTTCCATCAGGTGCCTGGAAATGCTTACAAGGTTTTTCATGTTGTCACCATGGAAGACAGTGAAAGTGTTAAATCAGAGGGATTTGAAGGATCAAATTCTTACCATTCATAGAAAGTGCAACTGCAGTGTCTTCCCTCTGCAGCTGATCTATTTTAAAGCTTCCTGCATTTCAGCATCAGCAAGGCTTTTGCAAGTTAAAACAAAGGTAGGTTTGCACAGATGTAGCTGGTGTTCTTAAGCAAGGTAAACAAGTGCTGAAGCACGTTTTATAAAATACTTGCTATACTTCAGGTATGTCTGGAGAGAAATACAGCTTTTTGTAATAGGTAATCTTGCTGTCCTGATTCTGGTGTGGGGTTTTAGTATTGTTTTGTTTTAATATTATGTATTTAAGCTACTGCTCATCAGTTACACTTATTTCAGAAGTGTGGAACCAAATTCCTCTGATAAAATACTACTGGTATCAGCTGAGTTGTTATTATTTCTTGATTACACCTAGCTCACTGTTTGAAAGAGCAAAACCTAGTGGAATAATGAGTATATTGTTATTCGTAGCCTGACAGCATCTGTAACCATGGCAAACCATGCTAGAATCTCTGTACAAACTCAAGGAGAGAAAGAGATATGGTTCTTGCCCTAAAGAACCTGTAGTTTTAAAAAGCCTCAAACTACATCCCTTTCAGCTGTTTCTAGGGTTATGCACTTTCCCTCTTGCAGGATCCTCCCACACACCTAAATCCTCCCTCACCATTTTAAGTGGTTAAATATATTGCAAGCAGCAGGCAAACAGGTTGCGCATGTGCACGTTTCAAGTTGCTGTTTCTCTGATGACCTTCTTTCATGCTCTTTCATCTCTAAATTTAGCTAACAACTGAAGTGGGAGTCTAGCAGATTCAGTAAGACAGGAAACACTAATGCAGGGACTGTATATAATCACTCTTAAAAGAACAGTACAGACTATGAGACAGTGTAATTACTATTCCATAGCCAAATGAAGTTTATTTTACGAAATTGCACTTTTTCAAGTGTAATAAACCATTACAGACATTCACTCAAGACCAACACATGCAGCACAAAATCAAAAGTTTTACTTGAGGGCTGATGTCCAAGAACTCAGAAGTCTGTTCATGGTAGGATTGCTGAGTCTGTATTTGAACAGATGATGTCGTAAATGCGAGGCACAAGTACACCTTAAATCTGAATTTCAGTCTTTTAAATAGCTGCCTTAGTGCCATCTGATGAGTAGAATGTATTGGAGAAACACAATAAATGTTTAAGAATGTGAAATAAAGCACTGAGATTCAAAAAAGTACTGTACAGATACTGGAACTGAGACACAATGATCTAACTGTGCTAAATTTCATGATATTGCAGAAAAGTTGTACCACATTAAATTCTGGTTCACTATTTTCAGATATCATAAAGATGGTAAAATAGGAAATGTTCTATACTGTATGGGTGAGAGAAATGACAAGCGGTTTTATTCCCTACATCATACATACATATATATATATATATATATATATAAAATCTGATTAAAATCATTAATAAATTATGTGCTTGTACAGGTAATGAGATAGTTTTGAAGTTTTTAATCACACTCGTTCTCAGAAAATGTACTTCCAGTATTCTAGTAAAAAAGCTTTCCCTCCTTTTTTAAGAAAACACCACAAGCACAGCCCAGAAATTTTATTAATTCTTTCTTTAATAAAGTGGGCTAGATGTTCTTCCAGAGTAAAGATACAAAGTTCCATGACTAAATTAATACCTAGTCAAAATATGCTGCATTTCTGCAGTACATACAACTGACAGGACATGCAAGAGACTTTAAACAGTCAGAAATTACAGACGTCAGATACAGTACAACAGTCTCAGATACATATCTTAATCTCGTATTAATCAATAATTTGCAATCCATATAATTTTTCTATCTGATTATTTTTATCCATGAACATTATGAGCAGGTTATCTTTGGAGAAAAAAAAAATCTCGCACTTTAAATGGCAATTTCTCGGTGTATTCTAACACAATGCAAGATAGGGTGATGACGTTTTGTCTAACTTACAAGTTTCTGAGTTAATGAATACCCAAAACTAACTGTCTCTGCACTATGATCAAGTATCAGAGACAACATATTTGAGATGTGTACAACCAAAAGCAGATTCGTTTTCTGGAATTTGCTTTGATCTTATTTGTATAATCATCTGTCTGCTTCTGAAGATTTTTATCATATCCCACGGCACGACAGGCATTCAGCTAATTGGTATTCACGATTAGTGAAAACCTGTTAAAACTCCCAAAATCTTCATACACTTCTAGCGCTGTTTTAAAATATGCAATATTAAAGATACAACTAATTTACAAAAATAAAAGAACTCTACAAATCACACTCTTCCATTGGCAATGAGACTGTTCAAGAAAATAGTAATGTGATCCCTGAAACAAATAACCAGAAAAGAAATCAGAAGACTGATGCTTAATAAAAATCAAACAAGAAGTAAAAATATTTTCCCCTGCCAAAATACTGGAATCTTTGAAGGCTTACGTATCACAGCATATAAAGCTTTCCTCTCTGTTCCCAGAATATTTTTCCTCTTCCCAAAGGTATTTCTTGAACAGATTCCCCTTTGTTGGTGGTGTGGCACAAGCCTTGCTGAATGGGTTAAGGCTAGAAAAGCTTGAAAGACCTAAATAAATCAACAGGCACCTAATGCCCTGGCATTCATGCAAAGTCAGGGAAATAAAATACACCTGAAGACAGGCATGCATGCTGAATTCCAAAGCGATTTTCTACGAAGCTTAAAATTAATCCAAAATAAACACTCTCTGAAATGTTATGCATTTAAAATCTTTCATCTAAACAGTCATCTGACTGTTCATATCGCTCTGTCACAGAGGTGTATGAAGCTATGCCTGCTCATAACATTCTAGCATTTTATCATTTTCCAAGGCACGAATAATCTCAGAAGAGCTACACAGCAGCTTTTAAGTGTGTAAGGATACTTCGGTTACCATGTAACTACATGACAATTATCTCTTAATTACAGTCACTGACAAAGACCTTGTAAAATCTACGACCAGCAAACTACATGACACCTTGTCTTTGGAATATGGTACTTAACTCCATTTACGATTACAGACTAAGCAGCAGATAACTACCATTTCTTAACTCCATACAAACACAAGCTTTGCCATGCAATTACAAAGTTGTCGCATGGTATAATGTATATGTATCGTCAAAGTAAACAATGCAATTTTATTTGGTGTTAGAAATAGCACAACTTCCTAGCGTTCCTTCCTCAAGCTAGTTCTATGCAGGCCCTGCAAAATCAGGAGTCCACTGACCACCAGTTTCTTTTTCTGAATTTCAGTAGAGTTTAAAGGGATCAGAGAGTACTACTTGAAAAAGAACCTGTTATTAGATGTACTATGTACTTAATGGGAAAGAAATATACTTTTCCACAGAAGAACAAGTTTTAGAGTTAATTAGAAACTTTCTGTTGGTTAATGCTGCTGCACCATTATGTTTTTATTGACTAGAAATATGGAAATCATATAGGAATATATGTAAACAGAGTCTATAGAAGATAATAGTAATGAGGCATAAAGTGCTTTCAATTATGAACATTTCATTTCACTTTGCACCCTTCCCTGGTAAGTTATCATACTCTAGCTACTTTTAGTTCAACTGGCTCAGGTCTACACTATGGAATACTGTAATCTCCCTTGTACCTACTGCTTGAACCATGGTTGTCTCTGTAAAATAAAAAAAAAAAAAAAAAAAAAGCATGCCAGAGGGAGTAAAAGCAGACAGATATAAAGATGGAAGGAGGTGAACCAAGAACTCTCAAGTGGAAAAAAAGTAGGCAAAGGGAAATAAAGCTCTGTTGCATATGTCCCCATTTTCAAGGTGTTTGTCACACATTTTGCTGTAAGATAGTGCTGAGGAACAACTACAAAACACCCCAGCCTCGAATCCTCGAATATACCTCAGGCTACTGCCAGATGAAAATGAAGAGACTAGGATTCCTCAACTGAGAACAAGCTTACTGCCAGGACAATGCTTTTAATCTTTCTGTTATATTCTCCCTACTTCTCTAATCACAGTCTCTGAAGAAAAAGTACCCTTTCCTACTCATAAAACCCAGTCAAGCATATTTAGTAAGAGGCTGATATTAAATCTAGCTTGTCTTTGCTGTTTCAGATCTAATGCCAAGTATCTACATGCTTCCTAATCCATTACAGTATCTAGCACATACTATCCTACATTCTGGGAAAGCAACAGTTCTATAGTAACAAAGCTCGTAAGTAAGATAACTCTATAACTAAGAATAACTGTATATTAGAACTGGGTTTTACTGGATCTTTACTTAAGGCAGTTATTAAAATGTGTCCATTCTTTTTGAAAAGTTACAATTTGTGGGTTGTGGGGTTTGGGTTTCTTTTTTTTTTTTTTTTAAAGTTATGCTTTTGGCAGCTGAAATTGGTTACCTTTGTCTATTTTCTGTCCTTCTCATGCAAAGAATTATCCAGCCCGTGGAATCACAGGAATCTAAGCTGAGTTGTAATGATCAACCTCCCAAATTTTCCCAGCCTGTTTCTTTAGATGTCCAGTGGGCTGACAATAGCAAAGTCAGAGTCTTTGCTGTTATTACTACTGTTGTCATCAGGGCTGGAGCTCAGGTTGCTGGAGGAGGCTGAAATGGAGCCCATCAGTGGGTCGGAGAATATCAAAGAAGAACGAGATGGAGCTTCTGGCTTCACAGATGCCTCCTTGTGTGCCTGAAGGGTCTGCGCTGGCTCTGGGACAGCACTTCTTCCTTCCTCTTCTTTGGAAACCATAATATAGTCATCAGCACTCTTGCTCTCGCTAGTGCTTGAATCAGTTGTAGTCTGTGAAACAGGAGCACAGAAGAAACTTAGAGTTAGTAGCAGTTTTAAAAGCTAACACTCTAAAAATATGTTATTTGGTATAGCAGCCTTACATGTTTCATCATCACAGTGCATCCATGCAGTGATCACAGCACATCTAACACGGATTATCGTTGTGAGGATTTTCTGCTGCTAGTTTTCTGCAGTAATTAATGAAGTAGTATTGAGAATATCTTGTCAATTTGCATGTACAATAGCATTTTGGAGCTTATCGGAACAATTTCCTAGTAAAATTTTGACCTGTGGAATCTGAGCCATATGCAGACCAGGTTTAGTGTGTGCCAGTTCAGGTTTGGCAGATCAGGGCTCCGAAGGCTTCTAGGCTTAGTACTGTTGAGTATTTCCTAATTCTAAAGAACGTGGGTCTGGGAATCCTTGGAAACCCTTGGGGAATGTGTGGCCCTATGCACTTAGGTAGCAGATCAACACTACATGGCAGAGTACCAGAAAACTGTCTATGAACTGACAATCTTCTATTCCAAACAGTCATATTCAGGAGGAATCCAGCTTTTCAAAGTCAGAGCTATATGTAATTAGAAGAGAAGACTGCCTATACAGCAGAGTAGGATTTCTCACTAGTTGAAAACTAGCAACCTATTAGCTTGGTTGCAACTCAAATGGACCTCATTGCTCTCTACAACTACCTGAGGGAAGGTTATAGAGAGGAGGGAGCTGGGCTCTTCTCCCAAGTGACAGGGGACAGGACAAGAGGAAATGGCCTCAAGCTCCGTCAGGGAAGGTTTAGGCTAGGAAAAAAAATTTCACAGAAAGGGTCATTGAGCACTGAACAGGCTGCCCAGGGAGGTGGTTGATTCACCTTCCCTGGAGGTGTTTAAGGCACAGGTGGATGAAGTCCTGAGGGACATGGTTTAGTATTTGATAGGAATGGTTGGACTCGATGATCCCATGGGTCTCTTCCAACCTGGTTGTTCTATGATTCTATGATTTTCTGCTGCAGAGGTGCATTCGGCTCCCATCTATCACTACGTTCCTCTAACAAAAATATGACTGTTTTCTTAGTTGCTCTCATGCAAATTTTTTTTGCAGCATAAGAATGTAATCTGCCAAGCAGCCTGTGGGGATAAGCATCCTGAAGTGATGTGATATAGAAAACAATATATTTGATTGCACTGATGCGAGACTGAAAAAAAGGAGAAATATAGGGAGAGCTAGGGAAATGTGTATGACAATGTGTGTGTCAACTGCAAGTCCTTCAGCTGTGACTCTTTCACCAAATGAAAAAGTTAAATTCACTTTGAGGTAAACGAGAGATTGTAGGTACTAGATAAAAAGAAAGCAGTAACAAAAAGACCACCAGTAAGAATCTGAATGAGATGAAGTTAGAGCCTCAGCAGTGTATATAAATTGGAGTACAGAAGCCATCACACGTACCCAGAAAGCCACAATCTGGAGTCACGGTATCGATGATCTCCAACAAAACTTATTTTACTGAACTTACTATTATAGCTGAAAACAATTTTCCATTGCTCTGATTACTGATTATAGAGTAGAAATCTCCTGAAAGGGAACTCTAGAGTAGCTTAGGGAGCAAAACTCACTGGTGATTAAGAATGACTGTAATAACCAGAAGTCTTTGGTTATTATTTACTCAATTATTCCAAATTGCTAAAAGTCACAAACAAGGTAAGTATCAGCTGAATGAAAATATGTTCAAACATAGAATTGTGACCTGTTCCCTTCCAGAATGTATATGAATGACAATTTAAATATCACCCTTTGCAGTAAATTTTTAAATATCCCGTTTCTATAATTTATAAATTTGTAAGTATACCTAAGTATAATATTATATTATTATTTAAGTATAACAATATATAGTATTCCCTTTTGTAATTAACCCATTTTAATACTTTCTCACTCAAATGGAAATATCTTAAGTCCAGAGTATTGGTTACAATTTTAAAGGTCCCAGTGTTAAGACTGTTAAACTGACAGAAATTTACATCTATAATTTTTTATACCAATTCATTTTCATCAGATGACTTAACAACATGCATACCAAAACAAGCAGATTGCTTTTAGAAATATCAACAACTATCTTGTGCTGAGTGCTATCAAAATTGATCAAAACTTCCTGATTTGCACAGAACCAGGGTAGTTCAGATGTCAATGACTTCAAGCACTTCCCATATAGTTGAAAACAAACAGATGTATTCTACAAGGAGAGATACTTCACTACTTAAGCACTTTGGAGCTGAGACATAATTTGTTATTAATTAGCCTTTTGCTTTCATCTGGAAACACTGTTTTCATAAGCTATCAGTCAATCGCTGACATTTCTAGGGGACACAGGCAGCACACAACTGCAGCTCTGCTCCACCATCATCTTAGTAGTCACTTGATATTGTATATTGTAGACACCTAGTGCAGTCAAAAGACAGGAGCTCTAAATGTTCAAAATTTCAGAATTTTGTTTCCTGCCCTCTCTCCCCCATCCCTGACAACAGAAATACACATTTGTTTAAACAACCATGATTGCATAATTCACCTAGCTTCTTCCCACTCTTCTATTGAAAACGTCTCAGGGAATGCAGTATAGTCTCACTTTGCAAAATAACATACTTTATTATTCCAAGCTATAAAGATCACACTACTTCAGTCCCCATAGACCTTACATCCAAGATTGCTCCATATTCCATGGGAAAACACAGATGTTACCTAGTGACACACTCGCCCAGCGAGATCATTATTTTCCCTGCTGGCTTCCACAAGGATCCTAATGGGGTGTCTTCCTCTTGGCAGTGAGCCCCAGTAAGGGCCCTCTGTCATAAACAAATTTGTGCTAGTGTTGCAATTTCCTAAATTCTGCTTCCAAAAATGTGCTCTTGCACAGTTAAAAAAAGGCACCCTGCCCTTTAATAAAAGGAAAGAAAACTATTCACCCCAGTTTCTTGCCCTTCTGTGTTGGGCTTTGTAATGCTACGTTTCATTGCGCCTTCACTTTTCGATTCAGTTAAATAGACCTATAACTCACTGGAGTGTCAGAGAAGCAGAAAAGCATAGGTATTGACTCAAAAATGCTGTGAAAGGGCCTCCCATAAATGTTTGTCTATCCCTGGCATACACTGGTATTTTGGTACTGATATTTCCAGAGGTAAAATACTTCCTCTCTTCTTCCTCTGCCTGTTTCTGTTTCAGGAAACTCATGCTGACGCAAACCATGTTTTCTCCCATCTGCTGCCACTACTGAATAAATGAAAAATGACAGAATTATACTTCCAGTAGCTTTGGAAGTTAACAACCTTACGCCCGTTGCCATATGGCTTCTCCAAACATTTTTTCCTGATGAATATCATCTACTAGGACCAGGCTTATTTCAATTGCCTTCATGCTGTGAATGAGTTAAAACTAACTGTAAGGATACAATTCAAGAAAGCTTAGAAGAACAGCAGCTCATTTTGCCTCCTCCTTTGAACAGACATAAAGGCAAGATAATGTGTTAATTATCATTCATTATTTAGCAACAGAAGCCTTCTGTTTGTCAACTGCATGCTGCCACCAAAGCCAAACATTCTAAAAATGCTCTATTTCTTTGAGCCTTTATCTTAATTTTCTTGCATTTTTAATTTTACAGCTTTCCTTTCCAAAGAAGGGCTGTATCCTTATCCTCCCTTTCCAGAAAGAGATTTTGAGGAAAAAAAAAAGAGCACTTTTAAAAAAAGTAAATGTGACAAACAATTTATACTTACATAATAGCCAAGCACAAAATACCTGATTTTAATTTCAATTACATGATAGCTACACCTGTAACATTTCCAGCTGTTATAGAAAATATCCCTATAATTCCACCAGAGAAAAATCTCTACAGTGTAAGTCACATCAAATAGAATCACATGCATTACCGAAGCCACAGAAAATGTAAACACCATAATATTTATTTAGCAAGAAATGCACTGAATGGTCTAGAAGTGGTTGGAGCTTTTAATCCCCTTGTAGCACTCAGTAAGCACTCCTGGCTTGACTCAGAGCATCAATGCAGCCTATGTTCTAAAGGCCTGGGCTTTGGCCCAGTTGGGGCCAACAATCGACGCCATCAATTAACAGTTGAATGTTACAGCCCACTAAATTCAGCAGTTTTATTTTCCCATGCTTTATTAAAAAGGTTCCAAAGCTCTCCTTTTTCTTCATTTATAGACACTGTGGTTGAAGATGATGGGCCTGGAAATAGCACAGACCATTGGGATACTATCAGTCCCCCTGGTCTGCCTTTTCTAAACTTAATCTTTTCTTTCTGTCATAGGGGCCACTTTTCATTATCATAATTGGAACTTCCAGAAGATAAGAGGAGAGGAGGCTGCTCCATATGAATGTTCACATCTCCAAATATAGTCCATGTAGTGCTGATGCCTTGTCAATCCTCTGTAAGATCTCAGCTTATACAATCACTACTCATGTTGCTTGTAGTTGCCTTATGGAGTACATAGAAATTGTGGGACCCATGGACACCTCTCAGTTCCTGTGACTGACCTTGACTACATAGTAGGGTGAGACCTCATTACACATCTCCCTGCAAATTTCCATTGGAAAGAAATGTGTGCAGACCAGCCCTCATTTGCTTCACTCCCAATACTCAAAGTGCAATGCCCCAGTGCCTCTGCTAAGTGACACGTGGTTTTAGACCAGTATCTGAATATGGTCTTCTCCAGCAAGATTAGGACCTGCATATGCTCATATGGCATGTTGTTATCTTTTATAGCATTCTACTTTCCAATTTCAATAATAAATGTGAGTAAAAATAATGAAAAAAAGCAGTATTTGCTATTTTGGCAAGAAACAAAACATACTTTGCATAAAATGCTGGGAAATAAAGGATTGGGAAATAGGTCATCATATGAACTCTCCAATATGTTGCATCAGTTTCATCTATGCCTTTATTACGGTAGAAAGTTGTGACTGTACTCACAAAGCCTAAAGAAGCAATGAGAACTTTATAGCAAAACTTTGCTCTTTGAACCTACCATTACCAAGTAAAAAAACAAATAGTGATAGCGCTACCACTGGATTTACAGGTGTGAGTATAAGTACTGGGGTGGGGGACTTTAGATCTCTAATATTGAAAATTACATAGACACATGCATATGCAAAAATAAGTGTCTTCAAAATCACATCTGAGTCAGACTGAATCTTAGACAGGGACAGACCTTACTACATGAACGGAAAATATCTCTTTCTGTCTGTGAACTTGTCCTGTGATTGTATGCTTTGTATGTGAAAACGTTGTTTACTGCTTCAAGGAGAAAGTCAATACAATGGAGTAGAAGGTAACAGCAACCTCCTCAATATTTCCTTTTTGGCGCTGGCCATGAATACACTGCAATGCAGATAATCAGATCTTACATAATGGGATTCTAGAGGACAAGGACAATGAGAATAATCAACTGATATGAGAACATTTACTTCTTTTTTTACACCTTTTTTGTAAGAAATTAATCTGTGACTCAATTATCTGAAAGAACCCCTCCATACACTGCATAACACTCATGACTTAAATATCTGGGTGTAGAGCATAAGACTGCAATAAAAATAATTGATGGGACTAGGACAACAGTTAGAGAGAAACTTTTAACCATAGCTCCCTATGCATCAGCAACGTTGATATGTTCCCATGTAATGTCTGGACATGCTAAAGCGAGTCTCAAAAAAACCCCCAGACTAATTCCATCAATAAGTAGTTCGAGATATTTTTTTTCTTACCTGTTGTCCTGAGATGAACTGTGACTCTGTCATAACAGGTCCCTTTAGGACATCAGCCGTCCCTTTGTTCTGACTGTTGGAACAGTAATGATCATCGGCTATCGTGATTTGCTCATTTTCTTCAGCTTCCAGCTGGCTCTGGTTGAAACGCAGGGAACCTTTTAGGATGTCCTTGATCTGTTGTCAAAGGGGAAAAAATTTAAGCTAGAAATTCAGAGGAATTATACATTTCCTAAAGCCCTGTGCAGCGCTTTCATACACCCTTTCATAAAGCCCTTTCATACACCATTTCCCCCAAATATTTCCTTTTAAGAAATAAGAAGCCAGACAATATTCATATCTATATTAGCTAAAGACATAAATACAGCCAGATGTGGTTATATCAGAGACTGGAAAACAAGTAACTAAGAAATCTAAAGAGAAATTGTTAAGATTATTCCCTACTTTGTTAGAGATTTAACATATGTCACACTGTTCCTGATAAAATGTATTTCAAAGGAACAAAGAGCTTTATAATCAGAACTACAGATGCTCAGCAGCATTCTCATTTTATGTATGTAGTATTTTTTCATTTAATTCAATGACATTCAAGTGTCAGCAGTTCTAAATAATGGGGACATAGGCATGATTATTGCCTAGCATGTACACTTCGCATTAAGAAAAATGATGGCGTGGCTCAAGTCCAGAACTTGGTGTCACAGTGTCTCAGTTCTGGTTTGAGGTCTCCAGAACTTTTCAGGGAGTAAATACTGTGCAAGAACACTGTTTATAGATGAGTTTTATCTTTTTCAATAAAAGTATGCTGCAATGCTTGTTGCATTTAGGAATAAACAGTTACAACAAGACAGAACAGCAGTAGAAAAAAAGAAAAAAGAGGAGCGAGAAAAGAAAGGATTAATAGCACTGAAGGATACAAGAATGTTAATTTAAGCTATAGTTATACCTGCTTCAAACCAGCCAAGGAAACCAGAATTTCATCTTCTTTCTCTAAGTGTTCTTGTAATATGACTTCCTGGATATTTCCTGCAACATCAAAAGAAAAAAAAAAAGTGAAGAGAAACAAATCCCCTAAATAATTTCTAATGTGCTGCCAACTGACTGCTGAATTGTGCTTTCACAACAAAATCCTGTGACCTGCAAACACAATTTTGCACGCAGACCTAGATGTTGACAACCTTATTAGCTGTGGAGGTGGGGCCAGCCCAATCCTGCCAGAGACCTCAGCAACACTGTGCTGCTGCGGGACTATTACTGTCCCAGGGTACCAACAGACTCAGGCTACTACTGATCCCCAGAAGAAAACATCGGCTTCTGTAACATAATGGAGTGACACACATCTTTGAACCTGCAAATGCTTTGGGAAGCACTCAAGACCATCTACAGGAATCTGCTGCAGCTCACAGAAAAGGTTAGGGTAGAAGGACAGCAACCTTCATCTTGAGCCCCTGGACACTGCAGGTGCTAGAATGTTCTTCTGTTTAAAAAAGACAAAAATATTAATTTTATTTCCAATTCCATTTTTTAAGGTAAAAACCCCAGGGCTGAGCAAAACTCATTTGACAGAAAGAGCAGTGCAGTATTGTCACTCTTGCTTCCTATGCGTAAAGTGCTGTCCTCCAAGGATGCATTTCAATAGCCTGGCATATGGTGTTTGCAGAAGTCAGGGCTGGAGGCTGGCTAACACATCAGAATTGGAGCTCTGGTGGTCTCCTTGTGTCAGGGAAACCCCAGGCAATGCTACAGCCCAAACTAGCCCAGAGAAACTATAGCTCTTACAGCTCTGCAGGCTATGACAGGTCCTTCTCTGGCCTCCTAGCTCCTACTTTCCTCCTCTTTAAGAACATAGTAAAGATTCCTTGTGACAGATATATAGACTGAGATGGTATCTGTTGACAGAAAATGACAGGATACTCTTTTGTGCCACTCCTGTCTGACATACGCAGAGCTGAGCCCAAATCCCTCAGTGACGCTCAATTGGGAACAATGGTTTGTTGCTCATGAATATCTGTATCCCAGGTGCTTGACAATTAGAGCTTTGTACCATTCACCCACATCTGCATTGCATTTGTTTGTTTTTAAGAACATCCTACGCGTTCAGTGAAAAGCCAAAACTGTTGTCACAGATGATGCTGATAAGGATGAATGTGATAACACTGCCAACTCTGACACAAAATGAAATTTCAAGGAAAAACATTGAACAATTTGGTGTAAGCTTTGCATTTGCAGAATAAATAGGAAAATAATTAGATGTGGGAAACTGGACAAGAAGATTAAAAATAAAAAAGGGTGGATTTAAAACCCACATCTAGACACAGAAGTTTGAAACTAAGTGGGAGCCAAGAATCAGTAATGGGTATAAATGATGAATGGAAGGGGCAAAGAGGAGAAAGGGTCAAAGCCTAAGCACTAAATGAACCGCTAAAAAAAGTAATCTGAAAAGTAGAAGGAACAAAAGAGTCTAAAGCCACAAAAGGCAATAGATGACAAGAGTCCATGGAGAAGTGATGTGATCAAGGTCGAGAGCAACACTGAAGATAACTCATCTTTGCAAAAGCAGCCTATCCGAACGTGGAGATCCATGATCCATTTAGCACTCATTATTTACCATATTACAGTGGCAGTGTCCTGCAGCAATGAAGTAAAATGTGCAGCTGAACACTGTTCAGTACAAATTTTACTTCAGAAAGACACTGCATTATAAAAGCTAGAAATAATATGAAGTATTGGGAAGTATTATGCAGCAGATTCCTGTAGATGGTCTTGAGTGCTTCCCAAATATCTTTCTGCAAATACTTAACATCATTAATTCAGAGAAGATAAAATTAATACATTTTACTTGTCTTTTATGCTGCACATCTAAATTGTCTAGTCTCTCAATTTGGTAAATAAAACATATTAACATTTACTTATAAAATAATAATTTAGATCCCAATTTCCACTGTTTAACAAACAATGCGTAGAATCATTAAGGTCAGTAAAGACCTCTAAGATCATTAAGTCCAACACCACTATCCCTATTAACTATGTCCTGAAATGATATATTTATATGTTTTTTGCACATTTCCAGGCATGGTGACTCCACTGCTTCCCTGGGCAGCCTGTTTCAGTGCTTTACCACTCTTTCAGAAAAGAATTTCCTAATATCCAATCTAAACCTTCCCAGGCACAACATGAGGACATTTCCTCTCGTCCTGTCACAGGCTACTTAGGAGAAGAGACCAGCACCCACCTTACTACAGCCTCCTTGCAGGTAGTTGTAGAGAGTGATAAGGTCTCCCCTCAACCTCCTGTTCTCTAGGCAAGACAATCCCAGTACCCTTAGCCACTCCTCATAAGACTTGTGCTCCAGACCCTTCACCAGTTTCATTACCCTTCTCTGAACCCACTCTACCACCTCAACATCCTTCTTGTACTGAGGTTCTCTACTTTTATGAGGTTCAGAATTTGAAACACCAGAAGTACAAAGTCATTGTAGGCAGGAAAGCAATCCTTAATCACAGCCTGAATCACTAAATTCTCTTCCATTTCTCAGCATTAGAAAGAAAGGCATTTCTATGGTGCTTGATCCCCATGCAAATTACAACCATACATTAAAAAACTAAGGTATGTATATCAGGCTGCCTTGATATACTTTAAAAACAACTATAACTACAGAGGAGTAACAGAGGAGCATATTTTCTACAAAATATAGAAAAAAAGTGTATCATGTAGTGATTTGGGTAGCAACAGTTGGAACAGCTAAAACCTAAAAATTAAGATTTTCATTTTTTGTTCTTACTGTTATCCCAAATTGTAAATAAGTTCACATGCAAACTCACTGTAGAGTAACTCACTGTAACTCACTGTAAGTTCTAAAAAGTAATCAAGATTTCTATTTCTTCTCCCTGATTTTATTTCTTAAATTTAAAGTGAAGATATGCTATAATGCCCTGTACAGAGATGAAAGAGGACTATATAACCCACGGCGGCTCTAGCAGGAAAATTAGAGAAGGCTTATGCTCTTTGATGACTGAACTGCTACATATTGCACGATGGTGTGTGCAGTCACTGCTGAGTTCCTTAAACAAGGAAACAGGCTGTTCACAACTCTCCTCTCTGAATGTGGAAAAGCTGTTAGGCTTGGCCTATTAATTTTAGAGGCTTAAAGAAAAGAATTTTCACTAAAAATGCTGCATGCATACAATACCTATTCTACAAAAGACCCACTCGGAGCTGTGTTAAATGAGTAGGAAAAATAGTCTCCAGTAGACAAGGTCCTCTCAGGCAACCCTTTATGTCTGTCCATCTGGAAGACAGACCTGCACCTCTTCCCTTCCAGCAAAGAAGTGGGAGATAGGCAGAGTTATAGCTCTGTGGGATGGAGGCACAACATAGAATTGACTTTATACTGACACAAAATCAGATGGAGGTGGAGAAAACTGAACCTGGAAATAACTTTAACATCCCTGCACTCTTAGGTTCTTTGTTTTCTCCTGCATCAATGCCTTTTTGTACTGCATCTCTCTCCTAATGACTTCTATTTTAAGCCAGTCTCTGTGGGGCCTTTCCAGGGAAGATCACTCCTGCTGACAGAAGCTAATTCGAAAGACCTGCAAGCTTTCTTATGAATGCTGCCTTTCTACTACTAGCACCTGATCAATGACTTGTGAACAATCAACATACCAAAGACCTTTCCTATGATCACTTTTATGAAATTAGGATTTACAGAAAATGCTTTCCAACATTTCTTGCACACAATACCAGCAATACTAAGACAACTTTTCCACTAACACTAGAAAGCTGGAAGGATGAATGGGGAATTTAGCTTCTGATAATCAATTTTCTCCTCATTTCACAATAAATGCTTCCTTCTGTCGTGGACCAGATTGAACATAAAATCTAGAACTTAACAGTGGTTTGTGACTTTTTGAAAGATTACACAGCATGAGAAAGTGACACTGCTGTTCAAGAATATAGCTCAGGAGTTTTTCAAATAGCACATTTTCTTTCCACCATTACAAATACCAATGTCAGGAGCTAAATTTACTTCTCAAACTATAGTTTGTGATTTAAGTGTTCATAAAGGCACACCAATAACTAGCACAACTTTTATTTATCTCATTGACAATCCCAACTCTTATTATGACAATTATGCATTATATTAAAAGTATCACTTAGCAACATTTGATTATTAAAGAATATAAGGATCCTAAAAATGTGGAGCATTAAATTCTCTGTGAAGCGTTCCATTCTTGAGTATATTTACATATTTATATATGCATATTTGTATAGTATGTACTTCTGATTCATATACATGTGTCATATGAAGCAACAACACTTTATCAATATTTGGTGTGAGGTAATAGTTGTGACATCAGAGAAATACAGAATCATAGCATGGTTTGAGTTGGAAAGGACTTTAAAGATAATCTAGTTCCAATCCCTTTGCTGTGGGCAGGGTCACCTCCCACAAATCAGGCTGCTCAAGGTCCCATGCAACCAGACTACAAACACTTCCAGGGATGGGACATCCACAACTTCTCTGAGCAACCTGTGCTAGTGCCTCACCACCCTCTTCATGATGAATTTCTTCCTAATGGCTAATCTGAATCTTCTTCTCTCCAATTTAAAGCCACGCCCCCTCATCCTATCACAACATGTCCTTGCAAAAAGTCCCTCCCCAGCTATCTTCCTGGCCCCCTTCAGGTACTGGAAGGCAGCTAGACAGTCTCCTTGGAGCCTTCTCTTCTCCAGGCTGAACAACCCCAACTCTCTCAGTCTGTCCTCACAGCAGAGGTGCTCCAGCCCTTGCATGACCTTCTTATGCCTCCTCCAAACTGTCCCAACAGTTCCATATGCTTCTTATGCTGGGGATTCCAGAACTGGACACAGTACTACAGGTGGGGTCTCATTGGAGTGGAGTAGAGGGACAGAATCTCCTCCCTCGCCCTGCTGGCCATGCTTCTTTTGATGCAGCCCGGGATACAGTTGGCCTGGGATGCGAGTGCCCATTGCTGGCTCACACTGAAATTCTCATCAATCAGCACCTCAAGTCCTCCTCCACAGGGCAGCTCTCAGTTACATCATCCCCTATCATGTATTGAAACTGTGGATTGCCCTGAATATGCAGTAAAAAGTCACCAATCATAGACTCATAGCAATGCACAGAATCACAAATGTTGAGAAAATGAGGCTGGGTCATGAAGCCAATTTGTCCATCCCTTGCTTAAAGGCAAGATCAGTCCTTAACTATGAAATCTAATTTGCACACCATAAATAAATCACGCTCAATATACACTTGCTATCCATGCCAGTACCAAGGTGTACCAGAACAGCAGTGTGTTACCAGTCATCGTGTGCTTTCAAAGAGAATATAAAAGAGCTTGGGCACCATGCCTCCCATGACAGATGACAGAGTATGCTTTTTCCCCTCCAGAGCTAATTTTTTGGAGAAACTTTGGCCCTGATGGTAATGATCGACTGTACCATCCCCAACTCCTCAAATGAATGTACAGCACTGATCATTGTTCAGACAAATGATTTCTGCATAGATGTCATGTGCTCCATACTCCCACATCTCCATTCTGCTCACTAAAACTTTACCTATGACTACAAACAACTAGTCTGAATATCTCCAAGCAATACATTTTTCTAAAAGTTCAAAGCAATTTTTTTCTCCCTCTCTCCTTCTGCAGAATTGCTTTCTTCCTGTTGCTGTTTACATTCACTGGAAATAGAAAAATTATTCTACTGAGAAGTGACAAGCAAATGAGACTTGGTTCTGGATAAGTGACAAACTTAATAGCCATAAGAAATTGAGACCTTACCTAAGGGGAAACTATACATTTTCACTTCCTTGCAATTCAAATCCTTCCTTCATATTGCAGTGGATTGCAGGTATTACACCTTAAAATTGCCGTGGTTGTGTAAAAGACAGCTATTGCAGGTCACGTAGAGATTTTGAAAATGTATGGTTTTCTACTTCTTGTGTGGCTGAACTCATTAAAATTGTTCCTGATTTTACAAGCAGAATGATATAAACAAGTACCATTGTGGCAAATGCTACATAAAAACCTCGACAGATTGAGAGTTTTGAAAACAAACATCTATAAATGTCTGAAAATCCATTTAAAACATTCTTAAGGGATTTTCTATGTTGCATGTCATATATAGAATAAAAGACAACAAACCGTGAAAGCCATTTTTAAAGCCTTCCATGGGATTATTTTCTCTGGTATACAATGATGATGTTATCTGAACCTATTTTAATAAATTCATGTGAACATATCACTGTGTATTTTTCTTTAATTGATTGTTGTTTAGAGTTTTCCTTATCTGTATGAAAACCTTGGTTGCAGTTATTAGTTTCTGCTGTGCTGTCAATCTGATTGCTATGGTGAGCACTTATGGAAACAATTAAGCATACAAAGTATTTCATTCGAGTTAGCTTTAGTGCTTCACCTGTCTGGAGAAACTTGTGCGATATTAAAGCACTATGTATGTTGTTATTTCTGTGTGTAGAATAAGTATAACCCATTGCATCTTATGCTCTTTTCCACTCTAAAGAATTTATTGTAAAAGGCTGCTGTTGCATACTTTATTCTTGAGAGACTGAGGGTCAATGAAAGGTGGCTGTGGAGAGGAGGGAGCTGGCCTCTTCTCCCAAGTGCCAGGGGACAGGACGAGAGGGAATGGCCTCAAGCTCCGCCAGGGTAGATTTAGGCTGGAGATTAGGAGGAGGTTTTTCACGCAGAGCGTCACTGGGCATTGGAATAGGCTGCCCAGGGAGGTGGTTGAGTCACCTTCCCTGGAGGTGTTTAAGACACGGGTGGATGACGTATTGAGGGACTTGGTTTAGTGTTAGATAGGAATGGTTGGACTAGAAGATCCGATGGGTCCCTTCCAACCTGGTTGTTCTGTGATTCTGTGATTAACACCTCAGACAACTTTTACATTCTGGATCAGGTACATCACCATTAAACCATTTAAATATTTACCTTGCTAACTGACCCTTAATAACCGTAACTGAACGACCTGTTATGAAGGGGATGTATTGAAGTAGTCTGTGCAAGTTTTGCCTATGTAAGTAGAAATATACTGTAAAATTATTGGTTAAAATATTGCACACAAAAGGTTAGTTTACATGTCTCGATTAAAAATATTTACATTTTTCTGTGTTGTGAAGCTGGTGAAATTAAGCTGCCAGTCAGAAAAAAGGATGTTGCAACTTATTTCAGATTAAAATCTACAGATGACCAATGATTTAAGCCTTGGATGGTTTTCGTTTCTCCTGAGGTAAACTGAACACTAATGAAGACAATTGATACCGACACAGGAGACAATATATACATCCAATACACATTACTAATGTACTTACTACTTAGTAAATAGTATGTTAGCTACAGCTATTCTAACCTGGAAGAAGAGCTAATCACTACTCTTTATTTTATCATATGTAGTTTGAAAGAAGTGCTTTCAATTTTCAAGTAACGTATATAAATAAATTATGGAACCTGCCTACAATTGCAGGATTTTTCAGTTCTCTTTAAAGATAGAGGTTAACATAGAGAAGACATTTGAAGTATCTCCATGAGACACGGAAGAAGGAATGGAGATCATGTACAAACTTCACTGTATCATTCGAAATATTTTGTGTTAATTAGTCACATGTATTATGTAACTTTCTTTTGGGTAATTTTTTTGAGACTTTTATGATTAGCCTGTGGCTATTCCCTCATTCGTGGAATCCTGGTCTATTAACTGCACTTTCTTTGTTCATTACAAACTTTGTTTCTAACCTATGATATTTCTGTACTACAATGTAATAGCATCAAATGTACTACGAGGTGATGGGGCAGTACTCCTAAAATCAGTGTTATGCTATTGAAGACTTTTTAAGTATCCATGGAGTGTATTTGGGTTTTGCATAAGACAACTGCTATTTCAGTTTTCTTGCCTGAGAAGTTTGATGTCAGAAATGAATTAATTTTCTTAGTAGAAGAGACTGTAATTTACAGTAGCTTTGAATTAACTAGTGGAAAAAAAAAAGATATTGGGAGCCCTGAGACATATTTGTACCACTTATTCAGAAGTCCTTAGGAGTGCATTATTGACAGCAGGGCTGGATTTCTGCCTGGATTATAACAGAAAAGGAAGTCACCCCAAGCTGTGAATTGTGGTTACATTCACACTAAAATAATTAGAAACGCATGTTAACGGAAAGCCATTTTCCCCTGCTTGCTTTAATTTTGTTCCCCGCACTTCTGAATGCCTTGCACAGATTTGTTAAATGTACTAATTTTCTGTTTGCTACCTCTGTATAGTTTTGAGTCACACTGCTGCTCTGTCCTGAAGATGAGTAGTTATCCATGTCATTTGGTCCATCTACCTACTTCAGTCCTTTTCAGTAAAATCAGTTGTCTGGGATCACTCAAGTAGCTTTCTGCCATTCCTCCAATGACTCTATGTACTCTGAACACGGTGGGTGACCACGAGAGGCTGAACGAAGCGTGAAGAGTGAAAGAAATTTTATCATATATGCCCTTGCTCATCCAGTCGGTTACTATGCAGATATAATGATTTAAATTAAATGTGGATCTTGAAGAACATAATAATAAGCAAACTAATGACTATGGTAAGGTTCATTTACAATAATGCCAAAGATATTTATGGAAATAATGGGGAAATTAACACTTAGTCATGCCAGAACTTAGCTTCTGCCAAGTATTTATTCCTCCGAAGGTGATGTCAGAAGAGAAATCACTGCTTAGAAGATACTGGAAAGGAAAGGATGGGTTGTCAGTGGCCAATAGCAGCAGGGAGATGTCACTACACAAATGGAAGGAAGCAAGAAGTAAATGGAAGTAAACACTGTGAGAGTAATTTGCTGAAACTTGCAGAGAAAGGTGTGAATACAGCTAATTATTGAGTGTGTAGCTGGATAATTTTAATATCCTTTTCATTCAGACTGCCAATATGAAAGGGTTTGTGGCTGCCTACCACATTTGGACTTTCAGGACTGGCACAGATGTAGACAGAAAGTAGGTCCTTATCAGTGTGTGCTTTTGACCTTAAGTCATCCTCAAGGGACAAAAAGGTGGTTTAAGTTACTAGGGCATGAAGAACGTGTCTGTGTGTGTGTCATGACCAGAAGCAAACGACTATATTTAGTTTAATAAAGGTGTTAATGTTTCTTACATATAAACTGTTTTTATGGGTTATTTTACCTCGTTATTTTTAAACTGATAGGCCTATGTTTGATGTGGCCTTTTTTTATTTCTAGCATTTCTAATCACACTGTATTTATAAACTACAGATTATTTTATTTATGTCCACAGCACAAGAGGACTCATTTAATGCACTTACTGTGTCAACAAATCATAACATACTTCATTTCAACTCAGGGCAACAAAATAATTTCCATTTCATCTCTTCCTTACAAAAATGTTATAACATTCCATCTTACCACATGACATGAAGTCAAGTCCTGCATCTAGATCTATATTGGGCCCTATACAAATATACATTGGCCTCTAAATAATAAGCAACTAAGTCAACTTTCTCCTCTTCTTCCCTCCCTGCAAATCATCTTTATAATGAAACACATCCTTGCAACAATTGCATTCACTATTAAAGGAGGGATGGATGAAGCCAGTCTAATTATGCCTTCAGAAGTGTTACTTACTTCACATAATAACTAAGATTATACTAGCAACTATATCCTGCAAACTTTTATTCCTGCATTTTTATATTTTCCCTTCCTTGCTCATGGTATTTGCAATAATCACAGTGAAAATGTGGGTTTGAACAGTGTTTAATAAGTATTCCAAAAAACATTTGTTTGGGAGATGTCAGGCAGCAGAAGTGCAAATGAATCTTGCAACTGCCAGCATTGCTGCATAGCTGTGACAGGGACACTTCCTCTGATCCCAGTCAAAACACTAACTTCCATTTTCTTGTTACTGTGATGTTGTAACTACTAGGAATTTTGTAAATACGCAGAGTTATCTACAGCCTCCCTATGAAAGCCAAGAGCTGGCATGTCATTCCAGTGGCAGAATACTAGTAGTGTTTAGAACAATGTGGGATGAATACTTCATCTTTCTGCATCCCTTCTATAATCCACACTGGGAGGGCAGAGATGTACTGGAATATTGATGAAGGACATAGCAATATATTACAGACAGCAGAAGTCACATTAGAAAATGCCCTGTAAAGACAACCCAACCAGCCCTGTATGAGCAGCTCGGAATTTTATGGTCTTTGGCTTAGTGGAGCTAGCATGTTTAAACATAAACTTAGTAGACGCAGATCAGAGTTGAGACATTTTTGTGATGTCGTCTCCAAGAAAAAGAAGTGATTTAAAAACTTGGATCTTTAGGAAGATGTTTCTGAGACCCACCTGACTTTCTCTCTAGCTTTGCAGTACCAGTATGAAGATGAAGTTAATATAACCAGGTAGGCTTAAGTTTCTTCTGCCTAATTGGGTGCCTTCACACATATTTCAAAGGCATTGTGCAGAACACTGTGAGTTAACTCTTTGCAGAGTTGGTATGAGTCTGCAGGGCTTACTAGCTGAGACTGTAAGCTGTGAGAAAACAGTTAAATTGCTTCTGAATCTCAACTAGCTGGCAAAACAAACTTCTGCATTTACATAGTGCTGCCCTTAAGCAAAAGCAAGTGTGGAATGACCTTAGTTTCTCTACTTCTATATCCTGATAAATTGCCCAACAAAAAAGAATAGTTTCTATATAAAGATCCCCATATCCAAGTTAATGCCAAACCAATGTTCCTTTAAATTGCCTCTTGCGAAAAGGACTTCCTGTACCATGTGTAATTATTTGGTAAACTTTCATATACTTGGACGTCTGAAAATATTTCTCTGTTTGAAACAAATGGTATGTTCTTCTGTCCTACAGAACAGTGGTGGATTGGTTCCTGTCCCTTATAAACAGACAACATTTTAAAATTCAACACTTTTCCCCCTGGAACAAACCAGGCAAGTTCATAACATCCTTCACAATTTCTTGTATTAGTGCTTGACTACAGAGGATTAATACTTCTCCAGGCTTTTGATTAACTGTTTGTTAAGAAGTTGTACTTCAATCCCGGGCAGTGCTGACATGCCCCAAACCCTAAAGATATTATACAAGAATAGCAGAAGGTGTTAGAGGGCAGTGTCATCAACTGGTGTCTCTTGAATTGCCATTTAACAGCACTGTCTTGGCTTCAGTCTGGCATGAAGATAGGCTTTGCTCTTTGAGACATGTTGAATTAACACCTCAAATTCAGTTCCTTGTCAAATCTGAAGGATAAGTGAGGAGCCTCCAAGCAGATATCATGGAAAATTTTGAGTGATGGTTGGGTGCATGTATCTTAGAGAAATTATTCATGATCTGCTCTGAAACGTTACACAGAGACTACATTTACTAGGGAAAATATTATTCTGAATGCACTTGGAAGCTTGATGCTTTCCTTTCCACATTGTGAAACAAAGGAGGAGACAATAAAAATACTTCAAAATACAAATAACATTATGACAGGGTATAATATTGTAATACTTAGCTGGTATATTATGGCTTTCTGAATCACTGAGCCTTGAGATATTTATGCGCTAACAGAAAAGTACCTCAGAGAAAGAAAAATGCTGAAAAACACTGCCATATTACCAAATGCATCAGGGACAATATCATTTCCTGAAAAAGTCCAGTTTATGTGAAAAAGTAACGTCAGGTAAATGTATCAGTGATGATGCAAATATGGCGCGAATTATGTGCGAATATGGTGCGGATTAGGCGTGGATTATGCGCAAATTATGTGCGAATATGGCACGGACTATGTGCGAATTATGCGCGAATATAGCATGGATTAGGCGTGGATTAGGTGTGAATTATGCGTCAATATGGCATGGATTATGCGCGAATTATGTGCGAATATGGTGTGTATCATGCGCGGATTATGCGCGAATATGGCGCAGATTAGGTGCGGATTATACGCGAATATGGCGCGGATTAGGCACAGATTATGCGAGAATTATGCACGAATTATGCGCGAATATGGTGCGGATTATGTGCGAATATGGTGTGTATTAGGCGCGGATTATGCGCAAATATGGCGCGGATTAGGCACAAATTATGCGTGGATTAGGCGCGAATATGGTGCGGATTATGCACAAAATGTCCCTGACTGTCATGAGGACCCCCCACCCTGGCAAACGAAAAAAACCGAGAAAAGACAGTCAAACAATTCTGAATTGTTTCACTTGAAATTACAAAAAGAACATTCTGTAATTGTTTGACATTCTGATTTATAGTTCCAGTTAAATAATTCTGTGGAGAATGGTCACGGGATACACATTTTTATAAGCTTGAATTAATACTGTTTTGATAAAAAGTGACCTGCAAATATAACACAGTCAAAACAGGAAAAAAAAATTAGTTGAGTAACAAAGTCTGAAAAAAACCTGTTTAAAAAGACAATCTAAAAAAATGTGAGTTTTTTAACAATAAGAACCTTAAACTTTACCATATTTAAAAGGCAGGGCTTAGACTAGGAAGCTGACTTATTCATAATTCTTAAAAAGGTTACCTAACTCTTTGTTAAAGGAATTGGTTCTGGAAGTCTCCCCAGATTTTACATATGCGTATGTTTTTATCTGTTATTTAGAAAATTATTAAATGCATGATGGCTAATCTGCAGTTAGAAAGGCAGAGGAAGAAAACAGAGTACATTGCAGGGTAACCTGAACTATTCAGCTAAAAAGTGAAATGACAAGAAATGAATTTTAATATCATAAAATGGAAGGAACATAAACAGGAACAAACATTCCCTGACTTTAAATCCAAGATAAAATCCTCTGTTCAGAAAGCTGTGATTCACCAAATTTGGTGAATAAGGTCATAATGGATTATCACCTCAACCTACCACTGTATCAAAGAGAATGAAGAAGAGGAATCACGTAAGAGTAGAGAGATGACCTCCCTTTTACCAAGTAACCACTTTGCTGAGTCCATGTTGGTACATTATATACTGACCTGATTAATCCACTTCAAAAGGCATATGAAAACCCTGAAGAACTGAGAGGAAAACCACAGGAGTGATTTGGTCTATAAAGCAACCCATATAAAATGAATCTTAAAGTGTCCTACATAGCAAAGACAGTGCTGAAAGAGTACTTAATCACTGCATACAGGTAAATTACAAGAGGATTTTCACCCTTGCTCTCAAGAACGCTACAAAAACCAGGCGTTGGAGTCAGAAAAATTCAACCTCACAGGAAGGAGTTATATGCTTGAAAATAGATGTCCCAATAGATTACAAGAGGAGTGATATAACTTATTACCTGCTCTGCGGTCTCTGAAATGAAGCAGTTTTTGTGAGCAAGAGATACTTGGGGGAGAATTAGACCAGGTGCAGCAGCAGACCCTGCTTATTTTTCCCTTAACCCAGAAATGATCAGATGTGCTCTGAGTTTTATTTTGCTGTGATTCCCTGAAGCCCTGAGCATTGGAGGGGCTCTGAAGATAATCTTCAGAGGTTGCTCTGTGACACTATAAAGAATCCATTTTCTTGGACAGTTTGCTAGCTACTGTGGTCCTCATCACTGGGATGAATGTGATAGACAGATTTCAGGTCAGAAGGAATTTTGCACAGGTCAGACCAGCAAGAATCCTGCGTTGTTTTTTTTTTTTTTTTTCTCCCTGCCTTGCGATGGATCATCTGCTACCTGATTTTGGGATAACTGACCTCAGCACTTTGTTATGAATGCAGAAGTTGTGAAGCTTGGTGGTATCTCAGTCTCTCTTGTACTCTCTTTATTGTGTGCAACTGTTAATCTCTATAGGGTTTAAATACATTAGTCTAACCTAATTTAAAAAAGTTAGTAGTCCATGCTGTTGACAAGATGAGTGGGAATATTGTGAAGAGGTACAGGGAGTGGCACTGACAAGAAATTAGGTTGGAAGGCTCTGAGAGCACTGCAGGTGCCACGATGCGCCCAGTGCACCCCCACAGCCAAAGCTGTACAGGGGGCGGCTTTCCTTGTCCTGCAAGAGTAACATATGGCTTTAAAAACCTCTTGGGAGACAACTGGTTCCAAATGTCTTCATTTCTAATATATTTGGGAGTAAAAGTTTAACACCTGGATATTACCACAAATCCTTTGCTCTCATTTCATGTATTTGGTGCCAAAACCCAGACTACGTCAAGTATCTTTGGTTTTATTCAGATCTCAAATCTAGAGCAGTTGCTGTGGAAATGTTTGCACTTGAACTGACATTCCTGCTAAATGCTCCTAGCTTTCTTTCCTAAGGGAACAAAACTTCAGCTTGTTTTCTTGACACAGCAATATTTCCCCCATAATTTCAGTAGCTATTAATTTATCCATTGCTTCTTCTCTCATCATTGCTCATATGCCCTTGCAGAAGCAGCCCAATACATCAGACTAAAGCTGTTAGGGTTAGAGGTTTACACTTTGCTTTTGAGGCTGTGATTCCGAGCTTTCAAATAAAACAATATTTATAGATTTTCCTGGGCTTATAACAATGGCTACTAAAATACACACGTGAAATAGAACAAAAATACAAGTATGATATGGCTTTCACATCTGATCTTTTTGACCCAGCAAACAGGTATATACTCAGTTCTACTCACTGAAATATCCAACTTCAAATTATTTTGTTTAGATATGGATGTTGCAGGTTATAAATAAAGCTAAGAATTTCTGCAGTTGGGCTCTGATTTCTTAATAACAGTGCTTTCTCATATAACTAAATACATTAACTTTTGGACTTTAACAATTTTAAAATTTGAACACAGTTTAAAAATGCTGCTTTTATCAAAGCACAGGTAAGCATATTTACAACTGAATTGTGCGAATATTTACATTTACTTTCTCTGATTTGTCTTGACAATATATAAGTTGGGTTTCAGACTGGTGTCTTTCCTGATTCTGTTCCAAATATATCTACTCCTTCTTCAAGATATTTCCCCTGGCCTGAACAGAATATTACAAACTAGTGAGCCTATAGTAACACATTTTTACTTAATGAAGGTGATCAGCATAGATTGTGCAGATATTACATTTAATGAGAGCATATGAATTCATACAACTATTACTGCATGCATCAAGTATCATTCTGGGGCTGCTGAACTGCCGACGGGATTACAAAGTGAGCTGTGAGCTCTACAACATTTCATACAGTACAAGAACAAAAGCTATCTGTGATCTGTGAGCTCTACAACATTTCATACAGTACAAGAACAAAAGCTATCTGTGATAAAATCCTTCTACTTTTCACTTAGTATTGTCAGCGGCCAATATATTTCCAGGTTAAAAAGTATGACAATATAAAGACACAGTAGTTGGCAGTACCTGGTAGAACCACTAGGTACATCAATTCAATTTTCATCATGACGTATAAAATAATATGCTCTGTACCACTTAAATATTATTCTAGTTCTAATACAAACTAGAGGAGAGCCTTCACGAAGATTTACAGGTTAATACAGAGCATAGCACTTACCAAGATGTGTGTTCATCATCTTTGCACAATACTTGCACATGGCTTCCAAGTCATTTAGTTGTCCTTGTAGGAATGAAATCTGGGCCTCCAATTCTTCCTCCTACAATTAAGAGATTATTAGTATTAAACCTCACCAGCTTTCTGCAATGCACTGTAAAAGTGGTAAGACAATCGTTGTCACTATTAGACATCTAGTAATTTTTTCTATTCCTTTGCTCTTGAGAAAATTTTGGAAACAATCACCATCCAACTGTACTTATTAAAAGAATTTTGAATTCTTTTAATTCAAAATCCCCGTCATGTCAGGGAAAAAGAGTATTGTTTAGTGTTTCAGTGCTTATTAATAATACACTTTTTCCTTCTAAAGAGTCAAAAAACCCCAAACCTGCCTATGTTCATCCAAGAAAGATTAACAATTTGTAATTCTTTAACAGATTAGGTACCTGGTTTTGCTTGTGCAAATATAGTACCACAGCAATGGCTGAAAAAAGCTCATTAAATGAGGAAAATTCTCTTTTCTGGTAGAGTAATTTCCACTTTTAAACTTCAGAAAAAATCCTTTTCTTTTATTTCAAGACAGAGATTTAAAGAAACCTAATGCCATACACCATGGATGTATTACTGTTGTATATTTTGGCATATTTATTTGTATAACACATTGTCCTCTATCTGTATAAGACCCCTGCACTTCACTGCTCAGCTGGCAGCACTTCCACAGTGTGTTACATAATATTCAGGTAAAAATTATTTTCATTTCACATACTATAAAGTGCTTACTCCACATTATCAAGTTATGTTTAATAAATATGCATCAAGTGCAATTTAAAACACAAATTTGTTAGAAAAAAGATTCTTTATTTTAAGGCCCAGGAGAAGCATTATTATCCAGCCACATGCCCTGTCTAAGCAATGGGAACTACTTCAGCTAAGAATTTCTCTTTAAACTCCTTTGTTTGCCAGTTTACAGATGCACCCAGTTCTGACTTTGAAGACAATATTGCAGAAAAAGTTCACCACTTCTTTGAGAAAATTCCTTCAAATCTTAGTCACATATATTATTAAGCACATTTTACGTTTTTTTTTTTTAAAGTATGTAATTGAATTCATGCAGATAAAGGAAAAGTAAATTTTTAGTCTCCTGTTTTTCTTAGGAGTTTTGTGGTTTTATCATATTCTTGTTTGATGCGAGATTACTGAATGTTAAAATGTGAATTATATTTACAACGAAAAAAATCCAAAACTGATCAGCAAGAATAAAGGTAATGAATCAATTTTTGTTTAAATGTGTAAGTGGCCTTAATGTCAACCAAAAACTGGGAGTCAAAGCCAAGGAAAGGAAATTTTCATTAATATAGCATATATACAAACCCAAATGATAAACAAAAAGAAATTTAACAGTAGCATTTTGTAAGATCTAGCAACACAACTTCCTCCCTACTTACTTTTCCCCGACACTTAACATCTACAGATATCAAACTTTTATCTTTGTTATTTCCTTATATTCATGAACACTTATCTCATTTTACTCAGCCTTATACTTTGGCCACTTGAACCTCAAAGGGATTAATTTTATATTGTCTGTTTATAGTTGTTGAGGGACTAACCTCTTTCAAAGTCTGCAGTTCTGTCACAGCCTATACAAGCCCACCAGCACTGATATTTCTGTTCAGGCAATGTCCCTGCAGAAGACCTTTTCCTAGTACGTACAGTTAGCAATTGCAAGAAACAATCTACCATAAATTTTGAACTGTCAATGTATTGCAAGCATAGCTGTATGATAGAGAAAAGTGACAGTATTTTTCTATTAAAAAGGTAATACAATTCAAAAATAATTACCCAGCAATGGAAATTATCTCCTACAAGTGAATAAGAAAAATTAAACTTCTGGTAAAAAATAATGCCATGTTTCCCAGACTGTTTTTTTTCTTGTTCATGGATCAGAACTGCAGTAAATTGATTTTAAAATGCTTTTGGGCAGCTCTATCCACAGGGGCACATTTGGAAACTAACTTTTTCAACTGTACATCTTCATTTGTAAGTGAGACTGGTGCTGAGGAAACTATACCCACCACTTTTTTAGGTTGTTAGGATCCAGCATGGGGACCAGAAAAGTTCAGAAGACCCAGTACTCACAAAGGAGGGCATTGTGGCTGGGAACTCACAGACAGTGCAAGAGGTTCCCTGTCAAGTGGGAAATACTGTACCAGACTGAGTGAAGGCACTTGGAGCTCCTGACTTATCTGGCACCCTCAGCAAGGGCACCATGGAGTGCTGCCAGCAGGACGTGCAAATAAGCAAGACAGCAAACGTGGTACTTGAAACATGAGAGACCCAGATGTGCTGTTTGCATAAGAAGACAACATCCAGACAGTGATGACTAGCTACAAGACATAACCCCTGCCCCTGCTGCCACCAGCAGTGCTGTGACAGTCTCTGTGCACATGGACCCCTGAGGGTGACCTGTCTAGAGGGAGGTTTGCTCTGTTGCAGTTGCCACAGCTGCAGGTGAGGAGCTGCAAGAAGAGGCAAGTGTGCTTTTTTGCATCAGGGGTGACACAGAGGTCACTGACACGACTTAAAAAAGGCATAAAAGCTTAGGCAACAGACAGGGAAGGTGCAACTTAGGCAACACACAGTGAAGACATGCACTCCTAAATAGCTAGAAATGGAAACCTGTGACTTCCGGAAGCAGGAAGGCTGCCCAGTGCTGCACAGCCCAGGCAGCAGAAGGGAAGAACAAGCTCTCTCAGAGGAAGAATCCAGGTTAGACACCATATCACAGCACTACCAAATGAGTGACAGTGAATGGCTGGTGACTCTTTTCCAGACAGATTCATCAACTAGGGAGGTCTTTTACTTGCACAGAGATTCAATTTCTGGTGTTCCCATAAGACAATCTGAGGTCACATCATGTTCTGACTTTTGTTCTACTTATTCAGGTATGCATCAATGACATGGTCACGTGAAACCACTTCAGTTCAAAAAGGCTCCTGAGCAAGGGTGAAGGGGACAGGAATCCTGGTTTTTCTTTAATCCTGTGGCAAAAGGGAAAGGCCTGGACAGCAGCAGATGCATCTAGACCACACATGGCTGCATAACTGATGACACCGTTTTGCTTGTGGCACCCAATTTGAGGAGAAAAGACAATTTAGAGAATAAGTCTAAATGACAAAGAGAGGGAAGAACATCTTTGTGAACAGACTTGCTAATCAAGTGGGGAGGACTTCGCCTGTCATAGAACAGGGATCTAACCCAGAAATACATGAGGAAGCAGCACATATGGAGCAGGTATGCAGAAGATACACCTGGTTAAGTAAGGAGCTACTTAATGAATTAAAATAGGAAAAGCACATATGGAGATGGAAAAGGTGGAAATGGAGAACACACATGTGGAAACAATGACAGGAAACAAAGGACAAGCATACAGTCATTGTTTGGTCACAGGAACAAAACCAGGAAGGACAAAACCCAGCTGGAGCTAAAATTAATGGGTGACATTAAAGGCTAACAAGAAATAATTTTACAAGTACAAGAGCAGCAAAAGGAGGTTCAAAGAAAATTTACATCTATTCCTTATTAGGGGAGATAAGGTAATGATAGAAGATATGGTTTTTAGTTTAAGTCTGCTCCCAGACCTCTGCATGTACAGTTTGGGAAGGAGAGGGATGGCTAAGAGTTGGGAGGCAACAGGCTAGTTAATACTTGAAGAAGCAGTATGAGTTCACCCATGGGTGGTGAAAGAGCCGATTTTGTGATTGCAACACCACTAGCTGTCATCTATGAAAAATCATTGCAATTACAGGACATCCCCGAGGACCCGAGAAAGGTTAATTTTACATCCATATTAAAGTCAGAAGCAGGATCGAAGAAATTACATGACAGTTTGCCTCACCTTAGTCCTTGGAAAAACCGTGGAGCATGTCCTCTTGGAATCAATATCGAACATGTAAAGGACAAGACAATCAAGAAAAGTCAACAAGTATCTACCAAGAGCAAATCATGCTTGACCTATCTGATTGCCCACTCTGATAAAATGACTGGCCATGCAGATGAAGGGAGAGGAGTGAACGCAACACATTTTTATTTTCATTTATCTTTGGACATTTATTTCCAAATGCATCATTATTTATAATATGAGAAAATATGGACTGAATGAAAGGATTGTAGGTGGGCAGAAAACTAGTCAGGTCCCAAGCTCAAAGACTATAACCAATGGTTTGATGTCCAGTGGGTGTTTGGAAATGAAGACAGTAACTAATTGAAGTAACTGTGAAGATAAGGGAGGTATGGCTACCTTGCTCACTGGTATAATAGAATTTCAACTCAGAAACATCATGAGACACTGGAAGCCCATGAAAAAGAATCCTTTTTGAGATTTCTGTTCTAGAAACATTCTGCACCTGGGGGAAAAAACCTCAATGCACAGGAAAGGAAGGAACTTGCTGTTTTTCAAGCTTGCTGAAAATGAACTGAAGGCTACAGTGGCTGCAGAGTTGAACACGAACTGATTAAGTGCTCTCATCATGAACAATGTAAACAGTACATTGGGCTACATTTAGGAGCAATGTGGTCAGCAGATCCAGGGAAGTCATTACCTGTCTCTACTCAGTGCTTGTGAGCCCTCACCTTGAATAAAGTTTTGGGTCTCCAGTTCAAGAAGGATGTTGAGAAGTTGGAGAGAGTGCAGGGCAGGGCTACTGTGATGGTTACAGGCCTAGAATACTGTAGGGAGTTGAGCCTAGGGAGTTGAGCTTTATGTTTTTGTGACAAGGAGGATGAAGGGGAGAGCTACACAGATGATGTAAAACGCTTCCCAGCAGTGGCAGATGATATAGAAGTATCCATGGCCAGAAACTGCCCCTCAGAAGGTTAAAAATGGCCGTTAGGAAAATATTCTTCATTAGAAGAGCAGACAGCATCAGAGAAGCTTAGTCATAGAAGTGATAGAGTTCCTATTCAGAGTCACTGAAGTGATCCAGTGTTAGCAACTGTTCTGCTCCAAGTAGCAGCTTGAGCAGAGGTCATTTCTAATCAACATTTCCAAGACTAATTTTTTCACAGTATCTTTTAAAAATTGTTTGGCAAATTATGAATGTTTTAATGTATTGTAAAGGTAAGCAACAAAATCACAAAGACCCTCAGGAAAAAGGACAATTTTTTTTTGCAGTATGATAAAGTCAAATTCTTTACCAATAATAATGAAACAACTGATTTATAGCCAGTATTCTGCAGATGCTCTTGATTTGTGTCCAGATGCTATTCATTGTGCTCTTCTATAAATGCCAACTTCTGTGTTTCCCTGTGTTCAGACAGTGAGTACCCTGGATACCATTTATTTTTGTGTACAAACAGCATTGCTAGTTTGATGTCTCTTATGCATGAACAGAGACTTATAAATTCTTTGAACAGGTCAAACATAAGTCAAGAGAAAAATATTACGGTCTATGCTTCCTTAAGAAACCAACCTTTCAGCTGATCTGATACCACAGTACCAGAAACACATGAACATCGATTCAAAACCACTCAGCCACAGTTCTCAAAGGTTAACCATTTGACCACAAAATAAAAATCAATCATTTAAATAACTAAGGAAGAAAAAAAAATCAAAGTCAACTTACTGAACTTAAGGCCTGTAAAACCTATAACTCAACAGTTGCTAACACTGGGAGTTGCATTACGAGGAAGAAATACAAACCAAGCAGAAAATCAAACAAAAGAATCTTTGTGTCAGACATGGGAGACCAAGACGTGTAAATCTAATGATGCAAACTTGCAGAAAAACAACACTACTTTCTGAAAATTTAGTCCCAAGGTTCTCAGAAAACTTCTACACATCTTCAACGTTCCAGATAAGCCTTACAGACAATCAGAACATCTTGAACTGAGTATGAGAATGAAGAGGAAGCAGATTACATGTGATGCCACATGGATTTACATTTCACTAACAATGTGAAACAGGCAAATATTTGCATCTCCAGTCAAAGTGATTCTATTTGAGTACCTCCTTACACACATCTCTAACTATTTTCCTTGTTGTGGCAAAACTGAATCTGCAAAAAGGTTGACTTACACTTATATTTCTCATATTTGTCTTTTTTCTCATCCACATCCAGAACTTTGCTTACATTTCTTTTTTTCTTTTGCCATGAAAACTAATTTCTTCATGATTAAATATTTGTCATTTCTTTGCTATTTTCTCCCCAGTCCATACAGTTCTAGTGCTCTCCATTTGTCCAAAGCTTGCTCTTCCACTTCTATTACCTTTCCTTTCATTTGTCTTCTAACTTTTACAAAGACAGCTATGGAGATAAAATTTTTATATCCTTCCTTTTCTCCCGAGCTCATAATGAGATTAGGGTTGCCTCTACCATACCCTGTTTTTCATCAGATTTTACTGTTTCAGAAAAATAGCTGTGAGTAACTGGAAGTGGTCAGCACCTTCAAGAACAGATTACAGAGGAAGTTTTACAGTTTTGACACTGTAATCCTATCCTTTTACAGCTCATCGCTTTACAAGCTGCAATAAGGTTTGTGGACACGGGTAAGGGCATTGGAATTCAGCATCCTACAAAAGCCAATGTCTGAGGAAATATAACTTTGGAAGGAACTACTCTTTCTCAAACTTGTTTTTATCAGTTTAAACAAGTTTTCTCCCAAACACATGGCATGTACCTTAACACTGAAGGGCTGGAATACAAGGAATCAGGATTAACTTCTTACTTTCAGAATAACTTTTAGTTTTCAGTCTTACTGTTCAGGAAATGAAAGGAAAAAGGTATTTTTGTCTTTTTTTACTCATATAGGTACACAAGGAGAAGTAAACTCTGATGTCAAAGTCTAACAATAATTTTTGTCCAAGAAGTTTTATGAATACTCAGAACAACAAAACTCCACTCATCTTAAAGCTGAATCCTTCTGAATATGAAATACCTTGTCAGCACCACGAAGCGTTAAATGTAGTGGAAAAGACACTACCTCCAAAGAGAAGAGTATTTAAAGGTACTTATGGTGCTTAATCAATGCTGCAATTAAAAACAAAACAAAAGAAGTGACAGAACTGTGTCGGAGGCACAGCTTGGTTTTCCTGGTGTCTTACCTGATGTTGGTCAATCGTGACTGGGGTGAAGTGTAATGAAAAAGTATGTCATGGTATAAACATAGTACTGCCCAGAATGTACTCCCAGGCTATATAAATTTGCAGATCTAGAGGTGTTTTTTTTTTTTTTTTTTTGTGGTAACTTACAGTCTTTGTACTTTTCCTATATTAATCTGTTGAGTCAAATTTTCAATTCCTTCCATATTCATAGTCAGAATGCTAAGGAAACATCCCCCAAGCTCTTGGGAAATTGGCTGGGTAAATGAGAAAATAATTCTAATGAAGTATTGAAACATTTAGAGTAAAATAATGGGAAAAATGAGATGGATAAAAGGAAATTCTGAAGCCAGGGACTTGCTAAGCCTCTTACCAGTACTTAAGTGCTTATTCATAAAATATACACAGAATACGCCACTTGGATATTGGTAGCAAGATTTATATGCATGACATAAACTGCTTTCTCACTTAATTATATGTAAATTTCCCTGGAGTAAAAAGAAGTGGTTACTGTTTTCATTTTGTGAGAACTTACTTACTTTTCATTTTTAAATCTATCAATTAAACACAAGATTTAACCCCCAGAATATTTTTATGATCTATGCCAGCCACAGAATAGGCTACAACATATGCTGACATTTAAACTGTAAACCACTGTTTTTGAACAATGAATTAAATGCAGTGGAATTTAAAAAAAATTATTTGATTTACTAACATCTATAATTTAATTGTATCACTCACGGGCCCTCATCAGTATCAAAACCTCACTCTGCTGGGTGCCATACAAACATAAAGAATAAAACCCACTTCTCTAAAGGACACAACAGTGTAAGCCAAGAGACAACAGATGGCTAAAGGCACACATATGGGGAGGACATGCAAACAATATGGCTACATTAGTCAGTCTTACAGACACTTACAGACATGGCTTCAGCATGTAGCAACCAAACTGTTGTTGATGGAAAGGTGGAATTTTTAGAAGAGTTTTCATAAGGCACTTGCTTTGCAGATGTTCAGAGAAACTTTTTTATCCATGGAAGGGGCTACGAAATGATTCGATGCAAATTCACCAAACATATCATAGTCAGGGATGGAATATATATTGCTATGTTTACTTTGAGAATTTCACTACTTGTGAAATGTTTTCACAATTTGGAATTATTTCAGATATTAATAATAGTACTTTTGGGTATTGATTCTTGCAGAAGTAGAGGTTATGTACTGATTTCCTGAGCTGAACCATTGCCTACAAATATTTCTGTGTCCCTGTGCTAGCTGAAGTATCCCCATGATGAATATATTCCCAAATACACCTTACTCACATTTAGTATTCTTCACATCTTCACAATTGCCATTTTTTTTTTATTATTTTGAATATACTTTCATCAGTGTGAAGCATTTTAGACAGTGTTTTCAGATAAATCCTACAAGCATATATTTGGTTCCTTTGAACAGCGATCTTAGAATCATATAATCATAGAATCACTCAGTTGAAAGAGACCCACCAGATCATCGAGTCCAACCATTCCCACCAACCTCTAAACAATGTCCCTCAGTACCTCATCCACCTCCAGGGAAGGCAAGTCAACCACCTCCCTGGGCAGCCTGTTCCAGTGCCTAATGACCCTTTCTGTGAAAATTATTTTCCTTATGTTAAGCCTGAACCTCCCCTGGCAGAACTTGAGGTCATTCCCTCTTGTCTTGTCCCCTGTCACTTGGGAGAAGAGCCCAGCTCCCTCCTCTCTACAACCTCCTTTCAGGTATTTGTAGAGAGCAATGAGGTCTCCCCTCAGCCTCCTCTTCTCCAGGTTAAACAACCCCAGCTCTCAGTCACTCCTTGTAAGACTTGTTCTCCAGCCGCTTCACCAGCTTCATCTTGAGTCATGCTTTTATTTTACACCACTTTAACGCCTGCTCTCATCTTCATTTTCCACCATATTAATTCAAACTGCTTCTAAAATAGGATCCTCTCCTCTCCCCTCCCTCTCCCTCTCCCTCTCCCTCTCCCTCTCCCCCTCCCCCTCCCCCTCCCCCTCCCTCTCCCCCTCCCTCTCCCCTCCCCCTCCCTCTCCTCTCCTCTCCTCTCCTCTCCTCTCCTCTCCTCTCCTCTCCTCTCCTCTCCTCTCCTCTCCTCTCCTCTCCTCTCCTCTCCTCTCCTCTCCTCTCCTCTCCTCTCCTCTCCTCTCCTCTCCTCTCCTCTCCTCTCCTCTCCTCTCCTCTCCTCTCCTCTCCTCTCCTCTCCTCTCCTCTCCCCTCCCCTCCCCTCCCCTCCCCTCCCCTCCCCTCCCCTCCCCTCCCCTCCCCTCCCCTCCCCTCTCCTCTCCTCTCCTCTCCTCTCCTCTCCTCTCCTCTCCTCTCCTCTCCTCTCCTCTCCTCTCCTCTCCTCTCTCCTCTTCCTCCTCTCTCCTCTTCCTCCCCTCTCCCTCTCCTCTCCCTCTCCTCTCCTCTCCCTCTCCTCTCCTCTCCCTCTCCTCTCCTCTCCTCTCCTCTCCTCTCCTCTCCTCTCCTCTCCTCTCCTCTCCCTCTCCTCTTCCTCTCCTCAGAATTTTTGCTCTCTGTATCTCTTGAAATACATCAGGCGACATCAGAGAAAGCACAAATGAAGTACACAAAAACTAATCCTACAAGTCTAGGTTCAAATATCAGTGTTGTCAAAGCTAAGACATTCCAGGGGAAAATCATCATCTTCTGCTCAAATAAGTAAATGTACAAGAATAATTACTTTTTTTAAAACCCAAACCAGAACTGCCAACCTGTAATCTTTACTGAATACATGTCTGTGACAACCCTCTGAAAGGGATGAGGGAAAGAGAAATATAAGAAAATAAAATGAAGGATGAAAGAAAGGTCAACAAAATATCCATTGTGAGTCCCAGATGCCAAGCTAAATCAGGTTATGTACCAACACTGGGAGGTGAAAAAAATTATTTGGTTTGAAGGGCTCTGACAGTTATCAAAAACAAGAAAGGAATTTTATAATACGCATAAAAATGTACAACAATAATGAGACCAAGACAAATTTGACAACAAACTAAATGCTTGGAGGCATTCACCTGCAAAGTCACATATTTTTGGGCATTAGTACAATCCTGACTTCCTCTGTGTGCTTTCAGTAACAACTGTGCATGCTTTTCCAAGCTATGCACATGTAAACAGAACCAACAGATCAGTGGTATAAGATTAAAAGTATAAATAAACAAAAATGTCAGCCCTTCTGCACTTACTCCCTCCCCCACCAAAACCAGCGAACAAACCCCAACAAAACTTACAAGGGCTGCAATGCTGATTCGGAATAGCTAACAATCCAGGAACTCTCTTCCAACTCTCAAATTTCTAAAACTCTAGAGTTAGCATTGCTCAAGGAGACCCATACTTTTTAAATGCAGGAAAAAAAACCTTACGCTTCTCAGTCTTTTTAAATTTGAAGGTGAGTATACACGTATATTGTAATGCATAAAGTATCTGTAGCGTTTCTGAAAAGGAAGAAATAAGAATTTGTGATCAACTATGTATCCTCTTCTTCCAAGCTAGAATAACACTCCATTCTCCTGCCTTGCCCTCAAGTTTTATGACAACATCAAGGTAAAAAGATATTTAAAATCAATATTTTTTAATAAACTCTATAAGAGCAGTGACTTTGAGGCAAAATTATGATTCATTCTATTGATATATAATTATCTATTTATTTCATTTATTATCTCTCAAAACAAAGTTAAAAATATTTACATACAGTGATATTTGGAAGACAGTGCAAGATGGAGCCTCAGAAGATCTCCTCAGCCCCCTGACAGATCCATTTCATTTCAATTAAACTACTGAAAACAGCTGAAACTCTGGCTCACGGCTTCTAAACACCAGGTCCTGCTGTTGAATTTCTACCTTGAACAGTTCAACGTCAATTTGCCAGTGTCACGCTGCTGGAGTAGGTTTAATTTGCCACATCTCACCTTGCCTGAAGACATTAGTGGCAAAAGACCATGGGCTTGGACATTTTCCAAAGCAGCTCCCACTGCTGAACCTATTACTGGAACAGCTTCCAGGTGCTCCAGCCTCACTGTTGCAGAGATAGAAGCCAGCAACTGTGCTACTGGAGCCACAGCAGGACTTATTTTCATCAAAACCTGCGTATATTTTCCTCTTAAAAATACAACACTCCTATGCTCAGCTAATCTCTCCTTAGCAGGATGATGGAGAAGAATAAACACAAATAATGGGGAAAGTTCTTTCATAGAGACAAATAAAAACAAGGATGGAAAGAAACCTCATTTTCAAGCAGACATAAGACAAATGTGACTTATCTACCTCTGACTGCACAAGTCCACCTATTGGCCCTGCCCAATGGGGCTGGCAAGAGTTTAAAACCAAAAAACAATGAAAAGCTGTATGATCTATGGAATGCTAAACATTTCACATAACTGTGGATGGGAAGACATTGAACAACTGAAGAAATCAGTAGTATTTCACTTGCTAAGGCAATAGATAAGAACAGAAAGATCTGCAGGATAATAGAAGCAATCCAGTTGAAAACAAATGCTGATAAAAGATTTCTCTCAGTGCTTTTGTTGACATTGGTGACTTAATCATATTAAAAGATTTCTTCATGAATAATAAAGCTGAACTGTTAAATTAGATGGTTCAGCCTACAATTTCTTTGAGTGGGAAAAAAAAAAATTGCCAAACACAGAAACCCTTTCCACTAAAAAACCCCACCAAATAAAACAATAGCCTGATTTAGAGAGGTTTCTTATCCATGCACACATTTTTGTTTTTGTTGAGAGCTCAGTACAGGTCTCTCAGCTCTTCATAGAAATGAACAGTAATTTTGTAGTTATTTTCTTAAAAGAGCAGGATGAAGGGATGAGATTTCTACTGAAAAGGATAAAAGAGCAGCTCAAACCAACAGATCCTCATACGTATTTTCCTTGGTCACTGGGATGCTGAAACATGAACTTCATGATTAGTATGTAGAAAGATGATGCAAAGAGCAAGTTTTTGTACCCGTAGTGCTGCTGGTAACATGATTGCTGCAGAGTGAATGATCACATTTGTTGGCTCCTAAGTCACTTCGATCCATTTGTAAACGCTGCTGATTGTCGCATTCATTCATGAGTTTGCTGTTATTCAAATTCTCCCTGACAGTTTTAAAAGGCTGCCCAATGATTTTAAAAGGTCGTACTGTATTCTTTTGCATGATATCATTCTAATTTGCCTCTGTGCAAAGTTACTGGCAAGTATAACTCAGCTGCACATGTCTGAATCTCTTGTGCCAGAGAAAGACCACAACTTACACTGACATTTTCAAAATCTTACAAATGGTCCCACAGATCTGCTCTGTATACATGTTTATTGCTCATGATGTAACAGAAAAAAGCACTGCAGAGCCATTTGGGGTTTTATTCATCTTTTTTTGAAGCAATTAACTTCCTGTTTTTTATCACATTACAGTTTCTTTTCACTGAAATGAATCACTCCAAAAAAGATAAGAAGCATTAGGATTCAAAGCTGCCACTCATGCATACAGCTGTTGCTTTACTAAATTATATGAAACTTGCAAGTATTTCTAATAAAAAACTTTAAAAGGCAGCTTATTTTTTCTTCTCCTGTTTTCAGCTCCTTCATTTGTGTCACAGCATGTTGTGAGAGCCTCAGGAAGGCACTGGAGGAAAGAATCACACTTTCAAAATTTCTCAGAGGTTTTTCCACAAACTCTGTTCGCATGACCTGGCAGCATCTCAGAGTTAATATTCTTTTCATCTATCCCTAAAATTAGACAGGCACTGAAGTACTACATAAATTGCATTTTTCTGGTGTCTGAATTGGCCTATCAAATCAGAATTAGGAAGACAAATGTCCCCCAGTATTAACTACAGCTAAATGTAAAGGCACTGAAGTTTATTAAACTTAACAGCACTAAGAACAATCACCGTGTCTTTAACTTTAGGCCCAACAAATTCAACATACTGATTAGGGAACTGGCCACTGAACACAGATGCTAACTCATTCCAGACAGACATAATGTTGCTCATCTAAGAAAGAACATTTCAGCATTCATAGCATTTGTATTTCCAAGTAAATGTTTGCCATTCTAACTATAGACACACAAGTATTTTGCTAAAAATCTTTTAAAGACATCTTTAAAATACTAGTCAGGGAAAAGATATATGGGAATAAAAAAAAACCTCCCAAAGAGGTGTACTATGCACAGAAAGCATGCTGCTCTTCAAATGAATTTTTTGCAAGCATTATTTATATTTGGTGTGGTTTTCTAGTATTTATTTTATTATCTCTGTGATTTTTGCATACTTTTTCTACTCCACCACAAACCTGAAGTTTGTATGCTTAAAACTATGTTCCTAAATCAGAAGAGCAGATGCCTATTTAATTGAAAATAATGGCATACATTAATTTTTTAACCTGTAGGAGTAGTCATAAGTAATTTCAAATCAGTCAGACAAGTTATGTACATCACAGACAGTAACAGTTGTTTCTACCTGCTTGTGGGGACAATGGCATATGTTGTCAAATTGATTTAATTAAAAAGTCTGTGCAATCAAAATCAGCATGATGCATGACACTTCTGTTCAGGATTTTTTGCTAAGAAATGAGGATTCTGATTAACCATGTTTATAAATTATTTTAGTAAAGAAAATAACCTGATCCAGATTTTCCTTAGAAATGTTTCCTCCTTAGGAATTTTTTTAAGCTAACATATTTTCCAGATGGATAATTTGACTTCTGTTAACTTTAAACCATTTATGTAGAAATTTGCTTATTAAAATATATACTTTCTCCAAAACAAAACTTTGTTTTCAGGCATCTTTCTCCTGCACTTTTTAATCAAAGTTTTTAAAATGTTTGTATTGTTCCACTCAAAAGTTCCTTCTCTGGCACATCTCTAATGCTGAAAGCAATTTATAGAATATTCTGCCAGAAAATGAAACCAGTAAACCATATTTGCCAGAATCAACATCTAAGCTGTGCTACTTCCCCAAATGAGGGGTGGACTGTCCATAATGGCTGCTGGAGACATAAATGAAACATAATGAGAAATAAATTGATCACAAATGTACCCAATTTCCCAACCTTGCTGAAAAGGTGAGGGCAGTAGGCAGGCCAGGAAGGAAGGAAGGAAGGAAGGAAGGAAGGAAGGAGGGAAGGAAGAAAGAAGAATTTTTCTAGGACCCTATTCCACCAACATCGACCCAGCCATATGGTAACAGGTGCTGGAATGTATTAGACATCAAATTTTTTCTGTTTCACTGGGCACCACTGAAAAGAGTCTGGCTCTGTCCTCTTTGCATTCTTCTCTCACATACTAATATACATTGATAAGATCTCCTAGAGATCTCCAAGTTGAAGAATCCCAGCTCTCAGCCATTCTCATGGGAGAGGTGCTCCAGTCCTTCATTGGACTCTCTTCAGCATGATTATGTTTGTCTTGCACTGGGGAGTCAAGAACTGGATATAGTATACTCCAGGTGTGACCTGTGATGATGACATTCCTGTTCATCCCATGACAATGTTACGGTGATGTCCTCTGGTCTGTGAAAATCCCTTTTTTTAAACTCTACGTTGAAGGATGTATTGTAATATATGTATTCCATTTCCGCTTTGCTTGGGAAGAGCATTAAGTAGAAGTGCAAAGATGAAGGGAAAATGGATTCTCTTTAATCCGTGACACTGAGAATGACTGATTTTAAAAGCATTTTTCTATAAAGAGATTGCTGCATGGCCATTTTCAAATAAAGGTAATTTCCCCAATACTTAACAACATAATCTGTATAATTACGGGACAAATGTAAAAATATAAATCAGTTCAGTTTTATATATAAAACAATGATGTGAACCTATGATGTTTTCAAGTTATATTTTGCCTCCAGAAAACAGCTGTAAATGACGCAGTTATGAGACAGGAGTATTCTTATGCAACTACTTTGGGCTCTCTTTGAGTTTTTCTTCTCTACATGGAAAATGAGGTGTCATAAAATTTACAAGAAAACAAAACCCAAACGTTGTCTTGAGCAACAGAGAACTGATTTAAACAAATCTTTTCCTCTCGGAGCTGCTACAAATTCCTTTACACTAAATTAAAGGTCAGTAAGAAACCGAACATAATGAAATAGATTTTGGTAGCCTTTTGGTAGCCTTTGGTAACCTTTTCCAACTGTTTAATCATAAAACGCTTTCTTTTGAAAGTTTATGCTCTGCTTAGTTTATTGTGATCACCAATCTACTGAAAATTATCATAAAGACTACAAACCTGTCCCAGTGAATACTTTCCTTGAGGAAAACATTAATAGAATACCACAAATCTGAGAAATTATTTACCTGAAAAACATGCTAATTGTTAATGGATTCTAAGTGAGTATGAATATAATAATGCAAAATTCTTCTGTGTCTCCAGAGAACTTAGGGGGGATTATTCTTAAATCCTGGTAGAGAAAAAACCCCAAGTTCTGGCTTGACAATAGTTGCAAATGAAAGGTGGATTTAGGTCTTGTTAAACCACATAAAAAGAAAAAAAAATCAGTGTGGATGTATTTATTTTTCTACAATTCATGAGGACAAGCAGAGAGATATTAAGATGTTGTTTTAGCTTTAAACGCAATTCAGTACTTCTTAAATAGACACAAACCAAAATTATGGCTTCTCATTGACTAACCACAAAACACAGCTTTACTTTAGGCAACATTAAAGCATGTGGAAAAAGAATTAAATCCTCCCTTCCAGTGAATAAAAAAATTGAATAAAGTTGTGCATTTCTTTAGGACATTTTAAATATCAAATTTTAAATGTGATGTAACCTAATATAAGATTCTGATGTTTAAAGACAAAAATGCTGAGATGTTCAGATTGAACTTCTGCACACTATTTACCTCTGAACACCTGAAGAATGCTACAATACTGAAATACTGCTATTACATTTCCTATTTGTTGAAATCAATACGAAGTTATGAGTGTACATTTGTGAAACAGGAATGGAGAAAACCACCATGACTTTACCTTATGAAAAATACAACTTTTTCCATCTACTACATAGTAGGTTACTAATCAGCAGGAAGACAATGGGAAATGTGTATGTAAAAGAAAGAAGAATCCCCCTGCTACCTGGAAATTGAGGTTTACCAAAGCAGTGCTTCTTTCTCTGATGGGATGAGAATTTCTTTGGAATATATCCATGATAGGAGTCGATTTTCTTGGATGAAAGCAATCTGTTTAAATAATAGTATTTTGTGGCCAAATAGAAGGTGAGGGCTGTGCAAGAAATAGAACTGTGACTGCAGACTACAGATGCTACAGACACTGGGAAACCTCTGATGTATTAAGGAATTTCAGGGACAACAGATGGACATGTTTGGATCTGCAGAACATTCGTGCTCCCCACTGAACTGTTTATTAACTTCAGTACTACACCAAAAGTCTAACAAACCAAATAAACTTACAGGAGTTCTCTTCTCTTTCTCAGGGACAACAGGCACTTTCACAGTTTCACTTAAGGTAACAATATGAGATGGAAGCCGTAATGGAGATGTTCAAATAGCCTAGTTCTGCTTTTGCTGTCAATGTGTGCTTAGGGAAACATTTTCAAGTACAACTGCTTAATGAATGAGAGAAATGATTGTATCTAACAAGTAATGCAGTGTGACATCAACATAGTTTAAAAAGTTAAAGAACTCACCGATTCTTTTCTACTCATTGTTTTGCTTTGGGAACGGGAACGGGAGATTGTACTGAAAAAGGAATCCTTTTTTGATGCAGACAAAGGTGGAGATGCTGTAAATTCACGTCCTCCAGGCAAGCTCTCTATGCTTGGGGATGAGCTGATATTTTTTGAACTTTGACCTGTAAAGAAGTATAAGATAAGAAAAGTATTAATCAATGGACAGTTTATTTTCCCTGTAAGTATTTCCTTGTCTTAATTGACATTCACTGGAGATTCACAGACAGCTCAACAAAGAATGAAATGTTGAAGTGTGTCAGCATGCACTGTGAGATGGAAGGACTGACATACATGGATTCTGACATACATGGAAATTAATTTTTGTACGAGAGAAAACCACAACATCTTATGGTATATATAGATATATACACAAATACACTATATAGTGTGTGTGTGTGCGTATACACACACATATACACACACTATTCTGTATATATATATTAATATATATACATACACACTATACTGTATATATATCAATACTACCTCTAGATATGTTCTACTACGTCCATAGACTGAGGATCTTCTCTGTGTGGCATAATGAGCAAAGGTACCAACCCACAATGAAAAAAAAATAATCTGATTTCATCAATACTGCAGAGGAAATCCTTTTTCTCTCAGCAAATAAACTATAAAACTTGGCAAAAAGGACTAAGAACAATAACATCAGATTCCAAGAATGGGTTGGACACTGAGCATCTAGACAACAACATCTAGACTTACAACAGGAAAAAGTAAGTTAAGTTCAGGAAAGAATGGAAGTTCTTATGTTTCACACTTCTGTTCTTGGTGCTGTTTGACCTGCACAGTGTATATTCCACAGTCACAGATACATTAAACTAGTGATTCACATTTTTTTGAGGCAATAAATACAGATCTATTTAAAATGTCCTTTTATCAACAAGTCTGTTAAATGCAAAGAGATTGAATTAGCAATGAATACAACATCACTTCTGACAAAACATACCAAAAAAGACAAAACCCAAGGAAGGACCTAGGTTTAATATTCTCCATGTTTTCTAGAAGAAAGCTCACACATAAACTGCTTCTCACCTTCCAATTCATTCTCTGCTGCCTTATTTTGGTCATCTGTCCCATGACTCTCCTACATTTTATGTCCTGATTCTCATACTCTTGTGGATCTTCCTCTGTTTGCCTACTCTTCATCTACAGATCCATCTACATTTCCTCTTCTGCTTCTGCAACTTCCTTATTCCACTTTTTTCCTTTATATAGTCTTTTCTTCCCACCAACTTTATTCAACTACATTTTTCTGTTTCTTCCCAGCCTTCCTCTAGTCACTTACCACCTACCACTGAATCTGAACAGCTTCGTTAAAGTGCAGGAGATGGAAGTTGTAGATCTCACTTAACTTTTGCCTTCACATTTTATAGAGAAATGGGATATGCTCTAATCAGGTGAACATGAATCTTCAATTCTGTAAATAATTCTAGATGTGGAAAAGGAGAAAACCCTGCATAGCAAACAGCAGAAATAATTCAGTCACAAGAAGATTTTTAGAAGACATCTAATTTTAGGATAAAATCATGTCACTTGGCAACACCATTATCACAGTTGCCTTTATGTAAGAAGGAGACTTTTTATGCATTTCACAACAGCAATTAATGATGGAATTGAGCTTTTACAGCAGGTAAAACTTAAAAAAAGTACAATGAAAAAATATTTTGTTATGTATTAATCAGATAAATGGTCTCTCTTTACGGTGCAAGCAATAAGAAGGTGTTTTCCACATAGGATCAAGATTAAAAAAAAAAAGAATTAAACAAAGAGTAACAAATGTTTTCCACATACTCCACTGCATGGCCTGTGCTTAACCCACTTCACCTGTAAACTAGCAGATTATGTGGTAAAATTTCATAGGTAACATTGAGAGAGGGACACCTCAAATATATCTGAAGAACCCACACACATGAAATAATATGGCTTAGTAAAATGATGAAAAAAAAAATATTTCCCCCCTATATTCTGTCTTTCAGCTCTAAGGAACAAAAGCCCAAAATGTACTAGGAAATTGAAAAGACAGAGAAGTATCCTTATGACCACTGCTTTGCTTACTTAACAGCTATGCTTCTAAAGATGGATCACAGTTTAGAGAAATGGAATATGCACCTACTTGAATAACCAAACAAGAGAAGCTTGTGTAGCCGTGATTTTGTGGACAGAACAATACAACTGTCCTAAAGGGGCATTTACTCAAATAACAACAAGCTCTTCGAATAATCTGGTCCTTCTGGACTATAAAATTTAGCAAAGATGAAAAATAAAAGGATTACAAGATGTAATGAAACTGAGATAGAGATGCAGTGAAAAAACAAGTGATAAACATACTATTTTGGTATGGTTTATATGTAGGTAAGAAGAAAGCTTCGGATGCACCTGAACCTTCTGCATGAATAAAAAAATTTGAGAAAACTATCACCAGGAAACACTAAATTTTATTCTGACTCCTGCCATGCGATCAGCACTGTGACAAGGATTCTTTGGGGATGCAATGAAGAATTAAGGAAGATAGAAAGGATAGTACTTATGAATAATTACAGTATGTTGGAAATCATAAAGGAGATTTCTTGTATTGTAACAGGCTTTTCCAGTTTCCAGGGGAGCCATCATTTAAGAAAACTGATAGACAAGCCACACCAATCCTATAAGTCTTCTCTAATGTAACAAAAAAAGTCACCTATCTTTTTCCCAACACAGAAGTTTAGTGGAGTTGCTGTAAAAACAGTTAACAGAAATCACATTGGTGCTTTTGAAGTCTTTCAGATGTATTATGCCTTTTGTATCTTCTCTGTTGTGTCTTACTGATTCTGCACCATTCTTAATAACCAGTATAGTACATTCTCCTCACTCCATAGCTTAATGATCATAGATAATTTGATAATAGATAATTTGAGAGAGTTTCTAATTTTGGATTATTCCTCAGGGAAAAAAAACCCCAAACCAGAACTCTTATCCTCCTTATAGAATCAAAACGTATAAAGTGATGCAATAAACTACAATTAATAACTAACCAAGTTCATCTCCTCCTTCCTTAGTAGCTTAATCAGCAAACTGAGAACATCACTGAATCAAAACTCCCATTTTCTTCTGCTCATTCTCAGATAAATACATTATGTCTTCTTAAAAGAAGATTAGAGAAATCTAATCGCTATCTAAGTGTATACCAGAAGAACCTAAAGCCTATATGAAACAGGCTCAAGTAACCCCAAATACGGAAATCAAATGCTTATGATGCACACAGAACAAATAGCTAAGGATCCTTGACATAAGCAGTAGTCAGAACACATTATTGTGTAGGATGTCTCAAAAATATGTATATGCATATTAAAATGCATAAATAGTTCACAGTAATGATGTACAGGATTTCATGCACTAAAAATACACCCACTTCTGAGCCAAAAAGGAGCCGAAAAGGAGCAGTGTTACCATCATGGGCTGGTTTGTAAACGGCTCACTACATGCCTGTTGCTAATGATACTGGAGTTGACTCCAGGGTTACAAATACTCTACCTCAAAACCACTTGGGAAATACACATATGTGGTAGTGGGAAGAATGACTGAACTGCTGGTATTGCTGGCAGGGTAGACAGTGGACGCTTGCAGTGTCTTGAAAAGATGAAGTAAAGTTTAAATGTAATGTGATCTATGATAGGAATTTATAGTGAAGAAAAAGATGAGGAGAAGTGGAGAAGACATGATGATAGAAAAGCAAGCTGTGGGTCTTACTAAGTTTGAGTTAATTCATAGGGGAAATAGCCATGAATTTTGGAGACCTCTAGGGATATATATGAAAAGCCAGAGGGAGACAAGCACAAAAGGCATATAAACCCGATGCTCCCTCTCTGGCCCCTACAGAGGAAAAGAATAGCTTTCATAGTTATAAGGAGATCAAGGACAAAGATACCAAGAAGAACAGAAGTAAGGCACGATCCATAATTCAAACCCCATCAGATCTGTTAATCTATTACTCTGTATTTGCTGTAGTCAGGACATAAAGTTTTAAAATTTGCAAAAAGAATGATATCAGTTTTATAAAACTTTAAAACTTCAGATAAATTGGTTTCTCTTTTTCTTGTTCTTTTGGAACAAAAGCTTCCAGCACTATTAAAATTCATTCAGATCATTTCATCACATGAATGCACATGCTTATTTGAGGCCAAGGCAAGCTCCTCTTTAGCCAAATCCACTGAAGAAGATGTTCACCTCAAAGTACCTGCCTCAAATACAACAATGCAGCTCACCGAGACACTGATGCTCGAATCACCCCACATGACAAAGGGTGAAATGGACTACAAAGAACAGGGGAAATACATATTTTTAATGAGGACACTGGCACACAGTCCACACACAGCACAGTCAGGGAGTGATGAGGTGCAGCTGCATTTTTTCTCTCTACACAACAGTGCCACTCGGCGGATGGACAATGGCAGTGAATGGAGATGTGCCACACGCATGGAAATGCCACACGCATGGAAAAACCATTGGGGGTGGCTGGACAGCAGGAGGGTAACACTGGGGAGCGGCCGTGCGTACCTGGGAGGGCAGGGGGATACTGCACAGGGGCTGGGAGGGCAGCCTCGCCGCCCGACGCTGCCTCCCCTGCCGAACAAACAACAGCGTTAGAGGGGTCTCCACAAACCCAAACCCCCATCCCAAGGAAAGAGACGCTGCTCTGGGGTTTGTAGCTGGATGACAAGTCGCTTGGAACACACGTTGTAAGAAAGCAGTGTAAGAAGAGGCAAAAATAAATGGGAAGTTTTAATAATCAGTGCATCATACACAGCATTCAGACAAGTGCAAAACCCCCAGTGTTTTTAGGTTTGTATGAACATCTGACCTAAAATAAACAGTCAAATCCATTTTGCTTCTGGCACTTCAAACTGGCAGTATCATTCTGTTTGTTTGGGAGCATCAAATTTTTTACATTCAATAAAATTCCATAACTAATTAAGAATATCTGTAACTGTTTTAAAAAAAGGCATTTATTAATGAGTGTTCTATTTCTTTCATTTTTATTCAGTTCAGCTACCAGTAGGAATAACCTCTTTTTCCTTCTCAAAAAGTGCAATCATAAATAATTCTAAATTTGGAGATAATTTCTTTAGGCCGTATTTGGTGACTGTGAGAATTCTGTTCATCTAACAGCAAATACTGGAGAAGTATCAGCTCATAAAACCAAACAGGAGTCTACAAACTCTTTAAATAGCTGATCACAGTTTTGGCAGAACTTCATCTTTAAACTTGTCCTCTAATGTGTCCTTCTGATAAAGCAGCATTTCCCCCCCAAACTTTGTTCAGCTGTGATTCCTAATGTTGCAGTCATCTAGAAGCAAAGGCTTGCAATTATGTTTTTTTTTTTTTTTTTTTTTTTAGTATTACCTGCTGTTTTTCTGTTTATATTATCTAACCTACTTTTTTTTTTCCTTAAAGAAATTCAGTAAGTACGGAAACTTTGGGTTGAGAAATAATGACTATTGATTATACAAACCAGACACTCTTCACCAAGAGCACAGCACAAGCTACCTCTAGAGGTAGATTCATGAATGACACCTGTCTCTGCAGCTGGTTTGCCGTAACTGTCTAAAAAGAGCTGTTAAAGCTGGGATAAGATCATTTTGCCAGCCCTGCAAGATATTTGGTTACCAAGGGCTTCTTCACACTTAATAAAAAAAGAAGAGCAGGCAATTAATTTAATCTCTTCAAACTTATAACCCCCTGGATATTAATTTAAATTACCAGCACTACTTAAGCATTAAAAACCTTGAAGGACTAATGCAGTATTAGAAAAATGGATGACTTTTATGGCTTGATGCCTGTCATATTTACAGCACTTTGGTCTATTATATTGTCCAGCTGAGCATCCGTAAGTGTTAGCTCAACTTGAAGTGCAAATGTCTATCAATTTAAATCCTAGATCCATGCCTCTGCCTACCTCAGCTAAATAACCAAGCTCCAGAAGGTTAAGTGGATCTGAAAACATGGTGAAGAACAGTAACATAAGACACTTAGTAACAGCTAGTCAATAACTTGGGAGCCCTATAGTTAGTGACCACACCAAGTAGTTTTTAGATGCTTAAGAGCTAGAGGAGAATCTGAGTTTGAAAAAAAGCAGTGCAGAAGGTAAAGAGTCATATAAAAAAATTCTGGTCAAACAAAAAGAGAGGAATGAGAATTTCTCAGGGTATGGATATGTTCTAAATCCTATATTCTAGTTCCTGGGTTAGAAGTACCTGCAACTCCTCAGAAGTGAGAGGGGTGCCCTCATTCACTGGACGTGCTGTACTGCACTTTCTGAGGTGGTGCTGCTTCTGCACAGAAGTTGAGAAACTATTCACATTTTAAGTTACAATCAATTCCACCTCTAGAAGCTGCTTCAGTTTTTAGACTCTTTCTATATTAAGCAGGAAAATAAAATAACCACACAAAGATCACTTTTCAACCCAAAAGGTAAATAATGTCTAAGGGAACTATGAAAAACCATTTTGAAAAAGCAAACAAAAGAGCCTCTCCAAACTTGTGGAAGCCTAATAAGACTTCCGTTGTTGCAAGGATTCACTGCATTTCAGTTTTGTGTTTGCACTGTAAAACTGTTGCTAGAGCAATTTCTGAGATTATTCTACGATTCTGAGAAAAGTTGTGTATCTGGAATTTGCCAAGCAGCTGCAGTGGCCCTTACAGAAGTGACTGTATCTTTCTGCTTCAAGAGTAAGGTTGTACCTTTTGATCCTCTCCCTCAGTGCCTGCTGAGGATGCAACGAATCATGAAAGGACTAACTTTGGTCCATATGGATACCACATGTAAGAAAAGAAAGCCTACTTCAACTACAAAGTTTTATTTCCCTTCTCTTACACTTTCAAATCTGGTGAAAAATGTAATGCAATCCTATGTCATGGTTCAGGGTAATCAGCCCGAGCTCTCAAGCTTAGAACAATTACTTAAGATAAGGTGCTAGAAGCAGCAGATACTGTATCACTCTACATACTCCTTACAAAGAACACACTGCCATAGGCTGTCTGAAGATGAAAAGCAGTAACACACCTTGAATGTGGCAGAGCACTCAAAAGATCTACTGAAGCTGAGCTTGTCACTTTGCCCTATGAATAAACTGTCCCTAAGAAACAGAAAAAAAGGCTCAAGAAAAATAAGTAGTATTCACTAAACAGAGAAAGTGCAGAGGGCCACCACAAATTATTAAAAGGCAAACTCCCTATAGTATTTGTACATTCTTGATATAGCATCTAATTTGTGATTTAGTATTTGCATTTAGCACAGACATCTTGCTTAACAAAATTCTGTCTTTCCTGTTTCCTTCAAATATACACCCACTGATATAAAATCAATAATAGGACTTCCTTCAGTTGTTAAGGTGTACAAAAAGGCTTCCAGCTCGTGGCAGTGCCACATGTTTCACCTTTACCTTTGCCCAGCTGAACCGGCATGCTTTCAGACTTCATCATCCTCTGCTGCTGTGTTTGATGGTGGTGCTGGTGGTGGTGGTGCTGGGGGGATTCCACTGCACTTCTGATGGGCATTGCAGAGGCAGGAAAGCTGCTCCCGCTGGCAGGAGCACCCACAGCTCCACCTGAAGCCATAGCTGGAGCAATGAGCTTTCGGCCAAAATTCAATAAGCTGTTGGAGACTTTGTTAATGTTCAATGGAGCAGCCTTAGCACTGGCTCTGAAAAAAGAAGAGGAGAAATCATCACACCCTTGCCAACAGTTTGGACAGGCACAACAATGCATGCATGATTCTCCAAAAATTGGGGGGGGTGTAAAAAAAGAAAGATTTGGCATTACAAAGAGGATGTTTCACTACAGTTGTGCTGGAATATACACAGGAACCACAGGGACTGCAAGCAGCGTGAATTTCTCCTGACCAGTAGCGGACAAATTGTTTTGGCTCTTTCTTCCTGAAAAATGCAGACTAAACCCAAACAAAGCAAGTTTGCAACAATTATCTTAATTTGCCCTTTTAAATGACAAAAAAAAGAAATAGTGACAAAAAGCAATCCAGGCTCTAAAGCATCAAAAACTTCTGAAACTGACTTTCAGCACTTCTTATTCAAATTCTGCTTTAATATTTACTTCTGCTAGATTAGATTATCTTAAATGCTTATAATAACTCAAATCCAAATATTTCTTTCAACATGTGAAACCAACACTACACTGTATTTTTAGGTCAGCAGAGTTAGACGACTCTTGCTTATACTTCACCTTCTGCCAAGCCCAGACCTTTCAAGCCAAACGCTTCTTAGCAGGAACCCCAATTTCAATAGTGACTTTGGATGAAGAATGGCTTCAGGATATAACACGTATACTGGATCATGATCCTTATCATTGTTACTTTTTATTTTTAACTACAGTGGCTTTTTAATCCACTTCAGTTATATGCAACATTAAGAATGAAAAAATTGTCAAATCATTTAATCTGTCTAAAGTAAAGAGGCAAAGCAGCTTCTAATTCCCAGTAGTAGTTTTCACACAACCCAGGGATCAGCAAAGTCATTCCTATTTGTCCATGCAATATTTTCATATTTTATATAATTAATGCTTGAAACACCCTTCACAGAAATACATCACAACCACAGAGACCTTTACATGCTTGAGGTTTTAGTTTACTGGTCTATACTTCAGTGATCTAAATAGCTGTCTTTAAAAAAAAATTAAAGAGATACATGTTATTAAAAACAATACAATTGCTGTACTCGGTAAAAAGAATAGTCTTGCAATGTTTTTTTTGGAAATTTAACTAAAAATAAATTACAAATGAATTACTATGAGTGACTTGTAACTTCTGCAGGCACCTGAAAAAGTAATTTTGATTTCGCTTTTCATATAATATCCTTATTTGTCTCCAGATATGGGTTTTTTTTAGAATACAAAACACAAATGCATGCACACATATAGAACATACCCAGAAAACAACAACAGCTGAGTTGTTTAGACTCAGAATAGATACAGTAAAAATGAGAGAAAGCAGAGAAAGTATGTGAGCCTGCACACTCATGAGACGCAGCACCAGGCTGTATGGGCCCCTCCTACCATATACTGAAAATGAAGAAACACAGCACAAAGAATTTTTTAGGAGGATCAGCAGCACAGAGACTGGGACAAAATGCTGTTTCCCAGTTTATGGCAACTGGAAATGAATGACTGCTGAATAGTGATTACAGGGTGTTTCTGTGTCTCCCCATTTTACTGATTGCTGCCAATATTACAGAAAGTCTTTCCGTAGCCACCTGAGAATGACTGACAAACTCGCTACAAAGAGAACATCTTCAGAATGATAAAGAATTCTTGCAGGAGTCCCAAGTGGTTTAAAAAGCAAACCGAATAGGTGCTAATGATTTTAAAGAAGAGGACATGGCACAATGTTTATTATCATTAAATGTACTCTATTACCTAGCACATTCCGTTATTAATCAGTTCCCCAGGCAATGCAGAAACATAAGGGGAATAAAAGGGATTTTTAGAATCTTATCACATATATGTGGCATCTGAACAGTCTGTACAAGGCCTTTTGTTTATTGTCTTCTCCATTCCAGAAAGAAAATGAAGATTGTTGCTTTGAAGATGGAAGAAGAAATGTCAAACACTGGCTTAGCAGATATTAATCAGTTCTCAACAGTTTGCAATGAATCTAATTACTTCACTTATTTTGGGTGTCATACCAGTAACAACTTGGTTAAGATTCAGAATCCAATATTTGGCATATTTTTTCCTCATTATCTACGAAAACTAATCACTGAGATTGGGGTGGTACATATGACTCACTCACCTGAGGTGTTTCTTCCTTTTTTCTTTTTTTTTCAACTATATTCTGCTTAATTAATAGTATCAGTTTTCCTTCAATGATGCATAATTTGCTACTTGGACATATATAAAACCCAGGAGAAGTTAGTTTACTTGTTTTATTTCTGATGGTTGGAAAGAGACTCTTTGGGAAACTTCGCCTTACAGGAACAAATAAACACTAAAAATCATCTCTAAGCCATTTTGAGCAAAATATGATTTTTTAAAAAAAGCCTTCAACAATAACAAGCACTGAAGTTTTATAATTATTTGAGAACTACAAAGGATAGTTATTGTAGATTCTTACACTTTTGTAGTATTTGGCTCTGCTATGAACTGATTGTGGTAATGATCAGCTCAAAACATACACATACGTGAAAAATAAATAACGATGCTACCTAAATTTCATGTTAAGAGTTGATCTTAATAAAAGTATTCTTAAGTAAAATTTATTGCATGGTTTACCCGAATTGCAGCTTCAGAAAATGAACAATAGTGAGGTGCTAAATATCTGGAGGAGATACCTTAAAACTCAGCTGAAGTTCAGGAAAATAAGAACAATGTATATATTTCTTACCATTTAAATGTCTGATCTATTAACGCAAAGGATGATTACAGCCATTAAACATGGATCAATGTCTACATTTTAGCCATGTAAATGTACTAAACATGCACAATTACAAGAAAAATGCTGATTGATTATATTGCAGAGTTATCAGCAGACGCATTTAAAAGCAAGGAATCAGTTTAAAAATATGAGTATCAAGGAGACATGAATTCCATCTATGAAGCAAACAACTTTGTTTCATCACAATAAGCATCGTTGACCTTAACTGTGAATGGCATATTTTTGAACTAGAAGTAGGAAGATGATTCAATCTCTGCAGTTTTCTGCTAAGATGAAAATGTTTTGTTTTAAGCAAGCCTTATTCAAAGGCATTTATCTTTCCACCAAGTAGCTCTTATGATGGATGAGAGACGAATATATGAATATAATGGATTAAAAGGTTTTATATGTGATAAAATAACTAATATATGTGAGAGATTTGCCAAGATATTTTAAATGTCATTGAGCCTGTGGAATTAGAGATGAAAAAGACCTGGTAGCTGATCTTATCCATCTCTTTGTTCACTGCAGAAACATTTCCTTATGTTAAATCTTCCAGTTTTCTCTCTAGTCCGAACTTAAACAGATTTACCACATTTGACCTACTCTAAATACTCTTGTGTTGAGATAAATTTATCCCAGTTATTAGTTTATTTGAACTATTCTAAATAATTTTTCCTCTCTTGCTGTGAATCCAGTATACATTTATGCACAGAATTTATATTCCTACATAGATCTTACAGATATTTGTTTCCTTAGAATTTAGGTTTCTAATAAGTCTCATTCTTGTTTGGCCTTTAAGATTTATCTATTTTTTCCAAAGTCCTTGAAATGTTTCTTCTGAAATTTTCAAATAACTTGAGTTTAGGCATCTCCTGAGACCAGTTTTTAAAAGAATAAGTAAGTAAAAACAATAAGAAAATGCAACTGAATGCAGTATTTTTTACATCCTTCCCTAACTTTAAAGCCTAGTTTAAAAAAAAGAAAAAAAAATGTCCTATTCAGCTTTAATTTCTGCTCCTTTCTCCTTTTTCAATCCACTCTGTTATATTTTAGCTAGCTTTTAATGCAACTGATCTAAATAGGACATTGGCACCCATAGTCCAGCCCCTCAGCTGTGGCACAGCCACCTCTACATTTGTGACCGCCAGATAAAATCACCTTGACAAGGCATTTAAGCAGTATGGATACAAATTGGTTCTAAAAAAAAAAATGCAAACCAGAACAAAACAGGTCTGAATGCTGAAAAAAGGTTTGGAAAAAAATTATTCAAACTTGATTTACCATAATTCAGTGTAACTTCTGGTATAGACACTTCAGAGTGTGATTTGATGTGTTATCAGAAGTACTTCAGCTACAGAACTCACACGGGTAACCTTTTACCCCGCTTGTAGCACATACGTAGAATCATGGAATTACCTTTCACAGATTTTGTCGAACGTCTCAGCCTTAAAAAAACGCGAGTGAGCTGTCTGGAACACTACCTGTAAAACTTTCATCTTTCATGTAATAATAGGCAAGGTGGTAAAGATTAAAAAAAATCATGAAATAAACACATGTGCTCCTAATACTGCTTCTGTAATTTATTTTGGGGATAAAAGTGACTTACGAAACATTTTCCTCATGTAAGTTCTTAGTTCAGTGAACACATATTCAGAAATAGCTTACCGGGTTTTGTTCATCAAGTCTGCTCCACGTGCTTTGTAATAATCTAAGTTTTGTTGGAATTGGTGAGTCACTGGTCTTGGATTTCTCTTAAAAAAAAAAAAAAAGAAATAATTTTCAAAAATAATAACTCACTGGAATTTTCTGAGAGATTTAAAGCAGAGACAAGGGTATTCTCATTAATAAAGTTTAGAAAGTTAGAAATGTAAGGAATAATTTACTTTCCCGGGACCTCGGTGTCCGAAGGCAATAATGCCATTTACACTAAAGGGAAGTCTTAAAATACTTGAAATAATACAAAGTGTTACCAGTTAGTCCATTTCATCCTCACAGAAATTAGTGCTCTTCCACGCAGTGTTGAAGCTATTGGCTGTAGTATTAACATTTCTAATTAAATCAATAATTCTTGGACAAGATCAGATTCTGATCTGGTTTCTTCCTTTTGCTCTGGTATAGAGTTTTACCAGTTTTAAGCTGAAGTGATATATTTTTAAATAAAAAGGATAGGTAAGGAGAAACTATAGTTATCATTTTGAACCAAAAGCATCACTAGCAGTGCCTCAGATAAGCAAAGAATTAAATTTAAAGACAACCTGAGAACTGTCACTAGATGGCACACAGAGCCTTTTTTCTCTCCAGATTTCACTCAAAACAAGCAGCCACGAATAAAGAACTGTTCTGCTATAATAAAACGTATATAATTAATATTGAAACCATAAGCCACTTGTTAAGTCTCCACCTCTGCCACAACGAAGCAATTTCACTGAAGCACAGTGGTCCTGAAATAATCCCTTTTAGATCTAATGATTATTAAGTGTAGACCACAGTATACGTGTGAAGTATCCTGATTGAACAAATGCTCCTGAAGGACAGTATTTGAAGGGGGGAAGTAGATATTTTTAAGTAAAAAATTTTGCATGGAGATGAAACTAAAATAACAGAGAGGTACACAGAGGTCATACACACACACACAGGTGTGCACACAAGTATATTCACACACACAAATTAGAAGAGAAACGGCTTAAACAATTGCTAGTGTAAGATAAAACAAAAGGGTAAATTTATGCATAATGATCAGATATATTGCATAAAACAGATCTAAATACTTCCCAAGTATTTGCTTTAAAGATTTATCCATTCAAGTCCTGCTAGTTGAAAATATAGTTTTAATGAACGAAAAAATGGTGTTTCCAATAAAGATATTCACAGGTGAAAGTACATTAAATTTTTGACAGAGTCAGTCGTTTCAGTTTCACGTGTTGTATTTTTGCTCTCCAGATTTCATTATAGATTGGGGTATTCATAGTCTTATTCTCTCATTTTCCACAGAACTGCAGACAATTCTCCTTCATTGGAATCCTTATTTTTGGAGGAGGAAATAGGAGTTGCATTTTAAAGACCAAAGTATTGCAGTGCACAAAAGAAGAGAAGATTTAAAGAGGTAGTAGATATCAAAGGCTAAGACGATTCCTAGCATCAAATTTAAGCCTGGGAATTTCCAGATAGTTTCCTGCAATCAGACTTAATCTCGTATGAAATGTCTAATTTTCTTTCTTTGGAAACACATTAAACATTTTTTAAAATATATCCTGTTTGTAATGTTCATTAAAAAAAATGAAACAACTAAAAGCTATTAGACAAGCATCAGAAAGTCCTCACCTATCCTACCACCCACATCGTAATGGCCACTATATTTCTTCTCCTGTTATAAAACCAATATTTGCATAAGTCTACCCATTCGTATAGCTTGTAAGTCAGCGCTCATCAACTGACAGCAGTAACAATGAATCAGCTTTAGTTACTATTGCTCTACTTTGGTAATTCAATGCATTTCTATGATAACCAAATCCAAACTGACACGATGAGGATAACTGATGGTTCTGAGACTACTAAATGAGTAATCAAACAGTGTAACTTTTTCTGTCATAAATCAAATAACTTTTTTCTTTATGTGCCTTGATGTAGAAGAGTAAGAGATGGTTAAAATAATGGGCACTTAAAAATCATAAGAGAACTCTTTGAAAAATTCACGTCACTAGTTACTAACTAGTTTTGGAATTTGTTCCCAATACCTCAGTATATATTTAAAACTTAGCAAAAGCCCTGAAATTTCTATCCTATCACCCAACAAATAATAAAAAGATCATTACATGTTGCTTCTAAATAAAAAAAAAAAAAAGAAGTTCATTTGGAACAGATCTTAAAAGATATTTATGCAGAAATGACAAGCAATTCGAGATACAAATGGCTGATCTACCATCTAAGCACTTAAAGCCATTAATAGGAATAATGATCTAACTCAAACATATCAGTGAGGCTCAGGCATTACTTTCACAGGGGCCTATTTAAATTCCTGTGGGGTTCAGAGGTATCAAAGGACGAAGCAGCTTAAAGTACTATTACATACAGTGAAAAAAACCCTCAGGAAAAAATGCTGTTGAACAAACATTAGAAATGCAAGACAGTAAATACCAAGGATTACTGCTGCAACACCTTTTGTAAAACTGCAGAGATATTCAGTTGGAAAAATGTCATTATTTAAAAAACCCAACAACCTGACATATGTTATTGTAAGTATAACAACAAAATTTTTAAGTACTTCTGAGAACTGAAATTTAGACGGCAAAAATTATGGTTATGGACATTGTGATCTTTGTCATTGTGGTTGCCCTTTAAATTCTATATTCTTTCTGACCATTTCAGTAAGTTAAATATAAGAAGCAGAAAGGAAAACCTACACAATTGCAATGTCTCTTCATTATGAATTTTAAAGTAATTTTCCTGAGTGTCCAATCTGAGCTGCCTCCAATATTATAGTCCATTACTAGGATAGAAGACTAAACAAATTTGTTTACAGCAAAACATAGCTCTGCTGTTTAAAATATTCACAGTTACCACATTTTTTTTTCCTGCACAGTGTAGCTTAGAGTGATTCTATTTGTATATTTTTAATTCATTAAGCAAGTAAAGTTTTTTACTTTTCCTTTTGAATTTATGTAAGTATTTTGACTAGTATCTCGAATAAAACCTATTTTCTTAAAAGGATAATGTTCAAATGACAGTGAAATCAACCTTCAAATTAGTAGCTGATTGAATCCCCCAAAGAAATTGTGGAAGAGTTTTTACTGAAAGAGCACAGAAATCAGACAGAAATTGTGCCTATACTCAAAATCCCTTTTCCCCCCACCCATTTTGTAAGGGGACTCCGCTGGTTTTATAATTCTTCTAATCTCAAATTCTAGCTAGAGTGAGCTTAGTTCAACTGATAGAAAAATGCCCAATTTATATTTTCAAAAGGACAACGTGTGTCATTCAGATACAGTAGCACCGCAAAAATTGATGTGATTTTGGACTTTGCATCTTCGAAATGTATTAGCCACAGGCCAAGGGGAAGGTATTTCAGGATGTTCTTGGCAACTTTCTATTTGGCTTTATTCTCCTTAGGGGACTCAGGGCCAAGTTAAGTTATATGCATGCCTGCTCTTTTCCTGAGGCAGGAGGTTGAGGCTCTGGTCAGAGTCACATTGAATGCAGCAGAGATTCCCTAAACTTGCAGAAACTGCTGAAAAACAAACCTTATTAGCTAAGGATCATGTTCCACGTGCTCAGATTCCCTAGTATAACTTCTTTCTGCCCTGGTGCCCAGAGACATATCGTGTCACGTTATCCACGGAGTTGATACAATACCGCAAAGCAGTCTGTTCTACATCATACCAGAAAAACCAGGTTACTACTGTAACGAAACATTTCACCATCTGAACACATATTGTTTGTAAAAGTTTCTATGCAGGTGCAAGCAGAGAACTCCCTACGATACTCTTTTTCCTTCGTTGAGGTATTCCCCCCCGCCTTAATTATAATAACAGAAAAAAAAATCAAACACAATTCTGCACATATCTAAAGGTTCAAGACAAGACACAGCAATACAAAAAGATGTTCAGCATCTCTGATGAAAGATGAGACTTATTTTAGTGAACATGCTATTGCCTTGATGGCAAGGGAAAAGCACTCGTCATTAGAGAAACGAATTGCTCAGCTGTTTATAAGCAAAAAGCTCTAGGGGAATTTCTCAAGGCCCAAACCACAAAGCATTGCAGGGTTACACAAACATATGTTGCAGGTGTTTTAGGGTAGACAGGTGGGAAAACCTCAGCTACTGAAAAATCCTCCACTTAATAGATTGTATCTGAAACTAGATAACCTAAATGCAACAGAGAAAAAACCAAACAGAACAGAAGCAGTGAATTATACGTACAGGCAGCAAAAGACTCACCAAAATAATCACCTCGCTAGAGCCAAATGGGATTTTTTTGAAACTTTTTTTTCCCAAATATATTAAACAAATGCTATCAAACATATATCTTTTTTTTCCCTCTAAGCTACTAATATTTTAAGCCTAAACCAAAGAACAGACTGAACTAAACCTATCTAAAAAAAAAAGAAAGATAATGACGCAGTGTTGATCTTTTTATTTGAATATTTTTAAGGGGTCAGTTTGCTCCTTTCCCCCCTCTTTTGCTGACAGGGCAATACTGAATTTTTTTGTAATTCCTATACAGCCTAAAAGATTTTTCTATTAAAATGGTATTTTCTTTCCTTTCATCTGTTTCTAATGAGAGCTGAAGGAGCTTATGACCCTATATTCAGTAACGACTGGGAGGTTAGCAAAGCTTTTCTTCTTCCTTCGAGCTCACCTATGCTTCTTCCTTCAAAAAAGATGATTAAAGCACAGCAAAAATTTGGATGGGGAACAGAGTTGAAATACAGTAGCTGAGGTAAGGATAAGGAATACCTTTTGTTCAGTTTGGCAGATTTTTTTTTTCTATTAGACCCTAATAATTAATATGAAGTATATAAATGATTACCTAATAGCCTAGCTGCATAGAGAATTTCAACTTTCCTCTTTCTATTCTTTCATCAGGTATCCAAGCAGCTCTCTCTGCTCTATGACTTGACTTATATAGTATAAGCAACAGCTTAACATTACATCAACAGCCAAAATATTTTTTATACCAAACAACCAAACCACCACAAACCCTACAGCACCCAAAGCAAACACCATTTCCAACCCAAACCTTTCAAAACAAAAACAACCTTAGCAAAATGTTACCCAGACCATAAGTTGACAGTCCACATCTATCAATCCTATGTACAAAAGCAGCACAATATGAAGAGAATCCTGCACAGAACAAATAAAGAACTTCTTTTAATCACAGGAGTCAGGAGATCTACACATTAATACTGGTGCTGGCAAAGGAACGCCATAATCTTCAAACTGGGAATAATGCTTCCTGTTTACATATTCCTGAAAGATGCTGTGGGTCTCAATTGCCAAACTCATTATTTACAATGCAATAACAGCATGATGAAATATCGTATTTAATAGTTTCTAAAGAAAATTAAGAAATGGATTTTTTTTTCTCCCCAAACAACAGAAATTCCCAAAAAGAACTGAAAAGAAAATTCAGTTAATCGGGTCAAGGTAGGAAGAAACCCCTGAATTCCAATCAAGCTGAAAAATATTATCTCCAGTTTTTTTACGCAAAAACCCTCCATTCCCCTGGCAACTAGTAACTTCTGATACCGAGAAGATATTTTAAATACTGTGCATTATGGTCTGTTTTTAACTGCATAAACACATGGGCATTCTCTGACAAGAGATGAAGAATTGGAAAAAAAAAAGACAAGTGATATTTAAAAATGCTTCAGTGACTTGACTGAAGAAATTTCTAGCTACACATTTTGGATTCTTGTCCCAACCGATTGTAAAGTCTCCCTCTTTCCTTTTTTATTTTGTGTGTGTACATTTTTACAGTGTATTGTGTTTTAACAGGTAGATCAAATACTACCAAATCAGCTTTTATCAATATTCCAGACATAAAGACTCCAATATGCCAAAGTTCAAGTTCATAACCTATGTAAAATCCCCATCATGCATCAACAGAATCACTTAAGTACCTTTAAAATCTGCCTCTTAATTTAGTCATCTATTTTTCAGCTGAACCCTTGGTTTTAAGAAGTAAATTAACTAAATAGTGAGGTATAAATCTGACAGTGTTCAGCCCTACCCTGTGACAGATTTATGCTCTGGCATCTTGCAGCCCTGCATGGTTAGGAACAGGAGTTTTACAACATTGTGGAGGAAAGATCCAGGCTTTTGAAGGGAACACACAGCAAGCCTCACTTTAAACCCTGGAATGCTCCAAATTATGAGAGTTAAAATGTGACATCTTTATGTACAGAAAAGCTACCACATTATGGTTTTATTGGCGCTCATTTTTGGACAACCTGCATAACTCACTTATGGCTTTGTGAGTAATGCAGTTATCCGAAGCTTATACTGATAAAACCCTTATAACCGCATGTACAGCATTATGTCTTCTCCAGATATGTGTACACAAATCTCACATATCAGGGAAAACCAAGAAGATTTTAAGGTGTTATTTGGTTATTTCTGCTATGTGGAAAAGAAACAGATTAATTTATGTTCTGTGTGCTATATGCTATGTAAAACGCTTGAAAAAGCTCCTTAGGGGAGTGAAAGCATTTCTTTCAAAGAGCCCCATGCACACTCCACAGCAAAAGGGCATCCAAGTCTCTTCCTCTAAAAAGTGGAGAGAAGCTAAGGTCCTGGTGCAATGAGAGAAGCATACCCCTTCATTTTGAGAGTTCAATAATTAGGATACTGCAGATTCATTTTGAAAGCTACCGCTCCTTATTGCTGCTTAAAAAGACAAAGGACAGAGTCCTACCTCACCTCTCCAAACCTAATTTTATACATGATAGAATCACAGAATCATACAATCACTAGGTTGGAAAAGACTCACCAGATCGAGTCCAATCATTCCTATCAACCATTCCTATCAACCATTCCTATGATGTTACAGCAAGGATTAAAATGAACCATTCCCAGCTTTATCTTGAAAATACACTGTTCTTTCGGAGAAGTGTTTCCCAAAACAAATGTACTTAAATAGCTTTGTATACAAAAATTAATACACGAATGCTTTCTATAAAATATGTCAACACTCCAGCAGTATGTATACATTTATATCAGAAGAGACTGAAGTTAAATTCCATTACAATTGATTGGATATGATTTAATAGCTAATCTTTCACACATTATTGAAAAGTTATGAATTTCTTTTTATATAACTCACAGTTTGTGTTTTGTGAATTTTAATCAAATGAATAAATGATGATAGGGAGAACTTTAGATTAGGTAGAATCAAAGTGCTTTAAGTATTCTCAGTCTGTCCGTTTGATGAACTACCTTGCAAACTGGAAGTGATTAATTGAATTGTCAGGTTGCATACAAGAAGAATCATAATCACCTCACTGTAACACTGTTAAATACATTTTATTAGTGTAATTTTATAAATAACATCATTACTCTTTAGGGAAGGGTCAGTAGCTTTAGATGACTTTATAAACAGAAGTAAACCAATCATTTGAGAGAAACAGCCTCAAGAAATTCACAAGCAATAAGTTTTATTGGTAGCTAAAGTAATTAAGACCTTAAAGTGCTTCAGCTTCTTGCTTTGGTACCAAGTACAAACAGAAGCTTTTACTTTGCTTGCTCAAAGAGATAGTACAGTTTAAAGTTCTGGCTTCCAATACTAACTTTCTCTTCCATCTTGCCTTTCAGAAGTACCTGCCCTTAACATGACAGAGCTTATGAATTCCCCGTGAATATTACTGGGAATGTTGATCAGCACATGAGAGTAATTCCTCTCCTACTTCAGAATTTTCTGTGATGGTCCCTCTGGTCTGAACATGGTGTTGCTGCACTCCCTACCTTCTCTTCCTTATTACTAGAGAAGACATCTCGATAAAAGGCATAATTATGACATCTACAGGGAAGATTAAAAAATGCAAACACTTTCTTTCCCCTAATGCTTGCAATTCTTAATCCAGTCGACTGATCAGCAAGTAGTTCCCTTGCCTATTTACTGAATAACACATGCTACTTGCTGTTCTATACAATGCTATCATTTATTTGTTTTAGTATTACTCAAAAGTAGAAACAATGGTTCCTAACTTGGCTTTAGTCGTCTCCTCTGAAAGACTGGCACCTCTCCAACCACCCAGAAATCACCAGCCATGCCATCAACTCCTCACCACTCTCGAGAGCAGCAGCAAACCGGCTGAGTCACACGAGACCAGCAACGAGAACAAGAGTCAATGCAGCCTCCTTGCCAGGCTCTATTCTCAGTGCCAGGACTGCAGTACCACCTTGCTCAGCTCTACACAGAACTGGGACCAGTCCTTTGCTTCTGCATTGTCTTACCTGCAGCACAGCTTTGTCTTAACTATGAGAGGTGTCCCTGCTCAGGAAGCTTTGGATAAGGAGTATTATTTCCCACCATTTTCCTATTCATTTAAACAGAATGGCTGTTTAACTTACATTGATACAATATTTGTGGGTTCTTAAACAAATAACTGACTTGTGCACACAACACTAAAGACAGAGCACTGCTGGAAACTGAATTGTGGTTGGCAATCTCAGAGATCAGCTCTCTCTTTTGAGTGATGACTACTGTGTTACGTATGATACTGAGGAATGAGAAAGACTTTGAAAGATTTCTCATTGAAAAAGTCTTGACTAGATGACTAACCAACCCCTTTCCAAGATTTCTGCCCCAAAATATTACAGGATACTTTGAAGAAGGTGACCGTTTTATGGTGGGTCGATTAAATGGTTAACGTTTCAGAGGAAATTGCAATGAGCTTTGGAAGAGATGAGAAAGTTACTGTGCTATGAGTACTGACCACAAAGCCTTTTTATATTTTAAAATGCTTAAGTGAACTGGGAATGAAGGTTTTGAAACAAATGTAGAAAAAACAAAGAGGATTTTTAATTTATAGCACACTTACTATTTTTACACGGTACTATGGCAACATGGTTATTCCAAGTAATTTATCATTAAACTCATAGTTGCCTGTCATATCTTATTCTATTAATGAAACACAATAACTGAATATTTAGAACAATTCTTAAAACAAAGCATGGCCTATGTCCTTGGAAAGCAAAAGTTTCTGACTTTGGCAAGAGGAACATAAACAAAGAACAAATTAATATCATGGTTTTCACATGTATAATAGATGCAATTCTTAGTTGTATAGGCCCACAATAAAAAACTTAGCCTGCAATGACAGAAAAAACCATCAATTTATTCAAAAGGATGTGTTCAGATTACATCTAATCATATTCTATGTGCAAATGGGGAAGTTACATCACAAAAATGCTTGTGTTCACTACAAGGAATTGAACGTGGTTATAAAACTGGAGGTCAGTTTGAGGATCCAGATACATTTTTGTGCTCAGAATCTATCTACGTTGCACTAAATATCCAAGACTTTAATCTTCCAGAAATTAAGGCAAATAGAATTTCTCTGTGAATCACTGAAAGAAAATGCATTTATTTTTTATTTCTCTGAATTCCTTTCTGCCCAGATGAATAGGTATGTCCTTAACTTTTCTGGAAAAAAAATGTTGCTTTTATCAGTCACGTCTCCTGTCAAGGCAACTCTCCTTTAAGGCTGACCTTACTCGTACTGCCAGCTCATACTGGACTGGGATATACATTATCCCAGATTTCTGATACTTAAGTTTTCATGCATCCCAAATCCCCAATGTGCAATTCCAAAACTCCTGATAAATCAGTCATATTCTTCATGTTGGCAAAAAACAAAACAAAAAAAACTGAACAATGCAAAAAGCAAACATTTGTTAACGACCTCCCTCCCCCTTGTTGGCACCCCTCTAACAAAATCAACTCCACATCACACTCAGTGTGTGTAGGTGCAAATTAATGAGCTGCTAATGCCCAAACACTGCCACATCCCAACTTCCCATTGGCTGCAATCTGGTCATTAAAGAGAGGTAATTAATGCCAGATTGCACAGACAATGCTAACAAACAAACAAAACAACCCCAAAACTGCTTTTCTCCTGCCACAAACAGCAAAACAAACGCTACTGACATAACGGCAGCTTTCAAAGGACAGTTGCAGCTCTGCAGCAGCACCTCAGTTAATGAGTGTATGGGAAAGAATTTATCTGAGGAAGAAAAAAGTGAAACTCAACAGTCTTTCAGGCTGCTTGGAGAAAACTCTGAGATGGTGGCAGTTACTTAAGAAGAAAATTCAGCTGAAGATGTACAAACAGTTCAGTTCAAAATTTCAGTAATGTGTTTTCCTTTCCCTTTGCCATTTATTCCTCAGATTGTGAAAAGTGTTAGAAGCTGGAATACAGATTTCTCTGACTAATCGTTATTGGAGTGATCATGACCATATATTATTCCTTTAGCTTTCTGGCAGTCCCTTTAATTTCAGTCACGATGAACTAATATAACATCTTTGAATTGTCGTGTATGCTGTATTGTAGATTTAGTTAGAATTTAATATTAATATATGACTATTCTCATTGTCAGCAAATAGCTTAAAATACAATGCTGAGAAAATAGCAGCAGCAGTGAGGAGAATATTGTTAGAATAACTAACAAATTAATTCCCCTCAACCAAGCAAAATTATTTTATTTTTCTCTCTTTTTTAAAATTTTGGTTTGATGTCTTGTGATAAAAGGTTTCCCCCTTGAATTCAGCTCCAAACCAGCTTGGCTCACAAACAGTGTAACTCACCACAATGAAATATCTGAAAGCAAACTTATTTTACAAAAGCATTAAGAGTAAGTTTAGTAAGCTTTCAGACAAAGGGTGGCTTGTCAGGTTCTTAGCATGCAATGTAAACCTGTAATATTCTATGTGGTGCTTTAGTTTTCTAATAAGTCATTGTGATAAGGTTAACGCTGCAACACAGAAGAAAATACAAATAAGAACACCCAAAGATGAAAATTACTTTGCTTATGTTGCTGTATTAGAATTTTATTTGCTAAAGGGTGAAAACAGATTTGCAAAATTCACAGTTAACTTAAAACAATAGTTTTAAACCTTTTATTCCTAGCCCTGGCTGCCTTCAGGAAGGAAAGAACATCTGGTTATTTAAGGAACACAATATGTTCACATTTTCTATGACTTTTGTTTCTAATTGGGTTTTTAAATTTTTTTTTTTTACTTGAACAACTCTAGTTAGAACTATGTTTTTTAATCACTTTATATTCTTCCACTGCCCTATCTCCCCATCTCTACTTCTCAATCTTGCAGCCTTTGCTTGGAAAATTAACAGTGCTCAATGGTTTTGATAAGGAAACAAATAAAATTTGCCACTCGAGGGGTACTAAATACACAGAGACACGTCTTCAGTATATGCTTTTGGATATACCCCAAAAGCCTTCCCTTATTATCTCTTCTAAACTATACATACTTCTAATAGCTCATCTTTCCATAAGAAGCTCTCCCTTTATATTCAAAGGACTATAAGTGCATAGAAGTTACTAACATATAAATAATTGTGGTAATTATCTGTACAAAGATCAGAAATGTTAAACAAATACTCTGCTAAGCAGGTTATCTCCCTATGCAAAGCCACCACCACTGATCTGAGGTTTTCATTCTACATTTTCTTATGAACTGGAGCTAGTCAAATGCAGAAAAGGCTAAAATTCAATTAATTCTGCATTGATCTATACTCACACCTGTAAAATTAGTATCTCCCAGGCCCCCCCCTTCAGAGACAAGTGCATTAACCTGTTTTCAGATATTACAGAGATCAGTGATTGTCCTCTGTGGCACTGGAAAAGTAAGAAACAAAAAGTGACAGGTTCATCAAGCCAAAGTTTCTCTCTCCTGATTGTCTACAAGACAAATAAGTAGAGAGGAGAGACCTATTATGTCGGACCAAACAAACAGATGAAATAATAGATGTTACTAGATGTGCAAATCCAGATTATCTCCAGAAACAGAAGTTATGGATGGAAAAGCTGTATCAGGTCATTCCTAACTACTACACCATTGATGAGAGGATTGTTACTTAAGAAACTCAGATTTACATACATGCTGCCAACCCTTCTTAGACCAAATAGTCCACACTCTCCCTTCAGTGGGACTATTTGCCATTTACCTAGTTGCAAAAATAATCCTAAAGACAATATTTACAGACCCGCAAGAAGCAGATTCCTGGTTGTCCCTGTACATGACTTCTAAACTGCATTTCTTGTCCAGTTGAGATTTAAAGCTTCAAGGGGTAGACAGCAAGCCTCCCTCAGATATTTTGAATGCCACTAAACATTCTTTATATGTTCAACAAATAATGAAATAAGCCACTGGACCATGCAACTGTCTCCCACAAAAGAGTTCTCTGACTTTACATATTAAAACACAAGCGAAATCTTGGAAGAAATGACACACAGAACAACTCAGGACTGGCTCAGGAGATCTAAATTGCATTGAACCAAATGTAATCTCCCATTAGAAACTAGAAGAATGGCGAAATGCACAGGAAAACATCAAAGGAGGAAAAAAAAAAATCATTAAGCACTGAATTTGCTAATCATCACTTACAAGTTACACTACTGACTAAAATCTCCTTGTCTTTTCTTCCAATCTCCTTTTATCTGCTCAGGGAATAAAGGCAAACTGAATTATGCTTATGCAGACAGCAAAAAAAGGTATCATAATTTTTCCTCTTATATTGGTATATAATCTGTGTACTGACTTTAGACTCCTACAGCACCCGTGATGTCTAGTTGAGTCTTCCCTTTCATTCTGTCAAATGAAAAAAATTGACAGTCTTGGAAAATTTTTGTGTGTAGGTCTCATGGAATAACAAGACTGCCATTTCAGAAATATGTTGGACTGAACCATTGTATGCTTAAGGACAAATAAGTGAAACTTAAAATCATAGCTATGGAAAGACAATAAACAATTATTCAAGTCATAACACTGAAAATATTTCTTTCCCAGGGCAGGAGCTTATTTTATTTTTTCTTTTAGAATGACTCTTTAGAACTGTTTAACTTCCTTACTATAAGAAGTCCAGATCTTTTTATGCAGTCTCAACCCAAAGACCCAATGCAAAATGAGAGTCTCTTAAGGCTCTTCATTCTCTGGAAATCCCATCTTCCAAACTTTCAGAGTGTTTTCCAGGCAGATAAGTAAAGCTCAGAAATAAGGAACAATTATAATTAATCATATTTATACTGACAAAACAACTAGCAGTCTTTGCATGAAAAAGCTTTAAGTACTCATTGACCTGAGTTCCTACTGTGTATTTCAACAGTACTTTTCAGAAAAGTGTTCAAGGCACACCCAAGAATGTCAATTAATAGGACACGAGGCCTTATGAGCCTGACAACTTAATTTTGTTGGAAACAAGAATGTAAGAAGTACAATAGTGATTAAGCTTCTTTCATGGGAAGTTGTTGGTTTATTTTTGTCCCCTTCAGCTGGTAAGATATTTTGCGTACTGCCTAGGATGCTTCCGAGGACAGAGGAATAATTAGTAATTATTTTATATTTTAACATATACCTTCAATAAATGACAGGTTACTTATTGGATTTAGTTTTATATCTTAGCACAATTTTCCTCCCTCTCTATCCTCCCTTTAAAACATACTTCTATTTTGTTTTGCTAAGAGAGAGAGTACTTAAATAAGTGCCAGGCAGTTTGATTTCACCAACTGCTGCCAAAATCTTAAGAAAGATTGCTGAGATATACGTTACAAGCTTTCTTACACACTGAAAAGATGATATACGTTACTTCTTATCATGAAAGAAATCTTTATGCCTGAGAGGAATGAAGAAAGCAGATGTAAGGATGCAGATTTCTGAAAAAAAAAACCAACTGATACAGAAACAGAGACTTTTTTTTTTTCTTAATCCATAAAAGTAAACATTGGTACTGAATGAAATTGTGCAGAAGGCAGTCAGAGCACTGAAGTGATGAATTTTTCACTTTCAAAGGTGACATGCATAAAGAAGATGAGGGAAATCAGACTTTACACTGGCAGCCTACTAATGGGACGTGCACAAAGACAGTTCAAACCCAGCAGCACAAATTCTGCTATCTGCCAAAGATCTGAGTACTGCAAAGATTAATACATACAGCTTCATCTCACTTTATCCACTATACTGTGGATATCTGCTGTATACTATATCCACACATATATTAAAATAGCAAAAGTTTCACCTTTTTTTTCCTAGTAGAGATGACTATATCAGAAACCATAAGCTAGTAATATGAAACAGAATATGTGAAGTTATACATTTTATTCATGTGAATATTTCCAGGTTGTAACTGCAGACTTGTTTCTAACTGAAAATCATCCCGTAACTATTATGTACTGTGGGGGTATTGCTTTAAGGATTAACAGTGATTAACTGCAGAAACCTCACAAAAAAGGTCTTACAGATGAAACTGCATGACGGTTTCTATACAATTTACTAGGTTATTCTATAAAATATTACTGTTTCTGACAGAACTGTACTTTATTACAAATGATATCTGTGCAAAATACCAGGTAGAGGTATTCTAAATAGCACAAACATCTGCAGCTACCAGAACTCCAGGTTAACTTTAGCAAAGTAGTAGGACAGTATCCTTTAAAGAGTGACAGAACTTTTTTCTACTCTTTGTTACCAACTGTTTCCTTCAGTTTTTTTTTTAATTACTTTTTTAAGTCAGGTAAAAAGAAACATGAAACTATAGTCCCCAAAATGTAGGTTGTTATTAACTTCATAGTATTTAGAGCATTTTATCACAGAGATTTAGTCCATGTATTTACAAAGCAAGTGGCTCACCTTTGGATCTCGGAGAAAAAGTGCTCTTAGGATAAGGGAGTGAACATCTCCAATAGGTGGATAATGCATCAGAAGTCCCAAGCAGGTCTGATAATTACTTGAAATCACTGCAATGAAAATGGAAAAAAAAGGGAAAAAAAGTGAAATATTACTCTTATTTTGATATTTCAAACCAGTGCCTTTTACAGTAGATCATTACAGTTAGATTCAGCTGCCTTTTGCCATTCTCGAGTCTTTCAGAACTCAAGCAGTGCTCAGAGTAAAATAACATATTGCATAATCAAGCTTCATGACTACTCTTGGTCCAGTATCATTAAGGACAATGCTAAACCTACCAATGACTTTATGTCATAGACATTTATGTTAGCTCCAGATTTAGATGCCTAAATTTAGGTCTCTGTAGCTCTGTACCTAAAGCTTGCCTGAGTCATTGGAGGTCAGGGCAATACGGTCAGTGAAGCCTGAAGAATTAGTCCTACACTCCGAAATGGACACTGGCTTTTCAGCCTCTCCTCTGCAGACACCTAGATTTAAGTAGGATAACTTGCAAGAGAAATTTTACCTTTGCTCCTGCTTTAATGATAACTTTCCACCATCCTGATAATTCTTTGCTGAAATATCTTTTATGTTGTTCTTACGTTCATACACATTCACATCCACACATATATAAATACACATAGGTAAAAGGATATCAACTCTTTGTTTTCTTGTATATCACAGACTATTCATGAAAAGTTCAGGTAAAAGGCTAGATTTTAATTTCATAAACATTTAGAAGTATAATATATCACTAACTACTAACATTTTTTACTCAGGAAATTTTCAGGTTGCTTTGCTAAAGTTTATAATTTCGTTACAATTGTGCTTTATTTTATTTGAATCTATACAAGTATACTCTTTGTTTCTTTGCTTGTCATTGTCGTCTTCTATCTGTTTATTCCCCCCCGTCCTCAAATCAATCTAATTATGAGTGCAATTATTAAAGACATCTTTTCAGGCAGGTCTACGTAAACTACTTCATTTCTTTTGCACCATCTAAATCCAGGCAATCCATCTGCCACAGCTGTCAAAGCAACGCCTGTTAATGATGCTTGCACTCTGCAACATAAAGACAGTCTCCAACAATAGTAATTGTAAATAAATTTTTAACAAACTTTACTATTCTGAGAACTTCAGCTGTAGTAATAAATACTTTCAATTAATCAGGCTTCTAGACCAGAAAGGATCATTGCACATACAAAATTATATTGAATCAATAAAAGGCAAAATAAAGGACTGTTTTGTGGACGAAAAGATCTAAACGCTTTACTTTTTCTTCTTTCATGTGAATAAGCCTCATATCCTTCTGTACCTTTCCTCCCTCAACAAGAGGATTATGGGGAAAAGATGCAGGACTGGGCAAAATGAATAATTATAATCTGTGTAGGGAACCACTTTATCATCTTCATTTCCGTTGCTGATCCGACAGCTTGTAATTTCATACATCTGCTTTCATTTGTAAAGCACTCACTTATCCTACTCATTCTTTATCTGTTCTGCCTGTTCTTTTTCCTATCCTTTGTTTTTCTTGTTCATATTCAGGTACCTGTTTTTTCTTCTTGAAGTCACAAAGCTGGCATAATGAACACAATACAATGGTCTCCGTCAGAGTTCTTTCAGAGAAGCATAATACAAGCACCACATAGTACATACAAAATCAAACTCTCACACCTAAATCAAATTTAAGATACTGTACTGCAGTTATGATCATGATACCTTTTTACCAAACAAATAAAAATACTGAAAATGGTTAGTAAACTCTAAATACTTTTATTAATAATAGGCAACAAGACCAACACATTTCTCTTTTGAATAGATCAGTATATGCTCTATTCTGGAATGTAAAATGGATTAAACTTATCCTTTCTCTATTTTTCCTGGAAGAGTTCTTTGCTGTCTCACAGACATAGGGAAAGCAAATATTAAAAATGCTAATTTATTTTAATGGTGCAGACTTGACCTCTAACAAAAAAAAAGTATTTTCAACCACAAGACATTTACTTATTAGTTTTTTGAAATGTGTAATAGTTAAACAATTGAATAATGGGAAAAAATTCAACTGTTGGGCAACGACCTGTGTCCCCTCTAATCCCTAGAAGTCAAATTTTAAAATGAAACCTTACCATTCAAAGAAAGCTAAAAGAACTCCAACACTTCAATGAAGAAGGTAGGCTAATTCTTATATTTCTTTAATCTTCAGAATTTTCCCTACATATCCCCTTTTCATGTAGACACCTTTACAGAAGATAAAACTGTTGACAGTGGTCTGTTTGCTGGGGAACCTTGGATTGAAGGGATTACTTGACTGAAACACCTCTTTGTACACTTTGTTTCAGTGATCTGTATGCTGCCCATAAGCTGGTAATGTGTGCCTGCACCCAACTGGCCAAATGTATCCTAGGTTGCATCAAAAGATGCATGGCCAGCAGATCAAGGGAGGTGATTCTGACCCTCTACTCCACTCTGGTGTGTCCTCACCTGGAGTACTGAATTGAGCTCTGGACCTTTCAACATAGCAGAGACATGAATGTGTTACAGTGAGTCTAGACAAGGGCCACAAAAATGATCAGAGGGATGGAAAGGCTAAGAGAGTTGGAATTGTTCAGCCTGGAGAAGAGAAGGCTCTGGGGAGAGTTTTCATGGCATTTCAATACTTAAACGCGACTATAAGAAAGACAGTGAGACTTTTAACCATGGTTTGTAGTGACAGCACAAGGGTCAATGGTTTTAAATTTAAAGACTGTAGACAGAGATTGCACATACGGAAGAAATGCTTTAAGATGAAGGTAGTGAGACACTGGGACAGGATGACCAGAGCTGTGGATGCTTCATCCCTAGAAGTGTTCAAGGTCTGGTTGGATGGGGCTTTGAGACACCTGTGATCTAGTGAAAGATGTCCTTGTCCATGACAGGGAACTGGACTAGACGATCCTTGAAAGCTCCTTCTAACACAAACTGTTACATGATTCTTGTCTCTTCAGGACAAAATGTATAATACTATCAAACAGAGTGTCAGTTTTCTTAGAAATTAGAGAGAAAATAGCAGTAAAACAAAAGAAACATTCCTTCTCTGAACATGAATATCACAGTACAATGGATTTCTAAGAATTAAGTGTAGGATTAGGTTTCTGGAAAGAGATTATATGAGATACAAATTTACCCAATCTCAGCAATACTTTTCCAATGATAGAAAAAAAAAGATGAAGAGAAATTTAGGACTATTTTGGGGACAGGTACAGTTATTTTATCTGTTTTCCACCACTATTACTGCTGCTTGCATCCAGGAGCAACAGAGAAAATCAGCCTCATGAAAAGCAGACAGCAGAAAGCAATTTGATATTCCTTTGGACAAAATATTAATCAGAATGCATGAAGATTGCTTTCTCTATGTAGAGGAGTTTGTCTACTCCTGAACAATGGCCATAGCTAGTCATCAAGTGGGAACATGATAAAAATATACTTATACTTATTCTATACTTATTGAAATAAGCTGGTGAAAAAGAAGTAACATATTCATGCTTCTGGTTTGAGAGACTTAAAAAAAAAAAAAAAGTTGTTTGGCATGAATTTTTCGCCAAAGAAACCCAGAAAATAATTTATTAAAACTCAGGATACTTTGGTGCACAACCCCACAGCTGGCTTGTGGGAACTGTCACTCCACAGACAAAAGTCCTGCTTGGATACAGATGTAAAACTGAACAGAGGAGTTTACAGAGTGACTGTGTATGATTATGCATGTGGAATCTTTGAAACATAAGCAAAAATCTATTGATCTAAATGTTCCCTTCTTCTTGAATAATATAGCGTTTAAGTTACAGTATTGCAGAACTAAAATAAAAATAATATGAAAAATATAGCAGAAACAATTTCTTAAAATCATGTCCTTGTGAACATCACAATAAAACAGAAAAAAATGCATCAGCCCCCAAACCAGCAACCTCTCTCCCTTCCCCAAAGGTGTTGGTAAAAAAGAATCCGCATAATTTCTTAAACTTTCAAATGCTTTCAATACTGCATTGCTTATGTTTGACAGTTTTATAACATAGTATCTTAGGAGCTTTGTTATTATTCCTATTGTTTCAAAGTTTTTAACCTGAAAAATTCCACACCATCATCAGATGTTTTGAGCTAATGTTTCATTTCACCAAATAAAGAGAAGCTTTTATAAACATTTGATTTGAAAATGTTTTAAAAAATATTACAACCGAACTCTGAACTCCATTCAAGGCTCAAATATTTTCAGCCGTATAAAAATAGGAGGAAAATTAGAAAATGCTTCTTTTATCAAATCAAGAAGTGCGGAAATCACTATAGTCTGAGCTTGACTTTGAAAAATATAATCAACAACACAGTATTTATGCCAGGCTATTTTCTTTCACCATTCTATTATGCTTAGAGTAATTAGCAATGTTCAACTATAGATCAAAAAGTTACCTATTACAGAAATAGTATCTGTATGAAGTATTAGCTGTCCTGATGAGATGACTTTGCATCTCATTTGGGCAACTGTACTCCACTTTAAAGTTATTTACTACTCTTATTGATGAAGCCAGGGGATTTCAGAGAAAAAAGAGAGACCGATTTCATATAGATACCTCGAACACATTTTTAGCTACCTCATAGTGATAATTGTACATGAGCATAAGAAAAGAAACTCTCTCCCCAAGAAGAGAGAGATCTTAAAAACACAGTTCTAAAGGTTTTTTAAAGGGAAATGATGACACAAAATAAAGCACTACCGAACTATACCAAATTTTTTAGGATTACTTCAGTTTACTGCACATAAACAAGTCACATTTAGATTGCAGAACATAATGACCTGGAATTAGATCATCCTGAAAGAGCACCATTAATTTTGAAACCTCTAAGCTGAATTAAATATCCGCTTCTTTGAGAGGAATATAAGGTAGTTCTAAATGCTGAACGTTTATTAAAAAGTAATTAAAAAAACACATGAAGGCAGGCAGTGGAACGACAGTATGTGTAAAGTACATGCACGTTATATTTACAAGACTGGACCTTAAATTAGGAACCACAGATGTTGAAATCTTCATGTGTCCTAGAACAGACACATGGACACGGGACCAGCTTGTCTTCATCAATGACCTGGACGAGGGCATTGAGGGTACCCTTAGCAAGTCTGCAGATGACACTAAGCTGTGTGCAAGTGTGGATCTGCTGGAGGGTAGGGAGGCTCTGCAAAGGGACCTGAACAGGCTGGATCCATGGGCTGAGTCCAATGGGATGAGGTTTAACAAGGCCCAGAATGGCGGATCCTGCACTGGGGGCACAACAACCCTGAGCAGAGCTACAGACTGGGAGAAGCCTGGCTGGAAAACTGCCAGGAGGAGAGGGACCTGGGGGTGTTGGTCGACAGCGACTGACCATGAGCCAGCAGTGTGCCCAGGTGGCCAAGAAGGCCAATGGCATCCTGGCTTGGATCAGAAACTGTGTGACCAGCAGGTCCAGGGAGGTGATTCTCCCTCTGTATTCAGCACTGGTGAGGCCGCTCCTTGAATACTGTGTCCAGTTCTGGGCCCCTCACCACAAGAAGGATGTTGAGGCTCTGGAGCGAGTCCAGAGAAGAGCGACGAGGCTGGTGAAGGGGCTGGAGAACAGAACCTATGAGGAGCGGCTGAGAGAGCTGGGGGTGTTTATCCTGGAGAAGAGGAGGCTGAGAGGAGACCTCATTACTCTCTACAAGTACCTGAAAGGAGGTTGTAGAGAGGAGGGAGCTGGGCTCTTCTCCCAAGGGACAGGGGACAGGACGAGAGGGAATGGCCTCAAGCTCCACCCGGGGAGATTTAGGCTAGAGATCAGGAGGAGGTTTTTCACACAGAGGGTCATTGGGCATTGGAATAGGCTGCCCAGGGAGGTGGTTGATTCCCCTTCCCTGGAGGTGTTTAAGGCACGGGTGGATGAGGTCTTGAGGGACTTGGTTTAGTGTTCGATAGGAATGGTTGGACTAGAAGATCCGATGGGTCCCTTCCAACCTGGTTGTTCTGTGATTCTGTGATTCTGTGTCAAATATGTCACCTTGTTAGAACCTAAAGCTTACAGACTGTATACAGTTAACACTGAAGAACATGCTATGGAATTCATACATTCAATGACTGACATGCATCTTGCTGCAAAATGCATACTTTGTTGTGGCAAAGTTGTATACAGATTTTTTTGCAAAATATGATGGGACAGAAAAAAATGCCTCAATTAATCACTACATATCTTGCTGTTCACAATGACATAAGCTATTAACATTTTAATGTTTTTGTTTGTCCCTAACTAATGTATTTATTGTTATCACTAAACCATAAGAATTCACCTTTCCACATATTTCAGGCTTACTTAAATAAAATGAAATGAAATTATCATTTTTTAACAGTGCCACTCCCGCATAGAACAAAAATACTTTGTAATTGTTACACCTGCATTTGAATTTTCTTCAAGATAGATTTTTCAAAATTATGAGTCATTGTCTTGTGCATTTTCACATTTCTCGTAACAGAACAGAGTGAAAAAAATATCTGGAGACTCTGCTCAGTTCGTCAGTGTGGTCAGAAGGTGGAGCTCTATACATATCTGTATCTCTCACTGTACATAAAACCTGCAACTCGCATATAAAACCACAGAACTACTCAGAAAACAAACCTGCATTTAACTCCAAGATACAATTTGTTTCATAGCAGACTATGCCTGATAATAAATGTCTCTTCTCCTAGCATTTAGGATGACTGTCAGTGTGTTAAAAAAGTTGCAAAGAAATCTAGCATTTCTTAAGTCCTCTTTTGCTTTGAAAAACAGGTTGGTAAATCTTTTTAAAAGATCGAAAGATAATCAATACTTACAGGCATCTCTAATATATAACAACATGGCTACAAAAATGTAGTCAACTAAACTCAGGGTGATACTGTCAGCGAATAGAGCATCCCAGACAACCAGAAGGTCCTGAAGTGGGAATTCACGTCCAAACAGGAGCCTTACCCATCGCCTGAAAAAAAAAAAAAAGTAAAAGACATGATTTGTATTTCTCCGTTTTGCCAAGTACTGTAAAATCAGTAAACATATCCCAGTATCAGCTACAATCCAAAAGACTCTACCAGAAAATTTTACAAAGCATGAAGGTCTGTGATAATCACTTAAGTAATTGTATTTCTGGAAATGTTACTGCATGTACATTGAAGAAGTGATACATTACAGACTGTAGAAGCTTAACTGACTAATATTATTATGTGGCTGAACCTTAAAGGACAAAACATATCAATCTTATATACTATTTTTTTTGAGTGTTTAATGTGACAGTGATCTAAAGGGATGAGGAGAAAATGTTACACAAGAATAGCCTGGAACAACAAAAAGAGGACAGTGAAGCCAATGAGAAGCCTTTAAAAGCCATCAAGTGAAAGCCAGTTCAGAGGTAGATGCCAAACAGCAGTTAAAATGGACTGGGTCACACTTACTTCGAAGAGGCTTCTGTGCTGTTATTGATGACTGTGTTTTCAGCTCCATATAAAATCTGCCATGGATGCTATTTTGATTAAACCTAATTTAAATCTTTACCAGATTTAGTGATAATCAACATGCAGACTATATCATTGATTCCTGTTCATATTGCTCTGCTTTCATACCTAGCAAACTGTGAAATTCTCTCTTATTAAATGCTATATCTCCTTGAGACTGGAAGCTTGAGAAGATGTAGAAGAATATTGTTTCTCAAGATTTCTTATTTCCACTTCTAGCTCTTACACTGACTTACTTGATGGCGTTAGGAAAGGCAATTCTCTTTCCTATTCCAGAAGTGACCTGCTAGCTTTGGACTTTTTGAGGTCAGATTATCTAAGGTTACATCTGAAAAAGCTAAAGAATAGCTAATAACATTAATCCTGAAATAGTTTTTATGAAATGGACTTAAAAATAATGAATTACATTTTTAGCTGGGATATGCAAATTATGACGCATGTGGAATCTGTTTATTCAGTGGCAAGAAAAGATTGATTGCAAATTTCTGCTAAGCAAATTAAGCCATTCTTTAAAAATTCATAAAAATTTCTCAAAAGGCAACTAGAAATTTCATCAAGATTAGTTTTGCTTGTAAGATTTTGTATTTAACCACTTCTGTCCCAGAACTTACTGTTGATTTAAAGCACCTGTTTTTTTTTTTTTTTTTCTGATTCTAGTAAGAAAAGTTCATTTCTAGACAAATGAATTCAAATATGTCAGTTGAGCACAAGCTTTTAAGATAGCAACAAGCTGTACAAAAATACTTCCCCTCATAAAAGAAATTCAAAGGGATTGTCTTGTGCGTCAAGGTTTTCTTCACTTAAACTTTTATTCCCCCCTCCACTGGAACCATATCTATAATCTACAAAAACATCCGCGTTACAGATTTAGAGATGACTACACAGAATTTTTTCCCAGGCAAGAAATATTCCCTTTTAAAAGTAAAAATGCATGATTTCAAAAGACAGCACCACCTCATTCTTATATCAAACATTTACATTCTGAACTCTTTTAACTTTTTATATTAGCATCACAATATTAGCTGTGAAAAAACCAAAAACTTTGTGTATCTGCCTCTCTCATCAGCCCCCGTATTCCTATTAGGGCTTACTTTCAGGTCTCAGAAAAAGAAGTCAGAAGAGCTGTGAACACAAAAGCAAGGCTAAGCTAGTGCATTTAATACCATGTCTGTGCAATTGAAGGGATTTTACCACATAGTGGCACATTACCCTGCAGTGCCTAGCCTACAGGAGACTATTATCCTATGGTGACACAAACATTACCCAAACTCTGCATGAAGCCTATTACTTGTTGTAACAACCACTCCCACCTGTAAAACTGCAACTTTCAAGTTACAGAAACTGTTAGGCGAGAAATTTCAGCTAAGCTTGAAGAATTTGAGCTGACTTTCCTTGCAACTACTGAAATCTCATTCAGAAGCCTTGCTAAAAGTCTAATACACTTCAAGGGAAAAAATACACCATGGTGTAATGGGATTTGTTATTAGTCTTTTATTAGAAATCTCTTTTGCTTCTTTACTACTTCATTATGCAGTGTTAATCGTTCGTAGATGCAGGTTTATTCTGCTCAAGCAGAAGTCATTCCTTTTTTCCTCCTGCTTTTATATTTTCTCCAGGGAAAATTAAATCCCAGTCCCCAGAGGTATCACATTTCACAGATACAGACTGCTGAAGAACAACTGGACTTCCTTTTGCAACCATAATATTACCGTTAATTACTTGAACCTTCCTGTCTTAAAGGGAGTAAGCAATTCATACTGTTGTAAATGCATATCTGCTAACTGCTCTCTTATTTTCTTAGGCAGCATTTAGCTCACAACATCTATAAACCAAGGACCCTATTGCCTATGAGCCACTCTGCCATATGGCAGGACTACGCATACCTTTTATATTCAGAAAAAGAGATCTTAATTCCTTAAAGTAAGTGTCCACACTGAAAAGCTGTCTTTCAAACTAATACATTTTTATTGCTTTTACAAATATTTGCAGAGAATTTAAGACACACTTAATAATTGCATTGGGCACGATAAACCTTTTTTCTTTTTTTTTTTTTTCTAGATGGCTGTCTGTGGTTTAATTATTGTTCTGTCCTGTTAATCTTGCCTTACATCTGTTACACCTGCAGACTGCAAGGCTCACAATAGTATACCTTTTATCACATGCAGTAATACAATAATTCATATTTTACCAGGCATACTTAGTAATTAAATCTACAAAAAAAACCCCAGATTCTTTAAAGCCATAATACACCAAGGTACTACTACCTACATTGTAGAATACGTAACTGTATTTTCCACTTATGATTCCTATATAATTAAACCAATATTCTCATGAGTTCAGTAATTGCTAGCAATAGCTAATGATTCATTAATGACCTTACAATATAGAAAAAGCAGGAGAAAACTGTTCTCTAGTAAAGCCATTAAATAAGTCAATGATTCAGCCTTACCAATTTTAACTAAAACCACAACCATTCTGACTGATATTTACAGGACAATTCTCAAGCATGAATAAAATTAGCTCACTACGTATTACATACATTTAGGTGATTATCTTCTCTTAGTCCTCGGACAGAGAAGAAATGGAAACCTAAGCAATGGTTACAGATGAGGTGATACAAACAGTTTTGGAGTGTTTATGAGGATGAAACAACACAATGACACAAACTTGTTGACAAGTTGCCTAAAAATTCTACCGTAAGAGTCTGTTTTCGGTCATTTATACTTTAGCTAAGCTCAATCATCAATACAGTTTCCACTCCAAGCATCTGCTCAAGTCTTGATTTTTTGTATTCATTGACACTATACATTAGAACAAAGTTAAAAAAAAAATTGCTCATGCTTAACTTATTTTTTTCCCAAAAAATTTAATGAAGAAGGTCTAGAATCAAAACAACAAGGTCCCTGTTATTTCCTTTTTCTTGTGCATATTAAACAAAACCACACAAATATGGTAATTTCTTGGCCAACCTAAACGCCGCAGGGCACAGATTTCCACATTCTGTTTCTTCCTAACTCTTTCCATCAAACCAGCAGCGTATCAGCCGTCCCATCCCTCACCCTCCTTTCTGCATGGGGAATAGAAAGGTGTGTATCATCCACCTGTAATGGTCAGTGCCACTCTGTGGATGTGACAGTGGAGGATGCTGTTCATCTAGTTTCCAATGTTTGCAAGACTCACTAGTGGGAGTCTCCTAGAGAAAAAGAGAGTCAGTAGGAATTTGCAGGATGTAATTTCATTTTCAACGCAAGTTTTGCTGCGTTTTTTAAAATAATAAAATTATTTACGTGGACTGTAACTATTGAAAAGAACACCATCTTATCAAAACTAAGCTCTCAGAAGCTGAGAAATGCCAAAATTAACATCAGTTGTTTACTGACTGAGAAAATTATATGTAAGCTCTGTCTCTTTAAACTCTGTCATGAATTATGTTCAAGCAAACATTTGTAGCCAGTGCAATTTACTATGTAAAGTCATGGTCAATAATTTAAGAGAAAGGGTAGACAGACTTGAGCTGTGATATGCTTGTTCAAAAACAAGATACAGAAAAAGGATGAGGAGCAACATTTGTATAGCACTTTCAAAAGAACTTAAAGCTATGGAAAGAAGCTCTACATAAAATAAAGAATTAAATAGTTCAATGACAAGCACGCAAGCACTATGCTGGACAGACCTGATGCCTGTGCTACGATTTCAGATACCTGTGTTGCTAACCTATGGACACTCGGTGGGCTGCAGTTGAACAACGATGCAGCAGCACTCATCAACAATTGCACTGATGAGAAGTGTAAAGATACCTGCAAATATACAGCAAGAGCACACTCAAAAGGAGACATTTGATACCAGAAACTCCCCTGGATTTTGCAGCTGCCAGAGGAAGTCAGAGGGAAAACAGGCAACTTCAATCAGAAGATGTGTAAGGTAGTTTACTTTCTTTTAAGGACATGAAGTAGACCAATCAAGACAAGCTTTAGCAATATTCTGTCTTCCATTTGTTACACAGTCCATTTCTCCAGTGTTCTGTTTCCTTTCTTAATAAATCTTGTTTTCATTAAGACTCTTGTGGCTTTAAACAGTTAAGGGATTTGGTCTGAAATGTCCTAAAGAGATTAATAAAACCTTCAAAAGATACAAGACAGCAAAGGAAACATGCCTGAGTATAATCACAACTTGTTCTTTCAGTTACTTTTCAACAGTCTTGTGGAAGGGCAGTACTGCTAACGGTGCATAAGAAACTCCTAATAATCACTGATGAGAATGAAGGCAAAAAAAAGCTAAGTGTAGCAAATGACATTTCTGAAATAAAGAAAAGCTTATTAAAATCCAATATTTTGTCAGAACAGAAAGCAGCACGTGAAACCCCAACAAAGTAAAAAAAAAAAAATGCTATAAGAAGTTATGTGGGAAGCTCAACAGACTTTCAGGGATTTACAGAAACCTCTGTTGTGTTCGATCCAAATGCTGAGAATTTACACACATACCCTCATATGCACACCACCCATAAAGGATGTACAGTGAGATATTGTTACAGCATATGTTCCATTTTTTGCCTTAATCTACTTAACTTGTGAAGGGAATGAAAACAGACATCTTGCTAGAAGATCTGTTTACTTCAACCATAAATTCAAATGTTAATTCTGTATTTATTAGATAAAATTATGTGGCCTTTGTCATTTGAGAAGGCAGACGAGATGATCAGATTTTCCTTAGGCCATAAAACATTTAAGTATAATAGATTTCTACCACATTGCCTCCAGCAGTGTATGCTGATTGTGCAAAAGTGTGTGTGATAAAGAGGGAAAAAGAGCATGCCAGCATCTAACAAATAATTTGGCTTCTCCTTAGAGACAACAGAAACTATAAAAAAAGATTCTTCTTACACTTGTGCATACCTGTTCTGTTTTAGTAACTTCAGGTTTGTATGTGTATGATTATTCTGCTAGAGAATTACATCCATGCACTTTGGTGTGACTGTGATCTAAGTAGGGATGTCCTGTCCTGCACTCGCAAGCATTCCATCTGGCTGCTGTGCCAGCTGCATGAAGACTCAGTGTATCATTGCACCAAATGCATGAATGCTGATTCTTCTGCTAGGTGGATACAATGCAGGTGCTCGTTGTTTGTTTTTATTTTTTTTCTTTAATCTGGTTCAACTTCTGCTTGGTTTGTGTTCGTTCAGGTTGACTAATTTTTTAAAATTTGCACTTTAAAAAATATGGTAAGATCCACAGGCTTTCTGTTCTGCAGCTTAGACACTGGGGCCTTAAAGAGTTGTTATATGCAAAGATAAAAATTATGGCGTTTGAGTACAGTACTCATAAAAATGAAACAACACATTCGTGTTACAGATTATGTGGGTTTCAGACTCCATCAAAGGCTTTTCTAAACATCCTAAATTAAATAATAATGATAATGAATGCTGGTTTATTAATATAAAAATACTCAAATTCAGGCTAAGTGACAAGAATCTGGTACATAGTTTACTTTGTTGCCTTCTTTTCGCTAAAGAAAATGGTTTTGATTTGTCCTGTTGAAAATTCCTGCTGTTCTACATATCCTGAATTTTAACAAAATATTAATTATTTAATCATACACAGACAAGTATACCTCTTTAAAATACATAACTTTAATTTTATTTTTACAAATAAATTATGTAGCATAAGCACCTAATTGTTATTTGTATTATTTCCTTTTCCATTTGGCTGCTTTAAGATTACTGGCAAAGATTACTCAATTTTGCATTTAAGAAAAATTCTTTTGATTTTTTGGTAAACTCTCCTATTTTCCTTATTAAAGAAGGTTTCTCTTTCTAAAGAAATAGTTGCTAATGATTACATTACTCCTTACTGTAATTTACCCATTTTGGTATGACATTTACCACTGTCTAAAGCCAGACAATTGCAATATACTCTCTTGCTGGAATGCACTTAATGAAAAGGTGTCATTGCATCTTCATAACAGCAATGTTTGATATTGTTAGGAATATACTACAATGGGTAATTCTGGTAACCACACTCACCCAAACCTATCCCTGACTTAAAAATTCAGCTCAACATTTCTGCTCTTCTCAGTATTACAGGTACCTGCTTACACAAGACATGGAAAAGACTGAATGACTAAATGCCTCTGCACTAGCAAGCCTGCCCTTCAGGAATCCCGAGTCCCAGAGATGGGGGAAAAGGCTGGAGGAAGGAAAATGCAGCCTTGGTGGAAGAAGATGAGGTCAGGGAATACTTCAGTGAGCTGGACATACATAATTCCATTGGAGCTGAAGGGATACACCCATGAGTGCTGAGGGAGCTGGCGGATGTAATTGGGGGGTAACTCTCAATAATTAACTAATCATGGTGACTGGGAGAACATCCAAAGACTGAAGAGAAGAAAATGTCATTCTTGTCTTCAAGAAAGTTAAGAAGGAGGACTCGGGTAGCTATAGGCCAGTCAGCTTTACCTTGACCCTTGGGAAGATGACCAAGCAGTTAACCCTGGAAACCATTTATAGGCAGACGAAAGACAAGAAAATCATCAGCGTGGCTACACCAGAAGTAGACAAATAATACACAAAATCGTACCAGCAAAAAGCCATGTAAAACAAATCATCAAAAGGTTATCACAAGCAGCTCTCCCCTCGCCACAGTAACCCCATTAACAAAAATAAAAGCCTTACAATGACAACAGACCATTGGAGAAACTTGCCTAAAGATATGGTGGTTTTCCATACTTAAGAGATTCTATGGAAGATTGGATCTGATTTAGAGATTATTTAAGAAAGTCCTATAAAGGCAGGAGTTCAGACTAATTAAACTGATAAACTTGTATAATCTGTGGTTACCACTCTTGTTTCACAATTTATTTGATTTATATTCTTAATGCAAAACTCCAGTAATATGGCTGGCTGAAAGAAGCTTTTAACCTGTGTGTAATTGGTTCACCTTTTCATTACCTAATGGATGAGCTTTCTTTTGACTTTTTTCCCGAGAGAATTTGAGTTTCTTTGCATATTCAAATACTTTTTGAAGTAACCATTTTATCTGCAGGCTTTGCCAATGGTTCTCCCACCAAATTTTCAGTAGCCCATTTCTGGAAAAGCTTGAATCTATATTTATTTGTCACAATATTTATGGACTAACACTTCAGAAGACACAACGAGTGTACACTGCTGAATTTCTTTTCCATTCTTTCTAAATACTAAAAGTTAAAAAACTTCAATTTTAGTATTTTGTATACACAATAAAGGCTTAGTAATTAACACTATTACAAGCATTTTATTGACAATGATAGCAGGTGTTGGCAGTAAATACTAAAGACATCCAGGTACCAGACTGTAACAATTTACCTACCACTCATTACTATGAAGGAAGAGTAAAATTGTACTCTGGTAGCTGCCTAGGGAAAGAATGATCACAATAAAACATCTAACATAGTTTCAGTCATTACTGAATTTTTTTAAGAACTGGAGTTCTAGACATTTGCCGAGAATTTTTAAAAAGGTGCTTCAAGTTGACAACAAATATCGCACATCAAAGTTGAGGAACACTTTTTTCAGATGTTGGTCAGATACAGAGGTAAGAACACGAAGGGTCCAGGTTTTATATCATGACACATTTAGAAATCCTATTGACTAAACTGTGCATTTATTCAGTGGGAAAAGATTCAAGGATACTGCTGTATTCTTGCAGAAAAATTGAATTTAAACAGCTCAGGCAATAGCCAAGTTTAAAATGCAAGGTTAACTGTGATAGAATTATGGTGATAAACTAAAAGAACCAGAGGAGGCTGCTACATTCTACTGGAAGAAAACCGTTTGAAGTCAGTGACAAACAAGTCCCATCTCCGATACAAATCTAAAACCTTAGTTTCACGATCAATATCTGCATTCATAAGAGAAAAATGCAAGACCTTGAAGGAGTGCCCACTGAATTGTTCCTGCTCTTTGCCTCTATGCAATTCAAACCTACAGTCCTAAACACTGATGATGTATGTGCATTTTGTTTTGAAAATCACTGCAGCATAGCAAAAACATTTTCTTTTTTTAAAAACAAAAATAATTACAGGTGAATGATTTTAAGCAGTATTTGCTGCAATAAACCTATTGAAACAAAAGAGGCACTTCTAAATTACTGAAGTTCCCACTGATATCAGCTCTTAGCAATTAGGAATTCCACCCCCCAACTTTTCCATCTTTAAACAGCAATGATTAAATTTGGTTTTAAAGTGGAGAAATTACATTAGAAAAACAACTCTCAGTGTTGTAATTAAAGCACAGTTCTTAAGATGATAAAATAAATTTGATAATAGCTTTATCCATTGATTCAAGATACATGCAGTAGGTTTAAAAGATAGAAAGATCTTTCTGTGCAATGTTTCTATTAAAAGAGAAATCAATATCATTTCACTGTCCCATATTGTTAAATTTCCTGTAGAGTTATCATATTTCTTCGCAGAATACACTTGGACAAGAATTAATCAGAAAAACAGGTATTTTAAAATAAAAGGAAGAGAGAAAAAATTGTTAATTGTTAAGTTAAAAAAAATAAGTCCTGATAAAATATTATGAAGTTTCAGTTTTTATATTATCTCTTGGAGACTTCCTTATCACAAATATTGTATTCAAACTTATAAGAATCATACAATCATAGAATCACCAGGTTGGAAGAGATCCGCTGGATCATCGAGTCCAACCATTCCCACCAATCTCTAAATCATGACCCTCAGTACATTATCCACACATACCTTAAATACCTCCAGGGAAGGCAAGCCAACCACCTCCCTGGGCAGACCATTCCAGGGAGGCAACATGCTTGTTGTGACTGGATCACTATATTACCAATCGACATTAGAATTTATTTCCTTTCTAATCCCATTTCTTCACCACAGGTGTTTTTTGGTGTTACAGAGAATTCAGTTGATAACAAAGACAGTTTTAGATTTTCATAGTAAAATTAAGGACGGCCATATACCCAAGAGTATGCATTATAAAGTAAAATGGTAATGTTATATTAATTACATTATATTTCAGGTTGTCCTATTTATCTCATAAAACTGCACAAATATACATCAAACATATTTGAAGTAAAAGGGCATGGTTGTTACAAAACGATACTCTTTCATCTGGGCTTAAATCATAAGAAATTGAAATTATTGATAAAACAAAAACCTGACTAAACTATTTGGCAGCCATGCTGAAAATAAAAAAGGTACCAATAATGAAGACATCATTAACATCAACAAAATCTTACTATATGCACCTTTTACAGAAAGTCTTATTTTAATATTTGGAAAATCTGTGCTAATTATACTGAATATGAAGACAGGTAAAACTAGACCACCAGAGATAAATAAACGCTTTGCCAATGAAATGATAAGAAAAATGTGTAGAGATAGTAATACAACACCAAAATAGATGCAAAATCTCACTTACTTACTTAATACTTACTAAAGTTGTTATTTTCTATGTATCCAGAATTTTGTTTGGGTATCTTCCATGAATGACTGATGGACCTCGTGTTAGAACAAATCTAGAGGGAGGAATTGTACCATAAAATTCCCTGTTTGAAGCTCTACTCACAGGGCTCAGACCACCTCCACAGCAGCCCTCAGTGGGGAGAGAAACCTGACTTCTTATACACAATAAACCTAAAAAGGACAGAATTCCTACCTGTCACCTGAATTAGAGGTTTAGTTCTACAAACGTCTTTATAATTACCACTATAACATTTCAAAATCTCTTTGTGGCTCTCTGGACAAGAGAAGAAATTTATTTATTTTTTAAATGAGGAGAGAAGATTTATATCATCACTGAATTCAATATTACATCTATTGTACGCTCTAAAACTAAATTAAGAAGCTGTTCAGAGGCCACACATGCAGCAGTCCATTTCAATCTATTAGTCTGGCTAAATGCCTTCATACATCCAGCAAAAGGAATCATCATCAATCTGCCAGTTTTAGTGACCAGTCAACTACATGCTGATGCATGCACTGAGGAAACACTTGCAATTCCTCCCTGCTGTCATAATCCTAAACATAGGAATCAAGTGATGCTGTTCCAATAGGTAGTATGCAAAATGATGATTTAACTGCTTCATGTAAATAACTGATGGAATCACCGCTTTTTCTTTAACCATAGTTCAAAGGCAGAATGTAAGTTTGGAACCCAATTCCATTATCAAGCAGGGTACAGCAACCAAGAGTGAACTTCTTTTGCCTAGTAAGTAAATTGCATCATTTTTATACACAGTCTTGCTTTCATTTAAACTGTTAAACAAATAAAATGGACACTTTGAAGTTGTTTCATTCTTTCTGCATATACTGAAAAGAAGTTGGCTTATGCATTAGTTACAAGAACAAGAACTTCTACTTTTGTGAAATGAAGTACTGATGGCCGATGGAGTTTTATGTTGTGTTGCAGCAGCCTTATAGGAATACTGTATCTTTTTGGAGATGTACAAGCGCTTAGTGGTCTTATTTAGCTACCTATGTGCCCCTGCAGAAGCCCTGCTAGCAATAAAACACTCTGGTGGCAAACAGCTAATTCATTAATTAACCACAGTATTTGCTGGAAAGGGAAGTACTAAACAATGCTGCACAGAAAGTGCAATTGTGGTTGTTCCAGGTCCCTGTCTGCAGTATGTGCGGCAGAGGCAAGCAATGCCTATGCTGTTTCTAATTATTCCAATTATCATGGCACACTATGAAAACTTGATTAATAACACTGAAGATATTGTTGTGGCAATTAGCCATATGGTTGTGGGACTTTATTCTGTCACGATTTAGCCATTAGCATCTACTTATGTTTGTCAGAACAGAGCATCCGTGACAAGTTGGAGTTCCGCTCACCTTGCCGAGTCCCCGGTGAGCAACACCAGAGAAATGTTTATTCCTGGGAGCCCTGTGCCTGAGTAAATTTTTCATGTGGCATCCGGTCTGACTGGGGACAAATGTCAAGTAGTTTACGCAACAACCCATCAAGCCAGGCTCTCTCTGCAGAAGGTACCTTGTGAACGCCTTGTCAAGCCAGACTTCTTTCAGAGAAGGATTTGACCAGTAAAATTAGTGTCAAATGTCTTGTATTCAATGTTTTCAATGGATAACTCATCAGACAGCATGCACCTACCCTTATTTAAATGCGAAGAAATGCTCTATTATGATTTTATACACCTGTGAGTTACATACTACCATGTGTTTGAAATGTATATCTCCAAGCAGAGGGACCATGGGGCAGTGCTACTGTCAGGTCGGTCAGCTCAACTGACAGCTATGTGAGCTGACAATTCTTATGAGTCATCTTGCCCAAACACAAAGTATATGCTAAAATACAATGTTTATTTTAATTGGTCTTTCTTTTTATTTTGAGGTCAGAATAACACCTCATCTCTGTAAGTTCATCTCTAAGACATATGGAAAAGCTTTAAAAATTCATTAATAACAGGAGGTTGCGTTTTTTTTCCCCCCTCCTGAAAGCACAGTAGTAGTCTTACTGCTTCTCTAATATTTCCTGCAAATCAGCTAACACAAATGTGTTTATATCAGCACATCACTCAAAATCAAAATGTTTGCAATCAAAGACAACTCCAAACTTGACTAGTTGTCCACAGCTAGGAATCAACAAGTTCGTCCTTACTAAAAGGAATAGGAAGCACTAAAGAATTAGCATCTTGCTGCATGGGGATGCCATATAGAGAACTAATAAAAGTGTGCTTACCTATTTTGGACATGAGAGGAGGAAGCAATAACCCATGTTTGTGGAAATAATAATAAAATGACACTATGCAAGAAGTTTTTAAGAAGCAGAGAACTTTAAGAAAACCCACAGTACTGTTTTAATTCATCAGCTACTGTTAAAAGGAATAACTGCTATTTTTTGACTATTTTTTTCCAGTACATCTACCTCTACCCTAACAGTAGATTTTCCTTTTATAGTCTCTATCTACCATCTGTATAGATCTTACACACTGTGAGGATACAAATACATTGTTTAAAACTATATAAGTAATTGTAAAGAAATAAAAATTGACAGAGGACTCCGAGATGGTGTAATATTTTAACTAAATTTAACACATTATTTAATGACAAGAATTTTAGTTGACAAGACATCTGGGTATAAAACTTGCTGACAAATGTCCATGTAAGAAAATAAGAATGATGTGCACACCTCACACAGCTCACTACTAATAGCGATGTATCAGCAAAATAAAGTTATCAGGGGAAAACAGAGACTGGATCAGCTTAGCAACAGACATACCAAATTTTAATTCAGAGCTGGTTCTAAGACTGAAAAATCTTCCTTTTCCATTCATGTCCTTTTGATTGAGATGATCAAATTTTATTTTAAATAATAATGTTAGTGAAAAATTACATACTTATTGTCCCAGAAATCCCATTGGTGCACATAGACACTCATACGTGGAGAGGGACTGGGTGTAAATGAAGCAAATAATTCAAAGAGGGAAACAAGGAGAGAAATAAACACTGGTCAAGAAAGAAGGAAGAGAAGAAGAATAGGCAAGAGGGATCAGAAGATTTAGATGGAAGTACCAGTGATGAATTTTTTCATAGGATCTGTGGAGAACAAGGGGTAATTTGTGTGCAATGTGGGGCACCTATGCTCAGCCCTAAGCCTGTGCAATAGATTCAGCTTTCTCCTTATCCATGGGTGGCAGTAGGAGGCTAAAACAGCAGCACATGGCCTTGCTCAAAGCTGAACTGACTGTTCTCCCCCAAGGAGTCTGCAGAACTCTCTTCCTTCAACAGGTTGTCTAAGATACAGAGAAGACCCTGCAGCTGGAGGCGTAACCCTGCAGAGGGAGTAGAGTCACAGTTTTCTTGGGCTGTGTTCTGCTCTTTGCCATGCTGGAAATCTGCTTTCCACTTTGCAGGCCATAACAAAGACACAATTGCAATTACAGTGAAATGCACAGCGTGACTGCAGACTATATGATCTTATAGTTCAGATGATGTATTGTTTTCTATTTGTTATCTGACCACAAATTTTGGACATAGTACATATGCTATATTTTCAGCTAGTACTGATAACACTCAGAGTAAACTAGGAAGACAAAAGAGGAATGAAAAACTTTGCTATCCACATCCAAGGTCAAATTACACCCATTCCTGAAATATGGACAGACTAGATGGGATGATAATCATTCCTCCTTGGCCAAAGTAGTTGTCTTCTAAATATCTATGTGGAGAAGAAGCTCTGTCCTAAGGAAGAGATTTTGGCACATGCAGCAAGGCGAGAGTTTGTGAGAGTTTGGGCTGTTTTGAGAACTGAGTACATATTCATTGCAACACACATTTGGTACAAGCCATATGGGCACCTAAAGTACAAGTCTTAAAGTAAACTATGCTTTAAACAACTTGTGTCCCCACTCCATCCAGTATTGTAGAGATGTTGGGTCTGTTTGTTCTCCAAGTCTATCTTATGATTAAATATTTTCAGGAACTTACTACTATGTATATGTAGGTTTCTGATTACCTTTGGCACTTCAAACTTAGCTGGAACTTCTGGACACTATTTTTTGTCTGCCAATTCAGTAGTTTTTAGATTAACTTATTATATATGGACCAAAAGCAGCCACAATGTAAAATGTGCTAGGTTTTACAGCTCTCTCTACCTCAAAAAGGTGCTGTTCCAGAAATAAAAAAAGTACATTTCATTATTTGTTTCTTACAAACCAGAAGTACTCCTCCACCAAAGAATTCAAGTTCCAATTTTCTGTATGCTTCTCAGAAACGCCAGGGTAGAAAAGGGACACTAAAAATTCCTCTCTGCCTCTTTGGCAGAAAAGCTGTTGCACACTTACACATTTGAAATAATAGATATCTCAAAATGACACTAATTGGAATTCTATTGTCCTCTTTATACTTCGATCTCTTTCCTTAAAACTGTATTTTTACTTACTTCTAAAGAGAAATATCTTTCTCAGAACTTCCTCCTTCCCAATGCTAATGTGAGTGGTGCACAACAGACATTTCAGGACTGGTTTTAGGCAGCTTGAAAATGGATCTGACACCCTAATCCGCTGGCATTTCCTGCGACTGGCAAATTCAGTAGGGAAAGTGTCAGTCTGATAAGTAGTGGTGAATGCCTGTTTCATCAGAGGCATTTCCTTGAATGCAGGTAATGGAAGTAATCAGATAGAGGATAAATGATCCCTAAGGGGAGGTATGAAAAGGAAGGGCTGGAGGCTAGCCATGTCTAAAGGCTAATTTATCTGACCATACCCTTCTGTGCTCCAGCATAACAATGCCACAATGTACCTGGAAGTTTAAGAAGCCAGAAATGTGTCTGGTGCTGCATTTGGTTTAGCAGAGCCAAATACATCTGTCTGCTAAACCAACAGATCACCCCAGGCAGCACAGCACCTAGCACTGGGAACCACTCGCCAGATGGACTGAAATATTCAGTTTGAGGGAATGGAGTAGTAGTCTAAACCAGATTGCACTGATTCATGATAACCTCAACAATTCCTCTAGGCACATCTTCTGGACTGAATTCTTGCTTATGGCTGTTTGGGATGTAGGTGATATTTCATTTCAAGGAAATGATGCTATTAAGTATTTGGTTGGCTGTGACAGGTAGAATGCACACTTTGAGGAGGTGACATCTATCTATGTCAGTTGAACCATGCTGTGTAAACACTTGTCAATGATTATTATAAACTTTCTTATTGCTTTCAGCGGTATTCCACAATCTTAGATATGTGATCCCATGCTTGCTTTTAAAAGGTCACTGTTCAGGATAACAAACATTTATGAATTTTGTCTTCATACAGAACTTACGTGGTCTCCAAGGAATTTGTTCATACAGACTTTAGTAAGCTTTTGATGTCCAAAACAGGCTGGCTCAGCAAGAACTCTGAGTTGGATCAGAGAATTTGAAAATCATTTTCCAGATGTGGGCTCTCCTTGCAACATAATCTTTTTTCTTTTTGTTTTTTCTTCCTGTTCTTTCCTGTTAGAAGCTTCAAGTCTGCGGTTTATACCAAAAGGTTCAAAAATGCTAATATTCTAAGACCTCACTTATACTTGAGGGAAACAATTTGTACCACAAAAATTAGAGGAGTAATCACATTCAAATTCCCCATTCAATTGTCTGCTGAAAATTATCTTCAGAAAATGCACATAATCTCAGACACCTGAGTTTTCTGAGAATTTGTGGACTCTTGGGAGTTCATTTTAATTCTGTCCAACCACAAATAACAACTTTAGGAAAGCACTTGGTGAGGACAGTAAGAACTATAAAATGGAGAATAAAAGAATTAAGTGAAAGCACATCTATCTTTGGAAAGCAAACATAACACACATCATGATGCACCAATTTAGGAACCTGGAGACATTATCATAGGCTAATTATTGTCCCACATAATTTTCCTCTCTTTATGGAAGATAAGCATAAGAATTCATAAAGTACTACATATTAAAATTAGAGAAACCCTCAAATTAAAATGCATTATTTTAATATTGCGATAAACCAATTATTAATAACCTTTTCAGGAACACCACAATATATATAAAAAATGGGCTTTTCACACAAACCCAGAGGCTATGTATTTATCTGTATAAAGGATATTTTTTTCTCAGTACTGCTTAAGGTGAGTGATGGTGGTATTTACTGGTTAGTCTATCAGTATTAGAAAACAACAAAAGGTCACAACTTCTAATTTTGAATATATCCTTCAGAAATACAAATTTTACATACCTACATCAAGAAAGAGGCAAGGACAGTGCTTAGTATAAAATACAATTTTTCTGCTGAGATAGAGAACTTTGAAAGCTGATTGGTCAAATGTAAAGATGTTATTTTAGAGATATTAACAAGTTTGGAAATTATAAATATATTTTACAAAATACATCAAAGACACATGTATTGTGGCACAGTGCACTTTCTCCAGACCTTATATTTCAAATACTGGAAATTACTTCTCTCTTACCTCTAGTCAAAAAACCACTTTGCCACTTGACTTCTCTACTAACAAACCTCTACTCCTCAGGTACCAGATACTTTCAGATTCACTGGCTGACAAATTACTAATTAAACTCAGAGCAATAAACTTAACTTAAACTTGGTTTTCAGTTTGTTAGGTCTGCATCAGAGTTGAAGAAAACTTGTGTGTGTGAAAGCCTGTGTACTTTTTCTATCACAATAGTTGCTTTAATTAAAGGTTTTATTGCTACTTACATGCCCTGTCTTGCCACGTTACTAGCCAACCACATCACTATGAACTATTTAATTACTGGTATAAGTAAATGAAGCATACACCTTCAGGTACATATTTCCTGTATTTGGTCAGCAATACTAGCCAAGAGATAAGTACTGTAATACAGACACATTTCTCCCCTCCATGTCTCAGAAAATTTCCAGAAGTAGTGATGGAGAATCTTTTTAATGTCTAATACTAAATCTACTTTAACTTTTAATTGTCTCAGATGGACAAGGGCTCTACTGATGCTGAACTTGGACTGAAACTACTGATTTACAATCATTGCCTTAAAACTAGACTTCTTGCTACACAAACAGACAACCCAAATCTTTAAAGTGATTTGATAAACTACTTCTAAGCCAGCTGGAATTTACAGAAGGCAATACGGATCACTTTTGGTTTGATTTTTTTGAGGTTACGCCCCTTGTATAACCTTTGACTACAAATCCTCTTCAAATTAACACTGATTATGAGTATTAAAACTCAAAGGCATTGAACCAATTGCTGTCAGTTGAGTCATTGCACAGATATATGCAAAATTACTAATTGTCTGAAAAGTAGATTTACCAAGATACTAAATAAACTCTTAATGGCAAGGATATAGGTGACATGGGTGCTAATAAACTTATGCACCCTGGATGATTAAAAACTGGAGTGAAAGGAGGATGACAACAATATGTTCTATTACTATTAGCAATTTTGTTCTTATTGATGACGATGCAACTGAGACTGGTGTAGCTGCAAGCACGACATATGTTTACAGGAACTGAGGCCAAAGGAGGTGTTTTAACCAAGGAGGTACCACACAAATAAGCTTCCATCTGCACTACAAATTGGGCAGGGTATAGAATCAATGAGCTAGTAGTGGCTTTAACTGATGTAGATGCTAACCTGGTGGAGCTTAATGACTTGTCTGTTGAATAGTTATAACATTGAATTTCATTACCATGCCAAACTCCTCCAGTGTAATTCATTCAAGGCAAAGAAGACTGATGCTTCAAAGCTGAAATTTGAAGTTCCACAGTTAAAACTCAAGAAATGCATACTCTTTATTACTGTCACATTGTGAAATCCTAGTTCTGCATGTACATCTCCTTTAGTTCCGATTTTTATTAAAATTTATATAAATTTAGCACTAATTTCAATTAAAATATGCATCATAAAACATAGCAGGTGCATGCGGACAATTAACATATTGTATTATCTTCTGGTTTTTTTATTTTTTATTGAACCCTCTGTACTGCATTAATTTTATTTTTTATTTTCTTTGTTTTCCTTTCACCACCATAAAACCAATTTAGTTTTACTAATGTTAGTCTAAATGGTTTCAATTGGATCAATTCACTTATCATTGGGGTGAAGAATGAAGGAGGGGTCAGCACATACCTTAGCTGCAGAAGTCAATTTTCTGCTAGACTGAGTTAAGAGAGCAACACTGCATCTGTTTGTATTGTTCTGTATCGGTAAATGAAAGTTTCCTTTTTTTAAAACAAAAGCTTGGTATTTGCAAAAGCTGTAAGACTGGGGAGACCATAATCTAAAATCATGAGAGCCACAATTTTTATGACTACAATCTTCTTTTCCTGGTGTTCAGGCAGTGGTTTTGGGGTGGATTGCGCTGCATGCGTTCTGATGAGACATTTACAATCTCCTTTATGCAAATTACCCCAGCAGCTGTTTAAGAGCTGTGGTTGTCAGACCAGGCAAGGAGAATGTGATTTGGTATGTCACAAATGGGGCAGGGCTTTATTAGGCTCTGCTAGAAAGTTTTAGCAGATGCCTTAGCACAAATTCAGTATGATCCTATAACCCCATTATAAATTCATTGCTTATGGAAAGGAAAACACAAAAAGCTCCCAAGTACTATGAGGATTCTTGAAAATAACTTCACACAATGCCTATTTCTGAATTAAGTGTAAATAATAAATGTAATCTTATCATTTAGAGTGGAAAAAATGCAGTTTTCCCCAAAGAAATAATATGCAGCTGGAGGAGTTTTCCTGGGGAAAAACCCAGCAGTAACACCTTTAAGACTAAGAGAAAATTTTATGAGTATCTAATGAAGATTTGATCTTTAAGAATCACACATCATTAAGAAAATGCTACCATTCTCAGGTATTTGCATTAAGATGCTTCAATAAGATTGTCCATTGAAAATGCTAGATCTGGAATAACATTGGACATCCTGTGGTCAGGAGACAGATTGAAAGATCCACAGAGGATCTCTTTAAGACTGAAAGAAAGCCTCATCTCATTTAGTCAACTTCCCTGTGACTGTGAGGTAATGTATTACAGGTCTGCTTCTTATTAACATTCATCTTGTATCCATCCATGCTTCTTGTTCTTGTCATCACACAGCTCCAGAACCTCAGCCCTGTAACTGATAGCAAGAATTGCAGCCTTCTTGCAACCTCTGATATTCAATATACCAACCTGAGGCCACTTTGCAGCAATTTCCTTTTGACAACATAGTGCAATTTTAACTCACTTTCTTACCCTATATCCATTCTCTGACACATCACTAAAGACCAAGCGTATCCTCACTTTGTTTCACGTGGTTATACAAGTTAAATTTTCTTAAGCTTCTCCTAAAAAATTAATAATGACCAGAATAATGGCTTAATCTTTCTTGAATACAGTTAACCAGAAGTGTATGTGGCATTTCAGATGAGATCTTATTACTACCTGTAAAATGGCATCAACAATTTCCTATCTGTTCTCATCAATTTGGTGGTGCCTCTATGTTGTGGCTCACTTTCATGCTGTTATCAAACTCTGGGGGAGGTGAAAGAAACAGTTCTCTCTATCAACCCTGTAGGGCTTCAAGACAGTATGATTAAAACCAGCAAAATGCAACAAGTTAGGATTTCACTTTTTCACCTGAGAGTATGATCAGAATAAACTTCTTACATTATCTCAAAACTGTGTGGGGACACAAAAGATCTATTACATCTCCTCCATAAACTACAACTTAAACCTTTTCTTTTACCCAAGTACACCTTTCTCCCACTCCTCTTGTAAAATAACCTATTCAATTATCTCATCTGATTCCCAGAAATGATGATGTCCCTGTTACAGCAAATTCTTAAATAGTTTGTGCCAGATTTATACTACTAATGTAGTGTCTGTCTGAATGGAAAATGTTCATATTTTTCTGGGATTTAGTCATGATTCTTTTTGTTCAATGTTTGTCTGAACCTGGCTTGTTGTCTTCGTATAAGCGGTTGAGTATAAAGAACTAACTGCTTGAAATGACTATTATAACAAAACACTGTATGGGTTTAAAACCACTATATGGGCTTCCCAAAACAGTTTTATGGATGTCCAAATATAGCTGCTTTCCTTCGTGTAACACTTCTCCACCTGGAATCAATGGAACTGGCTGGACACTCATCTAAGTATATATCACAACTTGCCAAAAAAAATCTCAGGCTTTCTTGAAGCCAAGTTCAGTGAAGGTTAACACCTTCTCCACTCACGCTAACACTCCCTCCTCATCTGTTCCTCGCATATCCATCTACCAGCAGCTATCATATCCCTCTACCCTTTCTTCTTCATTAAGAGTTTTTTAAGTCTTTTCTGTGGCTTCTGCCATTTGGAATATTCTCTTCCTCTCTGAAACCTTGTAACTTGGCTCTGACCACGTATCATGCTCTGTTCTGTCTCTTCTCTCTGTATTTTTTTAAAAATACCAAGTTACTGGCAGCTTTAAAAGCAGCCTTGGAAGACAGATGGCCAGAAAGACATCACGCAACAGAACCAGAGTCATGTTCAAACTTTTGTTAAAATGATAAGTGAGGAAGAACTCAGGTAGTCTGAAACAATTCTCACCAGTTTATGTTATTAAGAGTCTACCTGAATGGGGAAGGAAGGCAGAATAAAAGGTTCTGCAGATAGTCTTCCTTAGGTCACTCAGTCCAGATGTCCCAGTACTTCCCCTGCCCACCTCTGGAGAGGTCTGGTAGGGCACTGGAGCTATGGGGGCTACCATAGTTGGTTCACAAACAACTGGATGAGGAGCTTCTCCACCTCCATCAACAGCAATCATGGAGACTGCACAGTAACTACTACTGTGGTGGATTTTGTGAGAAGGTGGTTGTACCACTGACACGGCCAGAGGGGTCAGGGATGGAAAAGCAGCAAGGACAAGTTCCAACTGGAAACACGTATGTTGTCTTTATCAACACTGGTGGTGGTTTTGGCTGCAGACTGCTGATGCCCAGCATTTCTCGGGGTCTTCTCTAAGCTTCATTTTGGCTTTATGAGTCTCAGCATGTCAGGAGTAATTTTAACACATGCCTTTAGGAGTAATCATACATTTAAATGATGAAAAAAATCAGTAAGAAAACATATCGACTGCAGGAGGAAAGCAGTTAATGTTGAAATCCTTTTTTTATATTAGTATCACAAGTTGATGTAAATAACTTGCTTATTTTAGATATGTAAGGAGTTCTGCCATGCCCTGAAAAATAAATTATATTTTATTGGTGCCCGGGTGTTTCATAACTTCTATTTATTTGCTGCAAGAGTGGAGAATTAAGACAGAGTAGTTTATTTCACCAAAAGACTGACAAATGGCTCATTAGACACTTATAGAGCTGAAGCTAATTGTACGATTTTTTGTTGTATTAATTGTCACTGCCTGCTTAGCTGGCTAACATTGGTCATCAATACAGAGCTTTTTCCTCTCCATCTCCAAAAGGGAGGTGTTAAAAAAAAGGGAATTTTAAAATAAACAGAGCAGTATTTATCCCCTAATATAAACAAAAATACTATTTGGATTGGAGGAGCATGAGGGAGGAGTGAGAGAGGATTAATGTGCTGGCTGTTCCCCACTGGGGCCACCAATAACAATCAATCCCAAACAGCAGTCACCTCACATCATCTAACAGCTTGAATTGCAGATATTCAAAGATACTCTCCCTCTTTTTTTTTGTTCAGATTAAATATCATTTACATTGCATACTTTTTTTTTATTCGTCGGAGACATAAGGTCAGAATTGATTGAATATGTACTACCTGCATATAATGATTTCCAGTTTTTTACAATCATGTGCTAATGCTGCACAGTAATGGCCTATGGATGAAGAGACAGATGTACTACCAGTCATTCGCTACACATTTGCATTAACAAATCATCATTTAATTGAAGCCCATCCAACAAGTTTATGCTACTTAAATAAAGTTCCTTTCAATAAAAGATGCCACAATGACACATGGTTGTTAACTGCAAGGTAAATAAAAAGTAGTATTTATTTTCTTGTCACTGGTTTAGGTAAGTATTAAAACATACACTTATTAATTTGTATTTCACTCAGAAATAAACCACCTGACATCTAGCATAGCAATCCAAGCTAGTACTACGATGAGACGAGATAATTCACTTTTAGAAATAATCGTTTTGTAACATCACAATTTCATGCTTTATAGATTTTTATTTCCCCCCCAAATATATAATAGAACGTAGCTTATATAACGGCTATACATGAGTTGTGTGTTAATACTTTTAGGCAAGCTCTAATAATACAAGCCTCAAACCCTGCTGTTATCAACATGGGCTACAATTTTTTTTATGTTTCATTGTTGACTACAAACATTGGCACCACACTTAGAAATCTAGTTGCCTCCCTCTACAATTTAGATATTACTGCTTTCTTTTTAATACTGTCTGGGGAACAATTCAGGTAGGTTGTGATGCCCCTACATGTTTCAGATATAGAAAACCACTATCTATTCATTTCTTCCTTCAGAACGCGTTGCAAAATATTAAAATCTGAGAAGAAAGCGTGTCATAAAGCGAGGAACCTATAAAACCAATTTTCTCTTCTTCTAGAGATGGTTTAACAGTACTTTCAGCGCATTCATTTCATGGTACATTTTTGCATCTGCAAAGCATAAGAAAGATGTTTTGGTACTGTCTGTTCAACTGACAAACAATACTTCGAAGCTAACATGCAGAGACAAGGAGATATATTTTTAATTGTGTTTTTGGCTTAAATCTACATTTTCTAGAAACCAGAATCTTTTAGGATGAAAGCACTATATAAATGAAAGATGGTATTAGCAATAATAGTTGACATCTTTTACTGTGCTAGTATTGGCTTACATCTAAACACATCATTGCAATCTCTTACTTACCTAAATAGAAAAATAATCAGTTATTTCCCTTTTCCCTACAATACACTGAAAATAAAATATTTAATTGAAAAAAACCCCAATTGTCTTAGCGAAACAAGAAAATACATTCTGAGAGTACGACACTGTTTTTCTAACCACGAAAACAGACTTTAAAGACAGACAGGTATCTTTTCCTTCCCTTCAGGATTTTGTGGAGATTTGAGGAGATGAGGGAGCCTCCAAGCTGACCTTTTGTTGTTGTTATTGATAATTGAAAACACAGAAAAAAATTTCACCATACCAAGATTGAAAGTACAATGTGAAATTCAGAAGCGTATCTTAGAGCACACTGCAGCATTCAAGAAGAGATAAAACCTAAGATTTATTTCTTCAGACAAGAAGCAGTGTATAAAAGCTACAAAACACAAAATGTGGTCCCATACAAAATAAACAGACATACCAAAAAAACCCCCCTACTGTGATTTGCCTGCATGTTCTCCAAGTTTTTTTTTAATGTGCTAACTCAGAACAGTAATTACAGATCTTGCAAGTTGACTTCTGTTTCCAGAACTATGAGTTGTACGTAAAACATGCCTTTTCATCGAAACAATTACCATTAATCAAAACAGTGAAAGCTAATACCACTCAAGTCCAACCTACTGCTGTGCCCAGCAATATATCAAACTGTCTGTTGTCAAACACACTAAACAAACTTTAGCAGACTGTTTTCATAAGAAATAAGAGAAAACATGCTTGCTAAGGATTTTTTAGTCAAATTGCAAACTCAGTAATCCATTCTGTCACTGGATTTTAATTTGAAGTAGTCAATCACAGTCTCAGACAGATCTGTATTTGACTATAGAGAGGTAACTCACTGAGACTAACAAATGAGTCCCTGAAATGACTACTATAGCCCCAAATTTGTTTAAGGATTTATATCTATGTATTCAGGTTTCCTCCTTTGCACTATCAACTTCTTTCAACCGATAGATTTTGAATTTAAAAGAAAAAAAAGTGTACTACTTTTCACCATACTGTCCTAGAAACACACCTCTAAGAAGTTTAATAATACTGTATTTTCTTTCTCATTCATAACCATCTGAAATATTAGCAGCACCTTTTGAAATCTGCATTACACAGAGGCTGCTACCCTGGAATTTGTTCATGCATTAACAAAAAACTATATCCAGCAAGACAAGTTCATATTAAACACAGATCTCATCCACCATGACATATTATAAATAGCCAACAAAAATAGATATACTTACACATCTTATGGCACCTCCCCTGCCCTACCTAAGAGTCATAACTATTTTCTTAATAAAGAAATACAGCATTTGGTATCTCACAGAAAAAAAAAATGTTTACCACTGAAGTCAGTCTTTTTTGCAATCGGTAATCAATTCAAAAACTGATGTTTTATATAAAAGAAGAGATACAGAAGGACAGGAATACTGGAGTTTAACAAACAGATCAGGCCTTTATTACTAGCAAGTTCCATTATGGATTTGTGAGCTTTGTAAGCCAAGCTCCCCCAAGTGTAATTAAATTTTTATTTATAATGTGTTTGCGACTGTTAACTTCGTGTTGCCTCTGCTTGTCCCCCCCAATGTGAAATAGTATTCCACATTTAGTGCTGCAGAGAGCTGAACATTATTCACTTGCTGAATTCATCTCTAGCCTTATAAGAGACGAGAAGTACAACTAAACATACTGTGTATTATTTATACACAAACACCCGTGTCTTCAAGCACAGATATATACATATACACTCCTGCATGCAGATGCTCTAAGCCAAAACTGAGGACAAAAGAAGTACATGTCAAAACTGAACACATGTGAGCAAGCATCACTTTTTTTTTCTGTGAAAAGCACTATTTATCACATATTTATACCATGGAGAGACAAAAAAGCTTCAGTAAGACAGGGTGATGCAGCACTGCAGAGTACATTTTATGCTGCAAGCCATGTCTGAGATTAGTGTAAATGTACCAGGAAAAGGTTCTAAACTCCAACGAAGCCAGCATCTACGCTGTATTTTTTGTTCATTTACGAAGAGGACTTAATGAAAAAGCCCCTTGACTCCAAGAATACACATATATTTTTCTGCATTAACTTTATTCCCTCTTTCATTCAGGTATTACTCTCCAGTAGCAATACTTACAAAAAAAAAAAAAAAAAGCTTAATATAAGTAACCACAGGAGGATCTCTTCTCCCCTTGAAAAACTGCAAATAAAGATGTCAGCTATTGAGTATATTTGTGGCATCTCCAGCAGCTGCTGTTAAATACCAGCTGGTCTAGCTGATTAAAATTACCTCCGAGTTGGTATTATAAAGATGCCTGGGCAGCGTTGCTGTATTAATGGATTATTGAGTGAGTGATGAAAACCTTGGCCAGCTGATGCGTTTTATTACAGATAGGCTTTATGATGTGTAATCACTGTAATTTTTATAACTAGAGGAAACAGGAAAAAAATAAGAACCTTCTTTCCCCTTTACTCAAACTGAAATTGGTTAAACCGGATCTTTTTTTTTTTAACGTCTGTTAGTTAGGAATTAGCTAAACAATTTAGGCTTTTATAGTTTCTGCATATGTAAGACTTTATCCTCACCTAAAAATACACAACCTCCCGAGAAACTATGATTAAGGCTACACTCTATTCACTTATTTTACAGTTGTTTAGGTTTATTCATTGGGTATTTATTTCACCCTTTGGCTACCAGGTGAGCACTTCAACCGGCCACATGAGATAAATTCTTGTGTATTATTTAAGGACTGAACTACCCTGCAAACACACTTTATTTCCGGCAGGTTCAGCAATTCAAGCAATGAGGTCTTACATTTTGTCTCTCCATCTGCTCTCTCCCACATTCTCCTCCCCTTCCTGCTTCAAACCTTAACATAGTATGTCCTTTAATACTCTAACTTTTTTCCCCTCTTCACCGACCTTATTGTCTTCTTTTCTGCCAGTAGTTTGGTTTGTTCCCAAACTTAATGTGGCAATTATGAAAATCATGTTAACTGCTAGCAGGTTTTGAAAGGCAAGAAGAAAATAAATGACTGGGCAACTGGAAGATTCAGATGTATCAAGTGACACATTTTATTACAGATGACTTCACCTGTGAGGTGATTCAGCATTTACTGAAAGAATCTCAAGAAAAAATACTGCAATTTTTTCAGGAATGAACACACATCAAAAGCCAACTAATGTTATCAGAGAATTTTTTTTTTTTAAGTGGGATAGGAACTCTATGAAACTTAAACCCAAAGAAATAAAAAAAAGGGACTTCATCACTTCTTAAATCTCTCTTATGGACATGTAGCATTGTTCATCCTTTCTCCATACTAGATAATTAATATTAACTGCTCTACAAATTTTAGAAAATAATTCTCTATAATGTTCAAAAATGGAAACAAGTTGCAGAATTTTATTGGACAATATGGCTGGGTGTTACTCCAGGCCATGAATATACTGCTGAATTTGTGGGAGATGATTCTGCATCATATAAATTCACCTGCAACCTCTATGGAAAATAACCACAGAATCACAGAATCATTTAGGTTAGAAAAGACCTTTAAAATCACTGAGTCCAGTTGTAAACCAAGTTTCTACTCAGGCACTCATGTGAAATACCACAGACAGACCATTTAAACCATTTGTTAGAAGAAAAATAGTTGCTCCAAGCCCAGTATTTAATAGATCAAAAGATAACTTAGATCAAAAATGCATCAAAAAAATAGATCAAAGATAATTTAATCAAGAAGGTTGTCAAAGGCAAGGATTTTACACTGGACAACCTTCTCTGATATAAAGGTAAGTCTTAGAAATAAGTTTTGCTCCATCCAAGAATAAAATCACCTGTCTCCCCTCTTCTTTTCTTCAGACCAGGCAAACCAAAGCAGTCTTATGGTACAAAGGTGTCTTTCCAAATCAAACACCTGATAATGTAAATATGTGATACACATCTCTGATGATTCACAATTTCTTTCTGCAGAACATCCAAGCAGGGAGAATGAAAACAGGCAGAGCCATTATCACAGGGATGGAGGAATGCGTCAGGTGAAACTACACCAAGCAGTGAAGCCGTGCAGCTCCCTGCAGCATGGAATAACAGTTGTGCTAGGCCGAAACACCTCTGCGTACGGCCGTGCCAAGTGCAGAAGGCACAGTCGGCTGCTCACAGGAGCACCGCCATCCAGCACCTGTTATGTCTCCATTTTATGCCTGCAGCCCATGTGGATCCTGCATTCAAAAAGCTCTTTCAAGAGGGAGGGAAAGAAGGGCAGTTTCAGGATTGTTGCAATAGAAAAGAAAATAATAAAAAAATAAAATAATGGTGGTTTTGGTTTGGTGAAAACCCCACAGGTCCTATTTGCTCAAGTCAGGTGACTTTTATCCCTCTGTCTGACTTCAACCAAGGGACTGCATTTTGCAGACATGGGTGAAAAATGATCCAGTTTTTACTGATGAGCGCCTCATTGTACCAATGTTTTTTTGTTTTGGGGGTGGTTTTCGGTTTTGGTTTGTTTTTGCTGTGGTGTCTTACACACACTGTTTAAACCATTCCAGAGCAGTTTACAACCCAAACGACTGGCAGGTTGAGGTGCTGCCACATGAGTTGGGCTCCTCTAACACCAAAATTTCCTAGGAAACCTCTGGCATGCCATGCGGGAGGCAGGGCTGAGTGAACCTGGTCTGTGTTTGAGAAGCAGCAGGACCCGGTTATCCAATGGAAGAGGAAAAGGATACCTCTTTGGACTCTCCAGCTGTGGATTTTTCATGCATTTAGTGAATCATAGAATCATTGAACAACCAGGTTGGAAGAGACCCACAGGATCATCGAGTCCAACCATTCCTATCAAACACTAAACCATGTCCCTCAGCACCTTGTCTACCCGTGCCTTAAACACCTCCAGGGAAGGTGAATCAACCACCTCCCTGGGCAGCCTATTCCACTGCCTAATGACCCTCTGTGTGATGAATTTCCTCCTAATCTCTAGCTTAAATCTCCCCTGGTGGAGCTTGAGGCCATTCCCTCTTGTCCTGTACCCTGTCACTTGGGAGAAGAGGCCAGTTCCCTCCTCTCCACAACCTTCTTTCAGGTAGTTGTAGAGAGCAATGAGGTCTCCTCTCAGCCTCCTCTTCTCCAGGATAAACAACCCCAGCTCTCTCAGCCGTTCCTCATAAGGCCTGTTCTCCAGACCCCTCACCAGCCTCGTTGCTCTTCTCTGGACTCACTCCAGAGCCTCAACATCCTTCTTGTGGTGAGGGGCCCAGAGCTAAACAAAGGATTCAAGGAGCGGCCTCACCAGTGGTGAGTACAGAGGGAGAATCACCTCCCTGGACCTGCTGGTCACACGATTTGTGATACAGGCCAAGATGACATTGAACTTGAATCTTGAGGAATTCTCATAGGAATATGCAATAACTGCATCCCAAATCCCTCCCCACTGTGAGGATTTGTGCCTGTTTGGATGCTGAGCCACATTTAATGTACAGCATACAGAGGGGTCTCTCTTGGATCTGACTACAGACGGGCCAAGCAGCAGTCAAGAAAAAAAACACTGTTACAGTTGGAAAAACATCTTATTGCAGATGAAGACTTAGTTAGAGCTGAGATACAGTGCAAACATGAAACACTTCAAGTTTCTCCCAGAAGGACTACTTGAAGGAAGATTTAAATCAATGTCACCCATGGGAATGTGCACAAAGATAGCCAACTGGAAGCACTGACGAACTAAATTATTTCATCCGAGAAGGAAAATTTAAAGGAAGACAAATCTCTAAATGCTAAAATTATTACAATATGCTAAACAAATATCTTTGCATTTGTAGCAAATACATATACATTGATATGCTCTGAATTAATGGTCAATTTAACATGCATGCTAAATTTTACTCAAAACAAGATTCTTAATTCACTTGGGTTAATAAACATAAAATTCTGATAATTACAGATACAATAATGTCATATGAGCACTTTAAACATATGCTGTGGGAATTAAATCCTGGCTATTCCTGCCCACTGAGGACCAGTTTTTAATCTTCGATGCATGATATGTAGTAATGGATTTTACGAGTTGACTTTTTTAAATTTGATGATCAGGTTAATGAAATTTATAATGATATTTTTCACACCAAGTTCAAAATAGTAGTTAACTCCTTGGCAGAGGAATTCAGATTGGACATGTAATGGATGTACCAGCAACTGCTGGTGTGAAAGGATTAATCATCATTTTAGACTTTTATTAAATTAGATAAAATGGGATAGGCATGAATCAGAATATATAACAATTAATCACTGGACTTTATTGAGTCTTTTAAAAATCTTATTTGCTCCTGAGTTGATAACTAACCTAGGCCATGCTGTACCAGTTTGACAAACTCTCCAGTTAATGACTGTGACTAGAACATTAATAATGTTGTCATTTAACAACAAGATATTTATTCTCCACACAAATAGGGTCTTCTTTAACGTTTCAGAAAGCTAAAGCAAATAATCCTGTCTTAGTCACTCCCAAAACCTTGTAAGCCACCTTATTCTTTGCTATTGAAAGATTTTGCTTTTATATATTTGCTTGTTTTCTGAAATGTAGGTAATGGATACACCAGTGTGCACAGCTGATCAAAGTTTTTGGTATAAACAACTAGTATTTAATGTAAATTGTTACAACTATACACACTGGAATTGCTAGAAAATAAAAATTACCAAACTTTTGAAGTTTGTTTATTGATCACCAGGAATCACCTCAGTTAAATTACTACAAACCTCAACATCACAACAACTACTAATCCAGCTAATAGGAATTAAGGGAGATAGAAAATACATAATAAGCATCTAGGGGATATGGAATTTACCCCATGAGCGTAGTTAAGAGCTCATAATTTAAGAGTGCCAAAACCCAAGTGCATCATGAAGGTCTTTCCTCACAAGTGACATTAATTGCACATCCCACAGATGCTTATTATACATTCTATATATACCTCCAAGAAGAAAAATAATCGTTTAAAGTTTAAAGGTTTAGTACTGCTTAAACACAATGTAACACAGCTGTGTCATGATGTCATAGGGAATATCAAAGGCTGCAGCACAGAGTCATAATGTAAGAAATAGTTTAGACAGAAGATAAATCAGAGGATGCGTTTTGACAGGACAGTCCCAAACCTCAGATGTACTTTAAAGGAGGATGTATAACTAAGTACTTTTGTTGGATATGGGATTACACCATTAAAAAGGTTTTCCTGACTGTAGTTACTGAAATAAGAAAAAGAAGAAATAAATCTATTTCAATTATTTTAAACAATTTTTCAATACATGTAACATAACCAACCGTTAATACTAATACATGAATTCCTAAGGTCAAAGATGCCATTATCTTTTCTACTGTTCAGTCTATACAAACACAAATGTGTCTTCCTTAATGTTTCTAGACATTAAGCACATTGGCATGTTGTAACTTTCTTTGGGAATTATTTCTTTTCTTCTATTACCTGACTACTCTTTTGTGATTTCTCTTATAAGACAATGAGGAGAATTTTTTTTATTCAAGATGTCCTATATATAACACTTCTAGTTAAGTGTGCGAGCCTTACTTAAAAAATCAAGTTGATATTGCTGATATTGCTGATTTTGCATGTCATTTGTATTTGTTAGGAGAAATGGAATAAACCATCAAGCCCAAGCTTATGCACCACCAGCTCACAGAACATTTATTGATGCAAGCTGCAAATAACTAAGGACTGTGTTTAGATGCTGTCTGGAATTTTGATTTAAGCACTATAACCATATTTAATAACATACAACACATTACACAGTTCTGCTGCTGCACTGCACATGTGGGTATGTGTACAGATTTATCCAAAGTATCAAAATATTTTTCATAAACTTCTCCTCCTCTCCTAAAAAGAGCTGGTAGCATTATTAGTAGGAGTAACAGCAATCAGAAGCAGGAGGAAATTCATTACTTCATATTTTATTACATTGTATTATATTACAAACTTAAGGGACTGAGAGTATTAAATTTGTTTTCTTTCTCCCCTTTCTCAATACTAAGAGCAAGATAAAATACATACTTGTGTGGCATTCAAAGATCACTGTACTGGACACTTTTTCAAACTTCAAGTAAAGAAAAGCAGCTTGTCAAAATTACAGATGCTAATGTAAACATCTATGAAAAGACAGACTCTCTCATGGACTTCGAAAGCTGATGTTATATTGGGTGATGCTGTTTTACTTCTCTGAAATGTAGAAAGAATTACTGTCTTGTAATTCAATACTGAATAACAAGGTTTAGGTGGATCTACTGACTTCTTCCCTTATGAACAGTGCTATCTGGAAATTCAGGGAAGTCATCAACAGCAGTCAATAACAAGCTGCAAATGGTATGTTAAGTGTGTTTTCAGAGAAACAAATAGAAAAGTAGCATTCTTGGCTTTCCGTAAAAATTCAAGTGTGACTTTGAAACCAGCTCCTACTCTTCTCTGCTTTTGTTCTTTTTCACTCTGCAATTCTATTTTTCAGTGTTAAGCACAGATTTTTCTCTTCTTGTCAAAATTTGTGGGGCATTCATACTAAGTTATATAAATTAACCCTTTAGGCGCTCATGTTATCCCTTTCAGTAGGAGGGGTGATGAAATATTTTCATTATTTTTACAGTATCAGTTTGGTAACACTATTCAATTTTTAGAAATGTTTCTCAAACATCATTTATCATTCTTTACCTAGATCAAAATATTGTGAATTCATACAACACGCAAAGTTACACAAAACTGTGCACCTTAATTAACAGCACTACTTTTAAGCAACCTATTCTTGTGACCTGTGTCAAAAGCAAAGGAGAAATAAATACTGACATATGACACCTTAAATTCCTTACTAGAGTAGAACTTCTCCATTCGTTGTTCAGCTTTTATAATGAATAGATATTGACTACAGAAGTAAAACAAACAAACAAAAAGAGACAAAGACAGCATTTTGAACACCTGTACATACTCCTACTAAATCCATCACAGGAAGATATTTATTCTATTCAAATCCACTGGTCTCTAAGCCTACTTATATTTAATGACACCAGACGTGGTTTTTTTTAAGGACATGTGACAAAAGTCAAAATGGAAGCTTTCTTGCTTGTTTCCTTCCCAGATAAAGATAACTCCCTGTACTTCATATGGGAAGCACATCACCTGCATCAAGGAGCAACATAATGACAAATCTGCATTCTATCCTCACAGCCATCCAGTACTACTCATTATCATCTCAGCACATAATTATGCAGCAGGAGAGTAAAACTCAGATGAACACTTTTGACACTTCAACCAACCCCTCACTCTGTTTATAGAATGGGTTTTTACATTATGTATACATTAAACTCTTAAGTCTAAGGTAAGACTAAAACACTACTTGTAACAGTCAGGAAAAAAAAGGATAAAATCAAAAGTTCATCATACTGTAATTTTCAATCTAGTGTACAGCAGGAAGTGGCACAAAATGAAATACACATTTTACAATCAACTAACCAGAAAGATTTTTAGAAAGACTAAAAAAAGAGCAACAGGTATCTATCATTTAAGAACACAAAAGCGTGAGTAGCCTCACTTGAAAACAGAAGAAAAGCAGCTCCTAGACTTAAGTGGTATTTGCCTGCTACCTGAAAGTAATATACCTGCCCTGATGCTTCTAGAATTGTCTGTATTTATTTGCGCAGAGCAAAAACATTAGTAAACCACCACAATACAACTGGGATGTCAACAGTAGGCGAGGTAATCCTCTCTCCATGTTACCTAACCTTGAACTTAAAGGTTTCTTCCTTAAATACATTTTTCACTATGCAAGACAGAATTCGTAGTAAAATCTTATGATGTCTGAGTCATCCTCCAAAAGCTTTATCTAAAGATCCAGTAGGCTGTATCTCTTCGTAATTTTGGGGGCCAACAGTGGATGGTAACCTTTCTTAGAAAGGTCTGTTCATCTGGTACTAGATCCTTAAGAATACTTCTACTGACAGACAAGCTAGGATTTATATTCCATTAAAAAATACTTTATATGTAATGCTTTGTTTAAGTCAAACAGAAAATAATTACTGGAAATTAACAGCAATATCAGGAACTAAGTTCAGGATTAATTTGGTCCTGAACGTTTAAATGAGAATTATTACTTAGTTCAGAAAGATTTTGTATTTGCTTAGTCTTAGCCATTGTTAGATACTAATTTATTTTAATAGCAAGGTCAGATTTTGGTGGTTCCCCTACTACATGCACAATAGCTCAAAGCTACTTTCATTCTAATTGCTGTCCAATTAATGGATGACACTGGATTAAAACATACAGAGGAACTATAATTGGTTTGGACTGAGTCATACATTATCTCCCTCATTTTTTTGGTGAAGTGTGAGAATCCAGAATAAACCAGGCCTCCTGGATGACCTGTAAAGTTCTCCTTACCAAGGCTGATCTTCGATATACTTTTTCTGGAGATCATGGAGATTTCTTATTCTGACGAATAGTGGGATTATTATTATTTTTTTTCTGGATACAATGGATGTGATTCATGTTCTTTTACTGCACAGGCAAAATCCTTTAAATTCTCCCTCCAGAGGCCAATATGGTCATGGAAAAGAATATTGCCTGGTACCTTAATGGCATGGGAGAGAAACTAAAACAGGTGGATGCCCCACAGCAGTGCTCATAGCAAAGCGACTAAGAATAGTAATGGTGGAGCAGCACATCTGCTGTTGACTTTGCTGTGACATAACCTTTCTAAATGCTCTCTTCAAATCTACAGTCATGTCTAGTTACCCTGTAACTTAGCTTCCCTTTTTTCCCTTTGCTTCACGAGATAGGCAGCTTCTTGAAGTATCATTGTGGTATCAGCCTGAAGGGCTGAAACTACATCTCTGACTGCAGTAGGCAGTATGTCTATCTGATTGATCATCATAAAGCAGAGTGGTTGCGGGAGGCAAAGTCATCGGCACTGAATGTTCTAAGGCAGCCTTTTTTGTACTGAGACTCAGCTATCATTAAATATTTACGCTCGCTTCTGCATGCACTTTATTGTCTGTTGGATATGTGCTTAGAAAGAGTTTGCTTAACCAATATAATACTGCCATCAGTGTTATGATGCAGAAGCTAGTGAGTTTATGCCAACAGTTAATTTTTGTTCTTAAATATAGCTTTTTTTACACTTATGACATTATCTTTGCGTGCATTATTACTATACAATCCGATGATATACATTTACATGATATGGTTGTACTTATTGCATGCAGCTCTATGAGAAGTTCATCTGATGCAATATAATTCACTTTGAAACCCTCAGTACATAAAATAAAGCAGTAATAATGATATTATGTGGAATTTTCCCAATTGATTCATCTTTTCAAGGAAATGTAAAAGAAGTTCTCTAGTACAAATTACTCTAAATGGAAGAATATGTCCTAAAATACAGACATAAGAAGATTTTCCTTAAACCTTGTCCATTCTCAAGCTGAGAGTACAACGTGCTTAATTTGCCACTGGAAATGCTAGCCACTACAGAAACTGCAGAATCATTTTGTAATAATTAGTTTGTACTTTAACATGAATTAGATGTAAGGGTCAAAAAAAATACCACTAGAACACCATTTACTCTAGGACATTAATCACTGTTAACTCATCTAATTTTACAATTAAACTGAATATTAAATCTGTCATCCGGTCAGAGTATCCAATTTTTTTGTTCAATTGTAGCATTTTCTAATTTTTATTTAGTGGAAAGTTTATTATCGGCAAGCTTGTCATTGAACTATTAAGGTAATCACTTGCATTTAATTTTCAAACTATTCCTGTGCTTTACTTTAAAGAGTACAAAATTAGATATGATTAGATAATTATTATAATTTGGTGAGACACAATACACAGTGCTACCAGGAATGTGAAGCAATGTTATTCTTCAAAACATTATCTTAGTGTCTAAAACCAAGTTGAAGACATGCCAAATGAAGACTGAAGAATGAAAAGGCACAAAGTCTTCACCTCTGTATTGCTGATTCCATTTCAGCTGATATTAATAGCAGCTGCATAATTATCATAGAGATATTGCAGTGACTGACTGCAAGTGAATGAATGTGTAGTTTCATGAAGTTTCCAGATACAGAAATTCCCGTGCTAGGGCTACCTCTGCATGTGACATCAACTTGAATGACCAAAGCAAAAAAGTGTGGCTATCATGCTACACCCAACAAGGTTCTCTTTCAGATCAGCAATGAAATAACACAGCCAGGTAGTGCTAAGTCTGTTCACTGATGTTCACCAGAAAGTAAAGAAATCCCTGCCCTTGAGCTAAAATTTCAGAAAAAGTAAACTACACACAGAAATGATTTCTTCTAAACCAGCAGTGCCTCTTGGTGTGCAGCCTGGAGCAGCTAATGACACCATGGTTTGCTGAGGACTAACTGATGAAGAAAAAAAAAAAAGGATTTTTCACACTGATGTGTTAAACACTATAATGAGTATACATTTCCAAAAAATCAGCATGCTACCTTAGTACCACTGGACAGCAAGAAAATTACTAAGTCCTACCACAAGTACCTGTTAAAGTTGGTCTGGAAAGCAGGTAAGCATAATTTCAAGAAATGTGTAACCACATTTTATTTTAAAGAACAATTTCTGAGCATGGAAACGTACAACACACTAGGGCACCTGACCCCCCCAGCAGAACAAGTTTCCTTAGTGTCAGAAAAATAAAAGGACTATTTATAAACATCAAAATTTGAAATCTATCATAAGAAACTACAAAGAGCAAATAAGAACTGTTTCTACCTTGCCTCAGAAGGTTATAGAATTATGCAAAGTGTAAAATACTGTATTTTTTGTATTTTTAAATAAGTGAACTGTATTACTTGTTCAGGCTAGGTGATACTTCCATTAAATTCAAACCTTTTATGTTGATGCTTTTCTCCAGGAATACCATAAGAGATTGTGAGGGAAGTCTTTCTTCTATCATTTCTACTTTTTTTGAGTGATATCAAGGATGACATACGAATACTTATTGTTGGCAAATCCAAGAAACTTCAGCAAAACAATAAACTTCAAGAAGAAGCTCATGTGAATTTTGCACTTGCGTTACATTTAGTGATCATTAGTAACTTATTATGTTTAAGAAATTCTATTTCTAGTTCAAGAAATGTTAAATACAGGAAAAGATCTGGCATCTGAGACTGACACTTGGATCACTACTGGAAATTACCAGTCTGAAGAGTTCAGACATCATTAAAGGTGAGAATAATACAACATGTGTTCCTTTCCCTTTCTTTTTATCCTGCCCTCCATATTATGTCAGAAATCAGAAAAGGATATGACCTCATAGGCAATCCACTTTCCTCTTCTGCCAATGCCGACTCATTCTCTATGATACTGTCCAGTTCCAAAAGCTTTTCAAAGCCTGCCTTTAAAATATTCTGATGGTTTTTCCTTTGTTAATTTTGATATATCATTTTACAGTGTAACAGTTCCCTTTTAGTAGGGATTTCCTGATAGTCAGCCTGAAGCTCTCTCATAATTCACTCCCTTAACTGTAAATTTCTTTATTCAGATTCAGTTCTATTTATGCCACACCAGACTGAACTGTTCTTCTGTTATTATAATGTCATGTTTTGAGTTAAAGTCTATTTTTTTCTTTCAATAATTTCTCTTACTGAAAGGCAAAATCTTATACTGAAGTGAATACCTACAGTAAAAACGATTTTTGCCCCAAAATACATTTGCAAATTTCTAAGATTTATCTTATCTTCTTTTCTGTGTGTTTTCATAAGCCTTCATAAAAAAGAATCACAGTCTTTTTGCTTTCCTCAATATCTGAACTGCCTACTTACTCATTACAACTCCTGAAGTTTATTAGGGGTGCCTGTTTTCTCTTCCAGGCTTGTGAAGATATTAAGAAAATACACAACTCTACACTATGCAAAAGAAATACTGTAATAGGACAGTCTGTCCTCTTTATACTTTTAATGCCTTGAGTTTACATGGCTTATTCTTCCTCTCCCTGTAGCCCATTTCTATCTCTATCACATATATCTTCCTAATAATGCTATTGGTAAGTTGGGGACTACTGCTCAGTCTTCGTTCAACTCGTCTCTTGAGGATATATTATGTCTCAGTATTTTTCCATTTTACTATAACATCAAACCAGGCTTTAATGTTAAGTATTGCAGTTATGGTCTGACATTTACACAGTCACCTTTTACATACTTTTCTACATTTTTTATTGAGTTGTTAAATGAAATTCACAATTATATTTGGAAATGCACACCTACAAATGAAACCTTTTTTTTATTTTTTCAATTTAATGTAAAGCCAACCTTAATTTAAAAATCATTGCAAAAATAAAAAAAGAATTAAAAATGTCATTGTAACTGTACATACAGCTTGTCAGCTCTTTAAGGAATAACCAAAATTAATGAACTGTTTAAAATTCTAGATGGCAAAGGCAAAATTCCTTCTCAAAACCACAGTTACTCATGGTTCATCCAAGCTGCACATTCTATATTGACCCAGACAGACTACAGAAGCCATAAATGCTTTGGATGCAATGCTGTACAAACACATGGAGAAGTTACATCCAAAGCACCTGTCTCAGTAAGCATTCTGGAATGGGGCACACAATACACAACCAGCTGAACAGACTTGCACCAGTTTAATGGAAAAAGGACTACCTGCACTGATTCCACATGCAGACACAATTATCTCCATGCCTTAACTTTTAATGTGTCCAATCACACATGTATTATCGGTATCCAACCCCCTATTATTACAAAAGGGGAAAGTCAACTGATACTGAACTGGTGATAGAAATGAGCAAATAAACCATTCAATGCTAATAATTTTCCCCCTTCTCTGTGTTGTATTATCCCATTTCTTCTTATAGAGAAATAATAGGTAGAATATGTACTTGATTCAGTATCTAAATTATCACTGTACTGGAGTCTTTGTTGAGTTCTTTAATATGTAGCTAAATGGACTTTATCTCCACTGGAAATGCCACTGTCGCAAACACAACAGTGAGGGGTCATTTGCTATAATGCTTCCAACTAAGTAACATCTCAGAGTAAAGAATTTCTTATCCTCTTTCTGCTAATCTTAAATTTAAGGAAAAAATGTCCTAATATAGTGCAATATAACTAGAAAGAATGAAATTAAATAATGCTTTGTAAACACTTACAGTCCATAAATCTGTGGAGCAATTTCCAGTCGGTTCAGATGCATGTATAGCTCAATATCATGTTTCTTCAGCAGATGATCCTGAATTTGGTTTACCTTTGCTACAATGGCAATAGATGGCCCTAAGTCCTGTGGCCTTGCAAATGGCATAGGTGTAATCATCACATCTTTCTCCTGTAGACACAAGGAACAAGGGGGAAAAAAAGAACAACCCATGAAGCCTCATAGCCAAAAGGGATTGTCTAGAACAGATTTGTTTTGCTGTTGGTTTCCGTATAAATAGAAAAATATTAATAACTCATTTCTTTTCCAGCAAAAGAGGAATCTCAAGTATCCACTTCTGTGGAAGGTACTGTGGGATTCCCCTTCCAAGGCATACTGAGGTTCATCCTGTCACTTGCATGTCAATTTTTATGTGTGTGCTTTAATTTTCATGCTCTGACAAAGTGTTGACAGCTTTATTTTAGCTCTAATATCAGCAGTCTGAGTCAGTTCAGAGCAAAGCAGATGAATGGTAACTTAGTAAGAGGATATATGCCTTGAGAGGACAATAAATTGCACACCAAATAAGAAATAACTTATTTTTGAAAAATCCTTTCTAAAGAGGCTTCCCTAGCTCTGAGACTCTACTGGTGGTACTACAGGATCTACACAACTTTGACAGAGCATCAAAAAACTTTTAAAACAAAGAAGAAATAGAACAGTGAAACAAACCTGATGGTTAGAAAGTAGTAGGTTAGACATAAAGGTTGTGCAACCTGTGTAATGATATAAAATATGAAAATAAAGGAAGATAACTACTGGAGTATTACCAGTGGTGAACCTGATGCCACTTCAAATTTGTTCTCCTTGCAAAAGAGTGAAGTATTATTGAAAAAGTGACAGAATGCTAGAGAGAAATACAGCAAGTAATGAACCCCACTGAATAGGAAACATGTAAAAAGGAGAAGAAATGACTGGGGAAAGAAAGAATTAAGCTGTCATGAACAATGTTGAAGTTATGAAAGAGGGAAAATTGGAACAGTAAGAAGATTTTGCAGTGACTTTGTTGCAATCTGTCATCATGGCTCTCTGACCTGAAAGCTTGACTTTAAATAACAGTTATTGTTTTGCTATCCTTTTGCTCAGCATATTGACAGAGAAGCATTATCAAGGTCAAAGGTTTAATACTTTCAGAAGACTTTACTACAGCTTAAACTGTTGAAAGATAAATTCACTCCATTCAACAGAGTGAAAAGCAAATTATCTATAATGTTCAATAACAAAGAAATGTTTTCTTTGTCATATAAAATATCCCCAAGCTTGCTTCCTATGGTTATAGACCCTTCTTCAATTCCATTCCCTCTGTATCAGTATTTTAAGAGGAAGAAAGATAAGCAGTCACATCTCACAATCATTTACAACATGTTTTAACACTGAAGTGGGCAGCGAACATGTAATAACTTCTACAAAAAAGCATATTTTTATGTTGATCTCCCTTGCTTGAAAGATTTTTTCTTAATTATTCCACTTCTTTACTGCAGTAAATAAGGTAGGAAGTTAAACAGTGATGTCAGGTGAAACATTTCTATTTAAGGATCTATGGATTATAAATTGTACCTTTAAATTTGCTTAATTGTTACTTTGCTATGCCAATTACAGCAAAGGGACTGATCTGTCTCTTATAGTGCAGAGGTTTCGCTATGCTATTGTGGTAAGAAACATCACTACTTAACTTAAATACTGAAGTTCTTCACAGCTGCATGTACGTTGAGAAAGGATATTTGTCCTACCTCCTTTTTAATTATTCTACTAATTTCTTAATTACCAAATCAGGCAGCCACTTCCTCACCCTGTTTTTTGTTTCTCTACTGTATGGATATTTCCTGTTGTTTCAGATCCATTTTGTTATTTTCTTGGACACAGGCTAGAATGCAAAACACTGAAAAAGGGCATCCACTAATACTCTAATGAATGGAGAAAAACATTTTTAAAATATGATACGATAATATCGTGTTAACATTAAATGCAAGTGTATAGCAATTTTTTTGCTTAAACATATCAATTTATCTTTGAAACTAATCATAAAAGTCTGTAAGTCTTCATACTCATAGATTGCATGTTCTGTCAGTTGGCACACAGTTGGAGTATGAACTTTATTCTGGTTTGTTCAAAGTTAATTTAACTTCACCTTGCCACTGTACGCATTCACACCTCTGATGACTCGAAACATCTGTATTTTAAAGCTTTTCTTAACTATAGGCATACATTCTTGTACAGCAATCTCAACATTTGAACCTTTCTACTTAGTTGAACTTGTAATGTAACAAGACTAGCTACTTACCCAGATTAGCCTTTACATCATTAGAAGTCTGTGGGTTTAAAGCCATCTTTACAAAATTAGAAGACAGACTCTTAAACACTGTCTCAAGTGTCAAAAGAGTCTGAATATCAAAACTGATGCAAGTTTCCTCCTACGGAGGAGTGTCAGAACTGGAGTTGTCACTTGCAGCATTTGTACACCTTGGCATAACACAGTTTCAACACATTGCTGACTGTCAGACTGACTGACTATCAAAATGGCATCAAATAATATATTGTGGCCTGCCATTTTTAAAAGCGTAAGCAACCATTACCTATTGAAATGTGGTTCATCAACATGTCAGAAATTAACCCCATTAAGAGAAAACTTCACAGCATGACGGAATCTCTGTGTCAGCAGTTGCAATCTATAAGCCTTGGCTGCCCATGCCTCCTGATTTGGTGCACTCCACCATGAAGTTCAGTAGATGACTGGAGTACCTATGATATGCAGTGTGCCCAGGTGGTGAAGAAGGCCAATGGCATCCTGGTTTGGATCAGAAATGGTGTGACCAGCAGGTCCAGGGAGATGATTCTCCCTCTGTACTCAGCACTGGTGAGGCCGCTCCTTGAACACTGTGTTCAGTTCTGGGCCCATCACCACAAGAAAGATGTTGAGGCTCTGGAGCAAGTCCAGAGAAGAGTGACGAAGCTGGTGAAGGGGCTGGTGAACAGGTCCTATGAGGAACAGCTGAGAGAGCTGGGGGTGTTTAGCCTGGAGAAGAGGAGGCTGAGAGGAGACCTCATTACTCTCTACAACTACCTGAAAGGAGGTTGTGGAGAGGAGGGTGCTGGGCTCTTCTGCCAAGTGACAGGGGACAGGACAAGAGGTAATGGCCTCAAGTTCCTCCAGGGGAGATTTAGGCTGGAGATTAGGAAGAAGTTCTTCACACAGAGGGTCATTGGGCATTGGAATAGGCTGCCCAGGGAGGTGGTCGATTCACCTTCCCTGGAGGTGTTTAATGCACAAGTGGATGAGGTCTTGAGGGACTTGGTTTAATGTTTGATAGAAATGGTTGGACTAGGAGATCCGATGGGTCCCTTCCAACCTGATTGTTCTATGATTCTATGTCTGTTGTCTCCTCTCAGGCAATTTGATTGAGAAAATGACAATACATTTAGTCAGTTGAAATTGCTCCAAAAATCACATCAGCTGGTGTGAAAGAAACAGCCCAAACAGAAAGATGCTCAAATAAACTAATACAACCAAGCTGCCAAAATGTTTAACTAGAAACGACTCACAGTGCCTCTGCCTAAAGCACAGGAGCCAAGTGGACAACACAAAACTGTCCCCCTGCCCATACTCACTATGTATTAAGTTGCTTCATGAGACAAAACGTTTGTTTTCTTTTTGTGAGCTTCTAAGTATTGGAAAACATTTGAGTGTATGGATTTAGTCCTCTACTGCTAACACAAAATATAAATGATCAATCCTAAAGGCATGCAGTTCACAATAAAAAGACAAGTAAAGAGGGGCAACTCAGAGATGTGTTATACTGTTCTCCACAGAGTGCTAGATTCACCTCTAAGAACAGTTTAAACATGGATACCAGAGAAATGCAGCTGAAAAGTATTGGGAAGAGTCACCAAAACATTACCTCCCAAAACATGGACTGGAATGGCTGGCAGTCGATACTAATACAATTTATATATTCATCCATTTAGGAAACAAATGCTACAGCAGTAGAGGCTAGGACATAGTACAAGTATAAACTGTGGACAGATTTCTCTCATTAACCACTAGGGAATGGAGTAGCTGGAGAAACTTCTGTAATGGCAATTGGGAGTAATGGAACCAACTGTTAGAGGCTATAAAATCTAACATGTCTCTCAGAGCACACACTTTCATTGCTTCCTTTGTGAAGATTCAGACTTTATTATGTAGCTAACCCTCAAAGTCATGATTGTAAAAGACATATGTACAAGAAAGGATTATTAAAGATTATACATGTTTGCAAAGAACAAGAACAAACAACTGGATATTAATCCATGCGCTTTGCATTGTTAATTTTTTATGCCATGAAAGGACTGGAAAGGGCAATGTAAACTGTCACCTTCTACCCAAGCACTGTAAAACTGTAAGCAGACCTAGTTATTTCCCAGAACAAAATTCAGCCTCAGACTTTACCACCTCTATAGCAGAAATTGGAACAAATACATTTGAATACATTGAATTCTGAAAAGCTACACTCGGAGAAACATGTCTCATTGCTTTGTTGTTGGAATAAAAGTGACTATGTAATGAGTCCATAAAATTTGTATCTCATATGCTTTATCCTTAGCTATTGAGAATTATATAAAAAGCCAAATCCAAATATATAGTAATCTATAACTGTAGATAGCTTAGGCCAAGATACCAATACTCCATATCTAATAAAATAGACACACAGATTCTTTTCAAGAAAATAGAAGCTCCTACATGAGTCTTGGGTGAATGCATCTTCAACAGACAGGCAAACCTCTTAAATTAGTACTCTCTAACTGCAGTTTGAAAATGTAGGTTATTGTGCACACATGCTGACATCCAAACCCAACAAAATTCTTACTAATTTTTCATTAACTCTAGATACTCACCTTATGATCTATGTCAAAAATGCTAAAGCAAATCAAGCTGGATCTAAGTTTGGAGGACAAATCTTTTAGCATATAATACACTGAAAGTCTTGCAACACTTGTAGGATGGCTAAGTTTTGCTGTAGCCTTCTACATATGCTCTAACACGCAAATCCTTTTTCAGAATTAAAAACAGAGAAATGTAAACAGAGAAAGAGATGGGGAAAGAAGCTTTCAAAGGCAATCTTAAGCAACTGACTGAGGCAAAATGGACAGAAGGAATTGTCCCTCAGGCCATGCATGAAAAATAGTTACAGGCAATGCAAGATGATCCCTGCAAAGAAGGTTTCTCTAGAACTAGATTCAGAACACAGAAAACATTTTTCCATGAGAACTAGCGACATACTAAATGCAGTGGTACCTGTATAGCTACACAGGAGATCTTGGGGTACAGACATTCCCCACTTGAATAACCTGAGGTCAAGAAGGAAAATAAAGAAAGGATATGTAGTAGTGAAGTCACATAAAGATGCACCCTGATCTGTGATGGACAGTCAATGATCAAAATTTTGCTTTCACAGTCCTTGTTCATATTGTAAAGAGTTTTAAACAACCATACATAGGAGAGTTTGTACAACATTTTAGAGTAATATTTACCTTCTGACTGTCATGTTCAAAGGTTGAAAACCAATGTTCCGCAGTTTTCATAAGACGCGTGAACATAGCACTGAAGGGGAAAAACCCAGAAACTTGGTGTTAAATAATGTATTACAAAAGAGAGCAAATTAAATGTAAAGGAAGTTGTTAAAACTCACTAGGCATCGTGTTCCAGATATTCAGGATTCAAAAGAACTTTCATTTCCTCGCTGAAAAAGGCAACAGTGAACAATCCAAATGTGAATGTTTATTTTTGGTCAGCGTTCTGTATGTACTATTATGTATTTATAAGCCAACTTTCATATAAAGTGCAAATGAGAAAACTAGCCTTTTTAATTAAAAAGAGCAACTCCATTGAACAAATGAAGTCTTTCCTTTTTATAAAGATCAAAAACAAATTAGCTGCCTTGTCTGCACTACAATGAAGTAACCATCTAATTATTCCAAATAACAAATTACTGAATGTCACAATGTATTATTTGAATATGCTTGATCTAGAATAATTGATTGCTGCACAATCTATCACTGCTTCTTCCAAACAAAAAAAATATGGTTACTGGTCAAATATGCAGTATCAAAACATTAATTTATTTTGTTTTAATAGCCTGTATTTTTATTGTACTTTAACAGCAATTAATCAGTGACAGCACCTCTTTTCCATCCACTTTGCTGCTTAGCTCTATTTTTTTCAGAGGGGATGGAACAGAATGCTGTGTATAACACATGGTTATTTTAAGTTACTTAGCACTGAAGAGCACCTTCTAGATAATTTCAGGATATCTAAAGACAAATGAATGAAAACACACACTTGTAAATAATCTCCATCCTTATACCCAGCTACCTTTGGACAATCACGTTGAGGGATGCTAACAGAGGTTATATTATATAGCATATGTAATTAAATTGTTTTTTATTTACTGCTGGATTCTAAGGAAGAGTGCAAAAAGATAAATGAAAAGAGATGACTCAGATATCACAGGTGATACAAGCAGACTACTCGTTTCATTTAAAAAAAAAACCAAAACCAAACCAAACATAAACCAAATTTACATTTAGGACAAGATAAAAATCATATGAATATGGTTGACAATTCATGTGTAATGTAATATTTTATACATGTGTATGATTATATGTACACATATTCACACTATGTGAGTGAAATGGAGAATCAACAGCTAAACTTAATGTTACTACTTAGTCAAAGGATAGTCAGATATTGCAGCTACAACATAGCAAATAAAGGAAGAATCATCAATCACAACAATTTGTCAACATCATTTTTTTTTTCTTTTCTAAGACATCAGGAAAAAGTTGGTATCCTGTCCATCCTATGAAATGACGCTATCTAGTCTGCTTCCACTCTACAATGACAGCACCTAAACCATTTCTGCCAATAAGAATGAAGGGAAACCATAGACATACAAGCTTTTTGATTAAAGTTTCCCTTCAGGTTTCTTGTCTTCCCTTTTTCCCCTGGGTAGTATCTGTGAAAGGGCCAATGTCTACCCTTTCAGAAGCTGTGGTGGGGAGATGAAATAAGGACATTTTCATAACAGCACAAGGATGTAACCATTTTTTATATCAATTTATCAACTACAAACAAAGAATAAAGGAACTACGTTCTAGCCTAGCCAATTTAATTTATATTTTTAAGAAGATGGATTTTTAATACTATACAAATGACACACAATGCTTGCCTTGGTTGTGCAGCTTCACTGGCATGTGAAAAAGCTTGGTGGTCACAATGCAGGATAAAGACAATGGGAGCTAAAAGTTCATGCATGCCCTAAACATAAAAGGAAGCAAAAGTAGAGTGAGATTTTCCAGTTATTCAATAGTTCATAATACACAGCATCAAGCAGGCAGCAATAATAGGTGCAGACTAACGAAAAGCAAGAACATTTACATTCTTAACAGAATGGTTTCATAATCAATGGCTTTTATCTTAAATTATGATTAAATCCAAGTGTTTATTCTTCTGTATTATACAGAAGCAAGTTATTCTTCCTTTTTCTAACACAACAGACAACAAACTGGCAATGACAGTCAACCCTGCACCTGGCAGTTTATTCCAGGATCTATGTTAATAAATATGGATTTTATTTATGATAATTACAACCGTGATCCACAGTACAAAGATCTGCAACAGGGACAAATTACAAAATTTAAACTTATTTTTTATCTGATAATGTTCCAAAAGCAGCAGAGCAGTAGCCTTTAGAGGAGATAAGGTCAGTTATTTGGAAAATCAGAAAACAAAACTTACATTCCTACAGATGAGAGAAATAAAATGAGATTTTTGTCCCCTTTTTTTTTTAAGTCATAACAAAATGCATAGTAGACCTGGTACTGTTGCATTAGAAACTATTACTTATATATGCAATATATATTAAGATACAGAAAAATATATAGAAATATGCAGGTTTGGAAGAGGAAAAAAAATGACTGATAGTTGATGACTTGGGTCAGCATTAGAATCATGGCTGGGCCACCCAGTCCAGCCATCAGTGCTTTTACCCAGACCTGACCAGGAACAAAGCAGCAGCCTTTTGCCTTGATTTACCTAGGGCTATGTCCATTTAATATCAAAAGCAGAAACAATCACTTTAGGAAGCAAGCAATGCAGTTGGCAAGCAGCAATGAACGGGCAAGTAAAACCAGGCTGCAGAGTGAAACCTCATCTTCAGCAGATATTTAGCCCCTTCCCTCAGATTAGATCAGAGAAAAGGAGGATTTGGAGAAGGATTGAGGGAAGGTCGCTTCCAACCCAAACCATTCTATGATTCTGTAACTGGGGAATTCAGCTATGTCAGTGGAACTGGGCTCCCAGCAGTGGACTAGGACAGCAGGCAGGAACTACATAAGTTTCAGGCTGGAGTGGGGGTCAGCCATATAAAAGAAGCGAGGGGAATCCTTCAGTGACTGAAGGGATGTAGGGTGAAGGCCTGAGACCTTCCTGGTAGCCTCTGGACACAGTGATCACTCTAAGGGGAGGGAACTCCTGACCTCAGTCCAAAATCACCACCAGTTACAGTTGGGGCTTGATGCTATGTGCCCAGGCTACCCCTGCTAGGTCTCGCTCTGGGTGGAATTCCATCTCTGGATGCAGGAGGCAGAAGGTGTTGCAAGCAGTGGTCCAACTTCTTCACCAAGTGGAGCCTCAGCCCCAACTCCAGGTGCATGCTCTGGGCAGACAGAGATGCTAGGAAGATCATCTTGTCTATTGCATTGGGAGAAAGAGTACTGAAGCTGTACTGCCACCAAGCTCATCGGCATTTCAGGCCCTTGCTGGAAGTGAGATCATAGATCCCCAGACAGAAACTGTTCCACACATATGCTTCCATTTCCAAGCTAGGAAGCCTCTCCACTTGCTTTTCTAGCCCTTTCAGTGGTGGATAGACATGAACAATGAGAAGAGTCACTGGTTTGTGCAGCTACCCTGCTGTTTGCTGGTGTATCACTTGATATTCCACGTAGCATTTGAGGAATATTCGATGCCAGGGAGTTAGCTGATCAGCTTTATAAGTATCAAACAGATCCACTAATTACTAAACCCCCCTAGCTCTTATTGGGAAAAAAAAAAAAAAAGATTTTCCCTTAAGTGGTCAAAAATAAGCAGAGGAAGAGGGAGGTTATTCTCCCTCTGTACTCAGCACTGGTGAGGCCGCTCCTTGAATACTGTGTCCAGTTCTGGGCCCCTCACCACAAGAAGGATGTTGAGGCTCTGGAACAAGTCCAGAGAAGAGCGACAAGGCTGGTGAAGGGGCTGGAGAACAGAACCTATGAGGAGCGGCTGAGAGAGCTGGGGTTGTTTAGCCTGGAGAAGAGGAGGCTGAGAGGAGACCTCATTACTCTCTACAACTACCTGAAGGGAGGTTGTAGAGAGGAGGGAGCTGGCCTCTTCTCCCAAGTGACAGGGGACAGGACGAGAGGGAATGGCCTCAAGCTCCACCAGGGGAGATTTAGGCTGGAGATTAGGAGGAAGTTTTTCACAGAAAGGGTCATTGGGCATTGGAATAGGCTGCCCAGGGAGGTGGTTGATTCACCTTCCCTGGAGGTGTTTAAGGCACGGGTGGATGAGGTCTTGAGGGACTTGGTTTAGTGTTTGATAGGAATGGTTGGACTAGGGGGGGACCGATGGGTCCCTTCCAACCTGGTAGTTCTATGATTCTATGATTCTAAGATGTGGAAGCTCTCTAAATAATTGTTTATTTTGAGTACACCCAGATGCATGTTAGTGAACCTCATCCGTTTGTAAGAGGAAATTCTACCAGCACTGAAGAAATAAAGAAAGAGATTTGGAAATTTCTCTGTGTGCTATCAAATGGAATCCTCAGAATTTTTATTTTAATTTCTTCATGACTGAGATTACTGTTATAGCCGTAACTGTAGGGTTGCAACAATAACAGTCAGTTCACTGGGCAAAGCTAAAGACAGTAAAACTACTGAAGTTTGGAGTTTTTCTTTCTCTTCCTATTTCTGAACCTCTAGGGACTACTTCAAAAGATGAAGGCTAAATAGAAGCTCAGCTAGGAAAAAAAGCCCAATTAAACAACATGCTCCTTTCAGGAACTGATGTAAAATTTCCAAACATAACAATATGGGTTAGATTACAAATTGACAGTTTCAGATTTCTGAAACTTATGGTCATACCAAGAGGGAAAGGAATAGGAAAGATAGTGATATAGGTCCAGGATTCAACAATAAATACAAGCAGCAAAAATATTTAAATAAACTGTAGGTAACACAGGTTGCACCTTTATACATACTCACCGCCCATGGTTAATTAACAGCTCCATGTCTAATCTTTTATTCACCCTGATATACTAACATGAAATAAGAGAAATGGAAATGCCAAAAACTTGACTATCTAATACAACTATCACCAAAGCTGTAAACATATAAACTGAAGAAAAAGAAAGAGGACATAAAATAAGAATTAGTTATAAAAGATAAAAGCACATCATGCATTCTTCCAACATAATAATATATCAAATTTATAATAAAGTAGAATCATAATGTGGCTGCCCACATACAACAAAAACAAAAACAAACAGATGATGAAATATCAGGATTTCAAAAAGATACCTCTGATCTTTCAGTTACAAGAGTACTTCAAATGTTTAGAGATTTTTAGCTTGGCAAGAAAAGCCACTAGTATAATATGCATACACATATTTTTCCAATGCAGCAGATTACTAAAACTCTTTAGTGTTAATAAATAAGTTGACAGAGCTCAGATAATTTTATGACACTTCTCAGCTACAACAAAATATTGATTTCATAATACAGTCTACGGTTTACAAAGAAAACCAGGAACATAGCGCTTCTACAATGAAAAGCGAATCAATGCATTTCAAATACTGACTCCTCGAAGGGCAATCAAATCATGAGTGAACAATAGTTAGCCTAGCGTTTTAGCTTAATTGTCACTATTTCTTTTCAGTATAACTAGGACCAGAATTTTGGCACCACTCTTACAGAAGAACACTAAATGTAATTTTTACATATTCTTAAGTACAATACACTATTCTCTTTAGATTTTATATTTACAGCTACTATTTAAAAATTCAATGATCCAGTGAGGATTCTGTCTTTAAAATATGTAATACAGCTTCACAACACTCTGCTCTATTTGACTAGGGACAGAAATATCTTTTTCCCCATCAACTAAAATGTTATTTCATGCTGGTCAAAAAATCACAAACCCTACTACAAAGGCAACTTTCATGCATTTATGCATATAAAACAAGCATTATTGATTGCTTCTTTTAAGATTATATGCTGATGCTATGTAACAGTCTCAATAAAATGTTGTAAATTTCAGGCAAACTTTATTTACATTTATAAAGATGGAAACTGTCAAGGAACTAGAACTTCTTGCAAGTATTTTGAAAGAGAAACATTGGGTTCAGTATAGATCTTGACAGACAGAAGTGTAAGTTTTCATTTGTTGGCCAATTCTTAGAACTGTCATAGCAAATCTAGCTCTTGTTCATGGTTATACAAATGAGACAGAGGAATCCTCGCAGGGAACAACAGGACCAGTCCTATGATGGTTACTGAATACAAACACTTTAATTTGGGCTTTGTGTTCAGGTCACTGTGGAGAGAGCAGCTTTGAGGTGATCTGTTATTGAGGAATCAACGGTAACCATTACCTTCAAGAAAATCTGCTGGGCTTTGATGCAGTAAAAATTATGGGAAGTGGGGTTTGAGTCAATGGTAAAAACAGAACCAATAAAAATAGAGGAGGAAGATTGCTAAAAGAGGGGAAAAACATATCCTGTCATGATCACAAACTGTACTTCCTATTAGCTAATTCAGAGAAAGTTAGAAAGAAATGTTATCTAAAACCAGATGGACACGGAGACAAAAACCCAGGATTGTTACTAATAAGCTAAGAGGACCATTAATTCTAAGATAACCAAAGAAAGCCACCCTTTTAAAATGAGGTAAGAAGAAAAAGCTCCTAATAAAAGTGAAATGTCCACAAAACCAGAAGAAACACACAATAATTTGCTGTTTTGTGGAGTTGGTATAGCACCACAAGGCCTGGGCGATACACCGAGCACACTTCAGAGAAGTTAAATCTGCAGTTTTTCACAATTCATTTTCTTTTTTGTTTTCTGTACTTCACCTCTCTCTTGAATCCTGTGGCAACTCCATCCTGAAATTACTGCACTACTGATGCAACAGTAGTTGAAAACAGAGGTAAAGAAGTTTTCTTTGTCAACAGCCTGTAGGCTCGCAAAATTGAACCTGTTCTTTTATCTGCCTGTGTTCATTTAGCCCACCAAGCAGTCTTTATTAAAGCTGAGGCATCAGGCAGTCAAAGTTCATTAATACCATTTATATAATCTCTGCAGTTTCAATTAACTCAGCAAGACATTCTACTACATGATAACAGTCTCATTAATTCAATAAAATCCCATAACTATTAACAATATGGTCTATGTTAAACGGGGTGTCACCTAGTAGAAAATAATAGCTTTAACAGCTTGTGATGAAACTCAGGGCTTCTTTTTTTTAAATTTGATCTGGCTAAATATTCCATCCTTATGTAGAAAGGTATTACTTCTTGGTAAGGAATCAAGAGGATTTTAAATATGAGCAGAGGATAATTAAGTCCTTTTAAGTCATATCAAAGTGTAAAATAATACTTCTTGCTCAATAAATGATAGACTAAATTAGCTGGAATGTGTTCTTCCATTTCCCCATCATCAGTGTACTCTGACCTATATTCACAAGAAATGGGAGGCTGAATACTGCTGAGTTTTCTTTAGCAGTGCCCTTGAAAACATAGCTCACAAATCTCATCTTTTTCTTTTATCATGCAAGACTATTCCTTGCTCACAGTCTGTCAAACATGAGAAATAAACAGCTGCTGGATATTTGATATGTTTGATAACTATATATTTTATTTGTTTTGTAATCTCTAAAACAGTTCTTCATAGGTAACTATTCTTTCAATCCATATGTGTCGGTCTTTTCATGGAAAGTCACTGATTTCCTGGCTTGAGAACAGGGTGGTCACAGACCCAGGCTTGAAAGCATAAGGTGTATTTTAAAAATCTTCACAATTACTAAACCCCTGTTTTTTTGTCTTGAAGGGTTTTTTTTTTTCCTATGTGAAGTTTGTTGCTCTACAGTTTATCCTTCATCCATGCACACAGTATCACTCAGTCTGTCAGTTCCTACTCACCCTACAATTAAAAACCTGGAGAAATAAGTACAAATACAACGTCAGTAACCCTGTGTATTTGGCTTCTTAGATTGGTTTAAACTCATTTCAAACCCTTCAGAACAACAGTTAAATTAATTTAGCCTGCATTCCAATGGACGCACAGTTAACGTAGTTAGTGAAAGTCAAGGGTTTCTTTACCATTTTATCAAAAACGGTTTGAGCAGGTTCTCCCTCAGGTAACAGTGGCGTTTGTAGCACCCTTGCCCTTCAGTCAAGAGCCATTTGTTAGCTGCACTGTATTTGGAAGCTACAGGGTAGATAAAAGATGTGGTCGGTAACATACCACATGGCTTTAGCACTTTGAGGAGGAACTTAAAATATATAAAACTTAAACCACAAGCTCTGCCTAAATTTCAAGAATTTTCATGGTTTTTGCTTGTTCAGTATGGTTTTTAATCTTGCTGCATGCTTTCTTTCTTTCTTTACCTAAGCACAGAAAACCTTTCTTTTTCTTTTCCTTTTTTAACCAACCCTGAAGCAAAAGATGCTTTTATTAAGAAAACTGAAGTTAGACAACTTAGCAATCTTAAAGAAAACAATCTGAGGGACTGTCTTATGAGGATGAAGCATATGTTATTCAATGAGCTTACTTTTCTTACTATACAGCTGACAAGCACCTCTTTGATTACTTTAGCATCAGATACAACTTCAGACACAACAGAACTACTTATTGTCAAACCATACAGAAAATGTCGAGTCAATGAATGCCACCTGTACAGTATTTTCATTACCTGTTTATAAAGCAACTGCTCATTTTCTCTGGCATAGCAGAACAGAACATCTGTAAGAATTTTCCTCACATTCTCCTGCTGGAAATACTGCATTTCAGGAAAGCTGAAAATGAAGAAAAGCAGGGAAAGTAAACAATATAGCTCACAGTTGCCATTCTAGAAATAATTTTAGGTAAGACAGGAACATCCCTTATCTCCTTTCCCACCGCTCTGCGAATTGTAGGTGCTGCTTAACTTACAATACCTCTAAAAATTTGTTATATTTGGTTTGCAACCAAAATTCTGAAGCACATTCTTTAATACACATCACTCCACTACACAGATATGATAATATCAACAGTAATAGTTAAATAAGTAATCCCTTTTAATGCAACAAAAATCAGAGATTTGAAAAAAATTAAATATAATGGCAGATGATTCTGACCATTGACTTCTTACACACAGCCAACCTACTGAAAATGAATGACTCGGAGAATCTAATCGAAATAAACCTATGTACCAGATGAGTATGTTCCCAGCTGCCTAAAGGATCAAGCTCCTTTCCTCCTTCATGTCACAAAACCACATTAAGCTGAAACGGAATGAAATGACTGAAGCAAGGCTATACTCTCTCTCTCTCCTGCACAGAGACTCTTACTGCCAAAGCTAGCAGCCCAGAAGATTGTTCTGGTCCCAGGTAGCACAGCATCTAAACAGCAGCTTAGCTCCAAGACTGTGCTCTACCGATTCTCAGTCCTGCACTAATGAATATGAAACTTGCTAGGAACATTTAGAAAAGGAGCATTATCAAAAGAAAGATAAGGCAAACACTGCTTCCTCCTTCAACAACTAAGCCTGTTGCAAACAGTTAACTGTTGATTAATTTGATTCAGGTACTGGAAAAAGAAGCATCAAAGATAAAATCTCCATAGATATAAACATACTTTATATGACATGCTTGTTATTTTAAAAAATCTTTGTTAGGCTGGCAACTGTAACCGGATCATTGTTCTGCCCTGCAGTTTCATAAATAGTGTATAGCCCTACTCTTCACTTTTCTCAAGATAAAAGTTAAGCAAAGAAAGAGTACAAGAGCTACAATATGTTAAGGAATTCTGTAAAAAATCCAGTTCTAAACTGGAATAAAATGCAAAAAAGAAAAGTATGTCAAAAACAGCATATATACAAGGGTTCAACATTTCATCAACATTTGAAAAATGATTAGTATTTTAATGACAGGTTTATTAAAACTCTCAGGAAAACCAGTATCCTAAGCTCCAATATATCTTACTGGCATCTTCTGTGATGCAACACAATTAGGTATTTCGCTGTGTTTAGTAGCTGTTGCAAATACATTTTAAAATTATGAATTCACGTGATACTCTGGCAGGGCAAATATCCTCTAAATTAAATAGAATGCAGTGGAACTAGTGTGAGAATAAGGGAAAAAAGCTTCTGGGAAAATCCTATTATTTTCATATAACCCAAGAAATTGTAAATATTTACAATTTGTTACAATTCTGAAGCAACTCTCACCTGTGCATCCTGCTCCTTGGCAATTGGAAGCAGGAAATAAAGTGGTTATGCAGGATGCATCTTAATGAATAAGTGCACAAATAAAAGAGTTTTCATGCTTGCTAAAGAAGTAATTAGCTGGCAAAAAATATTTCAAAAACCAATCACTCCAATCCACATCAAGCTATATGGAGCAATAACAAATAAATAAAAAATACCCAAAAGAAAAGGTAAGGTTAGACAAAGAAAAATTTAGTACTTAAAAAGACAACAAGAGTAGGCCTTACAACAGATTGTTGAAGGCTATAGTACTGTCACTTTTAAAATGAAATCATGTGGATTGTAGGTAACCGTTTTTCAAGTAAATTTTGTTTTTCCTTCTTCTCAAGTCTTAGCTGCAATGTTAAACTTTAGACTAGCTCTCTTAAGGCTGCTGTAAACCCTGTCATAGCAAAATAATACAGGGAATTTTAATAAAAACTACTCATGTTAAGAATTACAGCGTCCATCTCACAAAGGTGATGACAGGTAAGCACAGAAACATAACTAATTAAGGCTTTAAAGCTGCTTTGAAATTCTTGGATTGAAGGACCTGAATCAAAAGCCAAGGCAGAGAAGACAGGGTAGCTTAAACAAAGCAAAGCTGAAGTCCTGAGGAAGCCACTGGGACGAGGGTTGTAATGTTTTCCTGACACCTGGTGGGGGTAATGGTAGACCAACATTTGGAAACCTGTATGCACTTGTAGTAATCATATTACTGTAAAAGAAGGACACAGCTGAGACCAAAAGGGCATCACAGCAGATGGCAATCGATGTAATTTAGGGGTTTGAAGAGATTATTTCTGAAGGACTGTTATTCAGGCCTGCCCTATGAAGTTTAGGAAGAGAAGACTAACAAAGAAAACTCAAAAATACACAAAGATATCTGTGAGGATCTAGTAATACCAGAGATTGTGACAGAAAGGATAATAATGAACTCAGAAATAAGCTGGCTGAAGTATTAATTATAGTTAATGTAAATACAAGAGATCACGAGGGAACTATCAGTTCAGGCTGGATTTTTATGGAGAATGTAATTTTATGATTAAAGCACTGTTTTAGAAATACAGTATCCTCAAATCAGGCAAGCTAAGAATACTTTTCATGAACACTAGAATATGATATTTAATCACATTTCTGAGAAAGACTGAATAAGGACATGGGAATTCTGCTAGAATGTTTTACCACAACTCCTATAATTAGGCAACGGCGCATTCAAGTCCCTGCTTTCTGGGAGTGAAGATCAGTGTGAGTTACCTACCATTTTTTAAAACATACTTTTAGCTCATTTAGGGACCCCTAAACATGTGGCAGCCAAACTTTAACACAGGCAAAATATTATATTTAAACATTATAGCTTGGATTTCTCTGACCTGACTTCAAGTGACTACAGTTTTGTTAGGTACCTTTTATAATTACTGACGAAAAACACACTTCTCTACACTGTGATTCACCAGATCTATACTAGAGTTTTACTTTAGGAAGATATGGTCTACGTCCTGGAATACTGCAGGTACACAGACTCTAAAAGATGATTAGTGCACTTGTGTGTATCTATGTTTTACAAATCCAGTTACTGGGTGTGATAAACTTCACAAATGCATTTGAACACACAGAGAAATATCACTGTTCCCTTTAGGTAATAGAATTCAGAAATTTGAAATAATTGAAACCAAAAGCAATTTAAAAAGCATATTTCCACCCACTTTCCGCATCTATTATTACCACACTTCAGAGAATTCTAATAAAAACATTGCAGAGTAAAATTTTTATTGCTTTGATAGATGGGACTATGTAGTTTGATACTCTATGTGCAGCTAGCATCACTCTCTAAAGCATTATTTACTTGAAGCTGTTGGATGATGGAGTACTGAAATCAATGACAAAGAGTACAAAAATATTTGTTAAACAAGAAGCAGAAGGTAGAAGGTAATGATTATGTTGACTGAATATAATACCAAGTAATTTTAACCTTTAATAAAAAGCATTGTAAGTTAACGACAAATCTTTGAATTGTAACTCCAAGAATTTATTAAAGAATGGAAATGAAAAGGACAATATCAAAGAGACGATATTTATATTCCAAAGCCAAGGAATATAGAAGTTATTGTTTCTTACTGTAATGTCAGTTTACAAACAGATACATATGTATATATAAAGTGCACACTGTGTTTTATGATTAGGCAAACAACAAGTATATATAAATGTATGTAGTTTATCAAATTAATTCATGTTACTTTGATAAATTTTGCTCCTTCATTGCTTGACTTACTTTGATACTGATGACATATAACGTATGCTGGTATTGTTTCAAGTATAAATACATAAATGGAAATTTCCTTAGACACTATTACTAATATTAGTGAATATTACTCACACTGCCATTTGCCAGAGTGAGAGCCTGGATTCTGTGTGTGTAAATATACATATATATATATTTTTAAATAAAAGTCTTATATCCAACATAACCTCCATGCAACTTCTCATTCTCCAAGTGTAGTTTAGATACGTATATATTTTAATCTTAGAACATCCTGAACCATTTCCTTTAACAAACAAAAAATACCATCTGTGAGAATGCACATGAAAGCATACTCAGATTTTAATTATATATCTCATGACAAAATGCATTCAAGAATGGGTCTAGGGACAGACGTATAAGATATTCCAAAACCAGAGAGCAATTTCTTCTGCATGACTTTGCTTCTGTAAATGAAAATGTGTGAGCTTGGGACTTGTAAAATCTATGACTATCACCACTTTTATAAGTTATAAGGAAAAATATTCGCAATACAGTAAAATTTCACATGGTACCAAACCAGTAATTGAATTTAATTAGATTTGCACATCACTCAGTGCTTCCACTCTGAAAAAAAAATGTTTTTTGATACTGAGTGTTCTAACTCAAATAATTCCTGAACAGGAATGACCTAAGGACCCAGAGGATGAAAGCTTAATCACAGTAATATTAGGACAAATTTTATTTTTCATATGTCACATATGGTGGCATATAACACCAGAAAAGTGATCAGAAAAGTGATAAATAGAAATAGAAATGCTAAATTTCTCTAGATGAGCAACATTTCCCTTACTAATTACAAACTACTTAATTTATTATTGATTGAATAATTAAAGAATGTCAACTGTACAATCCTTTATCATGATCATATTTTAATTAAAAGACCTTTCAGTTTCTCTTACCTTCCTCTTTGCTTCATATAGAAAACCCTACTTTAAATTTCAGGTAGTAACACATTTCCTAATATCTTAATTTAGAAGAGCTTTTCATCGATGATACAGACAAATCTCCAGGGTTTAATGTTTAAATCGATTTTCTCATTTTTCACTCCAAGAAATCTGTATTTTTATACATTTAATGTATGTTTCTTCACATTCATGTTCAACAATCCTGACACTTACACTAGCCAAAGTTAAGAAACCACAATATAATGTATACCATACAAAAAAAGCAGAATATAAATTTATATATATAAATTTCTTTAAGGATCTACATACGTTCTTGTCACATCTTGTTCAATCATTGCTCGAAGCTCTTTATCCTGGAAAAATTTATTCCAAAGACTCTGAAATAAGGAAAAATAATTGTATGAAACATACACCTCTACTTAAGGCTTACATATTCCATTAGCAAAGTACTGTTGTACAGATATTAACTAATTAATCCTCAAGAATCCTGGTAGATAGTTGTATCTATATATTATGGGTGAGAAAGAATGTTAGTGACTAGCCTAACATATCTCAGAAAGTCAGTTTCGAAGAGAGATGAAAATATTCCAGTCCCTGGATCCTTGTTCTAGGTTCACTGGATGGCTGCAGGTCTATGAGTTACTTGTAAAGGGTCTGTGAAGAGTATTTCAGAAGAGAGAGTAAATTGAAACTGGAACCATCAGCCCAACCGAAAAAATTTAGCCGTTCACTTATGTAAAAAGGTCTATATCATTGTACTGTACTATGTTTCACCTAAGAATGTACGGACTCTAATTGGAAGCTAATTTCCACATTAAGAAACTGTTTGGATGGAAGATAGTTTGTCCTAGTACAAGAAAAACTGAATAAGGAATGTATAATGATCAAATGTCTGTTATGAAAATGACTTAATTGTAATTGTGCAAATACACAGTGCAGAACAAGACTGGCCATTCTGAAAAAATTCTGATACGGAGAACCAGAGTATTTAAAGCAGCCCATCAACACACACAAAAAATTAAATAAAAGATTTTCAAGTAGGTTTAGGTTCTTTTGTATCTGTGCTTATGCTCTTTTCCATTCCCTTTCTTTGGTTTCCATGCCTTGTTTACTGATATTTTGCAAAAGCTAACCTGAAAAAAGTCAGCAAATGATGTTGTTTGTACACTGCAGAAAAAGTATCGTCAAGTGTTTTCTTTATTGCAAAGGGATGGTAGCTTGGCCATGCTGATCACAATACAGGAGGAACAAAATCTACAGTAGTCTTTTCATGCAGGTTAGTTTTCAGATAGCAGCAGCACTAGTGAATGAAATACTGTACAAAACCAGTGGCTATAGTAGTTTCAGAATATCTTGCTCCCCTGTAAAACAATTCATTGTCATGGTGGGTTATGCTCCTTAGAAAGAAAAGAGAAACTAAATTAATGTTATCTAGCAGAATGAAGGTAAAACAACAAGAAAAAGAAAACGTTAATGAGCTTCTATGTTTGCCTTACAAGCTATGAAAAAAATCCCTAAACTTTAGAAGTATTTATATGCTTGACAATATCATATGTAGAACTAGAACCCTTTTAACTTGCAGCTCTTTTCATGCAGCTACATCGCATTTTGAAACTCATCTGCCCCAGCTCCCACCCAAGCCCATCAGAGCAAATGATGGAGGAAACAGGATCTGCATTGCTGAAAGAAAAGGGCAAAACTTGAAGTCACCATAGGGGCTCATAGAAACTTCGCTCTCCATTCTTATGCCTGATTTGGCCTGGGGCTTTGTTTTATAGATTAATCCCCTGCCACATACTCTGATATGTTAACCGTTATCTTTTATTTCCTAAAGACATGATAGGAAGGAAGAAGGTTGTACCAGTCTATACAATCCCAAACTGAATTAAAAAGACTTTTAACCTTTCACATTTTTCGTAGCTTTCTTTCCTGCTGGTTGCAAGAATAGTTTGATGACATGTACATTCATACTGGCTGCAGAGCCACCAATGTGCCTATAATCAATACCTACATGTTTCAACAAGCAAATCTCTATCCTGCATCTACTATGAAGCAGAGTATCATGCTAAATACAAACAAAACATTGGTTTCCATTTGTGAACAAAATGGAAATACAATCAGTACCATCAAAGATATATGTGACAGTCATTCCAGGTGTAAATCTCTTAAAAGCAGCCAAACAAATTACTTTCATCGTATGAAGTTATCTTGGAAATTTGATGAATAGGGATTTTCAAAAATGGTAATATAATTAACAGAGAAACTTAAAGATATGTGCTTTAAAAAACTAAAAGCTTTTCAGGTATAATAAAATGCAGCAGATAAACAGTGTTAAAAAAAGAATTACACTCCTAAATCTACATGTAAACCTTCATCTCATGACTTTGATAATGCCAAGTTACTAGGAGGTTCCATTAATTTCAGTGAGAGAGCTGGATGCTCTGCACTTAATGACAGGCAGGCCAAACACTTTTACCACATTCTCAGTATTTCTTTAAAATCTGGCTCTGTTATTTTGCAGCTGCTTGCTTTCTCTTAAAAAAGAAACTTTTGTTTCTTTTAGCTGTATAAAGAAAAAGAATTAAAAACCTTGGATGAAATGCCAATCTTGCAGCCTTGTGCTTTAGATTTTATTCAGCACATCTACAACCGAGACATACAACAATTCTATTTTTCCTAGAGAAAAACTTCCAAGGCTGAAGAGTCTTCCAGAGGGTCCTTCAGTATCTGCCACTAACACCGTTCCCTTTATATTGACGGTCTAAATGCTTCTTCGATTAGAGGCATTCTGTGTATGAAATGAAAACACAGCAATAAAAAAAAATATAAAGCAAAGAAAAGATATGCTGTGAAACTGGACTTATAGTCCAGCACTGACTTTTTGTTCATCACAGACTTCCCTGTAAAATCAGAATATTGACCTGGAAATGAGCACTTCTGGATTTTCAGAACAGCCTGTGAACCACAAATCAGTTTGGAAACTTAGTAGGGAGATCTTAGCACCTGCCTTTTTTCCTTCTTTACCAATAACTCACTGGTGTCAGAATGATGATGATGATGAGAACATTAGCAGCACATATACTGATAGTACCAAGTGTCAACTTACCCCCTCATCCTGAGAGAGTGGGTTGTTGATTATCAGATCTTGTTGTCCTGCTTTCCGAGGGTTTGTAATGTGCTGGGTAAAAACAGAAAAAAAAATCAAATCATCTTCTATTTCACCTACATCAGTGGATGAGAGAAGAGAACCTAGTTTGTACCAACTTACAATTTCTTTGATCTTATTGTAAGATGTTCTTAAGTCTGAAGTGGTTTTAATCCATTGACTTCTGTCCTGGGGTAGAACCTCTAGAAATAACTACCAACAAAACAAAACCATTAGGTTTAATCAATTAAACATAGTTTTTCATATAAATACTTCTAGACAGCATAAACCATCTCAGAAAGGAGGAGCAGGTACTGTACACATAAAAAGAAGAAAGCAAAGATCTATAAAATACTGGTTTTCATATTTTCCAGTCAATAAAAAAGAGGCTTGAAAACAGCAGTTCTATGGTGTGAAATAAAGCATTAAAAACAACTGAAGCCACAAACTCAAGCTTTGTAAACTGTCAGAATTTCAGCAAAGCTGACTGAGACTTGCAAGGCAGAAACAAACAGCAAAGAGATGAAAATAAATATACAAAACTTGAAGCTATTTACATAACACTGATGAGCTAATGGAACATGCTTAAAACCAAACACAAATGTAGAACAGAAAACGAACTCTCAGAGATATACTCTATCTAAGAAATGTGGAAAGGGAAAATCTTAATCTATAGAAAATAAACATGTTCTAGAATTCTGCAACAAAGTTGAAAGAGATGATTTTGCAAAAAGTTCTTCAGAATGCCTATGTATCAACAATTTCATATTTCTATATAAAAAGGGTTCAAAAGAAACAACTATTGGAAAATACTTTTTAGTTAAATAGATAACAATAAGGAAAATACCAGAGTATTTCCTTGCTTTTAAAATGTTTTTATTTACACATGACGATGTATTAAGAAACGGTAAACATTGGCAAACAATTAAATTCCCAGATTAATAAAAATACTTAAGTATTTCAGAAGTTAACAAAACAGAGATTATATTTTTTTAAAACAGGTAGTCTAAAACAGACTACCCACCCCCCCAACTCATACTGGGACATGCAAATAAAACCAGTCTGTTTCTAAAACAAAACCACCCATAGGTTTAATTACTGGACAGTTAGAGACTTGATGGTTTTGTTAGTTCAAAGTTTTGAATTACGGCCTCTTAATTTGGAGGTTCAAGAAGAAGCAGACTGGTAAAACAATGTTTGTGGCATACATTCATCTGTCCTCCTGAAGAGAGCACTTTCATTAACTTCAAATTTGTTCAAGGCTATATAAATTTAAAATTTAAATTTTCAAATTTCTTTCATTCATATATAAAGAGTATTTTCATTTTCTTCCTATAGGTCGTTCTGCCGAAGTGAACCTTGGGAAATTCCAAGTGAGGTAATTTAAATTATCAGTGCAAGACACAGCAACTCTACTATCATAGCTAGTGCAGAACAGAAGACCTGATGCCAGTGCAACAAAATTCTTTCGGACTTCATATAGCATTTCAGTATGATAGTGCTTCCTTTATCTCTCCTTTCCCCTGCAACCTTAAAAAGTATAGTAAGAGATCTCTGAGGACCTGTTGTGTCTTACAAATGGAAGACCTGGCTTTCTGCTTTATCTAGTCATTATAAGAGAGACTGCCCTTCATTCTCTCATTTCACTGGGAAAAGCTGCTATCAGAAGGAACAGACTGACTTTAAAGGAGTCCCAAGTTCCACAAAACATAAATTTAGAGAGACAGACTTCCTTCTGAATTCCATTCCATGACTTCACGGCACGCTGACTGAGAGGAGAGATGGCTGTGTGGCACTCAATTCTAAACACACCACCCAGCACAAAGATATCCTTTCCTAGGAATCTATTGCTATCACCCACAATTCAGCTTTAAGGCAACTCAATATGATTAGCAAATGTCCTATGAATTACAAAAACGAGCAGGAAAACACTGTGATGAAGTCTCTTGGAAAATTCATGATTCTTTGCATCAATAATCTTCCAGCGCATCAGGTAATGTGTTGATACATTGCAACCACAAACTGTAAATAAATATTTTTCTCTTCTTACCTTCCAGCAAACACTACGGAACCTGCTGCTTCTCAGCTGCCCATTAATCCCCTTCAGCCGTATAGTTGCCAAGTAATTGTTGTTTACAAATAGTTCTTCCCATTCTTTACTGTGTGCAAAAGCAAAAAGAATGAACATTTAAACAAAAACCAAATATGCCTTAGCTGATTTAAGGGCTATATGACACCACACAATTTTGGATAAGCAGAGGAAAGTAACTTTTTTTTAAAGTATATATTTAGTTGTGTACCATTTCTAAACGCATGGCTGTCTTTTTGGACACATTTCTTCTTTGGATTTAATGAATATGTAGATCGCTATAATTATGCCAGCTACTGAAATTCATAATGTCTATGGAGGCTATTCCATTTCCTCTAAAATGTTGGTACTGCAGTTCAGTGAATAAACAAGAAAAATGAATATTAATATAAGCACATTCATGTTTCAGCTGTAGACAAAGGAGTACCTATTCCAAAAATATGCAACAGAAAAGTATGCTGTTGACTGTATTAGCTCCTCACATGACATATTTGCTTAAATGAACCTTCTTTTCTTCTTAATGTCAAGCTGGGCAGTTAAGCATAATAGAAGATGACTTTCTTTAACATTTAGTGCTATTTACTATTGAAATCACTCCTACTTTTTTTCTACATGATCAGTTTTAAAATTTTAACAGGTGCTAGCAAATTTAAAAAAACATCAAAAAATTAAAAAGCCTCACTGTATAAACTGTTAAAGGCAAGCTTGAGTACCTTGCAGTACCTATGGCTGACTAGATAAACAACCTAAATATGCCTCCCAGGCACGCAGGCACCAGGGGCCTAACACCTGTGCCTCATTAATATACAAGTAAATCTGCTCTACTGGGAAACAATTGGAAATTAATTGTCCCAAACCATCTACTGAGTTTGAATAAAAGAATTAAATCTATATTTCCTGCACCTTCTACTGAAACGAATCTCACGGTGTAAGCCATTTGATAGTCCAAGCCCAAGACTAGCTCACAGCCTTTCTGCACTGATTCTAAAATCCAAAGGGTAATTTCAGTGTAAAGAGCTGAGTTATGTGCAAGTAAATGCGTTTCCGATTTATTTTCAATGCATGTCTTTAAGGTGAACATCTCCTTCTCCCACTGTCACATGGGAGACTATTAATTCTCCCTGGGAGACCAAATGAAACCAGAGAGAGAGAAACTACTATTGTGACTCCAGGGTAAGATCTCACCAGACTTTGCTCGCTAAGGAGGGTCACAGACTGGGTTATACTAAATACCAACAAACTCTGGTTTTGCAAACTGCCCTAAAAATGCAAGCTGGAGCTACACAGTTTTCAGTCTTTTAGGCTGAGTTGTAAGGGTGATTTTTTTTAAGCCTTGTTTTAGATAAAACTTGTTCAGTTTCAGAACGGAAATAAATGGTACAGTAGCTGGGATAGCTGGAGAATGGACTTGGCAAGCCAAGAAATTATCATTCTGTTCCTTTGAGTCAGGAGTGAATTTACAATTCATGCTGAGACCAGGAGAGTTGTGTTTGTGAAGGCATCACTTTTCAGCTAGGATTGCTTTCTAAAAAATACTTGGGTGTTTACTTTTGGGTCTTTATTATTAACTACTTTGAAAAGCAAAGGTACTCTGGATAAGGACAAAGATGGCTAACGTAGGGTTAGCTTGCAGGGATTAGGAATGCTTTCAGTCTCTGCCAACAGCCAATATTTCCAAGTTCCAAAATAGCAGCCAGTAACTCCAATAGTGTAGGGCAGCTTCCTTCCTTCCTGCTAGATCCCCCATTCTCCAAGTCAGAAAGACTATCTGGTCATTTCACTGTCTCCCTGTCTCCCATACATCCTCGCTTTCTGCAGTGAGCTGCCTACGGTTGTTTACTGTGATTCTGCCTCCTTTAAACGCAACGTATGGTATGCAGCAGACACAGCTTGAGAAAAATCTGGTCCTTTCTTTCATAGTCATTTATACTTCAGTAACTACAGTATATTATGCCTATCTAAATAACCACATTTCTATCATATATAATATTCTTTGTTTGCCATTCTAAATTTTGTAGCATCATTGGCCATAATAACTACTGCCAAGCTGCCTCCCTAAGGTAGTGACGCTTCGAGAGTGACACATTCCCCTGTGCACACAACAGTTCAGCCTCTGAAGCTATTCACATTGTTCTGCAAGTGGATGATACTCCCACAAGGTCTTTGAGAATGCCAGTACCTCAGCTGAATCAGCAAAAGGTTTCGAGCAGCGTTACTATGAACAGAAGGACTAGGCAGGAAAGAAAGTCTTCTGGTTATTTTTTTCACCAGCTGCTGGGAATGACTGGATTTGGGTTTTTTTGTAATGCTGTTCCAAACAGGTTTTGAACAAAATTACATTTTAAACAGCCAAAAGAAATTTGGCAAGATCATATCTCCTCTGCAACTCCCCTTGGCTGCTGAGATCGCTAAAAAGAAAAGTTATAAGCAACAGGAAAAAAAAAAAAAAAAAAAAAGACCTGGAAGCTGAAAACACACTTCAGTTTTATTAGAGCTGAATGATATCTAAAATTCTTTCTGAACATCATTCACTAATTCATTTCTCAAATATTTTGAATAAAGGCTAATAAAATAAGCCTGAGAATTCCAGAGACTGTTTCAACAATGGTAACACTGTGTAATATCAACAAGCTATCAATTCTACAAGGGCAATTTTTGAAATTATATAGCCTTACTCTGTAAACTAATATCTACGAGCCTTGTTAACCCAGGCTTGCAGAAAACTCATCGGTCAAAGTGAAATGAGCAGTGAAGATTGTAACTCAAGTCTACCACATCCCATTTGCTTCACTGAAGTGAAAGACTTCAAGAGCCAATTGGAACCACTTAAACTATGAATAAGCACATGCAATTGTTCTCAATCAAACTAGAAAATTAAATGCATAATTATGTGTTAATACCACCTTGAGGTGGTACAAACGTTAGTGTTTTCTGCTTATTCTGTAGATATTTTTCATTTCATGTTCTTATTTAAATATCCTGTCTCATACACTATTGCATCTATTGTAACATTTTTGTAATATAAGACCTGCATGAGGAAAAAGTAATCGGATTAATGATTTTTAAGAAACTAAATTTCTTCTGCTCTATCTACAAAGTAATGGTCCAGTGTAGAATATTTATTGGCTAGTTGCTAGGGATTGTTGCATTACTCAGAAGTGGGAAAAGTGTTCCATATGTATGAATGAAAAAGTAAGCAAATCAATGGAAAGAATAAAGGTTGCAGATTCATTCTGCAAGGTTTGTTCTTAGTTCTAATCTGTTTCTTTTCATCTTTTGAAACATGCATTTATGTCATAACTGCAAGAGTCTGAATATGGCTGAAAAAAAATCCTATACTGGGGTCTGCTCTAACACACAGACTTTCTTACATATACGAAAGGAGGTTGATCTCCTAGCAATCCACATAAGCATATTTATTCTTCTCTTTCTTTCCACCAGGACATGTTTTGTGGATCTGATGCTTTTCAAGATAACAACAAACATTAGATTTTCAGAGATAAAAGTCCTAACAAAGACTTTGAAGGGACATATCTCCGATGATAAGCTGTAAGATAGGAAGAACAACAAGGACTTTACACCAGAAAGTCTAAGTAAAATTTTACACACACTTAAATATAATTTTAAAAAAAGATATTTAAATCTTAGATTAATGATTTAAGATCATTAAAAAATAAATACTTTGTCCAGAAGAAGGATTTAGTAAGCGTGGTATAGCACAGAGAGCAGTCACTGCTACTTAACTCCGGCGTTTACTGATTTACAGGATAAAGCTACTGGTGTACAAATGCAGATTCTTCCTGAGTTTAAAGCTACTGCAAGAAGCATTTTTGCACAACAATGTTCAGACTACACTAAACTACATGGAAGACACTATCATGCACAGAAATGTAAAAAAGTGAATAGCCACATCAAAGAAGAATCTATGTCACTGAAAAAGAGCACAGATTAAGATCTGGGATGGCAGGGGCTAAGACTTACCAGATAATTATTACTGTCCATAATTACTTTGCTTTCAGCTGAAACTACAGGTAACAAAGGAACAAGCATCTATCAGATCATGAGGCAGTGTATATTGCTATTTTGTTTCATAGTTTTTAAAAATATTTTATGCCAAGTTTTGAAATCCCCTTTTACATGTCCATGATGAAACAAGACCAAATTAATATTTACAACATTTAGATAACAAAGAATATTTTTCTGCTCATGGAAGAATACTACAATACTATTGAAAGGTGTGAACATTTGCATACATATTTAAGACTTTAATCTACATCTCAATACTATAGCACCCTCTGGACCAATACTGAAGGATAAAATGCATATTCTCATAGAGAGCCAAAGAAACTCAAGTGGTGCTACTAGTATTGGCAAAATCGTCTTAAAACAAAATGGTGTGCATGCTCCCAGAAAAGCCAATTTCACTTTTTTTATACTGTTTTTTGTTCATCTTCAGAATGTGTTTTTTAAAATGTTGAGACCCAAACTCAGCTCCCTGCAGGCACCTAATGAAGCAACAGGCTACTGAATAGGTTGTCACAAAGAAAACAACTTCTACAATCTTTGTGTCATATGTTTTGCAAGATGATGTCTTTATTGATAGGAATATCAATAAGTGAATGTAGTATCTATATTTAAATAGAGGTGATAGTTCTTTTCCAACATACTGCATAAATCCAAAAAACATGCATAGTTTGTATTATTTATTATGCCATAAAATGAACGTCTGAGAAAAAAAGTGAGACAACAGCCATGAATGTAATGAAAACAGACTCAGTTCTACAAAAACGGGGAGAAAAAACAATTGAAAGGTAGTATGAAGTAATAAGCAGTAAGTTTCTGAACCAAAACCATTTCCAGAACACACAGATTTTTTATTTGCTAGCCTGAAAGTCCACTTGACGGCCTTAATATGAAGGATTATCAATCTGCTTGGAAAATATATGTGTGGAGAAAGGTATAATGACTTTCTTAATGTAAATATTCCAGCAAAACCAGAATCACAGAATCACAGAACAACCAGGTTGGAAGGGACCCATCGGATCTTCTAGTCCAACCATTGCTGTCTAACACTAAACCAAGTCCCTCAATACCTCATCCACCCGTGTCTTAAACACCTCCAGGGAAGGTGACTCAACCACCTCCCTGGGCAGCCTATTCCAATGCCCAGTGACCCTCTGCGTGAAAAACCTCCTCCTAATCTCCAGCCTAAATCTCCCCTGGCGGAGCTTGAGGCCATTCCCTCTCGTCCTGTCCCCTGTCACTTGGGAGAAGAGGCCAGCACCCTCCTCTCAAAACGTCAATTTATCAGCCGGCTGTTAGCTGGCTATTCTCTTTAAGCTACCAGTGTATACACAGTGCAGTCCAGGGAACTGAAATAAGGCTGCACTTGCAGTGGGACACTTTGCCAGCATCATTCCTAACAGCACTGGATCTGACAGAGAATCTTGAGATACCTTTCTTCATACTCCAAACTGTCTACTGTTTCTTTGGTAGTTCTCAACCAAAGAGCCAGGCTCGGCCCTGGGACAGTACATCATTTCTAACTCTGCAATTGTTCAGCTTGTGTAGAAAAATTCTTGTTACAGCCATTTCAAAGTCTAAAATTCATAAGCTCGTTCGCCTCTACTTATTACTTTTTGCACACACCTACAGAATGGCAAAATAAAATACTGATATTTTGTTTAATTATTTTTATTTTTTTGTATTGCAACTGATTTGACAGTTGCAGAGTCAAGGCTTTCTAGTTTAAACCTCCCTAACACTTTTTAAATACTTTGCATGTAGATGTAGAATATTTATTTTTAATTTTCCGTATTAGAGTTCCCGTCTATTTTGCCCTTCTGCCTATTCATATCCACAGTTAACCAGCACTCTGTGAATTTTGTGTTCACATGCATGTAGCTTTGTTATATGAACAGACACAGAACCATAGAATCATAAAACAACCAGGTTGGAAGAGACCCACCGGATCATCGAGTCCAACCGTTCCTATCAAATGCTAACCCATGCCCCTCAGCACCTCGTCCACCCACCCCTTAAACACCTCCAGGGAAGGTGAATCAACCACCTCCCTGGGCAGCCTGTTAAAATTGATCGGGAAGACTCCTGTAGGCGCAGACCTGCATTCTTTAACAAAGAGGAAAGTTGAGAGCTTCCTGTAGAGGTTACCAGAAGTTAAAATCTACAACTCTTCAAATAATGAAAATAAAAAATGGATATAACAGGGAGAGGGGAGATACTTTTTGCAGGAACATGCCCCAAAAGCCAAAATGTTTCTGCTTACTCACACTTGACTAGCCACAGCAGGTCTAGAACTGGCACAGTCTTGACAATATCTAAAAATACACACTTAATTTCAAAACTCAGATTATTTTATGATGTGCAGAGTGATAAATGCAAAATTCTAGTTAACATTGTTGATTCCATCATGACTTTGTCAATTTGCCCATTTTGCATACAATCACATAAGCAAACGAGATTGTGATTTCATGATATAACTTTAATCTCTTGAACTGGCTAGGTTTTATTACCACCATTAAAAACACGTAGCCTTGCTAAAAGTAAGTCTGCTTTTTAGACTGATTTCAATTGTACATTATTTTGAGAAAGCTTTCCTCTTCAAGCTTCTTTGGACTAAAAACTGTAATTCCTCAAACCTGCTGTTTTGCATTCAATTTTTCATACAGTTCTAGGTCGTGAGAGTTTTGTGTTTTGTTTTTTTTTTAAACCAAAATGAAATCACTCATCAGCGGTATTTTGAGCAGAGTGTAGGAAAATAAAGATATTGAATTAATTATTGCCAGATTTTGTGTTAGAAGGAAGAATTGTGAAAATTTGGGGGGCTAAATGAAAATTACAAGAGTAATTCTGTTGGGTTCCTTTCTTTTCTCTTCAGTTAAATAAAGGGACTAACAGGGTTTTAAAAAAAGGAAAATCTTCATTTTTAAAGAAAAAAACAAGAACAAAATAGTTCTGAATTTTCTCCAGCCTGTAATTTCTGACCTCATATGGGATGCTGCTCATGCTATTTATCCTAGTACTGATTTTTTGCTTACAAATTCATGGTTTTCACTTATACAGAACTTCTTTCTTCTGTTCTTGCCACGTGTGTCCTTCCCTTCCAATTTAGAACAAACTGATTCCATTTTTTAGGATCTTGAATAACTGGATTTACAAAAATCACAGAATGGTTGAGGTTGAAAGAGACCTCTGAAGGTCATCTAGTCCAATCCCCTTGCTCAAGCAGAGCTACCTACAGACAGTTTCTCAGGCCCATATCCAGCTGGCTTTTCGATACCTCCAAGGAGGGCAATGCCACAACATCCTTAGCAACCTATGCCAGCCCTTTGTTTTTGCTACAAACCTCTCTAGAGGAATTCTGCCAATAAAAGATGTTGGTACTCAATCCTTCCTTTCTGATTATCTGTTTAAAGCACCTCAGGCTTTAAGTAAATCTGTAAAATTTGCTATCCTCTGTTTTCTAAGGGACCACACTGTACACAAACTGAGAGCAAGCCTATACTACCACTTCTTCCTCTTTAGAAAGTAACATAATTTTCACAGGTTAAGTTAAAAAAATCCATGATTTATATATGTTGAAATATTTGGATCTTAGATAAAGTATACTGCATATAGGGTTTCAGTTCCTTAATGACAACATATTCTTTGTTGCCTTATGACATCCTTCGCAAATTCTTTGGGATGGCAGGCAAGAGTGGATCAGCTGTGGAAGGAAGAAGTCAACAAAAATGTTGGACAAGACAGCTGAAAATTATGTAAGTGTTCTTGAACTGGAAAAGAAAGTAATTTTGAAAGAATTCAGAGAAAAACAGAAATCTTCTAAACTTTCAGTAGGTATGACAGTGATATTGGATTTGGAGGAAAAAAGCCATTGCAGGAAACCCACGATCAGCACAAATCACCATCTCTTGCTGGAAATACGAGATTTGCCAGATGGAATTGCTTACATCTTCACAAACAGGGAGAAAATAAGAGTACTGCCACAGACTAGCACATTTAGAGAAAGTTTATAAGCAGCTAGTCTTTCAGAAGCATCAAAGAATTCAAGGAGAGAGTTTACAGGCTCTCAGACAAAAGTAAATTCTACTGAAAAGGTCTCTTTGCACATAAATGGCATCAACCAGATTGGAATCTAGCAAATGGTTCTAGGTAAGACAGAAGAATTAGGAATGCCAAATTTACTACTTCCTTCTGAAAAAAAGAGGAAGGATGCAAGTGCTAAGATTTGCCTCTACAGAGCAGAGAACGCTTCTCCTTCTATTCCTTGTATTATTTAATCGCAACATATTTGAAAAACGTAACAGAAACAAGCTTGTTCTTTACAGCTCTTGATTACGTGTGGACACATAGGGGACAAAGATGGGAAAATCAGATTATAATTGCACAGAGGTGGCTCAAAAGTCAAACAATAAAGAAACAGTATCTGTATGAGCAAGACTAAATAGGCTTGTGTAAATGGGAAAGGGATGCATCCTAACAGATGAAGACGAGAGTTTTCCACCAGGTGGAGGTATTTAAATTGCCTAAGTCTTTGCACTACCTTTAATGCTTAAGGACAGAGACTATGTAGCCACTCCTGGCTCAGCTGCCAAGTAAAGCCATAGGTCAAAGAGGAACTGAAATAGTTTCACTACCCACTTTTTGAAGCAGTGAGAAACAGGGAGGAACAGCTTGCACCCCTTGCTGTCCTTCTGCACGCTCAGTGTCAGTCCTGCAGTTACTGGCTGGCACACAAAAAACATGCCTCAGTCAGCAGGACCACATTGCCTTTTTGCAGTAAGAAAGAAAACATCTGGTAAGCAGAACCCACAAGAAGTCATCGGAAGAAAACTGAATACAAAAGACTTTTATACTAGGTTTTCTGCCTATTTGAAATATCATGAAGAGGAGGAATATACGTTGTCTACATAACCCACAACTTTGAACATTCATCACCTGTCATGGAGTTTAAGCCACACAGGAGAGAACTCTATCTTAATACATGGAATAATACACAAGTACAGAGATGTTATAAGAAATAATCCAGCATAGCAGTCATGGGTCACTGAATCATAAAGTAAGTTAACAATATAAGTATGAAAAGTGAGCTTTTTGGAGGCTATATATTTATTAAAGGCTGTATTAACGTATGAATCCACCTTGGGAGAAAATAAGTGTCCTTGAGATGTTAGATTCTATCAGCCAAATTGAATGTCTGCATCAATGGCTCTCCTAAAAGTCATAATTAGGTCATTAAAATATATTTAGAAAAATAGCCTGTAAAATAAAGTTAAAAAATACTCACCTTCATTTTATTTCATAGGTCACTGTTATACCATCTAATAAGATAATTAAAAACATGCAAGCAGCTGGTACTGAGGCTAAACAGATTAATGTAATAGTCTGTAGTCATATGTGCTGGCAAGGGGTTCACCTCTTTGGCGAGGAGAAGGTCAGCTGCCCTTGGGAAGGCAGGAGAAAGACGGTATTTCTACTTTCCAGTGGCACTGCATTGCAGATACTGAAATCAGTGACCCACACCTCTTTTCCATTTCTGTTTGGTAAAGCCCATCCAATTTGCACATCCAGAAAAGACTACAGCAGTGAAATTATACTGTAGTGCGGAGCTCAAGTCTTTTCTTCAGGTTTGGTATGTTTTAAAGAGAGTTACTATATGTATAAATCCTTGTTGAAATTTTTTTAATAGCAAATTTCAATTAGTGATGACATGGTTCTAGGAAATAATTTACATAATTTCTTATTAGTAAAGCTTCTTTCCAAGTACACAACAAATACTTTCATCAGAGCCTGAAGACCAACTAGGAAATTCTCTGTGACCTGATAGGATGTATTCACAAACTCACAGAACATTTAGAAATATGTACCACTCACATGTGCTTTTCACTTACATTACTTACAGACTTTATGACCTAAACAGAAATGCTCACTGTCCGAACATAAGCAGCATTAAATCTGTGCCCTGATCAACACAAGCAAGAGCCATAAGCACTAATGTGACACCATCATATTAAAAATAAAAACATACAAACAGTTCTGGAGCATTATAAATATAGCAAAGGATAACGATCTGACATCCTTTATTAACACATAGACATGCACTTGGAGTCTTCCACTGGATTGTGCAGAATTGTCCTTTAAAATAGAGAGTATTGGAATCAAGTAAAACCCCCGATCTGCATGGTTCTTTTTTTTTTTTTTTTTCCGGTGGTAAAGCCAGTATGCAATTAAGAACACACTAATAGCAAAACATACTCACAGTCAAATACTTTTAAACATTTGAAGCTGCCTCTTTTCCTAAACAAATTGTAAAGAGACTGTTACTGATAAAACATAGAGCAGCTTTTGTTTTGGTAAAAATTTCCAGTAGAATTTTGCATGTGTAAGTCTTCTGCAAATATCACTATGACCCAATAATGTCTTTGTGTATTTTAGGGCAAAAATTCAGTAGCCGGTCCTTTTTAAACACAATAGACTGAAACACACTGAGAAAGAAGACTGTTATCAATTTTATCAAATTACTAACTTACAGAAACACTCTTCATTGACAGTATCCTAAAATAAATCCCAATTTCTAATGAGTGTTTAAAGAAATAACAACCATTTACCATCATTATTTACCAAGTATTAATAGTTTAAGATTCACTTTTTGGCTTTCATAAGGTATTAGCTACTCAATTTTACTTAACGTGCAGCACAGAATTGTAACTATCACCACAATATTCAATCTCACCAGCAAATTTACAGCCAGCCTCATTATATAATGCGAGTTACATGTCTCTGAGTAGAAAACATTCATTTCACACCTTAAACATTGTAATAATACTTAATAAAAGTGCTAGCTTGCTAACCATTAAGAGTTAAGAAGTTTCTTTTATATATACATGTGTGCATACACATATAGGTAGAAATATATATACACATGGTACTATCTTGGTTTATCATCTTGCCTCTAATTATAACAATAATGTTATGGCAGTGGTGTAAGGGACTACTTTTAAAATACTAATTATCTTCTGTTTTGTAAGTTGGGTTGTAAACCTCCCTGACAGAATATGATTATTATTCAGGTGAAATCATAGCCAACATCATATTTATTATATGCACTGTGGACTAAGGAATACAGATACAAAGGCCAACTTTAATCTCTTATTTTTTGAGCATTAAAGATGATGGAGGACTCACTACAATTTAGGCTGGACTAGCGTAGCACCCTGAACTGCCTCACTGAGAGATAAGAGCCACTGGATGAGTGAAGGGGAAGGAAGAAAGGGTTGGACCTCACCTCCACAGCGTATCCTATCATGGAACCAAACCATAGAAGCTGGGTGCTTCCTGAGGTTTCACCTTGGCAGGCACAAGAGCTGGAGCTCTCAAGTTCATGACTTTCAGGTATAAAGATATTGGAATTATTAGCAGAGAGCACTCTCAACTCCTTCCTTTAGCTAATCTGGTTAAATTCTAGCTTGTCTGTTTATGAGAGACTGGTTCATGTTTTCTGTGTCCACACATGCTTCTCGCCTAACAGTGAAAATTATTCTCAATGGCATTTTTGAGTCCTTTTAACTTAGATAGCACGTTGCATGCATTAGAGAACACAAATATTACAAGAAATCACACCAGGTGAAACAGATCTGCTAACATATTTTTCTCGGAGTGAGCATTCTAACTAAATTTGTAGGGTTTTATATCATCAACAAATAGGTTTTGCTAAAGTAGACTTATTATCATAGACTACAGAAAATTGAGAGGATCATAGAATCATAGAATAACCAGGTTGGAAGAGACCCACTGGATCATCGAGTCCAACCATTCCTATCAAACACTAAATCATGCCCCTCAGCACCTCATCCACCCATACCTTAAACACTTCCAGGGAAGATGAATCAACCACCTCCCTGGGCAGCCTGTTCCAATGCCAAATGACCCCTTCTGTGAAAACTTTTTTCCTAATATTCAGCCTGAACCTCCCCTGGTGGAGCTTGAGGCTATTCCCTCTTGTCCTGGCACCTGTCACCTGGGAGAAGAGGCCAGCTCCCTCCTCTCCACAACCTCCTTTCAGGTAGTTATAGAGAGCAATTAGGTCTCTCCTTAGCCTCCTCTTCTCTAGGCTAAACAACCCCAGCTCTCTCAGCCGTTCCTCATAGGGTCTGTTCTCCAGCCCCTTCACCAGCTTTGTTGTTCTTCTCTGGACTTGCTCCAGAGCCATCCCATATGGCTTATGGCCCTACAGGCCCACTATTTTTTTCTAACCTTGCTCTCAGTCCAGAAGTTTCCTCTTGGTGTTTAAACCGGAAAAAACTCTTTGCTGTTCCCTGTAGGTCCTTATGAAAAGTCTTTCTCAGCATCCTCAAGACCGGGCTGTTTGCTCCCTGCTCTCCTTGGCAATGTCTCACTCTCCAGCCCGCAGCAGATTCTCTGGGCGGTGCATCCCTCCCTGCCACCCTGCCCTGATGGGTTCTCATGCCGTGCACAGCTCCCTGCCAGTAAGAGGGTGCGATACACCCCACCCAGTTGATTGCGACCAGGACAGGGCAAACAGGCAGGTTCCTCCTGCCTGCCTGCCCCTGCTTTTTTGAAGTATAGATTCCAGTAGACTACAAACAAAAATGAAAAAGATGCCATGCATCATAGTTCAGTAAATGAATTCAGGACGATCATGTGGCAAACTTGTTTTAGTTTACCATACATGAGCGTCAAAAAGCAGACTCAGTCATTCTAGTTAGCACAAGTCTTACTATTAATTTAGCAGTCACAAGGACAAACATTTAACATTTGTAGTAGAGGCAATATTTTGCTGGCTGAAAGATGAAACTGCACATCTGCTGATTATCTTTTAGTGCTTTCAAGTACAAGGCACCCTCTGGTATGTACCCAAGCAAGATTCAAGCTCAATGACAGTGCTGCAAAAAGTAGCTCAGCATCATGGTTCTTTAACCTGTGTTTACCACCATCAGAATTAAAATATTATTTTCCTGCCAGAAAGTCTCAAATGTAACAAACCCTAGCTTTGGTTTTGACCTGAAATAACACACAAATAGAGGTCCTTGTGGTCCATAGATCCAGTTACTTCGGAGAAGATCAGAAAGGTGATCTCTGGTGAGTTTAATATTTCAACAACATTTTGTTTAGCCACTATAAAGAATTTCTACTTTATTCCATGCTTTGGAGAAGAAAAAACAAACTCCCCTTAAAATATTTAGGCTTACAAATATCCTGTAATTTTGTTAGTAAAGCATTTTGAACAACTTTCTCAAAAAAATAAAAATCTTTTGAGATCATCCCTTCATTAAATCCTTCATGTCCTTTAGTCTACTAGTGTTGCAAATTAGATTGTACAATACTTTAAAATATATGGACCTATTTAAATAGATTATGCTGCTTATTGAATCAAAACCTTCTAAAATTAAAGAAATAATAAAAAAAATTACCAACCTGTAAGAAATAAAAGTTCCATCAGAGTCTGAGGTGTGCTGTATGCTTCCATTTTTATTTGATCCTCCTAATACAAAAATAAAAGACCTTTGTTACAGCAAAATCCTTAATAAATAACACAATATCGATAGTAAACGCAATTGAGTTCACTATATATAGCACCTTCAGTTTACAACAAAACTTACATAGACAAGTCTAAACTCTACTTCTAGCAAGAGCGACGATTAACTTCCATGTTGAATTTGGAGACTGAACGTTCTGAAAATCTGAAATTTCATTTCACTTAAAGTTTTGATCGAAGCCCTTCTTACTAAACAGAATCTTACTAGTACAGGGTTACAGAAGTATACCATAGAAATAGGTGAGCTTCATTTTTTTAAAGTTAAAGAACATGAAAGTTCATCTATTTTGTAAAAAACTTTTAAATTACTATATGCTATAAGATATTTTTTTGCCATAGCACGAGTTCAAAGCTTCTCTGAAACTACCTAAGTAATGTGCCTGCAAAACACCTGTTTTACATCCTTTGGGCTGTTTCATCCACGGAAACCAAGAATTACAAGGTAACCTCGCTCTCTGTAATAACTACTTCTATTAAAGTACTGTTGAAAGCCAAAAAGAATTATCTGTTTTTCAAAGCAAATTTATTCAAGTTCTGTTTTATACTATCTTGCTTAACCTGTCACTTAACTTGATAATTCTTCTATGTCCTTGTGTATTTCCTTAATTCATTTACAGATAGTATCACACACTTTTGTGTCCTCTGTTCTGCTTACTGAAATAAAATTATTTCAATTTTTTTCCTAAAAGAGAAACCTTATTTGTTGTTTTGTTTACATCAGTCCTTCTTACACATGGAAAAGACAGCACACTAAAATCTGATCAATCTGATGATTGCTTCTTTGGATGGTGGTTTTCTTCATTTTCAAAAACATCTTGCTCAATACAGTCTATAGTCATGCCACACCATCTTGCAGTTTCAGTCATTCTTAACCAATACTTCTACATGCTTACTTTCCAATTTTATCTATAAAAAGAAGTTTGCAGTTAACAGTAAAAATTCTTGCTAGCACAATAACGTATTTCATGTTATTTCTAGACCTTTTTTCTCCTCTAGAAAGGACCCATCCTACTAGACTACTCTACTTATGCTCGGATATTGGATACCAACTTTTAATATTTTTTCTTCATCAGTCCAACAGTGCAGTCTCTCACATTGTAGTGAGACAACAAATGAAAATACTGGATAAGATCGGTTCCACCACAAACTCCACTAAAAAAAATTCTTTCATTAAAATTTGCATTTTGATAATCATCTTATCATTCTTACACTTCACTAATCCTCATCCTCTCTGTTTTATCACATCTCCAGTGGCACCACATTAGATGGTTTAGTGAGGTCCAGATAGAACTAATATATTTTCTTAATGTAAATTTTGAAAGACAAGCTTGTTAGTTGGGCACAATCACCCATTTAACAAAAAAACCCCAGTAGAAACAATGCAATTTGCTTTCCTTTTCTCTCTTAATTCTTCCTGAAAACTTTCCTAAAGCCCCGCATAGATAATAGTCAACCTATATAGCTACTTTGCTATCAATTTTTTTCCTCTTAATCTAAGTACAGGTACTACATTTCCCCTTTTTCAAATACATGATATCTGCTTTGAGCTAAAAGACTAAAAAGTTGTCCCATGCAGCAGTATTTGTCAGTATTCTTAAAAGACAGTCAAATCAAGTCAGTAGAAGTCAGATGCTTTAATCTTTATTGAATGTGCTAATTTATACAATCTACCTAACACTTCCTTTTTTTAAATTTATTTTCAGGCCTCTGCCTGAAATTTTGTTTTTACTGGAAAATAAAACTTTTCCAGTTTAGACCACATCTGGATTAAATTTGATATAATTTGTCCATTTGCACTGCACAACGGTTCCAGTTTTCTTTCCAGAAAGCTTCTTTATATAGTCATTTCATATTTTCTTTTTAATTTAAATCCCTTTTTATGATCTAATTCAACTTCACTTTTTCTAATTGTCACTACAACCCCACACTTCCTGATGTCCAGGAGTCTGTCTGTTTTTCTTTCAGGATATTTCCTTATTCCAGACATTCCTTAAAAAATACTTAAGCATTCACTTTGGCACAGAACTTTCCTTCCAAATGTTTTTCCTCCTTTTGAAATGCATCTTTTTTTATTAAATTTTGCACCTTTGTCTAAAATAAATCCCAAACCTCTATGACATTCTAGTGTAAAATCACTCGGTCCAGTTGATTTCACTAATTAAGTCTCTCAATTTATTTTGAAAATGGAAATCCTAATTAATCAATCTGCTTTTTGTTTACCAAATTTAACTAAATTAACAACACCAGATATTTCATCCAGGAGCTGACCTTCCTGTTATTAATAACCATCTGTTCCTTTTTTTCCCCTTGTATCTTGGAAAACAGTCTCCCATATTAGGGCAATTTTAAGTAATACATGTTTTCATATATTACCCATCTCCACATCTAATCCTGAGCAATTGGTGAAATGACTGGACTATGTTCAGTCTCTTTCAAAGCCATATAGCTAGGTGCAGTGATACTGGGCAATTGCTTACAGTGACACAGCACATCAAAATTGGTCATGAATGCACTATTGCACTTTATTTATACTTAGACAAGTCCTTAGCATTCATGTATCACACTAGTCAGAAAAAGAAGCCTCATTCATAATGCTAAGTTCATCTGCTGACAAATATCTTCTGGGACTGTCTTCAAGAATGGCAACAATATCTTCTTCCTTTCTGAAGAATGAGGTTTAAGTATACCTGAAAAAAGCAAGGCTTTTATCATCTTTCAACTAAACAATTTGCCTTGCTTGAAGAGTCAACAGGACTCTGCAAAGAAAACCAGAGTCTCATATTCATACAAGTCATTGTTGGCTGTATTTTTTTTTTTTTTTTTGACAGCCACTCCTACTGCTTCATTGCATCATTAGCAGCAGCCACCAAATCTGAACAGGACTAGGTACATTCAGTACTCTGCAGCAGGATTTAGTGGGGTGGGTATTTCTGTGGTTGTTCTTGCTCCATTCCCTTTAAAACAGATACCTCTGTTATGACATCTTGTAAGTCATAGTCAGCAATACTTTAGAACAAATAGGACATGTGCTTCACTAACTAATGACAACAAGTTGTAGGAATCCATGTCCTGGAACAACTATCCAGAGTTCCAGTGATTCCTCCTTTTGAAAGGTATGGTGAACTCCCAGTAGAAGAAAGAGATTAGTTGTGTCTTCTTCAGTGATAATAACTCAACTTTCTGATAAAATTAGGATGTATAGCGAACACTTATGAATACAAGACTCATGATGCTGGTAATAGAATTTGGGGTCTCCTTAAAAAATCCTAATTGATTCAGTATTATCCTAATCTTTACGTCCTTTCTGAGACTCAAGTTTAGGGAGAAAGGCACTGTTGAAGAAACAAACAATGCTCCTTGAACCCTGCCCCACACCTTCTGAAAAATTTTCCAAGTTTCAAAGGCAAAAGCTAGGGGTAAAGGTAAAATAAATCTTAACACACTTTCAGAGAAAAGAGAAGGAAAATAACCAGTAAAATAACAAGCATCAGCATCGAACTAAGTATGGCTATGATGCCCAGCTTTCAGCACCAAAGCAGTTGTTCATTTTAATACAATAATAAAATAAAGCAGTATCCTTCTAAAGGGACTGAAAATAATGTGGGTACCATTCTTGCTGCTGCTTTAATTGGAGAAATTCCCTCTCTTGGGAATGAACACATTCTCCTGACAGAACTCAGTTCTATTGCCTTACTTGAGTAAAGGTTGTTCTTGTGCATAGAAACCAAGGGACAGAGGGAGATGGGAGTTTGGCAGCTGGGACCTGGTTGTACTGGACACAGCTGGTGGCTGTTTCAAGAGAATTCACGTAATTTGAAATTGATGCTTTTACTAACCAGCCAAAAAAGAACATTTCAAATGCTGCCCTCTTTAGAGATCAGAGATTCATGGAGCAGGATTTGTAAATTGTAGGCTTACTAGGGTACTAGATTCACTCAGAACACACAAGCTTGTCACTTGCAGTAACTGTTTTCTTGTAAGAACATGTTTGAGATCATAAACATAGCAAAAAATAAGTGAACCTAGAATAAGGAGGATGTCGATCACGCTTTCTGGAGATTAACCGAAAACCACACGTAGAAATTTTAGCAAGGAGAAGCCTAAATACACAAAAATAATGTGCATATTTAAATTATTTTTTAACAGCCTATTGTACAGATAGCACAGTATCTTCTCAAATAAGAGCTTTTTGAAACTGCAGTGCACAGTTTCCACTTCAGGCAATAAGAAAAAAATGGATAGCATTTCAGAGCCCCAGTTCAAGAGTGGGAAAATGTTCTGGGTATGCACCAGGCACAATGTGCAATCTGAGCTTAATCATGCACTCAACACAAGTAAAAAAGCATGTGAAGAACGATGCAGGGATCAGACATTTCTCACTCATCTCCTTCATTACTTTCCTCATAACAGCGGTTTACTGTGAAATGCAAAAATTCAGCACAAGACTTCCTACAGAGAAGGGGTGGGCTACTATCACAACCAGCTGCAAGTCTATGAAGACAAACAGCCTGAGCAACATCCTCTTACTCTATCAAAACATTCCTACTTTAAAAATAGTTGAAGTCTATTTCTTTTTCTTTTGAACAAATGTTTTGATAGTGAAGAAATGCCTTTATAGATATACACAGTTCTGTACGTATGTATAAACACATATACACATCTCTGTGTGGGCACATGTGCACAGTGCTAACTAATTTACCAGTCTTGTGTCAGCAATGAAAATGTTTTATGGCTGGCAGTTTAAGAATTCCTGATAAAAGTGATCCCACTTAGGAAATCAAACTGTGCATTCCCCTGCTTGAAAGTGTCAAAATGGAGATAAGGTCACTCTGCTGATGAGTTTGCTTTCGGCTTATTATTTTCTTTGTATTCCAATCAAAGGTTAAAAAGTTGTTAAACCCCCCAGAATTTATTTAACAGTTGTGAAAATGTAAGTTTGGCTTGATATAAAACACTTGATCATTCATGCACAGTTTTATGATTAGAGACAAGGAAAATTTTAACACAAATATATGCTTGTAGTCTAAGGTTGTCAGTTCTTATAACATGACTTCCAAATTCTATGCTATATTCATTTTCAGCATATTTAAAGCTTAATAATTTAATGATTTATCCAATTTTAATTTATACTTTGAAAACCACTTTGAACAATCTGAGGTGCCACTGGAGATCATAACAGTGGTCCTGGTTAAGTCAAATAGTAATTATAGCACTTTCACTTTAAAGATGAGATTATTTTTAATTATTGAGTGAAGTACTTGAGGTACCATACTTATATAATTACGCTACTCATTAAATGGTTATTGAAAGCTGAAATGTAATTTTAATGACAGCTACCTATTTTTCTTTGCACACTTTATAGATGACAGATCAGTCAGGAATTCTAGTTTGCTCAAAAAATCCTTGCAGCTGCACTGGTTCTTTCAGGTGTAAAACAATTAAGCTGTGCTTTTTAAAATGTGTTAAACTTTTTTTCCCCCTCAAATTATATTTATATGATATACAGGAACTAGTAAAATCAGAACAATAACGCATGGATATTTTTTCTTCTTCACAATAACACCAAAATTCTGGCCCCAAACTATATACTTTCCAAACAATATCCCCCAAAACCGGTGACAATAGAAATATGGAAGAATGATTTTAGTCAAAATGTGTTCCTCATATAATGCAAACAAAAAAAAATTGCTTAACAGATTGCAGACCTTTATTGTGAGTATAAAGGGGTAATCAACATACAATAAGCATTTTACTATGCATTAAAACTATATATAATGCCACGAGACTCTTTTGCTTTTTGTATCACCGAGGCTCACAACTCTTTAACCATAAAATTCCTTCATAGTATTCACTCCACAGATAGATATTCATCAAACTGATCTGGATAAAATTTATTCTAATATGTCAGAATCTCTGACAACTGAGACCACAGAGTTGTGGTCTCAGAAACGAGCTCTTAAAGAATTACGCTCTGTATTTTAATCCTTTATACACAATGTTTGAAATTCAGCATATTTGTCCATTGTTTCAAAGGCTGGTATCATGTTAAAATTAAGCTTTCCTCTCTCACAATGAAATCCAAACAGCAGAGTAAATTTGTTTCATTAACAATATTAAAGCAAAGATTTCCGAGTTCACTGTATGGGGAAAAGGCAATAAAGTTTTGAAGAGGGAAATACTGCTTTGTTCCTTCAATCCCCTTGTTGAAATTAATTATAGCAAATGTTTATGAAAACATCTGTTCCATACAGTTATAAATTCTTAATTTTAGTATGGGCTATTCCAGGCTCTTCTATTATTTTGAAAGAGAGCAGTATGACAACTGAAAGGTTTACTAAAGAGCAGATAATTTGTATTTCTACGGTACTAAATATACAGTTTGGAAAGTATTCAGGATCTCCGCAGCGAAGAAAATAAATGAAATACAAAAAGACTAAGATGTCAGAATCTTTCTGATTTGGGTCTGCTGACAGACCAAAATGGCAGTAGGAGGAGAAAAAAAATAAAAAGAAAAGAACTAAGCCCAAAACATACAGCAAATTGAGATTTTACTACATAAGCTAGATCTTTAAAAACTAAAACGTAGCGGAGCTGTGGATTTCTGCAATGCATTTTGATGGATTCCCGAGGAGGGAGGGAGGGAAGCTCACAGCATTGCTGTATCGAGTCAAGAGAGGGTGCTGCAGAGTTTAAGATGATGCAGTCGCTGCTCCCCTTCTGAAACAGCACCCGTGGTACCAGTAGCCACTCCGCTACAGACAATCTTTCGGACTTTTTACATAAACCCTTGCAACTCCAGTGTTAAATTCAATTTACACCAAATAAGCTTTTAAAATGATTAAATGGAGCAAGCTCGAAGCGGTGTACAGAAACTGAAAATAATGCCTTCAGCTAAAGAATTAAGTGCAGAGCACTTCTGATATTTATAAAATAATTATTAGGTTGGAAAGTTGAAGAAGCATTCACTCTGAGCAAGTTGTTTAAGTTTTCTGAAATAAATATGATGGAACATTGGGTAAACAATCTTTTAAGTACAAATCTAACTCTCTTCTCCCTTGCTTCAAGTTCATTTAGCATTAGATGCACTTTGAATGCATATGTTGCTTGGTAAGTTGTTTTGGTAGCATTTTAGTTTCAACACCTGTGTCTTAAAATACTATATTTTGTCATAACTGAAATAAATAATAGCACACTGTGATAATTAGTGATATATGCAGATATGTAAGCCTGCCATCAGAAGTAAAAAAGCCTCATAATAGCTGAAATATTTAATTTATCCTTTGATATTAATATGAGAAAAATATATTAAGCATTAACAGCTTTTCCCCCATCTTTCAACTGAGTTAGGAAAGGAACACAAACATATATCACAATGAAGTACCTGCACAAATGATAATTTTGTGATAGTCAAGGCTGGTCACATTTGAAAATAGGTAAGGAAGGCTGACCCCAAGGTAGAAAATCAAACCCTGTTTTAGTACTGCAGAAAGCTGCTGGATAATATGATAGGCAGACACATAGGCTTGCAGTTACAAACAAAAAGTTCTGGAGATAAGAAGTATATTTGGTGTCTTTTGGATTGCTGATTGATGACAATCAAGTTCATCTTCCATGATCTTTACATAGAAAATCACAATTACATATGTATATACACAGGCAAAACTGAAATAATTTTGTTTATGAATTTCAGTTTAAATCAAGACACAAAAACCAGAGTTTCCATTTTAACAGAAACTGCTTCTGTGTGTTCACAAATCTAAACATCAACCCTGTCATTAGGTTAGCTCATAAATGAACATACCACTTTTCAACATGCAAAATGCATGTGGGGAAAAGCGTGGATGGGAAAACATATACAGAAGTCTAGATAACTGATTTTGAAATTAGCATGTGGTATCAGTGTTTAAGAGATGGAGCCCCTTGCAGCTCAATTTAAAAATAAATTCAACAGTAAGTATATTCTAAGGATTTATTTATTTTCCTGATGAAGCCTCTGTATTTACCAAAATAGGCTGAGCTATACACTCTACTCTAAACAAAAACCCCCAATGAAATACATAGAATAAGATATCTTACTGCAATACCATCAAACCAATTTATTGGAATGTTTGAAAAGAATTCTCAGGTGACTGCAAGGTACCGAAACCTTAAATAATTTACATCAATTTGTGTTTTAATACAGCCTCTTTGAACACGATAGGAAGGCCAAGTTCAACTGTGATGCTACTAGTGACTGAAACACTTCTGAAGATGCACATACATGGAAAAATAGCTAGACTTCCCATTTAATGGGAAGCACACAATATCAGCTCATACAAGCAAATGTGACTTCCACTGAAGTTAATAAGCATTTAGGCCAGTAATGCCTGGATTGAATTTGCTACCAGCAGCAGCAAGACTGGTAAAAGGAACATGATTCTTTTTTTTCCCCTCAGTCATTGTTTCTCTTAGTGCACCTGCCTTTGGTCCATGGTAAATAATGTCCAATTCTACTCATATGCTTAGTACTACAGTCTGTATCTGATACTTAACCTAACTATTCATTTACCATGTGCAACTTAAACAAGCTCCTAGGTCGTCACCAAAGGTGTCTTAAAGACTCCATGATTATATAGAAACATTTTAAAGTAGTCTGATTGAAGTGGCTGCTGTATACCTAATAAATAATAGAAACTCTAACTTCAGTAAATTCTTTAAGAGCATATGAAGTTAGCAAACTAGCAAAATTAGCAGAATAAACCAGTATAACTAGGGACAAATACCACAATTAGACTTTGCACAGAAAAAAATATCTTAGAAGCTGCCTGGCATCATTGCTGGGAACTTACATCTCATGATATACAAATGCCGAGTGACTTATCACTTGCATCCAGAAGAATCTAGCTAATTTTAACTTATAAACAGCCTAAAAGGCCTTTGAGCTATAAATTGTCATAATCTAAAGATGGCAAGAGGCAATAAACATGAGTTAATGACTCAGCATCCTCCTGAGATAGCACTGGTCATACAGTTTTCCTTAATCTTAGACATGCACAATCACTGTAAAAAGGTGGTCTCTGGAGACCATTTACACTGACAATAAGAAAAACATACCATCTCTTTATATGTTTGAAGGCTACTATTGTCCTTTAATTTACTTCAATTACATCCTATTTTTAACCACCTTTCGATCTTATAGATAGATGCAATCCAGTACAGTTTGATTTTCATAATCTAAAGCAGTAATACATACTCCATTGAATCCAGGAAAAAAACTGAGCTGAAAAAGATTGAGCAGAAATTTTCTAACATTCTGTTCTTTTTCCAAGATTAAATGGTAGTAGAAGACAAATGAGAAAGGATTAAGTGCTCTTTTATTCAATAGAATTGCCCTTTCAACAAGTGGCTAGCTGCTTTTCAACTGAGAATAACAGGTTTATAAGGAGAAATGTCAGTCTGGTCAGGAAGCCATGTGGTAGTGATACACAGCCTCACCTCCTAAAACTTGTGTTCTCATGATAACTAGGACCAGAGGTTAGAAACCGTCACTCTAGGAAACTTGCACCTCGAGCTCCCTCCAGCTGCAGCCTCTTCCTACCCTACTACAATTCCTTTCAGCAGTGCTGGAAGCAGTCAGATCCATAGCTATGATAAGGCAACTTTGCATTTATGTTAACATAAACTGCAGAATATTCTGGTAAATTAGTTAGAAATAAGGTTCTGCTTCTATCAGTTGAAGATCTGTTTTTAATAATGTAACTGCATAACACGTTAGCATCATTACACACAACCTCCCCAAAAGTAGAGTTAGCCAATTGTTTATTAAACTATGAACAGAAGTCTTAGAAGTTCATATGATTTTTACTTCTTTTATCCATCAAATACAACACAACAGAAAGCACATTTTTTCATCCCTTAACAAATTTATTGACCAAATTATTTTGAAAAGTCTCTGGATATTTGAAGTTATTTGTGTAAAACTTAAAGATGTTCCATCAGTAGTACAGTTTTGAGTTAAGACAATTCACAAGTGCATTGTTAAAAAAAAAAGAAAAAAAATGTTAGAATATCTTCATCTCATGATAACAACAGTACCTGGCAAACTTGAGCAAGATGTTCTGAGAAAAAAAAACTAGCCACCTGAAGACAACCAGCATCAGCATTACAGAATCACAGAATGGTCAGGGTTGGAAGGGACTTCTGGAGATCATCTACTTTAATTCTCCTGCTAAAGCAGGTTCACCTACAAACAGGTTGCATAGGAACGTGTCCAGATAGGTTTTGAGTATCTCCAAAGAAGGAGACTCTGCAACCTTCCTGGGGAACCTCTTCCAACATTCCGTCAACCTCACAGCATAGAAGCTTTTCCTCCTGTTAAGACAGAAGTTCCTGTGCTCCAATTTGTGTCCACTGCCTCTTGTCCTGTTGCTGGGCACCACCGAAAAGAGTCTGGTTTCATTCTCCTGACACCCACTTGTTAGACACTTATAGCATTGATAAGATCCCCTCACAATTTTCTCTTTTTATGGATAAACAGACTCTGGTCTCTCACCCTTTCCTTGTAGGAATCTCCAATCTCCTAATCGTCTTTTTAGCCCTCCACTGGATTTTCTCCAGTAATTCCTTGTCTTTCTTGAGGTGGTAAGTCTGTAACGGGACATGGTACTGCAGATGGAGCCTCACTAGGGCAGAGTAGAGGAGGAGGATGATAAACTCCCTCAAATACACTCTTCTTAGTGTACCCCAGGATACCATTGGCCTTCTTGGTCACAAGGACACATTTCTGGCTCATAGTTAACTCATTGTCCACCAGAACTCCCAAGTCCTTCTCTGCAAAGCTGCTTTCTGGCAGGTCAACCTTGAACCTGTACTGATGCAGGGTGTTATCCCTCCCAAGGTGTAGAACCCCACACTTGCCTTTGTCGAGCTTCATTAATATCCTCTCCACCCAGTTCTCCAGCCTGTCCAGGTCTCTCTGAATAGCAGCACCTCCTTTTGATGTTATGAGCCACTCCTCCGAGTTTTGTGTCATAGCGAACTTGCTGAGGATACACTTCATCCCCTCATTCATGTCATTGATGAATGTGTTGAACAAGAATGGGTCCAGTCTTGACCCCTGCAGAACACCACTAGCTGCAGGCTTCTAACTAGAATGCACTGCTGACAACCCTTTGAGCTCTGCCATGCAGTCAGTTCTCAATCCACCTCATATTCCAGCCATTTAAGACACACTTCCTAAGCTTACCTATGAGGATATTATGGAAGACAGTGTTAAAAGTCTTACCAAAGTCCCCAGGCGCCACTCCTGTTCTCCAAAACCTTTCAAAGACGACTGAGAGTGGTTTATCTATAACATCTGCCATTTCCCTCATATCTCATGGGTGCATTCCATCAGGGCCCATGGATTTGTGTGTGTCCAGTTTGCCTAAATGATCTGACACACAGACTCAAATACTCAGCCCTGAAAGGGACATTCCTGCTGCCAATGGAACTGCCCTAATCTTAATTAACTATACAGAAGGAACCTGCAACTGAAAGGGACACCTCAGCTGCCTAGTTTGGTTTTGTAAGATTAAACCAGGAAGCCATAGACTCCTAATTTGAGGCTGTCTGTCAAGGCTGCTAACTCTCAGAATACATCATGTATCTAGTAGACCTGTATCTCAGAGAACATGAAATAGAGCAGTACCCTAAATTTTCAAGAAATTTCTCCAAAAAGCACCAAACCACAGTATGCCAAAGCACAATAAAAACACTAGATACCTATCAAAATTCTTTAAAATCAACCCCTAATTAATCTGGAGAGCACCAACTGTGTATTCTGCTGGTGCATGCTGTGAATGATGGATCTTGAGAAATTTGAAGTGCAAAGGCATATATTTGCTTTAGCAGCAAACTCTAGATGTCTAAGAGATGAAAGTCCACAGGTACATCAGAATATAAAAATATAGCAAATTGACAGCCAGAATGACAAAACATTTCTATTTACTAGACTGCAAGGTAGTTTGCTGAACAACGGTCCCTCTGTTGTAGATACTGGGAAAGTAACCCTCCACAAAACATTTCTGTGTAACCCATCACGGAACAGATTTTTGTTCTCCACCCTTGTCCTTCAGTGAGGAGAATAAGTAGTGTCAGTCTCTAGTGGCACTTCAGAACAGAACTAAGGATGCAACTACGATGCACTTGGACATGTAAGAAATATGAGAAGTATGGTTAGATTATTTCTAGGAGACAATTACATTGAAGTTTTCTAAAAGGTTGATGATATAGTTTACACAATAATAGGATAAATACTAAGTAATAGTCAATTTTTCTAGACAGTTACTCCAATTTTCTAAGACAGAAAACGTGCAATATATTTTAGCCCAAAAGAGAACAGCCTGAGTACCAGACAAAAATGTCACCTAGCAGCAGAAAGCATCAGGGTTTTGACCAAGTACTAGTTAAGGAAAATGCGAAAAGGCACGCTTCATCTATGAAATTCATGTTACACCACAAAAATAATCACCTGCAGAGCAACATAACAGGTCTAAGATCCTAAAATATTTTCAGTCCTCTTCTGATTTTACTTTCCTAATTTTCAATGAGGCCATAACTTGCTATGCTACATGACAGCTATGGTACCTCTGTCCTGCTAGAGAGGAGAAAAATCTCTGATCTAGAAACTTTTACTTCTTCATATTAGAGCCCTGCATTCTTAGTAGGTTTGACACTGTCATCTCAAACACTGCTTCCAGCCAGGACAAGTTACGTGTGATGTTAAAGCAATGGGTCTACACAAGGTCATATATCCCTAGCATGGTATTAGAGACTTCGAAATGAGGGTGCAGAATGTACACACATACTCTGGGAACAAAATTCAAGATAATAGCTGTCTTACTCCAGCATAGTCATTATCTGAAAAAGTACTATATGCTGTGACTGCAGGTTGAAAGACAGAGAAAGAAAGAATACACGTCTGAACAAGTTTGCTGTTTCCTCTCACTGGAATGACAGTGAATAAAGATGACGAAAATTAGAGCATGTGAATACTAGTGTAATTACTGAATAGTTCCCAACATAATTATGCAAAACAGATCTATCCATAAGTTAATGTAGCCTTTTCTTTTTGAAACAGAATTGCTGTGCCATCCATAAGTCACCCCAAAACACAAACCTTAGATGACTTAAGTACAGAGAATTTACTCATTTGATCTGTAATATAAGCAATGCATGTGAGTAGAACTAAAGGTTTAATGAAACAAAATCATTAGGGAAAACACATTTTGCCCAAAGTAAAAACTAATGTAAATAAGTGGAGACTTGACTATTTGATAAATATAGCCCCAAAGGTTATATGTTTACTGGAAGTATAAATATTGTACGTGATGTAGATTTTTTTTATTTAACTAGAAACATTAATTGCTTTCTAAATACAATAATAATACAATAATAGTCCTTCTTTTCAGACTGTAAGGTCTCATTTCTTGTACTGCAACACGTAACCAATTACCTAACAAAAATGTTTACATTAATCACAATGACTCTATATTTTAGTTTTTATACCACCGATTTTATTTTGGCTTAGAACTGAACTCCCTCAGGCATTCTTTCGTGCCAACTGTTAATTTCTATCAGTGATAAAGTTCCCTTAAGCTTCTTTTAACATCTACTGGACATGACCTCATAAAATTTAATGCCATTCATTAACCCCAAGCACTTAACTTTACACAGTAATGTCAGGCATCTGACTTTGCAGTGCATGAGAAATCCAAGTGGGAACTGTTTGAAAGATACAAATTACAAATCTCTTGAGAGGTAGAAAGAGTAGATACAAACAATACTAAGGGGTGAATCAAGACTTGAGCAAAAGTAGGGTTCTTGCCACACATTCTATCTAGAATTATAAACTATACAGACAAGGAAGAGGCTGTAAAATGATCATTTTGGCTTGCAAGGGGACTGAAAGCAGATACAATGTGTGGTAATGTTTTCTCAGCTGTTTACAAGCCTTCAGGTATTTCTGAGGAGCACAGGTACTGGGACTACCTTATGTTCTGCAAAGGCCATGCACTAGCAAGACTGGGGTAAGCCAGAAGAAATAATTTCTTCAAAGTCTTCCTCCCTTTCTTCGTGCAACAGCCTTGCATAGGTTTAGCTTGAGAGTGTGGTTATTCTTCTGATTTTGGTTATGTACCAAGAAAGCTTTCGGAGGGACAGCACTGTTTTTATTTTCCCTGAGATGCACAGATGGGTGATGTCTGCTTAACTCATTTAACCATATTTCCCAGTGGCTTCACACATGTTGGAGAAAATGTGGAAATTCTAGAGGTGAATGAAAAAAATACTCAGCAACAATTTTCTGGCTTCTCTTGGGCCATCCCAGGACATCCCTTGTGGGGAGTGGAAACCAACTGACAGTCTGTTAAGGCCCTGAATGTAAAAAGGGCACATGGTTGGAGGGGAGTGGTTTATTTTCTGTTTCTGTTGGCTCAAGAGACATCTAGGCATTCTTTGTGAAAAAGGATAGTGCTACGCAGCTACAAACATGGTCCGTCAGAGTTCCTGAGAGCAATCTGCTTATTCAGCTCTGTTACATGAAATCGCCTGCTCTAGTCTGTATACAACGCTCACTTCGTGGTGCCACAGGCTGTAACGTTCTGGGTTAAGCAGCTGAAGCTGTTGGAGAAGGGATATGCTTAATATTTCTATACAAATTCTACAATGTAGCTATAAATTGCTCCCTGAGAACCCACATGAGATTTGATACTGATGTGTCTAAGTGCTACAAGTTTATGTATTTATCTTTAAGCAGCAAAAAGAGCCAATTCAGAACTAAGCAGCACCTTCTGAATTTACCGATCTTAGCTGGGACATATATTCTCTGCTGCCCTATAAATCTTAAACAGATGGAAGTAATTTTGCTCAAACTTTATTTCCATGGAGAGGTATCTCTGAGTGAAAAGCAGGTATTATAGAACTGAGGTTTTCACATGTGAACAACTGTGATCTCCGATACTAGCCCCATATCAAATTTCTTTGAGTAACCATCGTAGTTATAAACCACACATAACTAAAATTTACGATCAGCATACACTTCAAACTACTGAAAATATTCTTGCACCTTATCTGCCGTTGGTCCAAAATCACTTCAGCACACTGACAGTGTGATGCAACATCAGTAAGTGTGTATCAGTTGGAAAAGTTTATTGCCTAATAGCAGGGAATGGTAATAAAGCAGATGCACACTAGGCCACATGACAATGGCAACCAATTGGTCCGTATTCGGCAAAACAAAGTATTAATGTTTTATAAACACAAGGAATGTTATATACTTTTCTAACAATACGAATGTAAATCTCTGCATAGCATAAACACTTGTGCTGATCAGCATGACGATAATGCTGTGATAGGTACTTTGAAGTTGTAGATAAGAGCTCAAGCTGCAAGATGCCAACAAAAATAGAAGTCTATAAAGAATCACTGCCAGACTCTTAAATGTAGTAGCACTTGTGGGACTTTCTATAATATAAATAGTAATTACCTTCAATATAGAACATATTTGCAAAAAAAATATACCAGTGAACACACCAAAGCTCACAAGTCCCTTCTCTAGTTATGAAGCAAACTTCAAAATCTGTAAATTCTGAGCAAAACAAATCCCCAAATAATCTTCCGCTCAACACCACCACACAGTGCCCAACTACGTATATATGTGCATGCACACACACAATTGCTCCAATATACGTACAGAAACACTACAGTCATAGTGTGAGGGCATCTACTCTGTAGACAATTCAATCAATTTCCCAAGTGACACCCACACGTGCCTACACACACAAAAGCAGATGTGGCATTAAGATTTACAAAGTTATTGAAACTTTTAACAAGTAAAATGCATCTTTACTTAGCTACACCAGAATGAGGAATAAAGGGGTTTACATATGTTCCAATTCTAAACCTATCAATCAAACCCATGTTATTCCTTTGGGAGCTTATTTACATGCATATTTATCAGCCTCACATGCTAATTCCCTGCTGTTTTATGCCTGCGAGGCATGTTTATGAGTCATAATTGTTGATCTCATTTGATGTATTTCACTGAAGTAAGACATTATTCAGTTATGTGGCCTAATGTCAATGAATTACGATGACCTGATCTTCGAAATGCAACTTGAGCTTTAATTTTTATTAGAGTATAAGTTATTCAGAAGAAAAACTACATTAAAATGGAAGAATACATGCTTTTGTAGTCATTTTATTTAAACATCTTATTTTTTAAATACTCCTCCCTACGTCTAGACAAAGTTTTAACAGTGCAATTTGTAAACACCAAATGAAAGGAATTTTTGCCTAAAATAAGTACATATTTCTCACAGTGGTTACATTTATAGGTTTTTAAATTTTGTCTTAACCAGCCACAAGACAGGCCGTTGGAGTGCTGACATATGGTTTGTAAAACGAAAATAACAGACCCAACCCAGAGCCCTCAAATTGTACTTTGCTTTAATTTAATAAAAATTGAAACCAGATACATATTTAGGAGCAATTGGAAAATAAAAACTTTACTGCCAAAAAAACTTCACTGCAAAATGGTGACGATTTATAAACAGAAAATCACTTGATGGTCAAAGAATGGACCTAAGCAAGATTAACAAACTTTATTGCAGTGGCTTGGACTGAGCCTTCAAATGGCTACCCTGGTGGCAAGCCAGAAGGGGCACTGGAGGGCAGCTGAACATGATACTTGTACAAATCTGCTCCTTATCAGTTCTCTAACACTGCAAGTAATCTCTAAAGGTTTAAATTACCTTAAAAAAAATCTAATTAGTAAAATAATCATGCCCTTTTTCGTAACATGATTATAGCATGAAGGAATCAGATCAGTAAAGTAACTGGTTATTTTTATTCTCCTGCAGCTAAGACTTAGTATCATTATAGTAAGCCCCTACACCATAGGGTATTTTAAACTTGAGTGTTATTTTAATGCAATTATTAGAATTGTTATTTATAGCAAAAATATCAATTTACAATTGATTTCAGCTTTATAAAAATCATAAGTAGTAGACTTCTGTATTTAAGAGATTGTCACAGTTAATGCAATGTTCAATTTAGATTCATCTTTATGTATTAGTTAAAAAGAAGTCATGTAGGTATGTCCAAAATTCTCAAAGTTGCTTCTCTGAGCTACAGCTTTAGCTAGGAACAGAGTAATACGCAAAAAGAGAAAACTGTCTTTAGCCAAGTAAAGCAAATGTCAGATACCAAATGCAGGCTCACTTTTCCATAGAAATCTCAAACTGATTATGACAGATATGAGGAAGTGTCTTTGAAATCACAGAAAACCTGCAAGTATCTTACTAAATCTGCAATATCTAGAGCAGCTGTATTACCATAAATATAATATTAATTCCAAGATGAAAAATCTGAAAATATTTTTTCCTGCAAAAATTAGATGAGTAATAGCCACAGCTCATTTAGCTAGGGCTTTATGTACTATATTTTTTAAAAGCCAAGGAATATTTAATACAGGATTTACATGGTATTTCTCCAAATCAGAAATTTGCTTCTGATAGAATTATGTTACAAACCATCTCCTTAAAAAACAAAAAACCATTGCTGAAACAAGTAGTTATTCTAACAGCACAGTTACAAGGGTGTAACTTGAGTTCATGCAAACACCACAACTAAAACCGGTTTGTGTTCATCATAAATATAAATTTATAATTAAATTAAATTTAATCCTGCAGAAAAATGTGTATTTTAACTCCAAAACTTTAAAAAAACAGAAGTTTTCAGTGGTTATATCACAAGAACTGCAAAACAGAGCAGGTGTCTTTCACTACATAAGCTTTGATTTTCTTTCTTTCTTTCTTTCTTTCTTTCTTTCTTTCTTTCTTTCTTTCTTTCTTTCTTTCTTTCTTTCTTTCTTTCTTTCTTTCTTTCTTTCTTTCTTTCTTTCTTTCTTTCTTTCTTTCTTTCTTTCTTTCTTTCTTAACTCACCTGCTAGGGTATTTTTATTCATTCATTTATTATTCATTTATTTATTTATTAGAGTGGTAACAATTAACACATTATTTTCTGTCAATAAAATCTCACTCTTAGTGTAGCCAATAACATTGCAGCCACCTAGCTGTGATAAATCGTAATGGAGATTTGTACCCTATTGCAAAGGAGTATTTTCTTCTCTATTTCAAAAAAGAAAGAACCAACATTGGGTCACAGAAGTTTGGAGGCGGCCCTGTGGCTCAATATGCTTCTCTCTTCCATTAAGATAACATCTGTTCTGGCTACCAGTCAGCAAATCAAATTTGATGAGAATTCATTTGAGTGCAAAGTCAAAATGCCCACTAATGGACAGGTTTATGTTCTGTTGCTCCACCCTTTAAATATTTCAAATGAAAAAGAAACAAAACCAAAAGTGGGATCTTCAACTACTATGATTAACATATAGAGAATGTACCCCACTATAATGAAATACAAGAATTTTCACTTCATTGAAAAACTATTTTCATGTGTATTACATGAGAACTCTATCCCTTCAATTGCACTTAGTACTGAAACACTATACAGTTCATTTTTCCTAAGGTTAAATCATTGATTCCATTACAAATCCAATTTCTCAGAAGAACAGAATTATCACCACTGTAAAAGCTTTATCTGGATGAAGTTTTTGCCTTTTAACTCTAAGAAGATCGAGAATAATAATTTGTAATGGGATATTAAAATTTTAGTGAAGAAATTTATCATAAATGCTAGTTGCTAATAGTTTAGTTACAAGGTCCCAGTTGCACTAAACGGAATGGGACCTGTTAAAAATTTGAGTGTAGTTTCCCAATCCTGAAGTTTATATATTACTATTTAAAACTCTAGTATCCAAGCAGAAACATTTAACTGCTGGCTGTTTGTACAGAATTAAGATATTTAACAAAGGAAAATTAGAGGAAGTTTTTTAATTCAAGTGGCCATTTTAGTTTACTTATATTAAAATTGATTTTTAACCTTCCTACCTGTTCCGTGAAATATCAGAGACAGGTATGCCATTTACCCCAACAGTAGCTGCAGGGTGAACATGAAAGTACCTCTGTATTCACTGATTTGCAAAGTACATCAAGCAACACGTCAAGCAGCTAATGCCTCCCAGTACCTAATAACATAGCAAAACAGTAAAATCAGTACGTAGTGCCAATTTAAGAAAACAAGTTTTTAAGAAGTTTTAGTATTTTCCCTCATTTTAACACGGGAGTTGCCAATGCTGAGATGCAAACAAGTGAAACAAACAAGCACAAACAAACCATCTGTGATAACCATTTCATTAAGCTGGAGTAGCATTCCTTAAACTCGTGGTCAAATCACGTTGTAATAGTAACACCCATATATATTTGTACTGAGATACCACTTGGGGAATAGTTTAACATACTCAAAATATTTTAACTTTATTTGAATTCTCATAATGCTGAAAAGGTGACAATGATCTAAGTCTTCTAAAATATTTTTAATTTCCAATACTGAAAAGATTTTCAGTTGATATTTCTAAGGTGACAAGTCCTATTTATTTTAAGTTGTACAAAACCATGAAAAGTTTGCGTGCGTGTTCTGACATGTACCAAAGTAGCTCTTTTTCTTTTAGTGAATTAGCTACCTGTATCAAAAAAAAAAAGGGCTGAAAGAAAGCAAGAGCTGCAGGATGGCATTGTCACCAAGGTGGTGCCCTGGATCTTGAGTGATCTGGATCTGGGTTCAGTTCCTGGCCCTGCTACAGACTTCTTGTATGAAGTAGGTTTATAATCTCACAAGCATCAAATTTCTTTTTCTCATGATAACATATAGTCTAGCTATCCTTCCTATGGCAATTATGAGAGTTAATTTCATAGCTTCTTTGGTATATGATAACTTTTAATAGGATGAGGCAAGCACACAGATGCAAACAAAATACCCCAAGTCCTCCTTCCCTTTTCAAACAGGTCAAGCCACTGAGCACAAACTACATCATAAGCTTTTGTGATTGTCACAAATAGTGAAATCTAATCTGCAGTATCCTATTGTGTCATTTGTACTGCAGTTGGAACATTATAGGCACATGATTACTGATGCAGTGATTGAAACATCTGACATGATGAAAACGTTGAACAGTGCTACCTATGATTAACTCAAAGATATTCTAGATCAAACAGAAGAGTTCAATCTTGTCATAGATATCGTGTGTGTATATACATCCACATAAATCTCAAGGTTAAAATATTTAGAAACAGAGCCCAGCAACAGCACATTTACACAAAACAAGGTTAAATATAAGGTCACATACATGCATTTGAAGCATGATGTTCTTTTTCCAGTATTGTTTAGACTTGGGTTAGTTTCTAGTCTTGTTGACTGTGAAGAAAGATAGACATAAGCAGAAAAACTATGCACATTTCTTCCACTCCCCTCATTTTAGCACTCAGTTTTGTTTAGAGATAAAGGTGTTCTCCCATTATTCCGTACATTTAGTCAGGATATACAATTATTATGTATCTTATAGGTAAAATGAAGACTAGGACTTTTAGAAGTCAATTATATGCACTCTTCTGCTGTGTGGCCAGATCTTGAGATCAAACATTTGAAATCTGAATACTCCAAAAACTGAGGAATTCCAAATAACTAACCACAAGCCAGTATCTTCAGCTAAATTACTGTTTCCCTTACACAATAAGGGCACTCAGGCTTGTACCTTTACAGTCAATTGGAACCTAGCCATTAATTTTAACAGGATCAGGATCAGGTCCCCGACTTTTTCAACATCAAAGAAATATCTTTCAGTCATTTCACTATAAATAATTAAAGTTGATTAGTAATAATAAGGTATCTTAACCAAAAAGGTAAACAGTGGAGACATTTATTATCCAAGTAACAAAAGAAAATTAAAATAACCTGCAACACTTTTGTATGTGCAATTCATCAGGAAACGTTGTAAAAGAACAAAAACAAATGTTGGCTCATTCCAGAGGTTCTTTGTCATCATTAATGTATTCAGGTTTTCACAGCTGAATTGCTGTACTTTGAAAAGATTTTCATGAAAGGAAACTCAAATTCAACGTTTACACAAAGCTGTCAGGTTACCAAGATTCATATTTGTTTGTATGTCCAGAAAATGTTTTCTCCTTTAAAAAAAAAAACAAACCTCTGGGTTAGGAGCATTATTATTCCTTTGCTCTGGATTTGTAAACAACAGAAAATAAGCTTTTGTTAACCAGCACGCATTTATTTATTTGCCATTGCAATGCTGCAACCAGCAGTTAGAAATAGCTGTTCCAAAGCGGAGGTGAAACTACCTGATATGGATATTTTACTTCATTACTAGTTCTGTTCCTCAAATTGATACAAATGGCCTCCTTCTGTTTCTGTCTGTCTGCTTGCCTGATCAGGGGAGCTAATTGTCAGAGCTGGGGAGATCTCCTATACCTAAACAGAAGATACGCAGTTTGTAACCTGCTTAATTTGCCTTATGTCCTGGATGGCCCTCAGTATGTTGTTCATTAAAGTATCAGCTGTTTCAGCTGTAGCAGTGGCAACTTAAGCATAAGCATATTTTTCTTTGTTAAAAGGCTAGATTGTCAATAAATAATACACTTCTTACCGTTTAATTTCTCACCACTTAAAATAAGCGTGACCGTACTTTATTTCTTTCCCCTTCCACAACTCTTAGCCTTGCATGTCCAAAGAGGACAAAGACACATATCCAAGAAGACTAAAGAATAAAGCTTATTAGTTAATCAGAAGCCTAAAATTGAAGATTTGCAGTACCACTTGGCACTTAAGTGGAAGTAGGTTCAACCCTTCACCTTTTAAAATAAAGAATTTCAGATCTTCATAAATGTTCACATACACAGAAGGCACGAAAGATCCTGTCTATGCTGATGTATCTCTTTTATACAGAGCAATCAATTTCTAATACAATCAAGTCCATGGCAGTTAAACTCTTTCAAAATGTTTTAACACGCATTTAATCTCAGATACAGAGGTCTGTAACATCAGCTACCTGCACACAATTCACAGACTGCTTTGTAAATTACAATCTTCTGTACGTCAGGACAGACGTGAACTCAAACATTTAATTATTATCCTGCACCAATCATGCTGGCCTCAGCTAGAATTCTGATTTATTACTCTTATTATACGTACATAGGTAAAATCAAACTTGTACAGTTAATAATTTTAAATTAAGAGAATATGCTTTTTCCATATGTAGGAGATATAGCCATTTAACATAATTTGATCATTGACTAGGAACACTTAAATACGTGAGGTGCTTACAGGTAGTAAGCTTCATAGTATACCTTTGTATCAAGTCTGAGTAAAATATTCAAATAGTGATTCTTTTGTCATTGTTAGCTTCTGTATAACTCCTAATAATGAGCTAATTTTAACACAGTCTTAACTACATTTACAGAGGTTGTATTATAAAAAGATTATTCTGGTTTAATGTTGTTCAGTAGATTACTATAGATCAAATAGAAGTTTCTGTTTGGTATTTTAAGTTTCTCTAAGCATGTAAAATTTAGTTTAAAAACACATTTCCATTTAACTTGCATAATTTCCTTTTATACTACATGTATTATACTAGAGGTACATTAGGAAGTGGGATGACAGCTAACTAGTTGAGCTTTAACATGGGTTTGGGAAAAGTTCGGAAATGAAAAAAACCCAAACACTGTATTTCCCAAAGTAGGGTCACAAGGAGTTATTAGACAAATGACATGAGAGTGACAGGTGATTTATACCAGTATTTGGACAGGGTTGATTCTGGAAAGAGCAGGAAACTCCCAGCTGAGGTGGAGGAAACAAAGTAGAGTGCCAATGTCATTAGGAAGCACAAAAGGTCTTCTCTAATATCTGCTTTATCACCCACTGAAGGCAATTTGCCTGCATGATGTCTGTGCCAGTTACCCATGCTGCAGTATAACCTCCAAACTGCAATCATTACAACGTGCAACTCATGAAGCTGAAGCCATCAAAAAAACAGGACCTACTAATCCTAGAGAGGAAAATCCAATTCTGGAAGCCAGTAACCCACAAGACTCTGTCAGCTACTCACATTTGCTGCCACAACTGAAGTAATGTATAATACTCCTGAAGTTCCTAAATATGAATTTGCAGCAAGGTACTGAAACCAAAGGGCCCACAACTGTCAAATTTCTAAAGGCACGTCAACACCTATGCAAACAAAGTCTTTAAATGAAAAAAAATGTCCTGTGTGTTGGCTATTTTCAACTAACTTTATACAAAATATATGTATTTTTAAACACGCATAGCTTCTCTGTTATCTGATCTCCTAGTAACAATTTATTTTCAATAAAGAAAAGAGAAAATAAAGAGTTGTATGGAAGGAGCGAGTGACGGGTTGAGTTAGCTCAAGACATATTGTGTTGCTCCAATAGCCTTTGTCAGTACAATCCTGTTGCTGCTCAATTAAAAGCAAGCTAAACAGTAGTTATTATTAATAAATGAATATTAAAATGCTTGTTATGTTAGCATATCGTGTTTGAAGATGTAAAAACCCTTCTTGCTTTTATTCAACCAACACAAAGTGAACCAGACTGAAGACAGCTTTTCCCCTCCAGCATTCCTGTGCCTTTAATAGAAATGGCAGGCTCAAGAGGAGGACAAGGGTTCTGAACAAGGACCACTAGCAACAACTTTTCTGGTGTGGCACAGAGAAGTTTACTGCCTTAAGGGTAAAATTTTTCAATGAAGGACACAGGGCATTCTCAGGGCCTGGTGCAAATGACAGCAAAAAATTACCAAAGAAGTTTTTTCTGGTTTCATCTGGGATAGAGTGAATTTTCTCTCCAGTAGTTGCTGCATTTTGGATTTAGTGTGAGAATAGTGTTAACACATATAGTTTCAGTTGTTACCAGGTAAAGCCTATGTTTGGCTGGATAGAATAATTTTCTTCCCAGGACCTGCTGTTTTCTAAGCTTAGTATGAGAAGAATGTTGATAATCCACTGATGGTTTTAGTTGTTAAGAAATCAAGGAGATTTTTCAGATTCCTATGTTTTGCATGTGTAGCAGGCTTACAAGAACCTGGGAGGGAGCATAGCCAGGAAGCTGACCCAAGATAGCCAAATAGACACTCAATACCACATAATGTCATGCTCAGTATATAAACGAGAGATTGTCTGGGGGCCAGAGCTTGCTGATCTGTGATTGCTGTTCCGGACATGCTGAGCAATCAGTGATTGGGTCATGTAGTGGTAAGAAATTGCATTGAATGGTACATCATTTGTTTTGTTTCTATAATTACTATCATCATCACCTCTTCCTTTGTTGTCCTATTAAACTGTCTTTATCTCAACCCATGATTTTTACTTTACTTCCCAATTTTCCTCATCCCACTAGGGCATGGGGTGAGCAAGCAGATGTGTGATACTTAGCTGCTGGCTGGGGACAGACCACATCAGCATTAAGAACTATCACAACCTTCAGCATTGCCTGCTTCCAGTATAATGCAAAGTGGTTCTCTGTTTGGTTCTTGTCTTTTAAATGAAAACACAAAGTAGCATGCATATTTAAAAGCACTCTTAAAAACACAATGGTATACCTCATGTACATGTTCCTCCCTGTAGAGAAGATGGAAGAACTAATATTACATGAGGCACATGACATCATACACTATAGTATCAAAAAGTATTTGTATAAAAGCAAAAAAGCTTCAAGAACCCATTATATTTGCATTCTCAGTTGCTTTTACTGAGAAATGTATTTCTCATGTAGGGAAGTCTAGAACTCTATAACTGTTTCTTTTAAACATAATCACAGAAATAACCTCTAAAAGCAGAGATGGACAAATGCCATGCAGGGCATTCTGCATTAGTGGAGTCTCCCTGACTGAAAGGGCAAAAGACACCAACTCATAACACGAATACATACTGACCAATAAGCAGATAATAGCATTCTTTGATAGCAAAAATTCACTTAACCCTGGAATGACTGTGAAAGGAGATATCCAAGACCAAAATAGTCCCATGTGAATTACACTTGATTTTGGGTAATTGTATGATAGAATGTGGGTCCTGTTAGGTGCAGAGGAGGTGGCATTTACTTCATTAATTCATTCCTCTGTGTTTTCTACATGTTTTCTCTATAACACTGATATAAACTAGGTATTTAAAACTACATGTAAGCTATTGTTCTACAAGGTAATACTTTCTAGTGATCAGGGTTATGAAATTAATACTAGAACAGAAAAATTCTCCAAAGACAAGCAATGAAAACACAGAGAATGAAGCCAAAATGGAAATATGAAAGTACTCTTGCCATCTCCCCTATTTTTCCACGGCAGCACTGAGAATCACAGGGGATGCAATGGTAAGTATGAGGTGGGTAACTGATCTAACTCAGATGGATTTATTTCAGTCACACACTCCAGTAGTTATCTTTGTCCTTCCAGCTACATCAGCTTTCTCTGTCCTCACCATCAACTACAGTCTTTAGATATGAAATACATCCCTCAAACCTCCAAATCTAAACCACTCAAACCCGTTAAAGGTTTCCCCTTTTCTTCTATTAAGAACGAAGAACACATTATATTCTTCTATGTGAAGTATGCTATTAAATAATAGCTTGTACACTAATTAAAGCAAATGTAATTGTGAGAACACACTGACATTGTTAAAGTAAATTACCCAATTCGTTAATAGTTTCATTTCAAGTGACCTTAATTGTATTAATTGTGATATTCAGCAAATTCAATTGAAGAGTATTAAATGCATTGTTCCAACCTGTCCTTAGAGGATCAACTTTCTCATTACATCAACGAAATAGGAATACTACCTACTATGCTCTTCAAAACGTCGTATCAGAACATGGTGAATGTTACAGTTAGAGTAAAAATTTACAGTGGCTCAGAAACAGTTAACCTAGTTAGCCTGTTTCACAGAATCGCTAGGTTGGATGACCCACAGGATCATAAGTCCAACCATTCCTATCAACCATTAACCCATGCCCCTCAGCACCTCATCCACCTGTGCCTTAAACACCTCCAGGGAAGATGAATCAACCACCTCCCTGGGCAGCCTCTGCCAGTGCCCAATGACCCTTTCTGTGAATTTTTTTTTTCAAGACAGAACCTCCCCTGGTGGAGCTTGAGGCCATTCCCTCTTGTCCCGTCCCCTGTCACTTGAGAGAAGAGCCCAGCTCCCTCCTCTCTACAACCTTCTTTCAGGTAGTTGTAGAGAGCAATGAGGTCTCCCCTCAGACTCCTCCAGGCAAAATACCCCCAGCTCTCTCAGCCTTTCCTCATAGGGTCTGTTCTCCAGCCCCTTAACCAGCTTTGTCTCTCTATTCTGGACTTGCTCCAGAGACTCAACAGCTTTTCTTGTGGTGAGGGGCCCAGAACTGAACACAGGATTCAAGGAGCAGTCTCACCAGGGCTGAGTACAGAGGGAGAATAACCTCCCAGGACCTACTAGCCATGCTGTTTCTGATCCAAGCCAGGATGCCATTGGCCTTCTTGGCCACCTGGGCACACTGCTGGCTCATGTTCAGTCGGTTGTCAACCAACACCCCCAGGTCCTTCTCCCCCAGGCAGCTTTCTAGACAGACTTCTCCTAGTCTGTAGCTCAGCATAGGGTTGTTGTGCCCCAAGAACAGGACTCATAATTTAGCCTTGTTGAATCTCATGCCATTAGTCTCAGCCCTGTGGTCCAGCCCATTCAGATCCCTTTGGAGAGCAAATAAATGCTGTTACTTCCAAGTAACAGTGCACTATAGAAATCATTATGATACAGTGGCCTTGTCTGCCTAGCGTCTATGTCTGAAGGCTTCAGCAAAACCACCTGTTTCCTTATGGGAATGTATAGACAATTTCATCCAGCAGGTTAAAAATTTGAATGGAAAAGTGGGAAGAAATTTGAATTTGAGTGGGAAGAAATTGGAAAATAAGTTCAACAGATAACATAACAATGCACAAATACATGCATGCCTGTATATTAGAATACAACCCTATCCAAAAGATATAATCCTAAATTATAATTTCTTAAAAGAACTAAAATCTTCCATTTCAAGTCTCAGGTTGCAAAAGTAAGAAGCCCTGCCACAAATTTCTTACCAACTATTAAAAATGCTATTTGAAAAAGCCTATCTGAGTGCATATATGCAAATACTGCCTTAACTTCTTTTAGGGGGATATTTTAATGGGATAGAAAAGAGATCTTGATTGTCAATTACAGAATCACAGAATCATTGAGGCTGGAAAAGACCATTAATTATCAGCCTATCCTGAATTTTGTAAACTTGCAAACAAGTGCAATTTCAAGACTCATCATAACTCAGAATTCAAAGTTCATCAGTTACACAGAATTTGGAGTACTATGAATGCCCAAATCTTTCTCCAAATGACACTTGTCTCACCTGTTATACTCTGCATGTATTTGTTCTGCTAGGTAACTGACTCCTGCCTAGCATTTGTGACATTGAATCTCACAGCTGTTCCTATTGAACCACTTTGTATTCTTCTCAGGCTACTTATCAAAAATCTCAAGAACACTTTGAACTGTACGTCTGCCCCTCCATTGTGCTTAACAGCCCTGTTCCAAATAAAACATGTTTTCTCCCTGTACTTTCATTGAGATTATAATAAAAGCACCGAGTGCTACTACACTCAATCAACATATTTCTGGAATCCCATCCAATATATCCTTCCAAGATGACAGTAAATGAACAAATAGTCTATGCATGCAGTTTTCCTAACAGCTATACTTAACAGCAATCCACGTATTTCTGAAATATTTTTCATTTCATGAAAAAGCCTTGTGAGAGAATTTCAAAACTCCAGCTGGACATGATATCTCCTGGTTCTCCATCAAGTTTTGATATCAGCTGCACACACTAAAAATACAATACTTCATGTAGATTAACAACTCTGACTAGCTCTATGATTAAATATTTATTTTCAGCATCCTTATAAGTGACATGCTTTATTTTTATTACCTTATCTCAGTGAAGACTTTACACTTTCCCTCCAAGGTAATACTTCTAAGTATTCAAAACAGCTTCAAAAAAAATACTTTAGATGTCCTGATATTCCACTTTATTGCAAAGAACATCCACTGATGGACCCCTTTCCTGCAAATCTTTGATACATGATACAGAAGACTCAAAGATTTTCACCAAGTCATCCTGTGCCATGCTTGAAACATGAACTTGAGTTGAAATATCTTGTCTTGAAATCTTCTGTGAAGATGATGATGGACAGATTGCAGGGGCAAGAATGACTGTATACTCTGATGCCTGAAAAACTAACAGCATCTAAGCATCTGCATTTTATTTTTAAATGAAGTATTAAAACTTCATAGAATTATTTTGGATATATAAAGAGTCAAATTAAAATGCAGTATGTGTTTCACAGTAAAAAAAAAAAGAAAAACTAGGAAGATGAAATGGATGCTTTATATAAAATATTTACATAGATAGAACATAAAAAATGTACCATAGTTGGTAACCTTTATGACTTGGGGAACCATGTATTTACATATCTTTATCTTCGCATGTGCGTATGTGTGTGTTGTGTATATATTTTTAACAGTTGACAGCTGTTTTAGAGCATACAGAGATGCCAAGCTGAATGAGGGTCTTGATTACTTCAAGATTAGCTATCTAAAGTTTCTATTCATTTTAAGTGTTGTTAGTGCGAAGAGTCATTAGTCACTTCCTTGTCTCATAGAACATCAGCATACATTTACATTGTTAATGAACATTTGGGGTAAATGAATTAATGGCACTTTTAAACATCAATTCAATACTAATAACTTTGTATGTCATAGAAATGTTAAGGTTGGGATAAAAATGAGAAACCTTTTCAGTCAAGGTAACTAATCGCTTCTAGGCATAATAAAGGCTAAAATTAATTTGCAGTGGTTTTTTTAACAGGGAAAAATCTTGTTTTTCCTTGAAACAGAGTTGAGAGAATTACTAGTAATTTTTGAAGGAAAAAAAATCAGAAGAGAACGATCAACTACTTCTTGATTGGGGAAGACTAGGAGCAAGCTACATTTCCTCTGGAAACTGGTTATTATTTTATGCTATTGCACAAGATAATTTCCACATTTCTAAAAGTATGTAAAAAAATACATTTAGTTTATCAAGATAAAATGTCTCCATAACATTTAGATGTCACATACAATAGAGGAGGAACACTGACCTAGAAAAGATTTTTCATTTAATTGTCAGGTTTTAAAATACTTCCTACTAGATGTTCATTCTTATTTTCTAACATCGAAAAACCTTTATAAACTGATGAAAATGAAAAAAAAAAAGCTCAAAGGGCAACAAAGTTTTACCAATATATTTTAAAGCAAAGTGTCACCTTCTTATATACTGAAGTAACAAAGCTGACTAAGCAAACTTGACATAGCTTATTTCATAAGCACTAGTAAGAAAATTTATAGAGAGATACACCCACATAGAGTAGCTGATCTGGGTAAGGGGCTTAGGAGATGTGACAAAGTTGTTTCAATTCTGCAATTTAAAATAAATTTTTTATTTTGCCCTCCTGGTACATGTGCTCAATGACTGGAAAATTACAGGTAGTTAAGGTGCCACTGTGTATAACTAAGTACTTGAGGAATGTTTTCATGACAAGGATGAGCTTTCTCGTTAAGCTTATCACTTTCTTTGAACCCACGATACTGTCACTACTTGCAAATAAATAGAAAAGACAAGCAACACAGACATGCACTGCATTATGCAAGCAGTTTCTTCTCCCTGTTCATTAGAGTCTTCCAAATACTGTATTTAATTAATTTACTTTACATTACAAAGTAACTTCTACCTTTAGAGCCTGTTCATTCTACCTTAACTTCCAGATTTTTTTCAAGTAAGAACATAAGTGCTGAGTTAAGCAACAAAAAAGGAAAATTGGCCTTTTAATTTGCATAATCTCACCCAAAATAACATACTGAAATTTATTGCAGAAATATAAAAAAAAAAGAGAAAAAAGAAAAAAATCCACATCCCCGAAGCAGTGTAAGAAAGCCCATGCTTGAGAAAGTAACACAAAGACATGCTGTACTACAATATTTTTCTCCTGGAGTCACTATTTGGTTTATGACTAAAAAAGGATGACAGTGCATTAAATACTGGGCTATTGTTCCTGTCATAGAAGCATAGAATCATAGAACAACCAGGTTGGAAGGGACCCAGCGGATCTTCTAGTCCAACCATTCCTATCCAACACTAAACCAAGTCCCTCAAGACGTCATCCACCCGTGCCTTAAACACCTCCAGGGAAGGTGAATCAACCCCCTCCCTGGGCAGTCTATTCCAATGCCCAATGACCCTCTGTGTGAAAAACTTCCTCCTAATTTCCAGCCTAAATCTCCCCTGGCGGAGCTTGAGGTCATTCCGTCTTGTACTGTCCCCTGTCCATAACTGAAAGATGACTTCTCATAGTTTTCATCAGTGTTAGTGTTCTACACACATCCTGAAAAGTTCTTTAAGTTCAAAGAATCATGGAATCATAGAATAACCAGGTTGGAAGAGACCCATCAGATCATCGAATCCAACCATTCCTATCAAACACTAAACCAAGTCCCTCAAGACCTCATCCACCCATGCCTTAAACACCTCCAGGGAAGGTGACTCAACCACCTCCCTGGGCAGCCTGTTATCCAATGCCCAGTCATCCTTTTCATGAGAAATATTTTCCTAATGTTCAGTCTAAACCTCCCCTGGTGGAGCTTGAGGCCATTACCTCTTGTCCTGTCCCCTGTCACCTGGGAGAAGAGGCCAGCTCCCTCCTCTCTACAACCTCCTTTCAGGTACTTGTAGAGAGAAATGAGATCTCCCCTCAGCCTCCTCTTCTCCAGGCTAAACAACCCCAGCTCTCTCAGCCACTCCTCATAAGGCCTGTTCTCCAGCCCCTTCACCAGCTTCGTTGCTCTTCTCTGGACTTGCTCCAGAGCCTCCACATCCTTCTTGTGGTGAGGGGCCCAGAACTGAACGCGAGATTCAAGGAGTGGTCTCACCAGGGCTGAGTACAGAGGGAGAAGAACCTCCCTGGACCTACTGGTCGTGCTGTTTCTGATGCCGTTGGCCTTCTTGGCCACCTGGGCATACTGCTGGCTCATGTTCAGTTACTGTCAACCAACACCTCCAGGTCCCTCTCCTCCAGGCAGCTTTCTAAACAGACTTCTAGTCTGTAGCACTGCTTAGGGTTGTGCCTCAAGTGCAGGACCCGGCATTTGGCTGTGTTAAACCTCATGCCATTGCTCTCTGCCCAGAGTTCCAGCCTGTTCAGATCCCTTTGCAGAGCCTCCCTACCCTCCAGCAGACTGACACTTCCACACAGCTTTGTGTCATCTGCAAACTTGTTAAGGGTACCCTCAATGCCTTCATCCAGGTCGTTGATGAAGACATTGAACAGGGCTGGACCTAGCACTGAGCCCTTGGGAACCCCACTTGTAACTGGCCTCCAGCTGGATTTAACTCCATTTACTACCACTCTCTGGGCCTGGACATCCAACCAGTTTTCTACCCAGGAGAGTGTGGGCCTGTCCAGGCCAGAGGATGATAGTTTCTGAAGCAGAATGCTGTGAGAATGACATACTTACGTAAGGTTTCTAGGTATAAAGGAAAAAAAGTACAGAAATACAGGACTCACCTTCCCCTAGCTTGTTCAGATAACTCTGCAAGGGATCAATGCCTATTTCTTGTTCCTCTGTTTGCAAAGGGTGACTGGTTTCAGATACAGAATGATACATATTGGCAATACTAAATTCCAGCTGAGGGGTATTGTTCTAGAGAGGAAAAAAAAAAAAAAGAGAAACAAACACATTAGTGTTACTTTTAGCTATTTTTCAATCACACAGTTCCTTATTTTCCAGGTATAACATCATCATTAGATACTTAATAGCAGAACAATACTGTTTCCATTCAAATGTTTTATTATTTGGAATCCAAAATAATTGTTATAGCACCTCCAACTTTCACACTGCAAGATAAAGTCCAAAAGTGGTTTCAACAGATTGTAAAGTGTGTCAAGACCCAATTTATCTGATTCTGGGGAGAACTGATGTTAGTCCTTGGTGATGATGAAGCTGATAGAACAAAGCAGAGGCAGACGCATAACCATTGCTCTTCTGCACTAAGGACCTCTTATGCTAGAAAACCTTCCTTTTAACAACTTCTTTTCCAGAAATCATAAGTCAGGCGGAAGACAACAAAGAGAAGGACACAAACACATACAAAAAGAGAGAATGAGATAATACTGACTGATATGATGGTTGATTTTGGTTTTACCAAGATTTGTATTAGCTTCCTAGAAAGATGGTGTAAGGAAGCCATTGAAGAAACATAATTATCCAGCTACTGAATATTTAGAGAAGTTTGTCAAAAAATCAAGGGCAAAAGAGAAGAAAGCACAAAACTGAAAGACTAAAAGTAGGTGACATGGGTTCACAATCAGAGGCTGCTAAATGGCATTCACATCTCCTCATGTAAGTGAACAAGAACTATGTTAGATGTTCACCTAAGGAGTGCTAGAAGCTTGTATTTGTTGCAATGAATAAGAGGATGCCAATAAAAGGGTAAAAAGCAGATGGTGTTATGGTCAGAGCAGTACGAAGGAAAAACGACCTTTCCAGTGCATTAACAGTGAAGAGTGCATTTGTCAAGACTGCATTTTGGTCACTGTACAGCAATTTATTAACAGCTTGAAATAGATGTAGCTAACTTGCAAAACAAAACAACTATGCCAGGCAAATAGGTTTAATTTGCCCAAGCACACTAAGTAGCTGCCTACAACTGCCATCTGAATTTTAAACACCACTTACTGTAACTGCTTAGTTTACAAGTATATTAACTTTCTAAGTCCAAAATTATTTAAAAAGAAATATACGAAGACAAAGATAAAAAGGAATAGAATAGAATACACCTACACTTTCAGGACTGGTATATTATCAATTCCGATAACACTAATTATTGCTTTTCCTTTGCTCTTACAAGGAATGGCATTAACTGTATATGCTTTATACCTTCAGTTTACTGTCAATAAATGGAAGAGGATTGGGATTCCTAAGAGCATTCCGGTTTTATATACTATTCATCTGCTTGATTTTCCTGCTACGTGGCAGAAAAAATACCAAACCACTAAATAATAAACTAAGTTAGTTGGGCCACTGTTAGACATTTCCTTTAAACCAATTCACCCAGACGATTTTGGAAAGGATGCTCTCTCAGCTGTATTTTCTGCAGGTTTTGTCCTTTATTTGTCCTGACACCTGTGTTACTGTGGTGCTGAAATGGTCGCACCATTATCTCTCCTTGCTTTTCAGCTAGAAGATGACATCTGAAGTTCTTGGGAACAAGCACGCTGGAACTGAAGGAAGGTAAGCCTGCCCACTTTTGCAGTGGCACACCTTTATGGCAAATTATTACAATCTCACCACTAAACCACAGAATTGTCTTGAGCAACTCTTTGTACCACCTCAAAAAAAAGTATTATGATGCAAGTAGAGAGCATGTGTTTCCTATGTAATGTATAAGCCACGATAGTGAAAAATGCGCGAATGGTAACTTAGAGAAAAACATTTACAAACTTATTAGTAACTTAAATAACATTTCATTGTTTTCCTGCAGTGTTACGGTTACGTTATATAGAGAAATGTTTATAACTACCTGATATCTTAGATAAATAAATGAAAAACTAGAAAGAATTTACTTCAAAAACAAAACAACACAACAGCTCTGCAGAAAGAGATGTTTGTAATTTTCTCCTGCTGGAATTTTAGTTGCTGTTCTAGTTCTCTGCAATATCATTTTAATCACCTTTTTATTGAACTATTGATTTTGTCTTCACAAAAAGTACAGGCTTATTTTGAACCCTGCTGCCAGAGTTTAACTTCTCATTTTACGATCCCTCAGACATTGCTATATAATCTGACCAAGGTACAACCCCAAGTGCCTTTCAAACTGAGAAGCAGACATAATACGTAGTTTTAGCAACCAACACTTAGTTAAGACACTATATGCTTCAGAATTACATTGTCTTACATCCATAACATGGTATGAAAGTAGCTCTAATAAGTTTGTTCTTCTATAGTCTTAATGTTCTGAATCTACCTTCTCTTTCCTAAAGACTCTCCAAATGCCATGCCTTTGGAGAAGGCATGTAAGAGGAATAATAAACTTTCTAGACTGTTAGAGTAGTTTTAAACAGCTGAACACATTTACTTTTGATAGTTGCACAGTGATCTAATCAGTTACGTGTGTTTGTTTACAGAAACATTTGATTAGTGTTAAAAAAATATCACTACCTGTTAGTCTTGTCACTCCTTAGTCCAAGTGGTTTTCTTTACAGTTTTACACTTCAGTTCTTTTGAGCTCTTCTAACAAAGAGCAAAGCGAACTATTAAACAATTATGACAACACTTGGGATCTTACTCTGAAAAAGATTAATTCTTTACAGTTTTGTGGCTGATTTGTAATGGCCTATAACATACTGCTATTACTAAATAAGATGCAATTTAAAAATATTCTCAATGTGAAACAATAAAGATGTTATAAAAATCTGAAATGCAATTATTAGATCACAACATTTGGCACTGGCTATCTAGTTAAACTCTAACATCTAAATCACAGTTAAAAGTGACTCTTACCTATTTGTATTTCAAAATTTCTGTTTGCTTCCAAAGATGAAGGTCCAAAACCCCCAAAGACCAGGGACACTTCCCAGCACTGGGAGCTCAACTATTCTTCAATATACATGCAAAAATATTTACAGCTGCACGTGGAACACATACATAGTCAGGGCAATGAAAAGAGATGCTAATGCATCCATGAGCCCAAGTAAAAGCTAGGCAGCTAAACCTCTCACTTGGCTACTCTCCTTAGGTATGAAAGCGGGGAAGGCCACCAAAAATCCTTCAAAAGGCAGGCTTATGGACACCAACGAAGAGCCCCACTAGATGTTAAAAGAACTCTGTGGAATTACTTCCTTGCAGTATACCATCCTCTCCCTATAACCTCCTCCATATTCCATAGGTGATAAAATATCTACCAGTTTCCATTAGGGAAAATTTTACAGATGTTTACTAATGTCCACTTCTCTAATAACTTCTTTCTACACAGCAGGAATCAACTACCTGTAGTATTTTATAGTCTGATCTAACATACCCACTGAAATTCAGACAACTTTCCTTGTTCTCAGTGCATACTTAGCTTTGAACTCTGTTGTTTCTTTTTTTTGATGAGATTTGTGCACCTAAGTGTTCACAATTTTCCGCCTTCTGTCTTAGCTGCTCTAATAGTTGATATTATTTCTACCACGTCTTGCTATATACTAGTCTTTCTTATACAGTCATACCTTTATCAAAACTGCCACTCTTCCTGTACATAGGTTGGTGAGTTTTGAATACTTCAAAAAATATTTAAAACATTCAAAATGAAAAACACTTCTCTACCAGGCTGCCAGTGGCAACTGCCTCAACTCATCCATATTTAATCTTCCATTAATATACATAAGTCATATCTATCTATCAAGTAATACAAGACTAAGATAACAGCCTAAGTGGACATGCTTCTATCATTAACTGAACTGCCTATGAAGCACCAGTCACATCTGGACTGCAGCTGGGCAAAACAAGGCAAAAACATGTATTACACAAACATAAAAGTATATTTCTATAATCAGAACTGTATAAAACAGCAGAGTCATCTGTAATAAGATCATGATAAATGATCATACAATAAACTGGTTATAAGGAATGTTCAGTTAGAAGATGAAAAGTTCAAACTAAAACCAAACTTTAGAGAGTTCTTTTAGCAGTGAGAATATTCATCACCCTAATCTCAAAAAGTTTCATAAATTTAAAATCACTATTTCATAAATAAAATGTGGCACAGTTGAACATCAATACTGTAACTTATTTCAAGCCATACGACATTCATTTACCTCTTCACTTCCAACAAATACTGAATACAAATATTCGGTATTCCAAAGAACAGTTTAGGCATAACAAGCGTTGTTTCAAAAATAGTTACTAAATTATTTCAGTTTAAAAAGAAACCTCTAAAACTACCTCATCTAAAATGTTTCCCTTAATCATCAGTGTTTATATAGACTTTTAAAAATGATTAATTCAAACTACAAAACATATCAAAACTAATGCTTAAGATGTGAAGAGTATTCATATTGTTTGGGCAAAATTAGAAAATATAATCAGTCTCACAAAGGATATTTTGAAGATGTAACTGAGTAGGTGAAAAATGAATTAGGCAATTCTGAGCTTTTACAACATCCATTTCCCCTCTCTCCCTGTCCCCCAGTGGTGAAATGAAAAGAGAAGAATTGCAGGCTTGAGGAGGTGCTTAGGACCAGCGCAGAAGAACTGAACAAATTTCAGCACTTGCTTCAGTCTTGCTTTCTGACATCCTCTTACCTCCAAATGATCAAGCAAAAGAGCAAAACATTTTATGCCTCACAAAAGGAAAAAGAAAACCCACTAACATTAAGGAAGAAGCTGAACAATGCTGTTTAACCTTGGATATACTAAAAATAAAAATCAGTTTATATCAGTACCAGCAAAGCTACTAGAAATGACATTTCTGAAATCTACCGAAGCATACCAAAGTATATAAATAATACGTTGCATTCATGCTATTAGACTGTATCAACCACCTTCTCCGAAGTATCTTTAGGTCCTTATTTAATGCCATATAGCAAAGTTTATCATTTTAATTACTTAAATTGATGACAAGAAGAGAAAATACTTGTTTAGCTAAGTGATAAATTAGCTGCCCTGTGAAGTCAAATTGATTAAAATGACCCGACTAAAAGGAAATGTCTGATGTGGTAATGGTCTTATGCGTGTTTTGTTAAGTTTGACAGCATCATGTTATGAGGGTTCACAACTCTGCCCTTCATTTGCAGCTTATGAAGTAATCAAGCATGTTAGCACACAGAAATGAGGATTCTCCAGAACGTGAAAATATTTTGAAGCAGATAAGGAATTAAGTATTAGGAGAATAAACATACATTGTTTATTTAAAGCAATGAAGTACAGATGACTTGCAAATTATCTAGAAATGGTTCCAGACCCTGAATTTTTTCTCACTGGCCAAGACTCCTAGGCCTTAAATTATTATTCCTAAAGTAGGAAAGGGGAAAGAAAAAAAAAAGTTATACTTTCTCTGAATAGAGGGCTGAGTAGGGCATGGTCCTGAGCATGAACTTTGGAAACCTAGGACCATTTGGTATGTTTCAAGCTTAATACTTCTTACTAAGACACACATTAATAGGCATTTTTGAAAATTTTCTAATAGTCATTGCTCTCTGCTTTGTTCTAGGAATGATTTTTACACAGGTCACAGGGACCATCTGTCTCCTGAGCTCTTTGGCTCTCCACCACTCCAGTCCTTTATTATCACCAATGCCACTTACATAGAGAAGATACTAATTCAAATGCCTCCCAACAAAACCACCAACAAAACCAAACATGCCACCACCTCCTTCTTTAAAACTAGCAAAGCTTTCTACTCAGCCTTCCACGGGACGCCACCACCCACAGAAGAAATATGGCTTAGCAGGAACACTAGTAACTCAGAGGAAAAGCGCACAATTTGACAAACTTTGGATAGCATAAAGCAAGTTTGTTTACTATTGTAAAATGTATCAGATTATGTATCATTAAAATAGAATGATGCAAACATAAATATAGACTGACATGGTAGGGCAGATTAACATTAACATCCACTGGGGTCCAGAACAAAACAAACAAGATCATGCCACTAATGGACAGGTTAACAGCCAGTGAGTCTGATGATCATGAAATGTAATTAATTTTGTCCCATTTAATAAAATTCCTTACATTTTAACTTCTCCCTGTCTGATCTTTAATACAAAAACAGAGTAACATTGGACTTTAAATAAGTTAATTAAGTATTAAAATCAATCATGTGAAAGTCTTAATATTTAATATTGTTAGATTGTATATCAAAGTGGTTTTATTATTTATTTACTCCAAACCTTTCCAGAATACTTCATGTGGCAACAGGGGGTCTGGATCTCACAAGACAAATGCATTTACAATGCCAAATAAATTATATATAAAAGCATTTGTCTTAATACATGTCATTCAATATTAAATATCACCCATTGGTACCACCCTGAAACACTAATCCATTTTTACCAACTGCACATTTGTATTATTCAAATGTTGTCTATTAAATAGTTGTCTCAAGAGCCACAGTAAAGGAATACATACCTAAGAACAATTATCATAGGAGCTTTAAAGCACTGTCTACATATTTAACCCTACAACTTTCATGTCTTACCAGTACTTAAACATGCAAAGTATAAATTCACTAGGGAATTAAAATGTCAGGGATAAGAAACAACGCAAATAGCCTGGGACCATGACAATGTATTCTCTTGGCAATTCACATGATAGTTAAAAAAAATTTAATGCTAGCAGTTAAAAAGAAAAAACAAATGACAGAACTTTATCTTAAGTAAACACTTTATATTCTGTTCATTTGGAAAACAGGAAATCTTCCACATATTTGTTACAAGCAGGGAGCAAGTGTCACACACTTTTCTTACAGTTTCACAGTTCATAAGATACAATAGTTTGCGTAAGACAAAAAAAAAAAAAAACCTGAATAGAGCAGATGACCAAAATCCTTAGGTAAAGCTGACCACCGCATTCAATATCTGTAGCCCTCTACCAACCTTGTCCATGTTTCCCAAGATCTATTGCTATGAACAGTGACATTTGACATTTATGGTGATACTGTTTCTCTTCTGCGTTCAAAATGGTTACACTGAAAGCATAAACAGCATCAACAGCATACAGTTATGTATTCAGTACAGCCTCATCCATAATAATAATAACAACAATAACAAACGATGAATAGGCAAGACAATAGCCAAAACCAGTCTAAACTTTGCAATTTGAATTTCCTGCAAAAACCAAACCCCCCACCCTCAGCACAAAACTATTCATATTTGTAATATAAGCTTTTGTGACAGCTCCACAATGAGCCTGTTAAAAGAACAGAACTTTGGTCACACTTTGACCAAACAAGAAATACCTAAAAAAATCCAAAGTCAACAGCTACACATAGCCCATACCTTGAACATTCCCTTCACTCCCAAGATCTAGCAGTTTAGCAGCAGACGTGAAATGGTTATACTGTCATATTTTCACCATATTTACTTTCAACTAAACACTCAAATAAAGGAAGGTTCCTCATATAGGAGCAGGAGAGGTGGCATGGCAGGGTTTGGTTTCTCTTCTCAGAGAAGTACGTGGTCTCACACACGTTCAAAATTACAACTTAACTGGCATAACAAATAAGATTTAATGAAATAATTTGCATTACTGTCATTACTGAGTAAGCTAGCCAAAGGCATGAGGGTGCTGCCTTGTAAACAGAGGTTATCTATACTTTTTGTGAAACTGAAAACATAGGTGAAAGTTGAAGACTGGGATAATAAAAGATGGCAAGAGAAGACTACAACACCTGTAGAAGACATAAATTGAAAAAAAAGGAATCTAGGTGGACACTGGCTATGAAGTAAGTTCTTGGCATACACTGTTGAAAAGGAATCTTTTATTATAATAAAAGGAACAAGATTTCAACAATGTAAGCTTTAACTTTTAGGCATGAAACAAAACCAGAAACAGGAATTCACATAGGTTGACCACGTCTTTGAGAGCCCTCTCCTATGTAGGCTATCCTTATGCAGAGGAAGGACAGAAAAGGCAATGACATGAACTTGATTAAACCACAGATTTTAATGAACCGAAGTATAAGCAGGAACCACTCAAAGTAAAAATTAGGTCATATAACCCAAGTTGAATATAAATAAGCACAAAGTTACAGAGTCAAATCATAAAGGCAAAGAATAAATAAGACACAATTAACAAAGAACATCAGGAACAAGATGAGAACATTATGTATCATGTCAGGAGGTACATACACATGCACTAGTACGTAGATGAGAATAATGAAAATATTTCAACTCTTATTTAAAGAAGAGGGAGAGTTGTCAAAGATGACAAGTGAGGTGAAGTGTTTTCTGCTTCACCCTTTCCTAAGATTCTGTTGCAAATCAGATGGCTAACACATACAGCACCATTTAAACAATATCTGGGTTAGCTTGGAGAAAAATATTAGAGAAGTAAGTAAAATTAGGTCTTTGCAAATCCTCACCTACAACTCCATTTAAGATAATTTCATGCAGCACTTTTGACTCAATTGATACTGTTGTCAAAGCTGGTAGCTCTGTCGTTGTCCTCCTCCTGACTGATCATTGTTACTACTGCAACACTTTCAAACTACTGACACAAGTATCTACATGAAACCAAGTGAGGCCATTCATGTGGGTTGAACCCGTCCTGCCAAGAGACCAAATTTTAACTAAGCCTAGTTAAAACTTTGCAATTGGTTAGAATAATCAACTATAAAAACACAAGAGCAGGAACAACTAGTTACAAGTGGTGTTCCCCAGGGCTCAGTGCTGGGTCCAGCCCTGTTCATTGTCTTTATCAATGACCTGGATGAAGGCATCGAGTGCTCCCTTAGGGGTTGTTTAGCCTAGAGAAGAGGAGGCTGAGGGGAGACCTCATTGCTCTCTACAACTACCTGAAAGGAGGTTGTAGAGAGGAGGGAGCTGGCCTCTTCTCTCAAGTGACAGGGGACAGGACAAGAGGGAATGGCCTCAGACTCTGCCCGGGGAGGTTCAGGCTGGACATCAGAAAAAAATTTTCACGGAAAGTGTCACTGGGCATTGGAACAGGCTGCCCAAGGAGGTGGCTGGGTCACCGTCCCTGGAGGTGTTTAAAAGACAGGTGGATGAGGTGCTGAGGGACATCAGTTAGTGACTGATAGGAATGGTTGGACTCGATGATCCAGTGGGTCTTTTCCAACCTAGTGATTCTGTGAAAAATGCAGTAAGACTTCAAATCTATACATCATTCAGTTATGAAGGTACTCTCTTTTCTTACAGTAATCTAAAAGTGCTGAAAACTCTATTCATATTAAAATGATTCAAACAATTGGAATCCCATTAAACAAAACTAATCCCTTGTTTATTTTAAAATATATCTTATCTATGTGGTTATAAACCAATTCAACATAATTTAAATTAAAGCTTTCTCCTTCCAAACATAGTTAAGAGATTAAAGTAGTTTATTGCTGTTTATGGTATGGAAATGACTGCTTTTAAGTATTTAAGAGTTTTGCTTTCAGGAACACACAGGCACTATGCTATGCTACACACTTTATGTTTTAGTAATACATATGTAACTCAAAGGGCCAAAGAATGTCAAGACTGAAAGAAATCATCAAAACAGTGAACTGGAAAAAATGGCAGCTTAGCCTGAAGCTTTACTCAAAATGATAGTAACTAGCTTGGACACTAAAAGTGTACTCAATGAAGTAAGCTTCTAAGATATCACAGCTTTAAAGTAGTAAGCAATTAATCTAGGATGCTGCCTTTATTCTTTCACTATTTTTAGAAAACAGTTTCCTACAGAGGTTGACAGAATTTTTATAGAAACACGAGCGTGTTCATGCATGCACAGAAGCATTTACATCAAATATTTCTCTTCTAGTCTTCTCTTCTAGATATGCAGATGCTAAACCAGCATGGTCTCATGCTGAGGTACAAAGAAGGTTGTTGTAAGCCCCATTTACTAAGGAAAAGGACAATTTCACAGCCACTTTGAAAGAAGGAGAGACAGAGATTTTTTTATATCTTAAAATTAAGATTCTACATAATATGAAGAACTGTAACCCAAGTTCACCTATGTGATCCAGTCCTCATGAGTGAATTCAAATCGGCACAGTTGCAGAAGAAAACCAGGTGCAAGAGGAAAGCAAAGACAAGGTACTATCTGAAATCTAATTCAGCTGCAGTGCAACAAATTCAAATTGATAGAATTTCCCATTACTTCTGTCAATGGAAGAAGTACTGTCAATACTTGGTTTACTTAAGTGTCTCTAAAAGCCATACAGAGTAAAAAAAGCTTTAGAGTAGTGTTACCTCTGGTAACAACTATGTTGAAGTTTCCCACGAATGCTCTCTCTCATACCCAAATGCTCGGACTCAAGACTATGTAAAGCAGAGTATTCATGTCATGTATGCCTGCTCACATTCCAGCCTGGACACATCGGGAGTAACAAAAGCAGGGCGCTTAGGAGCCACTCTAGTGGCTCAGCATTTTTGTAGGAAAATTATTCATAGCTAGGATGTGGTGAATTTCAAATGGCAAGACTTGGAAACACAAGGTACAGATGAAACCTGCTGAACTTGGTGGGTATTTGATTGTACTTTATACCAAAACATCACTATCGCTATAGGTAAAATTTCACTCATAATTTTTTTAGTAGGAATTTATCAATGTATTCTATGCTACTAAAAGACGACAAGGCGGGTCCTTCCTTTTGCAGAGAGTGAACTCTGCTGCTCACCACATCCTGCTGCATCTCTTTTGTTTCTGGTGTTCAGGAACTATTAGTACCAACTCAAGATTATGAAGATTATAAATGGGACAAAGTTACAGTGCAATACTCTTCCTTCTTTAGTAGTTTGATTGCTTAACACAGTGTTATCTGTTGAACTTATTTTCCTATTCCTTCCCACTCATATTTTCCATTCAAATTTTTAACCTGCTGGATGAAATTGTATATACTTTCCCATAAGGAAACAGGTGGTTTTGCTGAAACCTTCAGACATAGAGAAGCTAGGCAGACAAGGCCACTGTATGATAATGATTTCTATAGTGCACTGTTACTTCGAAGCATTTATTTGCTCTCCAAAGGGATCTGAACAGGCTGGACTGCAGGACTGAGACCAATGGCATGAGGTTCAACAAGGCTAAATTATGAGTCCTGCTCTTGGGGCACAACAACCCCATGCAGCTATAGACTAAGAGAAGAGTGGCTAGAAAGCTGCCCAGAGGAGAAGGACAAAACAACAGATGGGACTTTCTAAAGCTTATAGATTTTAAATAGGTAGTACAACAGATTGACAGCTCCTAAATAGGTTTGGCTTCTTTGAGCACTCTCTCTAATTCAGCAACCCCTCTGACAGGACTGAATCTCCCAGTGTTGCCTGCATACCAAGTTCTGTTGTATGCAAACAACAGAAAAGAAATAGAATTCCCACAAAACAGCGAAGAGATTTGAAGAATTGTACTGGAACAACAGCTGTCATTATACTTTACAGAAAGCTCGCAACACCTTTGAGGCTAAGCTTTTAAGCCTATTTTATTAAAAAAAAGTATAACAGATGTAAACAAGATATGGCTAGAAACCTCCTTGATTAAATTTTTCCTATTGTTTTTAGAAACCCTTTGCATACACTTTTCTTGTCTGTATTAGATGGACCATTATGACTTTTAAAGAATATTTAACATAGAAATCACAACAGCATTAACACTCAATCTTTCTCAACAAAAAAGCTGTTTCCACATGCTTCTTTAAGTCTCTTTTTCCACTCTCCCCTTCTAACCAATTTTATTGTCTTTCTCTCCAAACACAGGAAACATCAATTTGCAAAATGGTAGCTTTCACATTTTTTCCCTACTGCATATTTTATGATCTTATTCTTTAACTAATCACCTGTAAAAGCCTACAAAAATGTTCTTTTTGCTATGTTGTTGCATTTCTTGCAAAAGCTGAGGTAGAGAAGTGACCTACTTCAGGTAGAGAAGTCACCTAACAGCAGCCAGGCTATGGACCACTTCTCACATTAAGAAGAACAAAATAAGAGTTTTGAACTGGATCCAGAAGTAAATGGAAAGAAACAAAGCATACAGAATACAGGTATGATGTGTTCTTACATTTCTCTCTTACTCAGCAGTAAGGCTGTGTGTCTTGGGGCACCTAAAATTAGTAGTTACTTTTGAAATTTTTGTTTGTCACATCATGTATTATTCATCTTTCTTTATCTCCTAAAAGGAAGACATGAGACGATCTTTGCAGCTTCCTGATGGAAAAGGAGGTAAAAGTTGACCAAGACAATAGATCTTTTTTTCAAGGGAGAGGTGACAGACAGGGATTGTCTAGCTGAGATAACTATTCTTGGTCACACACACATTGCAATTCCACCTGTTGCCAGGAAGCCTTGAAGTTAAGTATTTCTCAGGCAGGCAGGCACCAGATCCTCTGCCTACTCATTGAAACCCCTGTGCTTGGGAAGGTCTTTTTCTTCACTGTGGAAGAAAAAGGGAAATTCTTTTCTGGTTTACAAGCCACTTTTATAAACAAACTACTGAATACAACAGATAACTTTAACATTATTAGTCATTATTGGTTTAGAGGTTTTGACAGCAGCTTACCAGAAATGAAAGATAAAACATAAAAGATAATTAAAATGAAATTATTTAGAAAGACAGAAAGCTACTCCTTCACTATGTTACTTCAAGTCACCTTGTTTCTCCCAGAGAAACCCACTAAGTCTCGTTTGATCCATTCAAATAGGTGAACATGCTTTTTTTAATGTAAAGATTTATTTCAAAAAAATATCATGTAGTACACCTAAACAAGGTTAGCATGCTATAAAGAATATTTCCTTGCCTTGTTTAAATTAAAGATCGCCTCTATATTTAGTGGAGCTCTTTCACCACACTCCTGTCAGAAAGAACAGATGAAGAAAGTGGTCTCGCGTTCTAAAGATATACACACAGTTGGCTTTTAAAATGTAATATAAAAGACTAAAGAATACTTTAACTAAAACTGTTTGCATTCTTCTTCTCAAAGCCTGCAGGAATGATCATAAGAGAACATGTGCAGGAGAGGTTTTCGATTTGTTGGGTTCTTTCATGACTGATGTACCATTTCACCACTAAACTCCTCAGTTCATGGATAAAATGCTCTAGAACTTATCTATATATTATTTCTTATAAATGGCTACTTTGACAGATATGTGCAATGCTATCAGAACTCTTTTTCTGATTCATACTATCAATGATCTTGAAGACAACATCTAAACCAACTAATGCTGATTTTCGTTCCCATCAGCAGTAGTCTTTCTGCAAACCAATATGTGAGTAGTTTACTTAAACTTTAATAGAGCCATTAATTAAAGTAAGACCAGTTTTCCAGATTAAGGGCATACAGTCTTCCATAGCCATCCCAAGACTTACACCCACATAGCACTTCTGCATAACAAAAAACATTTAGTCATTTTGATTCTAGTTTATATTTAGATAGTCCATCATGAAAGAGCAAAGAACTTTCCCCTAACCTAGGTCATATGTATACCATATGTATATGCAATTGACTACATCAATCAAAAGAGCTCTCAGTTCAGATGATGTTTACAGAAATAAATGTACTTTACCTAGAGGTCAAAATAATTTCTGTAAGAGCACAGTGTAGTCTTTTTTTTTTAGCTACCTCCTACAACTATGAAGTATAAAAATTTAACAAGCTGCAAAAAACCCCAAATCGAACAGCATACATTGAGTTTCTTTAGTGTCACACAGTGCTATAATTATAATCAAGAATACACTTCACTTTTAACTCTATTTCTACATCTTTCTACCTTGTGCCCCGTAGTGGCCTATGCCAGTTTTAATACAAAATATGGCAGGGGAGGAAAAGGTTTTTAAAAAAAGTCAGTTCTTTTACTCTGAAATCACATACAGAGGAACTAAAGTTGGATTTTGGCTTTTAAGATTGTGCTTCTATGTTTTGCCCTCATTCCTATCTCAGCTTTTGCAACCACATAATACAGTGTGGGGGAATCTCCATGACAGTGGATAAATTAGCATTTCACTACCATCAAGTCTGAATTGTTTCTTAACAAGGCTAGGTATCAGTGTAGCTCTGATTTAACAGAAGTGTGAGACTTTCAAAACTGCACTTTCAACACGTTAAGCAAAATAGGTGGGATTTTTCAAAAATTTTCTAGAAATCTCATGAAATCAGGTAGATTGAAATCAATACGTGTTGCTACATTGGCTGCACAAAGAGAAAGCTGCAACACAAATGCAGGACTACTTGTCTACACATGGTAGGGAGAAAAAAAAGATAGCTGGAATAGTGATTCACTTTCACACTTATTTCTTTTTTTAACTGGACAGCAACATTGTTCCTTTCACAGCCACTGGACAGGACTAGGCCTACAAAAGTAAGAGTTTTTTAAAAAGCCCTACAATTTATTTTTTCTTCAAATTTGATTGAGAAAATAAACATACATAACTGAAATAGAAAAAGCAACGGTCAAATTATATATATATGCTAATTCAATAAACAACTGTGAAATATAAGTGTGTGAAAACCAGTTTCTGATCATGTCATGAGAGACCACAGAAGACTGAATTCTGGCTTCTCTAAGACTCCTCTTGATATTGTCAAGCTGGATAGAACCATAGAAACATAGAATCATAGAATCACCAGGTTGGAAGACACCCACCGGATCATTGGGTCCAACCATTCCTATCAAACACTAAACCATGTCCCTCAGCACCTTGTCTACCCGCGCTTTAAACACCTCCAGGGAAGGTGAATCAATCACCTCTCTGGGTAGCCTGTTCCAGTGCCCAGTGATCCTTTCTGTGAAAAATTTCCTCCTCATGTTCAGCCTAAACCTCCCCTGACAGAGCTTAAGATCCTTCCCTCTTGTCCCATCCCGTCACATGGGAGAAGAGGCCAGCTCCCTCCTCTCAACAACCTCCTTTCAGGGAGTTGTAGAGAGCAATAAGGTCTCCCCTCAGACTCCTCTTCTCCAGGCTAAACAACCCCAGCTCTCTCAGCTGTTCCTCATAAGGTCTGTTCTCCAGCCCCTTCACCAGCTTTGTCACTCTTCTCTGGACTCAATCCAGAGCCTCAACATCCTTCTTGTGGTGAGGGGCCCAGAACTGAACACAGGATTCAAGGAGCGGTCTCACCAGTGCCGAGTACAGAGGTGGAATATTCTCCCTGGACCTGCTGGTCACACCACTTCTGATCCAAGCCAAGATGCCATTGGCCTTCTTGGCCTCCTGGGCACACTGTTGGCTCATGGTCAGTTGCTGTCAACCAATACCCCCAGTTCCTTCTCCTCCAAAGCCAGCCTCAGTGCTCTAATGTACACGTACAAGGGCCACTGTTCTACATTCATGAGAAGTTCTGACCTTGAAACTTTACAAATTCATTTGTCCATCTTGAGTCCACTATGAAAATATTTTAGGAACCTTTCTGTATTTCAGTATTATGAACCTTCCTGGTAAAAAACTGGGAATGAAATTTAAGTATACTGCACATTACTGAGACTTGTAGATATTAAATTAGTAAAGGAGATGTTTACATTTGTCCATCTCACCTTCACCTCTGAAATCGCTGAAAAATAATTAATACATACCAGAAGCTGTGTATGGACTTAACTAAAATATGCAAATAAACATATCCAAAGGGCCTACAGTAATTTTATGAACAACAAAGTCTGTAACATTCCTAACAACCCTAATCCTTTTTTTCTTGAGTGTAAACGTGTACGATGAAACAGAAAAATAAAATCTCAGCTTTCTTTACAAGAACACAGGATTTGAGTTAGAAGTCTAAATGTCAGCACTGAACATTATAAAATTATACAGAATAAGGGGGAAACAGGGCTGATAGTGCATATAAATATGACAGTGTATTAGGCTGCATTTAATTACCAGTTCAAACAACAACCTGATCTAACCTTTGACAAGTAAAATAAATGTTCTGAATAATTTAACTAAAGCAAACATTTGCTGTTAAATGCTGGCTAATTATAGTAAGAGTTGTACTGAGAAGGGGGAAAACCTAAAAGAGATGGTAATTTATACACTTCTCCTACAGTTGCTGCAGCTATTCCTTGAATCCTTTCATTTATTTATTTTTTTCCATGCAGGACAGCTATGAAGAATCCACTTTGGGAAAAAAAAAAAATCTATGTTTAAAGGAAGAAACACCACGTGAGAATAAATAGCCTTAATTTACAAGCACTGAAGAAACAGTCCAAATACAGAAAGAAAGGTAACATCAGTTTCAAAAATATTTGAATACCTTTTCTGACAATGGCTTTCCAATAGGAAAGCTTTCTGTTTGTAATGCTCTGTATCACACTGGAAGATAAGAACAGGTAGAATAATAACTAAGCCTTTTCCAAAGTATCAGTGCAAAATCACACAAAAGTCTCATTGCAAGACAGGGGAGAACAGCTCAGTCATGTCCAATGCATTTCCGAAAAGAACAGTAATAAATAAGTTTAAAATAATTCTTTAGATAAATACCAGATCAATAGTTAAACAAAATAAATAAACCAGAGAGATGCTTTAAAAATAATCCCTCCTAAAATCTGACGAAATAATTTCACCATTATGACTTTTTCAGATAGTATATCTGGCTATAGATAATATAACTTTATGAAATATTAAACTTGTTTCAAAATGAAGCTAAATATCTCAGAAAAATAAATATATGTGACAAGGACAAATATTTAAAGTCAGCATGCTTCCAATAACAGAACATCAATAACCATGAAATTAGAAAAAAAGGTGTTTTTTCCTGCAGTATACATGCCTTTTACTTGTAGGCTATTTTTAAAGAAGCAAACGGCTTTTGCTATGTTTGGGCCAAGGGTTTCACTTATTTATGTGATGAAAAGTTAGCAGAAGAATCAGCTGTCTATCTGCATGCACAATAACTATGGTTCAGAAGAATCAGAAGACCATGAAAATTTCACGGACAAGCTGTGTATGGTAAATGAAAGAAGCCTATAAATCCCTAATCTTGAATATATATTAATATTTGAAGGCTTTATATAATCTGCAAAGTAAAATGTGAAAACCATTAAAAATATTAAAACTGACTGTAAGTATGCTCCTCTCTTTTCCCAAAAGTAATTTGTGTGCAGATAAGTTCTGGCCACAAGTTTCCAAGACAAACATATTATTTTTAAGTTACCTTTTATATTATCATAAATATTTAAACTCTCCCTGAAATTTTAAATATGTTTATAGAGACACGAATGCTAACATTTTTAGCCTCTTATAATGCAAAAATAAGAATGAAACTATTTTTTTCCACACTGTAAGAGAAACAACTTTCAAAAGAAACAATAAATGCACAAAAGAATTGCCACAAATTGTTTACTTGATAATGAATCAGGTGGATTCAAGAAATTGAAGTGATTTTCCAGCTACAGTGTAAACTGAATACTGGAAAACTGAGTTTGAAGGTCATTAGTATTCTTGCTCCATAACTCAGGATAAAGTTTTTACACAAACAAAGTAGTAAAGAATTTGACAAGATCCATGCCTAACACTCTGGAGAAATTCAAAGACAGAATTAAATTTACACTGTATCTACTGCTTCATGCCAAATGGACACTGAAATGCACTGTTTTTTCCTGTGCTGAGACACTGATAAAAATATACTCAGTTGTATGTGGACAGGACAGAGAAAAATCTTAGGCAGTCATTGGTAAATGCAATGAATCAACTCTTTCCTGCTATTATACTGCACATAAAATGTTGGCATTTAAGCATAAAACTGGAACATGTCTTCTGTAGAGTTGTTATGCTTTTTATATTCAGGACTTGAAATATTACCAGGTTCATTAAAGTAGATTTCGCTAATAGGAGATACCTTTCTGTCAATGAAAAGGTAGCAAGAAATAAAAATAAACACTCAATTCTAGATAAGCAATAAAATAAACAAATCCAGCCAGGTCAAAGTTTGCAAGAGCTGGTAGGAAGACTAGTGTACGATGGGAAGCTCACACTTGATGCTGGTCACTCATCAGCGCCTACTACACATCCTTATTACTCCTAATTTTGTGAACTGTTGCATACTTCAAGTATTCAAATATTAAACTTCTAAATAAGACATGCAATACAACTTTTATATTTAAATATTTAAAACTGATATTTAAACACTGACAGAAATGCTAGTCTACTAAAAAGCTAATATACTAAAAACTAAAGAAACCCCAAACCAATCTTGGCGACAGCTACAACGAATATGCAGTGTTCCTGAATATCATCAGCCTGAGAGGTATCAGTCTGAGAGCTGTACTTGGAGGGGTGATTATAACCAAATAATTTAGTTATATATGCACAAGTACTTGGGTGTAAAGCAGCTTTTCCCAGTGTGGTGAACTTGGAGAAGAATTTATCTGAGTTCAAAAGATATTTCCATCCAGACCATTAAAGAAGAGGAAGATCATCATGCTGAACTAGCCAAGCTTTTACCCTGGCTTCTCGCACCAAATTTTAATACTGAAAACCACAAGAACTGAAGATCTAGTTAGCACTTAGGATTGATGCTTCTGGACAATAGGTTATAGAGAAATCAGAGTTAGGAATAAAATAAAATAAAAAGTAGAATGGATAAATCAACCAAAATCATAGCAGAACTGCTATTGTGGGGTTCTTTTTGAACTAATCCAACACTTCACCCTGGTCGTCCATTATTATAAGTCACAATTAATTTAGTCTATACTGGAAGTTTCCTGCATATTTCAGTTTGCACATACTTGTAAGGTCTTCCTGAAGAGAATTCACTGTTGTGTAGAGTGGCTTTGTGATGTGGATTAGCCTCCACAAGGGATCTAAATTGACAATAATGAATTCACTTCATATAGTAGGCTAAACTTAAATGAGAAGTGAAAGGCCAGTGCCAGCAGAGTTCAGTGATCAGCCACTGTTGTTCACTATATAATTTACTGGTTGAGTTTAAAAATTACAGCATTGCCTTGATAATACGTAGCTGCAGCATACTAGAAGCAGAGGAAAAGAAAATGCCTCTTGTGTTAACAGGAGAATTGATTTTTTATTTTTTTTTTAACTGCAGACCCACATAAACTGCAAACTGTTATAAGGAACATCTAAGAACACTGACATTTGTTTAAACTAAAATTAATTTATATCACTTAAATCCGGAAAAACATAATTTCAAGCCTTGATCTTATTAGGATACTTAATGTAATCTTATTAGAATGTGAGCTTCTATATATCAAAGTGTTTTATACATTGTAAATATATTTTAAGGAGCTCCAATAAACGTTACTAAACAATTCACTACTGATCTCCAAACCTAGTTTCACAGGGGCAGATCATTGGATCTGTAACTAATACAGCAGGAGAGGCAATGCCTTCACACAGGCGATATTCTTGCTGTTATGCAGAACCGTCTGTCACATGAGCGTTAAGTAAGTTTCCAGGACTTTCTAGTCTCTTAACTGCCCAAGATTTAGCACAGAGCAGCAGTCTTTCCAAAAGGACAGAGTACCTACAGCTTCAGCGGAAGCAAATGGGGATCATAGATGCTTAAAATTTCAGAAAATCAGGCCTGGTGCCATATACAAGGAAAACGCTGCCAGAAATGTCACTCACAGAATCCATGCCTGCCACTCCACAGAGATTCATATATGCTTAATGATGGCTAGCAAGTACAGAGAGCAGACCTAGCTAAGGAAAAACAACAGAAAACTAGGCAGCAGGCAAGCAACGAGCACTCTGTCTGCACTCGTATCCCCACTGGCAAAGTAAAAGTAAAGTGGTTAAGAAACTAGTATGGCTGATGCCAAAAATTTAAATGTTTCTAAGGTCTAGAGCAGACCTTAAGAAAGAGTTTCTAATCTCATTTGAAACAGTTTCAATACTACAACATTAATGTATGCACATATATATTAATGAAGCAGACATGTTAATCCCCCCAATGTCAATGTCTGTGAAGCATCTTAGCTCTTACTTCCTTCACTATCAGTCGTGTGTAAGTAACATACTGTGGCAACATATGAATAGTTCATAGCTCCAGCAATGAATGAATGAATGAACAGTGACCTAAACGCAAGCAGCAATTAAGGTTTCTGTTTCTTTACCCATCAGCTATTGCATATACTCACAGCAAACAAGTGTGTTTTTCTGACATGCACACTTGTCTGTTAATAAGTTAAAGAACTATTTCAGTCAAGAGCCTTTATGTTTTTCCCCTACACGCTTCATTTATTGCTACATGCATTGGAGTTTCACTCTGATAGAGATGTTGATGACAAGCCAAAGAAATGGAGGTGATGCTGCCAGGGATTAAGGTAAAGAATACTACAATATTTTGCAGAAGCAGGAAGGGTCTGCCGTTGCTTCCCTGCACTTGGAAACCTGCCTTCTGAAAAACAGAGCTTCCAGTTAGCACTTCTTTTTTATTTTAGTATGCAGTTATACACACCTTGCAAGAATTCAGTGAACTATAATCAAGTGCCAGGAAAGAGAAAAACTGCAACATTTTATATGAGCATGAAATAATTACAGTAAGCCATTTTGCTTTGTTTCCTGCACTTTTTGAGGGGTATGCAGTTCTTTAGGTTAGCTGGGGCTTTTGTTGGTGTTTTTTTTGTTGCTCAGTTTGGATTATTTACACTTTATAAAAGAGGTAAAGAGGAGGGAAAAAACCCACACAAAGAGCCATGCCTGCTCTTTTTCACAGGTTCATTTAAAAATAATTCTACTAATAATCTACTGCACATTACCATACAATAGGTATGTGTTCAGAGATAAATTACTTTACAATTCACTCCTGTGACACAAATTCCAGCTGCAGAATCCTGTTACTGGAATCATCTGCAAGTGCAGCCATTGGCCTTTAAGGGACCAGCAGGTACAACGTTATCTAAAAGTAGATCAATAAAAATAGTTTTCCTTTTGTAAACAGAATGACTGACACAATCTTATCTGTCAATAAAAACTTGATAGAAATCTATTTTTTGAATTTTTTTCCCCTCAGTTAAAAACTGAATCCATTTTTCCTATTATCTATAATACATGGTTCAAAATTCTCAAACTTGTTAGTCTGCTAAAAAAATGATCTCCACAAAAATAAGCTGAAGAAAATTAAGACAACTCAGACCAAAGAAAAGAAACCAACTCTGGGTGCTGTTGGTGTATTAAACAAGCACTATGCTAACACATTTTCTTTGTAGAAAGAAGAGAAAAACAGAAGGAAAGCTATTTGCTTAAGATAAGTAGATTTTTAGATTTACTTTTTCTCTTCCATATTCGGCTTTTCAGATACAACAGTGTAATTTTATTTTATTCTTCTTTTAATCAAGTAGTCAATGTGGATAATTGGTCAAGGGAACTAAGAACCCACTAAAGTGCAAAATGGTTGATTGGCTCCTTTATTCGTGAAGGAAGCATCATGGTGCCTTGTTATTTCAAATCCAAAATTCATAAGGAACACGTATTCAATAACTAATGTTTAACACTTTAATAAACTCTTTATATTTCATGAACAGTGTGTGCTACAGAACTGAACAATCTCCATCACTCAATACAGAGATTAGCTCTGCCCCTTCCAGCATGAATATTGAACTGATGGCATGCATCAGGTATGCATATTTATTTTAAAGCATGATACTGTTTTTCTCCAGCATGTCATTATGTTTTTAGAATAATGAGGTCTGACTTCTCAAACCTTCACTTTAAGTAGTCAGAAATGTAAATGTATCTGGCTATGGGGGCACGTTAATGTAATATATACATTGCTATGTAAGTAAAATAGTACCTTTGTAGAATAAAGGATGTTACTACTTCTACTACAAGATAATTTTAAAATGAGGAAAAACAAAAGGAGAGATTGTGAGATCTTATCTCTCAGAACACAACATAAAGTCTTTAACAAATGTAAAATAATAATTATCAGAAACAACTTGCTATGAACAAATTCATTACTTTTCCCGAACTCAAATCCTACAACATTCAGCTAACAGTTAAGAAACTGGACTGTAAAATGACTCCTAAACTACCAAAAAGCAGTATGGGTGAAACCAGATTGTGTTCTCACTGTCAGAGGCAAAAGGTAACTAAACAGTAAAATGCAAACTCTATTTTAAAGTGTAGGTAACACTAAGAAATATGTGATTGAGAACAATACATGACTGGGCAAAGAAAAAGCCGATCCGACTGACAAGAACAGAATAATTTGGAAATTGCAGATTCAGCTGGTCTCTTGGAGGGTGCCTATTACTATTTCACACAAAGTGCATGAGGGGATTATATCTATATAGGAAGGGGAACAAATGTGGTAAAGTCACGGAAAGAAATAATGAGTTAATCTCACGTCATAATGGGTAGACTTTTCTACTGCGTGTAATACCATCCTAGATATACAAGAGCTGAGAATCAGATTATTGGTTTTGCTACAAATTTACAAGGCATTAAAGTAGCTTTAGACTCCTTACCTCTCTCCTTTCTCTCCCTGTCCTGTGATTATAATCTCACCTTTATTACTGAAAATTATATACATTATAAATTAAAAAAAAATCATGTCAAAGATTACAGGAAAACCACAATTCAATTTTTAATTTCCATAAATAATGATCTATTTTATCCTTCTTCGTTTTAAGACTTCCTTGTATGTATTAATTTTGACCTTGCCAGAGCTGAGAGGTTGAATGGACACTGACAGACTATTGAAAGAGAATAGGTTCTTTCATGATAAGCCAACATAGCTCCAGGCCCATTCTGGACATTATTTGGCAAGTGTTTCTGTGTTAAAGAAGCAATTTTTCAAGGTTCACATGCACCAAGTGCAGTGTATATTATACAGCTATTAAAAAAGCGGCATTAACATAAGACCGAATATATCTTGTTCACGTGATTATCTACTCAATGCAACATGCCCACACAACATTTACATACAACTAAAAATGTAACAACTCACAGAAAGCAAAATCTCCACTGTATGATGCTCTTGGATAGCTTATTCTCTCACTTCTTTCTTAAAATCACATCTAGTAATATTACCCAGAAAAGAAAACTTGTATGTCACATGCCCACCAGGCTTAAAAGTCTTCAAATCTACAGAAATTACAAAAAAGCAATCACAAATTTCATGGACAGTATACACACTTGCTAATATGAGCTGTTTTCTTAGGTCCCAGTGAAAACATCTTATTAGTTCTACAATTAAATGATTCAAAAACCATCCACACTATCTTTGCCTTTTAACAGTTCCAATCAGTAGCAGATCTAGGTGTAATCAACAGCAGCAGGGGGCTTTAGGAAGCAAAACAAAACAAAAACAGTAGGGATCTTTACTAGTTTACAGTAATTGATACAAGGAGATGTTATATGTTACTGCAACTTAGTCCAAGATACAGAAAAGCTATGTGAAAACTCTGTATTATCTACAACCACCATTTCAACATAGCCACGGCAATGCATAAGCTTAAAAAAAATGTTGTATTTAAAGTTTACTTAATACCTTGCTGATCTAGAAGATCTTCTTTCCCTCTTTTTTGCCCTATGCATTTTACATTTTCAGTAAGATCAATATTTGGGTTACCATATATTCAGAATCCATGGATGTCACCCCTTAAAATTTGTGAGTGGGCTGCACGAGTGACATAAAGTCCCTCTTCTGTAGGAGTTGAGCACATGGTCTGAACAGCACTTTTAGCCCCTGCTATGCATGGTAGCGAAACTATGTTTCCCATATGTTAGTGCTGACAGGCTGAGTGATATAAATTCAACTCAAAGAAACTTACATGCAAGTTATTTTTACGCTTTTTAATCCTTTTCCTCTATTAACAGTGTCCCAGATATAAGAGAGGAATACATTAAAGAGAAATTGGTAAGCGGTGCAATAATTTATGCACCCTTTGAGTGCTAGGACATCTGCATAAAGCGAGGCCGTCACTTTTTTCATGTCAAGGATCTTGGTATAGTTCCAAATTGTAAGTATTTAAATCCAAACCTTTTAAATTCCCATTGATTTTAACACAAGTGCAAAGAGAAAAGCATCCAAGTATCTTTCCAGATCTGCCCTTGCTACTAAATCTGAAAAAGATTGTGTCTAGCCACAGCCATGCAGCTCTCATAGAGTACAACCAATGAGCACCTTACAGTGAAAGCCCATGTTGTCACATCTATAACATTCCTGACCTTGCTAATTTAAAGCAAGTTCACATAAAAATAGCAATTACACTTTTGGACTGAGGCACAGGCAGTGTCACAGAGATGACATACTCGCATCACTCCATCTCTGTATATCCAGAGAAATCAGTAAGAGCAGTTGCACTCTTGGTGGCCAAGTGAAGACAAATGAAAATCAAAATTTCTTACAGATTACTCACTCCATGACCATCAAATCAGTACCAGAAAGTCTTCCACTTGCTTAAGCCATGGTAGTCGCTTAAAGAGCAGAAGTTCAAAATTGCATAAGTAAATCTAATTATCTACCTACTATATGAATAATTTTATCATTTACAATATTGTAATGTGACCTGCAGCAAAGCCTGCAGCTTTACAACACAGTTTAACCAGAAATACAAGAGCAGGACATGCTGAGGTCAAGCCGCAATGGAAAAAGCATCAAGTGGAATGATGACTCCACTTTTGCAGGGGGACAGTAATTTACTCCCACAAACTTTCAAGAGTGGATAAAACATACCGCCTACCTCTCATCTGTCCTCAAAAGAGGACATTTTCCAATGAAAACGTATATCACCTAGCGGAAAGGTACCTGTTGAGCCAGGTAAGATACAGTTACACAAGTGCAATAAATTCCAGAATCGAACTTCAACTTTCTTATGCACATGAGTGAAAAGAGAAACAGTTGCAGAGGTAAAGAGGGGGATGTTTCACTAAATGCTAAAGAACAGGGAAATGTTTTGGAGCATAGGTGTGGGACAACATGTTAGCTTTGCAGGACATAGGTGATGAGTTTAGGTGATTCAGGGCATGACTGAGGTATATTCTCTCATTTACTCAATCCTTCATCTCTCAGACTATTTGGTTGAAAGCCCCTCACAGAAGTTTTTAAAGGATGGATTTCAGACATAGAATCATAGAATCATAGAACAACCAGGTTGGAAGAGACTCACTGGATCGAGTCCAACCATTCCTATCAAACACTAAATCATGCCCTTCAGCACCTCGTCCACCTGTGCCTTAAACACCTCCAGGGAAGGTGAATCAATCACCTCCCTGGGCAGCCTCTGCCAGTGCCCAATGACCCTTTCTGTGAAAAATTTTTTCCTAATGTTCAGCCCGGCGGAGCTTGAGGCCATTCCCTCTTGTCCTGTCCCCTGTCACTTGGGAGAAGAGACCAGCTCCCTCCTCTCTACAACCTCCCATCAGGTAGCTATAGAGAGCAATGAGGTCTCCCCTCAGACTCCTCTTCACCAGGCTAAACAACCCCAGCTCTCTCAGCTGTTCCTCATAAGGCCTGTTCTCCAGACCCTTCACCAGCTTTGTCACTCTACTCTGGACTCGCTCCAGAGCCTCAACATCCTTCTTGTGGTGAGGGGCCCAGAACTGAACACAGGATTCAAGGAGCAGTCTTCACCAGTGCTGAGTATAGAGGGAGAATAACCTCCCTGGACCTGCTGGTCACACCATTTCTGATCCAAACCAAGATGCCATTGGCCTTCTTGGCCACCTGGGCACACTGCTGGCTCATGTTCAGTCGGTTGTCAACCAACACCCCCAGGTCCCTCTCCTCCTGGCAGCTTTCTAGACAGACTTCTCCCAGTCTGTAGCTCTGCATAGGGTTGTTGTGCCCCAAGTGCAGGACCCAGTACTTCACCGTGTTAAACCTCATGCCATTGGACTCTGCCCAGCTGTCCAGATCCCTTTGCAGAGTCTCCCAACCCTCCAGCAGATCCCCACTTCCACCTGCTTAGTGTTATCTGCAAACTTGCTAAGGGTACCCTCAATGACCTCATCCAGGTCATTGATGAAGACATTGCACAGGACTGGACCCAGCACTGAGCCCTGGGGAACACCACTTGTCTCTGGCCTCCAGCTGGATTTAATACCATTTCCTACCACTCTCTGGGCACGGCCATCCAGACAGTTTTCCACCCAGGAGAGTGTGCGCCTGTCCAGGCCAGTGGCTGACAGTTTCTGTAGCAGAATGCTGTGAGAAACTGTGTCAAAGGATTTCCTGAAGTCCAGGAAGATACATCCACAACCTGTCCCTCATCCAGCAGCCGAGTCACTTGGTCATAGAAAGCGATCAGTTTAGTTTGGCAAGACCTGCCTTTTGTGAACCCATGCTGACTGGGCCTATCACCCGGTTCTCTTGTAAGTGCTTCATGATAGCACTCAAGATCACCTGTTCCATGACTTTCCCTGGCACTGAGGTCAGACTGACAGGCCTGTAGTTCCCTGGATCCTCCCTGCAACCCTTCTTGCAGATGGGCACAACATCAGCCTCCTGTCCAGTGGAACCTCTCCTCTTCCAGGACCGTTGGAAGATGATGGAAAGGGGTTTGGCCAATACATCCACCAGCTCCCTCAACACCCTAGGGTGAATCCTGTCTGGCCCCATAGACTTGTGAGTTTCTAGCAGGGTAAGCAAGTCTCTGACCACCTCCTCTTGGATCATGGGAGCCTCATTTTGCTCCTCTAGTTTTTGCGGTTTGTACACAGAGAGAACAACTTTCTTTACAATTAAAGACTGAGGCAAAGAAGGCATTAAGTACCTCAGCCTTTTCCTCATCCCCTGTCACTGTTGTTCCTTCTGCATCCAAAAGGGACTGTATGGTCTCCCTAGTTCTCCTTTTATTATTTGTATATTTATAGAAAGATTTTTTGTTATCTTTCACCGACTTTGCCAATTTGATTTCTAGTTGAGCCTTAGCCCCTCTGATTTTTTCTCTACACAATCTCACTTCCCTCCTGTAGTCCACACAAGGCGCCCGTCCCCTGTTCCAGAGCCCATAAACATTTCTCCTTGATATGACTCAAGATCTCTCTGCTCAACCAAGCTGTTTTTTAACCCTGCCATGTTTTTTCCAGAACATGGGGATGGCTTTCTCCTGAGTTGCTAGGATTTCCTTTCTGAATCGCTCCCAGCCCTCATGGGCTCCCTTGCCCTCAAGTACTGTCTCCCAGGAGACTTTGCCAACCAGTCTTCTGAAGAGTTCGAAGTCTGCCCTCTGAAAATTTAGTGCTACTGACCTGCTTAGCACCCTCTTGACTTCAACTAGAACAGAAAACCCTATCATCTCGTGGTCACTTAGTCCTAGGCGTCCTCCTACTGCCACATCCCCTACAAGGCCTTCTCTGTTGACAAACAGCATGTCCAGGAGGGCACCTTCCCTCGTTGGTTCATTCACCAGCTGTGCAAGGAAGTTGTCTTCCAGGCACTCCAGGAACCTCCTAGACTGCTTCCTTTCTGCTCTATTGTACTTCCAGCAGATATCAGGGAGATTGAAGTCTCTCACAAGAACAAGTGGCATTGATCTAGAGATTGACCCCAGCTGTTTATAGAAGAGCTCATCAGCTGCTTCTCCTTGGCTGGGTGGCCTGTAACAGACTCCCAGCACAAAATCTACCTTTTTACGGGCTCCTCTGATTTTAAGCCGCAGGCACTCAATCTCCTCATCGCCACAATCCATCTCAACAGTGTCCAAGTCCTCCCTTACAAAGAGGGCTACCCCGCCTCCTCTCCTACCCTTCCTATCCTGCCTGAAGAGTTTATACCCCATCATAACTGCACTCCAGTTATATGAGTCATTCCACCATGTTTCCATGATGGCAATGACATCATAAGTTCCCTGCCCTACGACAGCTTCCAGCTCTTCCTTCTTATTCCCTATGCTGTGTGCATTGGTGTAAATGCACTTCAGCTGAGCTGCTGAGCCTTCAGCCCTCTTAGAGGGAACAGAATTCGTTCCCAATTGCCTGTTAACTGGAGTAGCTAGCACCAGAGTGCCCATATCTCCCTGAGTACCCCTAGGTGTGTTCTCCCCCACTTTCTGTGCGAAATAATGAAATGATAGAACTTTGCTTTCAAAATTCACCATCAAATCCATACTGACAGCTCCACAGCTCCCTTGAGCATTCTGGACTTCCTACACTGTGCAAGAATTAAGGTCTTTAAAACACTCTTGAAACCAAGAACATCAATGACAAGAACTTTTTAATGCCTCTGTACCTTTCTGTTTATTGGCTTCCCACTTTAAGAGCTAGTTCTCACAGTGCATAGAGGGCTCCAACCACTTTCATATTATTGTAATAGTTTGCTGTATATCAGCTCTGAATTAATTACATCTTTCCCCCACTGTTTCTCCAGATCTCCATGTCAAAGTTCATTCCCATGAGCAACTTTAGGTTCTTGATTTTCACTACTGTACTTCCAGTTTGAAAACCGCTGAAAACAACAGTCGTTCTTCACCACAAAGTCTGCAGTCAGTATTACCTGAGGAAGAAGCAAGTAGTTGAGGTAATGCAAGTGTTCACTGTTTTGGCACGATGTGTGTGTTTCTTGGTGGCATCAACTACCAGTGCTCCCTTCAGGAATTTCTGTGGTGCAGTAGCTGGGAGTCAGGAAGGGTGTTTGGGAGATATTTTTCACCACTTATAAGCACATTCTACAGCAGGAATTTCTAGGAGTTTACTAAGGTAGAAAATAATGACTGTGATCTTCTGACCAAAGATAAATCCACATGTATGCAGTACACATTGCACGACATTAACAATTTCTCTCTTCTTTCTTTCACCAGCAGACTAGAGCAGTATTGTAGGTCTGCAATGAGGATTGAAATCAATCCATACAGCAAAACATCATGATTTGCTATAGGGGTCACATACACAGCACCCAATCCAGCTTTTTACAACAGATTCAGTTTATAAATCTTAGAATTAAGTGAATGCAAAATACTATTCTGATTTTTATCATTAAAAATTATGTTTATGATACCTGTTACAAGACTAAATAAATACAAAATTATTCTTTGACTTATGTGGTTCTGGATGGATGATAGGTTTTAAAACGCTTTCCCCCTTTCTCTCTTTTGAAAGTTTTGAAGGTGAAACAGAAAAACGAAACTGAAATAAGTTGGAATGCACTTCAGCACATTTATTTACATTTACTGCACTAACAAATAAGGATTAAAACCTGCAGAATACACAGGAAGAGACAAGTGCGCACACACACACACACACGTGCACACCTACATACACACACACATACGAACAATACCTACAAAAGACTTCTTCCCATAGCTACACTATTGCTTTGCAAACAACAAGCTAATTTGGGTTCCTATCATGCATCTGATCGGTCATACAGCAATACAAAACAGAAATAAGTAAAGACGACCATCTGCTTGTTAGCTGAAACTATAAAAGTACATCTTTTTAATAAACAATAAAATTAGTTTGACAGGGCAGAGACCACCTGAATAGAAAATCAAATATTTCATGTTATTTAAGGTGTATGTCTGCTGGCTATTAAAATACTCCTCTTTAATTTATTATAGCAACACACACAATACTCATGTCATCCTCATTTTCTAAATCAATAATCAGCACAGCATGCTTCATTAACAGTGACCAATCACGAATGAGCTGGGGATCTCATTTTACAACATGAGCATTCCTAAGACATAAACCATCTGCTACTTGTAGTAACAGAAAAATCAAATTAATCCATTCTTATCATGCATTCAGATTTTAAAGCAATTAAAGATGCTCTTAGTGTAATCGCAGCCACAGAAGTAGTTCTGTAATGAGGAAAGCAAACTCTTCACTGAACTTTCTGTCATTCTCAATACATTTGAAAACTTTACAAGCTTTCTGCACTCCAGTGGGCCATTGTTCTCTGAACACAGATGTTGAAAACAACAAGCAATTTTTATTAAACATTTAATCTTTGCACATTTGAAGGAGTTTAAATACTGAACAGTGATCAAAAAAAGGCATAAAACCAAAAAATAACTATACAAGTAAAACAATGCATGGGGTCTAACCTAAATCAGTAAATTTGGAGAAAAGATTCTGTTTATAGTCTTAAGTCACCCAGTATGGCTATCTTTTGCAGCACATATGGCCTGTAAGATCACACAATTTTATACGCTTGCAATATCAGAATACAATCATGTAAGATACCTTAGGTTCAGATTTGATGGATATATAGGGTAAGGTGAGAACTGGTAAATTGTTATCCCATACTTCTACGCCCTTTTAGTTTTTCCAAAGAGTATCAAGGTGACAATAAACTTAAATCCCCCCTCGCATCAGGATGGACAGAGAAAACAGCATGTGGCACGACCTTACTTTGCTGACCTGTCAAAGTGCCTCGATTTGACATGAAAGAATATAGCAAGGGTGAAAAAGCAGCATTCCCTTAAGACCTTATCTTCTCTGCAAAACAAAGCCATAAAAATTCTCCTCAGAATAAGCACTGTTATGACAATGCTTGTTATTCAGAGAAACCAGGATGCCAAACAAATATTAAGTATTGGTAGATTTAGATTACTGTTGACTCCAACTTGTATCCAGCCTATAACTTTATCACAATGATTTGTAAATGCCCTTCAAAGAACCTAAAGAATTTAATCCTGTTAAAAGACAGACCTCAAATTTGAATAAAGAAAAACATTTGCCAAATACCTTAAAATACAGTATGTAGCCATCTAAATAAACAATACTAAAATAAAACAATAATGTTTCTCTTTTAGGGAGGACCACCATCTATGACAATTCTTCATGCTGTAGCTTCACACAGGCTAAGCCATCATAAGCCACCACTACTGTCAGAAAAAACTCCTTCCCTCTCTCCTCTCGTCGTGTTCTTTTCTGAGTTAATTTTAACTCTGGGATTTTTTCCTGCCATTGACACTGTAAACCAGTAACTTTTCAAAGTTTCTGTTCTCATAAACTGAGGTTGCAACTGGCGACTATAGGCAACAGTAGGTTTTTTCACTTCATAGCTAACCATTGTATGGCCCATCCTTTGTGCTGAAATGAAGTCTGTTCTACACTGTAGTACAATATTAATATGATATGAAAAAATATAAAGAAAACACAGGGAGAAAAAAGCTCTTAACACACTTTAAAGTCAAGAGGAAGACATTTAGTGCTAATCACCTCTTATTTATTACACCCTGTTCGTAAATGATTGTTAATCATTGACACACGCTCACGCCTTGTAACTTACTCCATCTTTCTGTGCATCTCTGATGAATTCCAAATTAAATTATGCTCATTACTTTCTGAGTAAAGGATCACTGTAAATCCAACTCAGAACTAAACTCAATGAGAAAAAATCACAGATAAAAAAATTCATGGATGCAAGAATCGTGTAGGCAGTTTCAGAACAGCTCTTGACTAATCTTACTAATCATTTATATAGATGCTGACCTTAGCTGTAGCAGCAACAGCTAAATCTGAAAAGGGGGACTAGAGATGAAAAGAAGTCTCTTTCTTATGTACTTGTCTCCTTATATGATGCTTATTCTTTCAACACATGGGCCATTTTTATAGACAATTTGACAGCATGTATTAAAGTTTTATCATATGCTTTTCATATTTGTTTAGAAAATTATGATAAAGTACACTTATATTCAGTGAAGACAAGTTTTCCTTCCAGAAGAACTGCAACCTGACTGTTCTGTACCAGAACAACTATCCTTTGGCAGCAGATTATTTCTTCATTTTGGTATTGCAAAGCCTACCCAGTATGATCTGCTCAATCATTATCACAGGATGGTATTGATAGTACCTTTACTGATGAACAAGAAAGCAGTGCCTTTTATGAAATTAAATGCAAGAGCATTGACATCTCCAACACAATTAGTTTAGGTTGAACTATTTCTCCCACACAGTGCTATAAACCAACTAGTGCTGTTATAATACATGCACTGACAGAGGCTGCTTATTTGATGAATGCCATTTTATTACTCATCCTCTATGAATCCAACTTTCCTTCTTGCAGTCCTTTTTTTTCGTTTTTTTGAGAAGCCCACTTCTCTTACTTGAAACACTCACTTGTATGAACAATGATCTTCACTCTAATGCTACTATATGATTATCTGCTGTTCACATTTCCAGGTCTGGAGTTATTCACACTGCCTAATTTAGGTTACTTTAAGACTTCTAAGTCAAATGAGACTTTATAGACTACAATTCGAGGTTGAAGTTGCTTAGACAATCAAGAAGAGAAGCATGTGCCTTCATGGGGGAGTTTCGGTGCTCCTCAGTTTGATATATGAGGCAGATCTGGTGAAATGGTCAACAACTGAGAAATGACAACGTGTCATTATTGGCTGCGTTCCCTATCAAAGCATCTGTACCAACATATTTTACTGGAACTGTGGATTTTGCACCTTCTTCTTCAAAATCTTCAAACGTGAAAAGAGAATTATTCTGGAAGCTATAAAGGGCACTGATACACTAAAGAAAGGTAGCAACGAAAGCTAAAGCCCTGCTAGGCACTGCAATAATTTGAAGTGATGATTCAAAACTCTCATGGCTGTAAGAAAGCCTTAATGCAAACACACTACTTTTATTACATTCTAAAAGAAATAAACAAAAATTCTCAATGAAAGATTGGCTCCAAAGACTATAAACTATTTTAAAAACAAAATTCATGCTACTATATTTCAAAAACATTCTTTTTTTCCCAGAAATGTTATGAACGACGCTATTTGTAAAGGGAGTAATTTTGTTGCGTAAGCAGCCTTTCTTAAAGAACATTTCAATGACCCAGTTATGTCTCTGTTTTATTTTTGTAATATTTTTATATGAACTAGGATAAGACTGCAGTTAAACGCTGTTCTTCAATTTATTTTTCCATCTGCTTTTAGCTCCAGGATAGCATATTTTATCACATTTGATACACAGGGTCAAAGGAGTAAAAAAATTAACCCTGTATTTTGCATAAAATTATAAATAAATTCTGATGGTGCAAACTCAGCAAGTAGCATATTTTTACTAGTACTATCTTGTGATAATGCTTTTGTAATCACTTATATTTCAGCTGCTAACAATTGAATGTCATTTCTATGTTATTAACAGTTTTACAAATCTAGTATCTGAGCAAAAGAGGATAAAAGGTCATTTTTTCAGAAGGTAATCTTTTCACACGTACAAGAGGCAATAGGCCAAGCTTTTCCTAGCTAATCAAACTGCACAATTTCAGCATAGTGGTTCTTTTTAGATGTAGGTGGTGATAAAACGATCCTTGGCTTGGGAACATGTCCAAGATACATACACACTCCCAAACACCTCCCCCTACTCAACCCACCTCCAGTTGATTTGAACACAGACATATTTATCAATACTTTTTAAGGTAGCAACCATGCTGATGGGGACAATTATGAAACAAGAGAGAGGTCACAGCAAATCCAACTCTACGTATGTGACCAAAGCATCAAGCATCTGTTGCTGCTGGTGTGCGGACAAAGTGAGTGCCAGAACAAGGAGGCAGTTTTGTAGATCTACGGTTTGTCAAGTCGCCCACAGAAGCAAGCCTTGAAATCAATGTGTGTACTGAGGCCATCTGTTTACTTTTCACTAGCAAAACTCTGACTCTTACCATTTATTTGAAGCCCTGGTCAATGTCAAGAGACAGGTACAGTTCTGATGATCGTGTATGTTTTTTAACTTGGCAAGGGGACAAAAGGAGGGAGAAAGGAAGACAGAAATACATAATTAGCTTTTTTTGAAAAGGGGATTACAGGAAAAGGATCTTCATTTATTCAGGTATATTATATCTCAAAGGGATTAAGATATCAAGGTCTCATGAAAGCCGCCAGTGAAAGCAGAAAGACTGGATTGCCACAAAAAATTTACTTATTTACTCAGCTTTGTAACAGAGAGCTGTTGAATTTACCTAGACTTAAGAAACTTAACCTCTGCTCTCTTCCCTCCAGTGACCAAAAAGAGAATAGTTCAAATGATGTATGATAAAAAGGGTTTAAAAGCTCAAATATTCTCAAATTACTACTAAATCGCCAACAAACACCACACTACTAAACTCCATTGCTAATTAGTTTCATGGTGCAGAAACTGCACAGAGAAAGCCACTATCCACTTACCAACCTTGGCAATGCAACACCTGAGGCACACATTTACTGAATCATCACCTATTTTAAAGCCCTTTTTTTATAGCTAACTTTCTTCAACCTGTACTATACAATCTCGTTTACTAATGTACCTTCTTAACTTTTTCCCCGTTTCACTTGTGTCATCTATCTAGCTACTTGCATTTGCTGTCCTTACTCAGGAGCCGCCAAATTTCCAATAGAGATCTTTCTTTGAAAAAAAATTCAAGCTTTCTCACTCGTTTTTAGTATTTAAAATCTCTGAAGAATTTTCCACATTTTGACTTTATTTTTTCTTTTTCTCTGTCCTAGGTTTTAAAGATGACTATTTAAATGAGAACCCCAAAATATCACAAGTAAGGTACCATAAGATTTAAATACATATGCACATGGCTTACAGGGTGGGCTGCCCTAACTAATTCCATTAAAACATCCTTAGACAGACAGAGATACTTGTATTGCATACAGAATTCAGATAAGATATGGTTGTGTGATGAAGGCAATGCTATTTCTGCAGTAGATACTGCCAAAGTACTGGAAAAATGTTCACACAATTGGATGAAGGTATATGGTACAATTTCTCCAGAATTAGAGAATTCTGAAAAAATCTCGATTAGCTTTTACACTTACATGCCTGCTGGGTGTGACAGAGGCACATGTATTAGTATACATATATACTTATTTTGAAAGCACTAGTCAACAAATGGATAAGCCATTTTTTTTCAACCCATTGAAACTTTAAAATGAACTTCAGATTTTGTGCAGAAGCCAACATTTTTACAGTTGAGTCAAGTCTTCTATCTCTGAAGCAACTGCTCCAGATAATACTCTTTGCAAATAAAAGAGGATGACCTTGAAAAGTCTTATGCACTACATTTAGAAAAAAAGATGTAAGCTTTCTGACACGTCGGTAGTGGCTATAACTGAAGAAATAGAAGTAGTATTACATCTTCCTGTAAACAAAAAGAATGTACTGTTTGGAGTTGTTTAAGTTCAGTCTTTCCACAGAGCATGCAAAGAGTAAGCACCAAAATTAGCGAAATATTTCAAACTTCTTATTCCACAGAATAACCTGACGAAAGCAGACCACTCACTAATAAAGTGCAACTTAATAAATCATGTGAAATCTTATTTTGTTCAAACCCTTACTAACTCCTAGCACCATCTGTTACCATCAAAACTATATGACAAGATATGATATATAATTAATAGGTAAACAACAATCTAATTAAAATGGACAAATACTCCATGTTCCTGCCATTTGGGAGCTCTAATTACAGACTAAATTTTAAGCTTGAATTAAATATTTAAGCTGGAAAATTAACTTTCCTTCTCGAGCCTTGAATACATTAATACAGATATGTGAAGCGACTTCCTGATGGGAACTTAAACATGTAATTTAGTTTCATCAAAGCAGTTACTAATTGTTAAGCAGCAGTACCTTACCATATGTACACAATAGCTATTTAGAGCCGAAAAGGTGGTTTTAAAGTACCCCTCTGCAACCCTTTTCTGACATAAATATAAAATGTATATACAGCACAGCAGTTTACACTACACACTGAAAATAAATTACATAGAGACTGCAGCTTTCATTGGGTCCTAGCATGCGTAAGTCTGAATAGACCCAGATATACAAACGTGCACTTTTGTTGCTGAAGAAATTAAAGAATGTCTAGAAAAGTTATTTTTGCTTTCTACTTACTTGTAGACTTCTGAACTTAAGAGTAAAAATATGCAATTTGCTGGAGTCCTCTAGCAAAAGAAAATGGTGGAAAAAGCAGACATTTCATTTAACTTAGTAAGATTATTCAGATTTTCTTAAATACTAACACCAAAAGGCCAGAAACATGAATAAATTGGAGAATGGCACTATACAAAACATCATTAAAAGGGTTCCAAGTATAAAAGTGGCTAAAATTTATCTAAAAGTAATGTAGCACAGTAGATATTCTTATATTAGGAATCTAAAAACTACAGTAACATAGTAATTTGCAATATTTGTATTCTGACCAGTACTTGGATGTTAGATGTTTAACAGCGCCCACACACTCAACAACAGAGTTCACTATTTTAGAAAAAAATAAACAGCCTGCTCTTTATGCAAACCACAATGTTTCCTCAATATTGTTGAGCTGAACCACTTTGTAAAGCACATCTCTCCATTTGTGGATACAGATAGTGAGGGACAGGGATGGTAGGTGACACTCACAACCATATGTGAAGGCTTCAGTGGTGTAAAATTCTCCATGTATACTCCTATGTTCATGTGGAACTTTCTTAAGTGAGGGCACACAAGTTCCAGTATGGTTTCAGTCAAGAACTGGCTCTCACGGGCTCATGTGGGCCAAGTCAATGATACATGTGAAACAAGCACCCAGATTTCTTGATCTTCGATATTCTCTTCTAATCCTAATATTCTCCTTGCACACAACAAATGCATTTAACTTGCTTTAATTTAGATCAACTACAGAAGAACAGGTCTATGAACAAGTAGCGAATTTTTCTTTTTAAGTATTGTTAAGATGGTATGTTACTTACACAGTGAGGAACAGAACATAAAGAAATTTCATCCATTGAACCTTAATTTTTCTTTGCAGCATAAATACAGGCAATAGTTGAATTACTGGACCACAACTTCATTGAAGGATTCTAGTGACATCAAAACCTTATTTGCGATGTCACCACAAACCCTCAAGGGATTTCTTGTTCCATAACTCAAAAGAACACGGCACCTTCTGAGTTTATGTAGTTAATAGACTGGCATCCCAGCATATGCTTTAGGATCTACTCTGTTCCTACTGCTCTTTCACTGTCGTCCTTTGTCCCATTCCTACAATACAGTCATAATTATACTCGTTCTACATGATTAAAGTACAAGGGCAGTTTACAAGAATCAAGCTGGTATTTTCCGTTACACAGACTCTGATATTGTTCTTTATACAGAGCTTTAGATTGTACTAATACTACATAAGCAAAATTTACAGTTTAACTTTATTGAATTTCTTAGATATTCTAAGCCACTTATTTTAATAATAGCCATGTCTTCAGCATACTTTCATAATAAACTCTGTGAAGCTACTTAAAAACGATTAAATAACTCCTTAGCAATCAAAAGAATGTAAATCATCTCTCGTAGACAAAGCTGACTTGGAACTTGGGTACTATCTCCTAGAGCTGTGCTTATATGAATTTCACCCATGTCCATCTGTCAGTCATTTTCTTTCTTTCTTTCTTTTTTTTTTTTTTTAATCGGGGCTCCTGAGCTACTTAGCTTTGAGAAAGCCTACAGCTTATGTTCCAATCCATATTTTCCAAGTGATGAGAGTAGGTACTCTGCATAACACACACACAACTGTTGTGCTAGGTTCTGAACCAACTCCTCTAGCCATACATGCTTAATTCATTTGGCCAAGCTAACTGGACAGGAACACTGCATCATTCCCTTCTTTCAAAGTAGAAACACCAAATACCACTGGTGAGAGCAGAAAAAACAGTTCTTCTTCCAAGCCCAAGCTGGGAATGAAATGTAGACACCAAAATGAAGATTCTTGTCGTGGTGGACACAAGATGTCATAAAGATATGTTCTGCTACCTTGCAGCCATGAAATTTATCTTCTTTTAATTACAGTTGGTTAGCTTTTGAATGACTCCAATTACAGGGAGAGATGGCTGCTAAGCAAAACCATGTACCAAGTTCTGGGGAGTGCTACTATTCCCTACGCAGTCCAAGATACAGCCGTATTCCTTCCAGGCCTATTTATAGACCATATTGTACTGTACATGTGCCATGGATCCTAATGTGAGGAAAATTATATAGATATTCAAAGCATGACATATTGATTCAACATATTGAACGGATTGTTTTTTCCTCTATTTATTTAAATGATTATAATAGTTTATAGTGAGCTTAGCCCTTGAGACAGATGGTTGTAAACTCAAAATTTAAGTTTTAAATAACTGTATTAAAATGAAGTAAATTATTTTATCCACCCTCATCATTAAAAGGAGAATGAATTTATCTAAACACAGTTTTTAACCCTCTCCTGAGTTGTTTGTGTCTATTTATCAGAGAAAGTGAACTTCCTAAATTATTTCTGCTGATGAATTCACAACTCCTTGACTAGAATTTTAAAACAAGCCTCATTAAAATGTGTCTGACATGCATAATATTTTTTTACATTGTGTTAGGCAAAAGTAAGTTTGGTTTTAGGGCAAAGGAGGGAATTCTACAATTATCCATTTTTAAAAGAGCCTTCAGTTTATATCTCATCTAATTCTTTCAAAGAGAAAATTTCTAAATTGTTAGTCACAAAAGTATAAAGTAAGAAACTCTGTCCATAACTCATGCAAGTGAGTTAAACAGTTTTTGTTTAAAGATTGCAGTTCTAGAAGAGTTCTGCCTTTGAAAAACACTGAATTATATGAGCTTCACTGACTTCCACCTCCCAATTTTACAAGCAACTCTTTCGTCCCTTCCCTCTCAGCCCTAGGTGATTACACCTTATGCTGACTCCTGAGTTTCACTGATGGACAACATCAAAGGAGAACAGGTCATTTTGCAAGCCACTAAGTAATTAAATAAGATAACTTAACTTCATGTCACTAACTCCATTTGGATAATTTAAAAAATACACATTGGTAAATATGTTACCCATCCAAGCCTGACGATAAGTCTGAGCCTTGCACACACCAGTTTGAATTTCACTGAGTACTTCTAAGAGATTCACAGAAGGACGATCTATGTCAGCAAGTGGCAGACAGGTAAAATGAAACAGTCAGTGCTGAAGAACAATATTCACGCAGAACATCTTTTAAGGGGTTTTAATTTGGACTGGTCATATTCAGGACCAAAAGCCCATAGGCAGCTGTTGTAAAAGAATTTAATTTATATACTGCTGGTGTGCAAATTCTGATTTAGCTTAATCCAAAAGAAATCAATTTTCCCAATGCTGGCACTACTCTGTAGAATGAACATAAGCACAGTGGGGACAATCTGCTTCAAAGATACAATCCTGATCCAAACTAAAATGCTAACCTAGGACCAGCAGGAAAATCAAATCTGTTTTCAATTAAATTAGTTACTTAAAGGTGCATGCAAGGGTGCACTAAAACCTTTTTGAGAAACCTGCAAGTAGAAAGAAGGATCAACACTCACCAAGTTAGGTCGACAGTTTCTCATGTTATAATGTTGCTGGGCAAAGACCAACATCTCATATAAAATATCACCAGTCTCCCTTCATCTTAACTTCCAGTAGGAAGAAAGGTGAACAGTTGGCAGGTCCACGAGGAATGGTTAATGACCATTCAGTGAGATGTCAGACCACAAAAAGTGTGAATGTTTTTTAAGCCTAGTTAGTGCATTTACTAATCTGCAACTCCTGACATTGCAATAGTTATGAAAACACTACAGTAATATTAAGCTAGTTGGGAAATTTATATGCATGTGTTTAGGTTAGATTTTTTTTTGCAAGTGAAAATTAATAAAAAAAAATCAGATATAGGAAATTAGATTTAATGAGACATTTCATAGAGATGAGACCTTTTTTCTTTGATGCTTAAAGGCACTTACTAGGGTTAACAACATTAGTTTAGAATGATTCTGAAAGATCTAGCCTGTTAAACTAATACATCAAATTTGAAGTTCTTTAGTGAAATGACAATTTCACTACATAATATGAGAAAAGAAACAGCAGAAAACTTACACTGAACAACTATTATAAAAATCAAGGAGGTGCGCTGTCCTTTAATTTTGGAAGTTCATCTGGTTTTGCACAAAGTCAACCTAAAGACACCAAGTCAGTTAGTTCCACGATATTGCCACAAGTTTTTACAGAATTCCCAGTACAGGTCAAACACTTCGGCAGAAACATAGTTTCTGACGGAGCTTTCAAAATCAGTATCTCTGTGGTATGCATTTAGACTTGTATCTAAACCAAGAAGACGGAGATCTCTGTAAGGCTTAACAAGTGCTCCTTAGTATTCCTCTGCATTCTCCCATTACCTTTCTTTAGTACCAACAAGGTACAATTTGCATTAACAGACAGAGGTGTTATCAGTAATAACTGCTCACTTGGGGTATGGTCTCTTTCTACAGCCCGTTTACCTTCCCTAACTTCAAGAGAGGAATAGACAAGTCTTACTTCTAAGTGTTATTTAATTCAATATTTGTTGTAATTATTTAGGAGTTTTCTGAGATAGAATAAAGATCTTTTAGATACAAACCCAGAATCCTTACAATTCAGAAATTTATACATTCTAACACTACACAATAATCTCAAATTCCAACATGTTCAGGGAAACTTGGGTCAATAACACTACTGAATTTGGTTGCACATTCAATTAATTATTTAGAAAAAAAATAATATAATACTAAATAGAACTGTAAGCCATTTGTTATGAAAAAATATGTTCTTTCAAAAGCCTACTAAAAATTTCTCATAGTTATTATTATTAATGATAAACTATTGGGCTAAAGGAGTAATCACTGTCATGGATTACAAAATAAGTGACACAAAATTAAATGGAAAATATTCTTGGAGGGGGAAGAACTAGATACACAAGCCTGACGTTGTACACAAATTGCTTTTGGGTGCAATTATCTTCCCCACATGTTAATATAATTTTGGCATCTTATTACATGTTTTATCCCACAGGGAATTTTAATTCAGAACCATAATTATCAATAAACTTTCTTCACAAAAACTACCAGTCTCACTTCCAAACCTGATTTCTTACAATCCAGCAAACAGCAACTGGTTTTCTGCTACGGTAAATCCAGTGACAGATACTATGCAAGACCATAACTTTAGAGCATACAGGTTCCTGATAAGGACAAACATTTTGTTTCTGAATTACTATGCCACATAATTTATAACAACTTTGTATTATATGGTGTCACTTGGAACATACAGTACCCATTTTGTATTATCTAAAAGTGTTGAAAAACATTTTATCACATTTTAAAATAAAGCCTGCATGTTTAGCTCCCTTATTGATATCCACAAATACAACAGATATTAAGCGTGGAAGGCATCATGATTAGATCATAAAACGAATATTTGACCAAAACTACAGGGCATTCTGTGCCTTCAATCAAACCACAGCAATTAATATGAAATTCTAAATACAGAATATAATGCCACATAAATAGTATAACAGCCAAGTCCTGTCTAAGAAGCCATATGTTTTTTCCCATTGTTCAAAAAAAGGAGATGACTTCCCGTCACTTATGTTTCTGATTAGCAAGGTGATTTATGCCACAATCACTAAAAATGCCAGCAAGTGAATGAGAAAATGCATAGTGACTGCACCAGATGTGCACAATAAACAGGAATCCCATTGTAATCTCTGGTACTTAGTTTATATGAAGGTAATGTAAGAAACACTCTTGGATATGGCAAAGTCACTCTTTTTTTACATTTGACTATAAATGATATGAAATAAATTGTGTGTTTTATACTTTATGGCATGCATACATTGATAAATTAGGTACAGTTTTGTATCCCGACTTATCTACAAGACAAACCTGGCTAAGATCATGGGGATTAATTGCTTCAGAAGTGTGAAATGCAGCTTTTCCATTCTTTTCTGCACACTCAGTGAAGAAACAATGATTAATCACTGTTTAACTATTCTCTTGAGGATCTACAAGATTGCCAAAGCAGGACTTATCCTCATAAATCCAAAAAACACAGGTTTAGATTTGTTGCCAACAACTGAAAGAACATGAACTTAAAGCCATTCGTTATCAGATTAAAACGATGTCAGGGCTTTAGAACCCCTACCAGTGCAAAATTCTTTTTAATCTGCACCTAACAATGGGAATTGGATTACCAAATCAGATTTGAGAGAAATATATGTATTTGTGTATGCGAGCACATCCCTTGGTATCAGTTGTAAAGCATCCTGATAATAATGAAGCCACCTGCATTAATCCAACATAAGAGAAGCAGCATCTTTAAACAGGAATGTTTCCATTGATATTAATGCTTGGTAAATAACAAAACCCCAAACAACTCTACTAAAACTGTATCAATTTCCATTTGTTTGCAACAAATCCCACTTCTGTATATAAATAATTTGTTTAAATATGTGAGAATTCGTTTAAATATTTTTAATTTTTGATACAGGAATATACTGATAATAGTGCTTTACACTAGTCTTAACTTTATAACCAAAATTTACTAAAAATCACTTTCTTCAATAAATAGTTCACTATGTAAACAGATCACACAATCATATGAGATATGCAAAAACTGCCTTTTAAAAAACTCCCTCCATTTAAAGAAGGTATTCACAAAAAAAAGCAAGATATCATCAGGGAAACAGCACACACTGCTGCACCATCTGACTGCAGAAAACAGCATCAGAGGAGCAACAGCCTTTTCTATGAAGATTCTGTTAAAAAAACTAAATAACTTTTCTAATGCCTTGAGAGGGACACAAGAATAACTAATGGCAAACACTTTCTAAGATCCCCCCCAGAAAACCCCCACCCTACATTAAAATGACTGTAAAATGAGGAAAGCAAAAAAAATCTTTCGCCCTTCAAGCACATTGTATCAGTAACACAGAGACTATTGTGGGAGAGGGCACATCATGTCAGAGCTCCCAACCCCTGGGGAAACAGGTGAAGGTGACCAGCAGCAGCTGCCTGCAGCTGCACCCCTTGCCCTCTGTCTTGTTGAAAAGTGAATGCTGATCGCATCCCCTACATGACTGTAGACAAAGTCTAAGAACAAAAAAAGTCGATGTTGAAAATCTCTGTCACTTCCGTCACTTAACCACTGCTATGTACCTGCAGCATCCAGTCAAGAGGGCCCCACAATGCCTGTGCAGTCCTACACATCATCAAGTTGGCAAGCTTAGCCATGTAAACTGGGGTGCTAGAATATAAATATGGTATTCTTACAGTACAGAAAATCTGCAGCCTATAAGGAATTAATCTCTTAATGTTATTTCTATAAACGCGAGAGTGAGCAGAGGTCACCAGGAAGGGACAAACCTTCTCCAGTTGAAGTTAGCTTCAATGCAAAGATAACTAAAAAAGAAGAAACTTGAGTTCAATTCAGACACTGTAAGCGCATACTCTGCACCGGCGAATGTACTTGCTAAGTACATGACAAATTAATGGTCATCTGAACTACTCTTTTGCTTCCAGCAGCATTTTGAATTTTCTGATGTTTCTCTTAAGTTTTGTCATACAGTCCCAGGGCACTGAAGATGTTTCACAAGCATCTCTCTCAGAAACAATAAAAACTAAGTATGTAAACTCATAAAACTGAGTTTTTCAGCTCCTTTTTCAGATCAATTTCAAGGGAAACAGTGTCTTCAATCAAATCACACAGTACAATTAATATCCACTCCTGTTTATAAAGCCCTTCAAGATTTCCAACTACAACTATTAACCAGCCTATGTATACTAATATTTTTACATTTATGCGGATCAGTACATAGTTCTGCCTGCTCTAAGAAACTATCTGCCAAATACTGTTCTACTTTTATCCAGTATTACTTTCTGAGGTGAGACATGCTGCTTGAAACAGAAAAATCAATTGCACAATGCATCCCTTGCCTACAGCAAGAAAATAATTTACTGCTAACGTGGTCATTAAACAGAAGTCTTTACAAATTCATAGGTGTTGAGGTTAACTGCTCATAAAAGTGGTTTTAACTACAGACTTTAATCTTATTTAACCAGTTGGTAACAAAAACTATTCTCTCACCTCCTCTCCAGACATGTAACTTCCAGCACCTAATTAGGAGGAGTGGTACATTACAATTATTGTGATGTTTGTAACTTATACATTATTAGTTTTAGGTCTGCTTTAAACATGCTTCACCATGCACTGGAATGTGAACAATTTAATATTCCTCCGTATTAATGCGACATGAGTAAGAGGGAAGAAATATTTAAGAAGGAGTATGCTTAAAGAGTTGTGGATTCTGATGCTACCAGAGTTATTTAAGAATATGGAATAAGATTTTGCTTTGCAAATGGCTATCATGCAATAAAACAGTAGTCCTTACACTGTTAGATTCAATGTATATACTTTTTTTTTCAAGGTACAGTGTATTTCCAACAAATTCCATATTGTAACTTAGCAGTATATATGGTAAATCAGGTTACATACTAAAGAAAGTTTTTAAAACACAGTGCCTGATGCACCTGCGTATGAAACTCTTACTGTATGTTCTTCATAGCAATAGAAGCCTTTTCAACTACCTTCAACAATCTTTTTCTGGATATCTAGCTACTATAATAACTTTGCCTCTTGTTAGTCAGGAGAATATTAAAGGTTCAGAGAAACTAGGGATATATAACATTACAAAAATGTTTTTGGAAATACGTATTACTTGAAAAAATGTCTCCAGATGTTTTTGCAGCAATCCAGAAAAAAATAAATACGAGCTGAAGTTGAAAGATGCTCATCACCAGCTGCGAGAATACAACATTGTCACTTTAATTCCTACATCAAGAGTAGTCATCAGTGTTGCTCCTATAAGACATTCAGATCGCAGCACCAATACACTTTTTTTTTCCTACCATTTTCATTCAACAAGAAAAACTGTCCTGAGGAATGAAGACAGTCTCCACTATTCATTCCAGCTGGACTTCCAAAAGGCATTGTACCTGGGCGCATGGTCTTCACTCCTTACAATACAACTTGTGAAAAAGTGCTGTACAGTGTCTCCCTAGTAATACTTCTAACTGTTGTCAAGGCAATAAGGCCACCCTGGGCTTTCTTGTATTTATTTCCCATAATTCAATGAATTTCCCACTCTCTTGTTTCTCAGTCCTGTGCATACATGGAACTCAGGAACTCAAAAAATTTTTTGATAAAAACTTTTCCCTAGGACACGATGGTACTTCCCAGAGTAACAACAATGTTCCTCTATATCCCCCTTCTAGACAACTCCCAGATTACCAAAACAGCTTCCACGGGAAATAAATCCAAACCATAAGTTTCATCACTTTGCCTGTC